>OZ020530.1:6127282-6748516 GCA_963971445.1 Ornithomya chloropus
AGGGTGCAAATGTATACATGCCACACCCACAATATATGTATAAATGTAGAGGATGTCTCAGATTTAGTCTTTGCCAAATATAGCTTTTTGCTCGTTAGTATTCACTTCATCGCCATTCATTTTCTCATCTTGTCTTTCTTTTTCTACCATTACTAACACAAATTTAATGTCATTGTTATAACCTGTACCACCCTGTGGAAAAGGGTATATTAAATTTGTGCGGATGCTTATAACTTCTAAATGGCAAATGCCAACCTACCGATGATACCGATTGTGTTAGAATGAAAATCTGAATCGATTTAACCATGTCCGTCTGTCTATCCATGTATATTTATTGTGTCTTAAATGTCGATGAAATTTGATACAAGGATATGAAGTGGTCCAAATCGACCCTTCTTAGAAGTTCTGCAATTATAATGACAGAAATCGTCAAGAAATCTTAATTCTTAATATTTTTGGACGAATAATTCCCATATTAATGAATATTTCATGTAGTAACTTCTATGACGGTGCTTCGCATATACTGATCCGAGTAAACTACATAATTGTAGCATAATTTAAGGGGCTAAGCTGTGTAGGCTTCACCGACTCTTACATTTTCACTTGTTTTTTTCATACATTTGCAAGTTTTGTTTTATAAACGTGCAAGGGAGAGTGTTGTTAATGTGCTTTTGTGTTTTACTCTCTACGACCGGTAAAAGAAATTCCCAATTTCAGGAGTTAGAGAATATCCTTTTAAAGGGTAGCCTTTTTTAACACAAACTTGGCTAAAATCCAAACGTGTTTTCTCACTACGGCCACTTAAACACTGTGCAGCATATACGATGTGCAAATACAGAAACGATGGATTTATTTATTTTATTATTATATATATGTATGACACAGTGCTCTTGCTACATCTTTTGCGTATCGGTGATGGTTTCATACACCACCTGCACGTCCCGTTTCCCTTGGTTCTGTTATTATTATTATATTAAGTTAATATTTTGTATTCGTGTGCTATCTCTTGTTACAACTTTTGTAACAGTGTTGTTGACTTTGAAAATTATGTCGTGGTGCATTGATTCGTTTGTATTGATTGTTGAATCGTTTATTTTGGTTATTAAATTGTCTTTGAGAACATTTCTTTTGAAAATGTTTGTAAACTTATTGAAAAGTTGCGCCTCTTTCTAGTTATGGGGCGATATTAACTGTTATAGTGGTTAGGGTTGGGTAGCGGCGTATATTGTACTGTTGAAACTTTCGTCAAGTCCGTTTTTAAATTTGTTTAATGAAATTTCAGTTCAGTTGCGGTCGTTCTAATTGTCTAGTTGTTTTATATGAAAGCTATTTAATTCTCCCATAAAATCTATTGTCTTGTTTTTATAGTTTGTTATCAGTATTGAAGGTATTGTATTCGTATATATAGTTTACTCTAGTTTTAGTCAACGTTAAACTTTGTTATTAGTTCTGTTAAGGAAGTTGGACTTTACACCTCCCCATAGTCGTTTTCACGTTTTGTGAGTAAGAGAATAATTCTAACCTATACCATCTTTGAACTGATTTTTATTATTAGATATCAATTCCAACATTATACAGAATGGTTCAGTTTCTTTACAATTACTATTGAAGCATTTGAAATCGCCAATTTCATATTTAAGGTTACGTTCGCTTGTAAAGCTGTTAATTGTTGTTTGTTTTTTCGTGTTTTCGATCTTCTATTTCTTGTAATTTTAGTTTTGTTGGGTTGTTGTTATACCCTCCACCTTAGGGAAGAGGGTATATTCATTTTGACCCCACTAATCATATATATTCTTAATCAGCATGAAAAGAGAAATCGTTTGAGACATGTCCGTCCGTATGTCCGTGTATTAAATATAAGAACGCGCGGACGGATATGACTCATTTTGTGACACTGATGAAGAATAGTCTATATAAAGAATGAAAAAAGAATGCACATGCACGTTATACACAAAATTAGCGAATTAATTTTTAAGGATAATTTTCCACTCATTAATATTTTACGAATATAGCGCGAGCAAACATATTCAATAATCTTCTTCTACCTGCATCACACAAGACCTAATATGCTCTCGCAAAAATGTACCCAATTGAAGGATAGTGAAACTGTCATATTAGGTGAGTGAAAACTCTCTCCAAAAACATATCACGACTACCACTTTAAGTAATCTTTCCTTTCAACTTACCAGCTTTCACAACTCTTTTCAAACAAATTGTTTTCATTCAAAACACACACAATCCGTTCAACAATAGATCATCGCTGTGGGCATATGTAGTGCCTGTGCGGTTATACATTTTGGCATCGTTGGTATTCAAATGTGAATGCATACATATGCATATGTAATAGTATGTGGCACGTGTGTATGGGTAAGTGATATCTATGAATGGTTGGT
Source organism: Ornithomya chloropus (assembly GCA_963971445.1). NCBI lineage: Eukaryota > Metazoa > Arthropoda > Insecta > Diptera > Hippoboscidae > Ornithomya > Ornithomya chloropus. The sequence continues at coordinate 6,129,676 of OZ020530.1, forward strand.
GCCTGTGAATGAAAGAATAAAATGATACAAATGAACTTTTTTGGTACAGTTGGATACAAGCAATTGTTATTCTATTTTTCTATGATTTCTACTTCTTCTTCTTCTTCTTCTTCTTTTTCCTCTTTTTGTCATACACATAAGAATATCACGTCATCATTGTTACCATTGTCATTGTGTGTGTGTGTGTGTGTGTGTGTGTGTGTTATTATTTTTAAAAATGAAAATCGAATTTATGTAGATTTCAGCACATTTACATATATGGATAATAAAGAGGAGAGCATGATACAGAGAATCGAAAGATAGAGGGAGAGAAATAGACAAAGTGTGTAATAGATATATCCTTCGTGGTTAGGCGTTTGTTGTTGTGTTTGTAATGCATGCACAAACACTTTTTTAAACAACAATGACATCATCATCATCATCATCGTCGTCTTTATCGTCAGTGCTGTGTATGCGTAAGTGGAATTTGTGATGCCAGCACGTGTTGGTTCAGTTTCTATTTGTTGTTGTTGTTGTTGTTGTTACTGTTAAGTATATGTTCTAAATAGATTTAATTTTTTATTCTTGGCATTTGGCTGAGTGGACTCCAAAGTCTTGTAAATTAATTGTGGTTTCTCAGCAAAGTAAACATCAAGAAAAGGATTTATTTTCAACGTGTATATATGTTTATGTCATATATGTGTATGCGGATGAGTTATTTTAAAGTGGCGCAAGCCCATTAATTAAATATATCCTCTTTTTCCTCGTATTTCAAATGGCGGGAGGGAGCTTCGGCCAAAATCGAATAAATTTTGTCTGTCGGTAACAAATAGGCCCCGCCCGGTCCAAGGATCAAGGAGCAACAGCAAAAAGGCTATAATGACACGCAACTAAGATCCTGGATAAGTTCCAGAACTCACAAATATATTGTAGCAAATAAACTAAAACGGGATACTAGCCGGTGGGTAATAGGAATCTGGTAGACCCTAAAGGGCCGACAGTCCAACCAGAGACTAAGCGAGACCGCGGGGTACTGGAGCCCCAAGAACCAAGGTTCTTGCCAGTACGTACTTTCGAGTAGGCCCCCTTGTAAGAGCATCGCGGAGACTGTAGTAATCAAGCTTCTGGTGCATGGTTAACCCTCAACCAAGAGGTGAACTTACATAGCTTATAATGCAATTCTAAAATTGGGATGCGGACGCTTAAAAAACCCTAAATAAACGTCTAATAAGACCGTCGAGGTAGGAGTGGACGTTAAACATTGTACTCTCTGTCGGTAGCAAATATTAAGCTATGAAGTGGAAATTTCGTAAATAACATGTACTTAAAATGAGGTGCATCGATGTGCCAAATCGGTGATGTTGGTAGACACGTAATATAATCTATTTGCGCATGAATATGCAGCGTCACGCTCCAGCTATTTGCTTGACCGTGTCGTGCAGAGCTGCAACGATGCCGGGCTTTCCTACTTTTTTGTGTTACAAAAAATCGGAAAATATTTTGAATGCTTACCACAAATTCATAACATGTCTATAAGATAAACACGACGTAGAAGCACCAGCAAGAACGTATAGAAATATAAGACAAGTGAAAATGTTATAGTCGGTCAAGCCCGACCATTATTATGCTACAATTAGTTTAGTTGCGCCTGTAAATTCCAGGCATTGCCATATTGGTCTCGTGGTGGAAAATAATTATATGAGGAGGTGTTCTAATAATGGTCCGATTCGTTTTCTCTCTGGGCAAACACTTATCATGGTAACAAATTTTATCGAAATATCTCAAAAAATGTGACAGACAATCATTGCCGCCCCCTTCGGCATTTGTCGCTTATGCATAAACTCAACTCTGTGGTGTAAGAAATACTCTATATTTGTAAGTATATGTGTATATGAGGAGAACTGTACATAATAATAAGATTTTGTGAACATACTTGAATTTATATTGATAGCGACTTATTGATCTAAGAGGAAATGATTCTAACGTTTTTTTGCCGTATTCGGTTCAAAAAAGAATTAAACAAGGCTCAAATTGGCGCCAAATTGATACAGAAGAACCGCATTTCAGTTATAGGACTACCCTTTGGGCGCAGTAATGGGCCAACTAAAATATATAAACGTTAGGGGGCGTGAAATTGCCAACGAAAGGGGTCTTTCATGGCTGTTGCCGATGGAGGTAAAACTTAATGAACGCCCCCGCCTTATATGGAAGATACAAAAAAGGAAAAAAACAAGTTCACATAAATTACGCATGACATGCACTTTTGCATTTTCGGTTACATTTACACGTACGCTTAGTCAGGCGCATTTACTGAAGTGGAAGTGAAAAAAATGAGAACTTTTGCCGCCGCTACCGCCTCCACTTTTTGGTAATGCACATATAAATACTTTGTACGTGTACTTATGTGGTGGTAGTATTGTGAAAAGGAAGCAATTCATTGTGACTAAAGGAAACAATCACCAGCATTGTTATGACGTATGCGTGGGTTAGTTCTATAAAATAATACGATAATATTTTCTATTTTATTTGCTGCACATGAACCTCTTACACAGACACCCTCATACACGAAAATATTTTTGTAGTTTAGTTGAAGGGACGGGCAAACGGTCAATAAGTTAAATAGATGTATAGTATAGTGCAGATTAAGGCTGATAGCAGCAATCTAATCATCATAAATTATTGATCTTATAATGAGTGTAAAATAGGTAACGAGCATAATATATAATAGGCCGTAGAGCATATGGAAAGATAGAAAGAAAGCTTCGTTGGTCAAGCTTATTTATTATACATACATAGGCTAAGGCTTCCTACAAACTTACAATGTCTTCAAAGGTAACACTCTCAAAAAAGGCGCTGTCGAATTTGTAGTCTATGATTTTTATACCCCAACATTCATGTAAATATGGGGGTGTAAATAACTTAGTCAAATGTTCAGAAGAAGGCGTTGCAGCCCCAATAGAATCAGAATCGACAACTGAGTCGATGTAACTATATTTGTCTGTCCCTTCTTTTAGATTCTTTGTAAATACCAACAGCCGGTTGATATGCATGATTCATAGATTCAGTCTTCAGTTTTCCTTTTGTCCTTCACAAGTTGGGTATAGTGAAGGAATATCATGCCCGAACTTAAGTCTTTCATATATATTTCGTGGCTATACTTAGAAATTGGGTAATGTAGAAATTAACCTCTCCTAATTTTCTATTTTGCCATATGTTAATATCTGGAATAAGTCTACCTAGTCTTTATGGATGCCTCGTATTGTTTTGCCTCTCTTTTTCCTTTATAAAACTTGCATGGATATTAATGAACTTTCTTAAGAGAATCCCGCTAGGATGTCGGTAGAATAGACAATAAATTTAAATTTATTGTAGCGCTATCTACGTTTCCTTCTAACTGTTTGTTCCAGCAGATTCTAGACTGTTTCAGAGTTATTTAAATTTATCGGCAACACTTTCAGTTTTTCATATTTGAAACGCTGATCTTACAATATCTTCCGTACACGCCACATTTCCACACTCCAGTCATTTAAAGCATTTTTCTGGTATTTTTTGTATATCTATACGATAAATTACCAATCCAATCCTTCATTTTCCCAATTCCAGTAGTTTTTTAGCTGCCTCTACTGGTACTCTAGCAGTGACTCTTTAAGTTTGTTAAGTGGCTTTCGTAGACGTCGATTTCGCAAACCTTTTTCTAATAACACTCGACAACGTGCTTCGCTTACATCCTCCAATCGTAGTGATTTCATATCGGTTTTTTATAACCACCATTCTGATTTTGGTAACCTTTTTTTCTTCGCATTAGAATGGATTGTGGTCGTGTCTGTCCTGGGTTTAATAGACTTGGACTATTACTTTCACTCTTCTTCCATCCTTTCTCATTTGTTCTATTCAAAGATTCTCGCTTTCCTTTAAGCATACTTTTGTTATATGTTATCTAAAGCCACTAATTTGTAGCACATCGATGGAAGAACTAATTTTCAAAATGAAAATCTTCGAATCTGTGTGCATTCCAACAATAGATATCACGCCGAACATGGCTAAATTGATTCAAATCTTAATGCTGATCAAGAACAGGCAAATTTTTTTTAGTCAGGGACGAACGTTATGGAAAATCGTCTGTAGCAGTTGCACTTGTTTTACCTATACCACTTGTCGTTGAGGGTAACTGATACAATATAGCAAATTATGGGACAAATTGCGGCAAGTGGTGACTGTAACATTTTCACTTGTTTTGTTTTGCTTTTATGAATTATCCGAATTATTGTTGTTTTAGTCATAATATATTACTCATAAAATTGTATTGTGGCATTGTGCGATTACTATGAAAATGATATTAAATTCTGTTTAATGAATAGCAAATAAATAATTTCGTCCTTTGCGTCCTTTGTCATTTCATTTGAAAATATTTTTGTTCAACTTTTCTAAGATGAAGTGTATAATTTGGGCAGTTTGCCACATATGGGTTTTTTTCGCATCATAAAGAGTAATAACTGTTCTTCTACATTGCAATAACTTGTTACAATACAACGTATAAACAAAACAAGTGATTCGCACACCCACTCATGCACTCCGCACTCAATGGACGATCGCCCACGCGGGAATAATATGTTTTACTTACTTCCCATAAAATAATGATTTAGTCAAATATAAATTTCGACATGTTTTGTGCATATGCATTACCATTGACAATATATTTGTCAATTTAATTGCAGCTTTATGGTGCAATTCATTTACTTGGCCATTCATATTCATTTCGGTAAACAATGAATTGTATGAAAATGAATGGAAATCGGCTCTCACTTTGTGTGTGAGGGAGCTGTTATCTATTGAAATTATTGTATTTGTGGGTGGATAAGTCTTCGAAAAATGTACATCACATGCATGTTGTTTTTGTTTAATGCGTAGTGGCCTATCTAGTATGTACATTTGTACATAAATTATGTCATGTTATGATTAGCAGAGACATTAAGTTGGCGCCATCCGCAGCATATAATACAATAGCTTATACCCCACATCATTTACGCCTTTCAAGAGTTGCCATATACTCAAACTTTTCGGTGTCCTTAAGGGTACTCTCTTATTCCATCTACCCTTTATATAGCTTTTCAACAATCTTGTCAATCATTTTTCAATATACGCATTTCTTTGCGTCTCCTCTCGCAACATTTGTTACTCTCATCAATGGTTTTAGTAATAGAAAGGGGGAGACTTGCTTGTTTAGTGTAATTTTTCTGCACAAAGTTTTATGTCGCACAGTGAAACTTTGACAACTCGAAAGCAAACTATATATTTGTTCCAGTTTTTTGTTATTACTAATTCACCAATACTGCCAATAAATCTTTGCGTGATAATATATCAGGACCATTGGCGTTAGTGTTATTTTTCATGCGTCTGTGTATGAAAATATTGCGAAAGTTTTCTTCCTTCCTAAAAAAGTACATTTGAGATAAAATGCATTTTCTTCAGTTCTGTTTAATTTTGTTATGTAGATTGAGATTGAGACTTGTATATTTTAAGTAAAATTTGAATTCCATTCCCTCTACATTCACTTTAAAGTCCTCTTATCTTATTGTTCATGTAATTAATCTAATCTATTAATCTCGTATTGAATTTCGTTTGTAAAAACAAACTAAACCATTTTATATTATTAATTAATTCTATTACTTTGATGTTTTAGTACGACCACTGCCCAAGTTGCACTAAAACGTAGTAATTGAAATAATAATTCATATTATTTAGTGGCGTGGTCCGAGGGTTGAAAGAATTTCAGAAAGGCATCGTTTACTGCTACTTTTTAAATTAAACAGAGATTTCAACTACCACCCGGTGGTATTTTCATAACAGTGGGGACATTTTTTAATATAAAAAAGATGATAAATTTAGACATGCTAATGTAAGAAATTGGAATACTTTTTTTAGTCATATGTTGATGACAACTGCTCAACGAAATTACAATGTATTGAATAATTTATTTTTTGGGAGAAATGTCAAGAACATACAAAACAAACGAATCTAATATACATCGCAAATGGAAATGCTGCTGAAATCTTGTATAATATGATACGTGAACAAAAGATAAATGTGGGTAACACTCACTACATATTATTACTTACGAAATAGAATTTATAAATATGTACGAATGCGTGTGATTCCACAATAGTAAAACAGTTGGTTGGAAGATTGGGGTTATTAAATGGGGTATGCGTACAATATTTGATCCAAGGCACTACTACACTGTCTAGTGTAAGCCAGATTAGAATTTTTTCATGGTAGCCTAAAAATTCTTTACCATTTCGGATGAAATCATACCAAGCTGCAGTGCATTCCATACTTAAACTAGGCCAAGGTTAGCTGCCTTTTAGTTTTGCTATTCACTCTTTACATAGACATTTGCTACAGAAAACCACATGTCATAAATACATATGGTGTTAAGGAATACAACAAGAACAAGTCGATTTTAGAAAGTTGTGTTTTATTATACCCTGCCTTGTTTTTCACGTCCGCAACGGCTATTTTGTGTCACATATTTCTTAAACGACAGATATGCGATCTGTTTGATGATTTTGTCGTAATATATAGTACTAGTGTAAAGATTTCTTTTGCGCTAAAACAATTTACCTCCGTTAATTTTTTATATTTTGCAATAAATGACATGTCATTACGTGTCGCAAACAATAGACTAAAGTTTATATTTGTACTTACGGATATGTTTAAATGCTGCAACATATGTGTGCTTAGTTATAAAAGTACACTACTCCGCTGCTTAAGTCAGTTCGCTGTTCTTACGTTATATGATAATAGATTACTCAGAGCATTTCACAATCTATTATGATGTATACGTAATGAAGCTAATAATAATCATTTTTTAAGCAGTTTGTGTTGAGTGTGGTGTGTGTGTGTACGTTAACCGAACACGCCTATTTTCACAAGTTTCTTCCCGACATAAAGAAATTCTAAATTGTTGTACCTCTTGTGGTTTGATGTAATACCGAACAAACTATTCGTACTGTAAATATGATGCGAAGTCCATAGCCCGTCAGAACATTCGACATTCATAGTTCAGGATTAATGTGAATTTTTACAAAAGTATGCGAACTTGTGCAAAAGTGCGTAGAGTAGTGTGCATTGTTCACCTTAATCGCACATTGTCAAATTATTCTATTAAAATTATACCATCAGTCCAACGGCCGCTCCAATTTCTATTATTCATGAATATCTCCGAATTGACGCCCATGAGAATGCCAACAACAGACAGACTCACGGACACACGGACATTCATGTCTAAATCGATTCAGTTTTTGAAGCTGATCAACGTAAAAGTAGACTTGCATGCGGATACCTAAGACATATACAGACATACACTATTGGAGGTCGCAATATACATATATTTGCCACGCCCACCGTTGTGGAGGTGGAGGGTATTTAAGATTTAGCCCAAGTCAAATTTAGTTTTCTTATTTGTTTTATTTAAGGGTTGTGGTGACTTAATAATTATTTATTTCTTTCTCGCATTTCGGCATTACTTGCTTATAAGAAATTGTACGCACTTGTGTCATCCTACCTTTGTGTAACGCATACGTACCTCTACGTTATTCTCTTATGTAAATATATATTTGTTCCCGTCAATGCCAACAACAATGTTATTTTATTCATGGATAAAAATATAAGCAAATGTACAAAACATGCATCTATTTATGATGTAGGATGGATAACACAGCTTAAAATAACAAATATTATATATTATATAACCAGTCAACATATTATAGTCGGTCAATACCATACACCATTTGATATATTTTTCAATTTAAAATTTTTCTTTAAAAAATGAAAAAAATTTTATTTTTCTATACCTACTTGTAGTTTCAAAAATTTTAAAATGATACTTAAGTCAGAAATTTTTTTATTTTTTGCTTGTTTATGAAATCAAAAAAAAAAAAAATTTTATATGGGGTGGGGTTCTAAAAATGGTCCAACCCTATTCATTTTCAAAAGGGTTTAATTTTTGGGCCAATACATTTCCTTGTACCAAATTTTATCGAAATATCTCAAAAAATAATAAGACCTCATATGGGGAGGGGTTCTAAGAATGGTCCAATCCGGTCCATTTCATCAAAATATCTCAAAAAATGCGATCTGTACCTTGCACACAAATTTACATAGACAAACAGGAGGACAGACGGACGGATGGACATGGTTAAATCGATTCAGAATTTGATTCTGAATCGGAGTTACAAACATCTGCACAAGCTTAATATACCCTTTTCCACAGGGTGGTGCACGGTATATATATAACAACATAAAAAAGTATTATTGTAAAATATTTTATATAAAACGAAGCAAACACATGCTAAACTTTAATACTGAATATATAAATACAGTGACATTTAAAAAATTTTCCTTTCCTAGCCCATGTAAGTACAACAAATGTAAGTTTTTGGCTTTCGTATAAATTTGTACGATAACAAATTCACGATATTTCTATGTACGATGTGGTCCTCTAAATTTTGTCTTGAGATTTTGTGTAAAAATTGAAGAAAACGACACTCCAGCTCTGATATAGGGCAAAGGACTTTTTATTAACAGGCAGATAAAACGCTCTTTAAATTTAACCACTCCAAATGGGATGGATTTTTATATCCACCACAGGGGTACATTTTGTTAAAATATAACATTCAGAAGGAGGCAGTATGTAGATGTACAAAGTATTTAAGATTTGGCCCAAGTCAAATTTAGTTTTCTTACTCATGTCACTTGACATCCATTTCATAAAGATTGTGGATAAATTCAAAATCGTCTGATTTAAGAGTCGATTTAGACATGTGTGTCCGTGTGTCCGCGTGTCCGCTTGTCTGTCTGTTATGGACATTCTCACGGGCGTAAATTTTGAGATATTGAGCTGATATTTACTACAGATACTTCTAGTTTTTACGCGCAGATCCTTATTTAAAAGGAGCAAAATCGATCAAGAGTAAATTATTTACCAGTCATATATATTCCCCTATGTAAAATTGACCTATGAACTTGAAATTGAGTGTACATATTTATAGTTCTCCAATGCACAAATGTTCCAAAAATGAGCGTGGTCCTAAAACAGACACGCCCACTATTTACAAACAATCATATTCAACTTTAAACTAGATTTCTCGGAGAACTGTTACGAAATGATGGTTACAACGTCAGCTAATTAGGTACAGTTTTTAGAATGGCAGTAATTCTTCGCTACATAAGTAATAACTATTTTAAAAAACCAAAGGCAAATCGACTTTTTTAGCGCAGTGTCCATATGCATGCGATGTTAGCATCCAATTGATACAAATAAACATTATCCAATCTTTTAATATATATTCGGCAATACATTATTTTCTGTTATGGAGCTTACGTCACAGTTACGCGTAGGCGTCATACTTATGGCGCACCCACTAGCTGCTGTACGAGAGAATTTTCCGTTTTTGTACAGAGTTTGCGTATAACGCAAATTCCTTTACATTAACGTTGACCAAAGCGACACATTTTGTGCAAAAAAAATTTTAAAAAAACATAAAAATCTCTAGACAGCAAACTTGCTTTAAATTATGGTAGGACTCCTATAATTTTCATAATATGTAGTATGAGTATATAGGAGAGACTGCTCACACTTGGCTCCAAATAGGAAGGAATGAGTTTACATAAAAATTAAACAATTTAAGTTTTAGAGCATGAATGGGAAAGGGGAACCGGTGTTTTGTGTGGCGACATTAAATAGTAATACACCCAAAGAAATTTGTGAGTAAAAGATGGACGATTGGTCATATAGTTATGATATGTAAATGCTTCCCCCTTTAGCTAATAGGTGATAGGAGTGTCACAGAAAAGTTGTATTGAGTAAATGGAAAATTAAACTGAAGGCTACAAGATTAATGCTCCAAATAGATGCAAGATTAAACAACGTGCAATAAAAGTAGGAAAAGGAATTGATTGAAGGATTAATTGCTGTTCGGGTAAACATAACTGCTCCCAACAACAACCTCGTGTTGTTCATACCATATGCCGCCGCCAAATAGCTAATTCGTGGTTGTAGAACAGCTTTCATTATATTTTTCCGTTATCTCTCTCTTTGCTCTCTTTCCATGCTTTTCGCCTTCTCTGAGTAGTTGTGGTATAATTTTTCCATCAATGGTTTTAAATGTTATTTTGTCGTCACAAAGTCTCTATTCGGTTGTACGGTATATATAGTATATAGCAGGAGGAAAGGTGTTTTCAGTATCAAGCGTTAGTTGTATCTTTAAATTGTGTTTTATAGTTGTTATTATACCGTACACCACATGTGGTAAGAGGGACTATTAAGTTTGTGCGGATGTTTATAGCTCCTAAACGGTAAATGCCACATCCACACCTTATTTAAATTAAGTCTTAATGGGGCGAAAATTCGCAATTCTTAAAAACGACTTCTCTGCCGAAACTAATGTAGAAGTCTAATCACTTCAATATTTCAAAATAGACATTAGGGAGCCTTCCAATATACGGATATACGGACTGACATAGCTAGATCCACTTAGATATTGATGCTAATCAAAAATAAGTATACTTTGTTAGGCTAACTAAAAAATATTATTCAAATTTTGAAGCAGATGGCACAACCTCCCTCCCCACAAAGATTTTTTACGAGGTGACTTATGCGATAGTGAGTCGTGGTTACCGATACAACTAAACAAAGTATATTGCAATATAAATTTTGAAAATAATTGGTGCAGGTATGAAATGGTCGCGCTTGACCGACTATAAAATGTTCACTTGTTTTGATTATTACTACTCTTGTTGTTGTTGTTTCATTTACAAAGTTTTAGTCTTTGCAAAGGCAAATTTGTTGGCACCTTCTTAAACATTTTTCATTGACGCTTCCTGCCAAATGTTTTTCTTTTTAACTGAAAGAACAAGAAATACAAGAAATACAAGAATAAATGAATGAGCGGTTTATTGCATTTATTGTTGTAATTATTTATCTTTAACATGTAATTTTTTTTTACCTTCTACATAAGATTCCATTTACAACGCCCAGAATGATGTGTTAGGGACTCTACAAGGTATACAAGATGTAGGTGAAATCTATATTATTAAATTGGATGCCCGAGTTATAATTAGCCCATGCATCGAATGTCAATAGTCGCATAACAAACACGCCCAAAATTTATAAAAGTTTTACTAGATGTCGCTTTACATAGATGCTGAAGGTAAATTTCAACTCTGCACAGCAGGACTTTGTAACATTTTTGAACTGCATGGAAATTTTGTGGAACACTTATACAAACCACATTTCTTCTTTTTTATTGGCCCGAGTATTCCAAAAGCTTTTTACGTCAATGTCAAAATTTTCATTTGAAAAATTCATTTTCATGTACCGAAGTGGAAGGGAATGGTCAGGCAGCGCCGTCTATAATATTTGTAGTTGTATTAGTATACGAAAAGATTTTATTAAACTTTGAAGATATTAGTTTAGGTCACATCTTAAATATCCTCCAAATCAATAAGCAAGCAGTGGACGTCGCAAGTACTTGATTCCGCTATCTAATGCAAGCATTACGTAACAATCATCGATTCGGATTTTACCCCAAATAAGATTTTTTGTTAATTAATTGGGGGGCTGCACGTTATCCAGCCCCGCCTACTATTGGCACAGATTTAATAACTTCAATTACTTAGAATTTTCGTAGCAGATAGATAGGTTTTTGTCGGATCACAGACACACGGTCACAATGATGTACCCGGTCACATCATATACACCCTATGCGCGGGGGGTAGATATAAAAGCATGCCCTGGGTTATGTTTTTCGTCACTTGAGAATTGGCGTGACAAGTAAAGTTGACATATCTTGCGTCACAAGTCAAGATATGATCAACCGTAGCACGCCGCAAATAAGTTACATTGTGGGAAGCTTCGAACTTTCTACATAAAATAATTTCATTAAGACTTTGTTGTTTTCAGTTAAACAATTTGGCACATACTCCCGTCCTCCTGTTTAGTAAAAAAAGAAAAACTCTAAGTAAAAAACTCCAATTATCACCACCGAACAAAAGTAAATTGAATGCGTATTCATTATAGAAAAAATATTGCTGTAGAGTGACAGAGAGAGAGAGAGAGAGTTAGAGGGAGAGAGAAGGTGAATCCGTACTTTTACTTAATTTTTGTAATTTTTATTAAACCATAAGCAACGCAAGGATAGCAAGGGATATCCTAGCTGTCTAAAAATAAACATAGCTCTGTAATGGAGAGCAACAACAACAACGAAACAAATTGAGCAAGCATCAGCCAGCCGGCTGCAGTTGTTTGGCTATTATCTCCAGGCTTGTTGAATCATTGTCCGCAAATATATGATGAGATAAAAGAGTATAAGAGAGAGAGAGAGAGAGACAAGCACCGTTATTGAATTGAGAAAAGTTGTGCGTTTTAGAGCACGAGAGAGCACCGTGCAGATTGTGCCGTAATGTGACGTTATAAATTTCAACTTGAAACAAGTGGTTGCGCTATATTATTCGTACAACACTTTTCATCCTGTGACAAAACGCGTTGTCGTCCACTTGCATATCAACCAGTGAACAGTTCTTTTTGAATGAGCCACGCATTCATAACACTTGTGCCCTCACCGTTAACATTCGAACCGACCATCGAACCGACTAACATATAATATGTGTAAACTGTTTCGGTTTTAAATGCCCCGCGATTGAGAAAATTCCTTTATCCTTTGTGGCAACAACAAAGTAAAATTACGCTATGTTGTAAGAATGGTATTGTGCTCAAAAGGACTGCTCATTACATTTGTGTTCTTCTGTAAACATGTGAATGAGCTGGTTGTGTTGCATACAACTACGCATCAGCAGAAGCGACGACCAACAATACCAACTACAGCAGCAACTCAACCAGAGGTTACAGTCAGAAACTGCTTAACAGCTTATAACGTAAATGACTGTAATTTTTGGTAGACAACCAGGCGAAATCTGTTGAGACGACGAGTCTTCGCTCGTCGGTGCATACGTTAAGAAGGATATCACTGAAGATTAAACAGAAGTAGATACAAAAAACTTTAAATTGTTTTGGAAGATTTTAAATGAAACGGTTCTATTAAAAGACTAAAAAGAAATTAAATAACATTGAACAAAATTTACCAAAATTTCGTTGTCGAACAAATTACGAATTGAATTGTATTTCACTTGAAAAAAGTTCCTGGAGAGTAGAAAGGTTACAAAGTACTGTATATTCAAACACAAAAGTTATTTAGAAGTGAACAGAAACTAAAAATATTAATCGGAAGAGTGTTTCTAACGCGAGTTTCTTTAAAGGTTTAATATTATAACCAGTGCATTATTTTATTACTTTAATGTGTTGCTAATGTGATATGTGGCATTTTCCATGCATCGCAATAACCCAGAGAACCATATAAAACAGTTATATACGAGAAATACTTGTGAATATCAGACACTCTGGTGCAAAACCTCCAAACCATCGAAACACAGCTACTCGCTCCGCTCATCACACATTACGCACTATTGCTAAAAAATTATGGCACCTATTTCAATTTCAATTGCCTTATAAACTCAATCCAAGGATAAAACATTTGCAGAACAAATACAAAATCAAATCCATTCAAACATACTACAAAAGGAAGGAAAACATAATTTCTGTTTGATTAAATTTCGTCAATTAATGGAATTATTTTGGTTGAATGGTATGAATTGTGGGAGCCGGTCGGTTAGTCAGTCGATTGGTCAATTGTTATTATTGCAGTAACTCCAACTAAACAAATAGTTCCTCAGAAAACAAAATTAACAGTATCGTAGCAGCAGACGGATAATTTTTTCATTCAAGACCACAAAACAAAACAATTGTTCATTCGCGTTCAATTATTATATACCGTACAATACATCATAACCTCAACAAGTGGCTTAAAAAAGAACTTTAAAAGTTGTTCTCGGTTTTTTTTCTTTTCGATACAGAATTTTCAGAAAATTCGGAAAAACTTCGCTGTTAAAATCGGTTAGTGCTCTCTTCGTTCACGTACACTTCACGTATTACGTAAAGCACTTTTCAAAGCGGAGCAGAATTAAACTGTTTCATTATTTGTTTATAGTATTTTTATTATTTGGTGTAAATGGTGTAGAAAAGTTCAAAACCTTTAGAGTGCCCCGTTGTTAAATGAATTCTTCTTAGGCCAAAGTGTGAAAAACTCCTTTACAAGGGTTAAGTAAAGAGGAGAAGGTAGAAGTAACTGAAGGGTTGAGCAAGCACGTTACAAAAACACGAAGAACAACAATAACAAAAGCTAATAAAAAAGTAGTTTTGTGGTGTGTATAAGACAATTCTTCTCAACATCGATTATTGATTTTGTTCGACCCAACAACTTCAATCCCACAAATAAATAAACAACCAAGCCAGCTAGGTAGCAGCCAGCCAGTCAGTCAGACAGCCAGCCAGCCAGCCAGCGAACTATATAGGGCCCAGCCAATACGTCAGCCTGAGGCCAGACATAAACTAGGAAAGCAGATAACCATAAAAAAGTCACAACAAAGAAAGCATTAAGAAACAGTAGACAACATACAAAACACTGTAACATAAAGTAGAAAGTAACAATATAAAGTAAAGAACAACTAAAGTTGACAAAGTTTCAGTTAACATTTTGCCAGCCTTACGCCTAACTCTTAAAAATAACAAATACGGTGGGAGTTGGGTGTTGGGTGTTGGTGTCACCTGTTAAAGTAAACTTCAATTAATACTCATACGTATACAAGTGCAGCCTTTAAACCCACAACTTATCATGCTTAGAGAAGAGTGAACGGGAGTTAGCTGCATAATAAAACGGAAGCAACAAGCCTAGAAAGTATTCTACGTACAACGAAACATTTTGGCAACGTTTCATTCGGAAATCAAAAATACGTTTGGCATCAATTGTTGTGCTAGTAGATTTCCAATAAAAAAAAAGAAAGAAAAACTGTTCCTCTTCCACTGATAGTGAAACATTATTTAAGCAAAATTGAAGCCTTAAGCCGCTTAGTGGATCCGTTGCGTAAGATTAATAAAAATAAAATGGCTCGTTCGCTAATACAGACTTTGGTCTGTGTATTATTGGTGAATGGCAGTTTATATGCTCTACACTTGACGGGCAACAGTCAAAGTGTGGGAACCCCTAGTGGAGGTGTAAGTGAAATTGGTAAATTAGATTCAAGTACTTCCTCGATGAGCCAACCTGCCTCACAATTGCCAATAATACCACATCAAAAATCTCCATCGTATTACGCGCATTCTAAATCTGCGTCACCACCAACCTATG
The DNA here is from genome assembly GCA_963971445.1 of Ornithomya chloropus. Classification (NCBI taxonomy): domain Eukaryota; kingdom Metazoa; phylum Arthropoda; class Insecta; order Diptera; family Hippoboscidae; genus Ornithomya; species Ornithomya chloropus. The sequence goes on from OZ020530.1 coordinate 6,144,954, forward strand.
ATAGTTTAAATGAAGAATTAGCTGATTTGGCTCAGTTAGAGCGTGAGCGGTTAATGTTAATGGGTTTGGCAAAACAAACTGCCGAAGATATTAGTTATAATGGCCGCCCGATAATTACGGGACGCATTAAAATGCATGCCTCCAAGGGATTTAACGAAGATGACAGTGATAATCCCTCATTATCAATGCAACCGGCACGGGGCTTTATATATGGCAATATTAGACATCGTCCCGCCCAACATTGGCCAACGCAACATCTCTTCAGTAACGACAATGAAAATGGTGACGACAGAGATTATGATGGTGGCGGAATTTATGAACGTCGTCATCCGTCAACTTTTGAATTCGGACAGCCATCAAATGAAAGACGATTTGAAAATTTGGATGATTTAAACTTGGATGAATTTGTCGAGTTGGAATCAGTGCCCGATGTTGAGGATGTGCCCGACATTGACGGTTATGTTTATTTAGATGAGCTTTTGACTGAGCAAAATAAAGAAAGACTGCAACATCACTATCAAGAGCAGTCGCCGCATTTGGCATCTTCTGCGTATAGGCAGAAACTTCCTCGTCTTCATTATCATGACTCAACGTCTTCGCAGTTGGAAGATTTTTTCAAAAATGAACAACAACCAGCATTAGAACTATCTCCGAAATATCGCCAAAACAAATACCTGCAACAGAAATGGCAACGCAAACGGAATCCACATTTAACGAGACACATATTTGGTAGTACCAATGGTAATCGAATGAAATTAGAACCCCAACCCCAACCCCAACCACAATTCTCGGGTCTGACACCCCATTTCAATCAGTTGCACAGCCGTGAAGGTGTCCAAAAATTGGCCACAGCCAGCTCAGAGGCAACCGCCACAACTAAATTACATTTCAACAACAAATACAAACAAAGCGGTGCAATGAAAAGTAACAACGACAACACTAAAAGTAAAAATATTAATACACAATCACCATCACCATTTAAAGATGATGTTAATGACCAGAAAAGTAATGAAAGTCAACAACAATCACAGAAATCCTTAATTCAACATGGCGTCATTAATGAAGCCTCCTCTCCTGATTCAATTTCTGTGGGTAATAAGCTTCAGCAACAATTAGAAGAAGAGCAAAAACTGCAAACACCGAATCACAAACGGTCCAGTTTAAAAGCGGACAAAGTTAACGGACAGTCGCCGCAACAGTTCGGTGTTCACAGTCTAGCCAATCAATTGATGTTACGTACGGCACGGGGACAAAGACAATATGATGTGCCACAAATTGGTAAGTCCCCTTATGCAACCACAAAAAAAAGCATATCAAATATAGATGAAATGTTTTTCTATTTATTAACTTTTGGAAAATTCGGGGAGAGTGAATTTTTTCATATTTCGTTGCAAATAGCTTCAGAGGCTTGTCATTCCATTTGCAATAGATTTGCGTATAGATCAAGAGAAGATGTGAGTTTCAAAAGAACAGAACAGTTTACACTATCCGTATATATAACCAAAGAACAAAACACTCAATTAAATCTTTACTCATTTCTTTTTAAGTTGAATCATAAAATGCATTTACAGCTAATGATGATTCTCCGACATTCACTTCTTCCATGTAATACTCAACTTAACACAACTCCTGCTGCTGCTGCAGCACACACTTATTCATATTCACTCCAGAAATTGTGATTCCTACACTAATTATCCCAGCGGGTATTACAGTTCACTCCCGTATTTAAGTCGCTCATTAACCGTACAAATGTTGGTGCATATATGCATATGGAAATGTGGATACGCATCATATGTGTAAATTCGGAATTTTCATTTCATCGGTGGCAAGAGCAATGTCCAACAGCAGGATGCTTGCAGTCATAATTACTGTTCAGGAGCAAATTAATCTCCACTCCACTTGAGTTGATGACCTTTAATTAACACTGGGATCTCTATTTAAATGATGTGTTACCTAACGACTTAAGTACCTACTTACCAAACTATGAAAACAAATTAATTTTGTGTAATTTCTTAGTTTTTTAAATTTCTGTCATCATTTGTTCCCTCATCGCAAGACCGTCTTTGTGTGAGGGAAAGATACTCAAAATTTCACTTCCCGGTGGAATAAATATATATCTTAATACGTAACCTATTAAAAAGATATATACATCAAACAACAGACACGTACATACATCTCTAGATCGACTGAGTTTTTGATGGATTCAAATTTCGTTTCTGAATCGATTAATGTAATTGTAGGTGGGTGTGACATTTATCGCTTCGGAGTTACAAACATCCGCACAAACTTAATATACCTTCAGTTTCAGTTTTGAATGCACACACACACACAATTACACTATTTTAATTTCTTTGATTATCGATTGTCGCAATCTTTGACAGTGTGAGAAAGTTTTAGAGTAGCTGCGAGAATAGTGTTGCTTTGCGTTGTGGTTTTTCCGTTAGTTTTGTACAAGTGTGTAATATGAGCCCATCTTGCTAAGTGTTCACACTGAAACTGCATCCACAATATATCTATGTCAGAGATTTGTGTGCACCCGCATTATTGGTATGTTCGTATAGGTGTATAGGTGTATTTATATGGAATATGGAAAGGCAAGGCTAAGATATGAACTCTTAAAACAACATGTGTGGGCACTGCTATATATGTATCGTATAAATGGACGATTGATTGAATGGGTGAGAGAGAGAGAGAGAGAAACGTAAATTTCTCAGAACTCATCATTCTCAGATCATCATCATGTGAAGTGATAATTTCTCCTGGTAATACTTTATAATACTGTCTCCGTGTGGGAAGATGTGCTTTTGAATATTATACTTGTTTGTTGATTTTTAATATCGAATTATAAAAATGCTCCTTTCCGTACAATATCTATATGTGGCCTCACGTAGCCTACTTAACCTTTAGTTTTAGATTTATACCCAGAATCGATCTAACGTATGTAATAATATCGTTTGTGTATGTGGTCTAATACTGTAAAAATAATGTATATGCATGCAGACATATTCTCGGTAATAGAAGTGAATAGAAATTAGTCTGCCTGTTTGTCTGCCTGTGCCTGTGCCTGTGCCTGTGACACAGTTTCACGGAAAATCTTTTATACCAAGCATACTAAATGACTTCTTATTTACATTGGCATTTCTCTCTTTTAATTTTTGCCCATGTTGCTACCTTTACTACAGTCAACCGAGTCATGTCAGTACAAACATTTTGTCCGTATATGTGAGTACAGACAATACACAATATACACAAACAGATTCCTATTTATATGAGTGTATATAAAAGTCGGACTAAGTTTATAAAAATAATAATTCCATCAAGATTTGTCTTGATCCTAATTAAAGGAAAAATTGTTTCGAGATTTGTGTACCCAAAATGAGTGTAAACGTTATCGCTATTTTAAAGATATTGGAACCGCAAACATCCATCACACAAAAAATATATTCTGAATCAATATCATTCTGAACGGGTGTTGGCGTTCTGTGGTATTCAATCTTCTGGTCGCAAAAATTGAGATATCGATTCCAAACTTGGCAATAGTGTTGGTAGAGTTCATACCCAGATTGGTATAGAGTCCAAAGTCCCCAATTTTTAAAGTGAATCTTCCACATTACTTATAAAGTACAAAAAATGTACTCTTTAAGAAGCATTTGTGTACCGATATGGGTAGGGTGGGTAACATCGCCGCAGCAGTTATTTGATGACGGTAGGAAGCCACGCACTAACTCTAAAAATGTTTGTACATAATTTCAACCTTACATCTCAAAACTTACGACCATGATCTTTCCAATAGCAGACCCACCTACAGATGAACATTATTAGAACGATTCAGATTGTGGTGTAGAATATATGTTCCCGTATAAACTTTGTAAGGTCATTTCATAGACTGTACACTTTACATCTAAATGTTACAAGTGCTTAATATTTACCCTAAACTAAGCATAATTTCCAATTCTATCTTTTACTCAGTAAAGTTTCTCCCTTTCATACACAATTTAACCTTAACTTTAAGCGATTTAGTATGAATAGTATAATAAATTGTTTTTAAAGTGCATTCACTTCCACTTTCCATTATATTCATTCATTCATTGTATTGTGAAACACTGTATAACACTGCTTTATCAAGCTGGATGATTATAATGTTAGCAAAGCAACAGTGATAAACCACATCCGTTTTCCGGTTAAATGTTTTACCATGATGAAGTGAAATTTTGCTTAAAAAAGAGCGTACATAATAGGTCTTAAGCGTTATGTGGCTAACCATGGGATATCATAAATCAAGCCATTGTACGATTATTCATATGAAACTTTGTCCGAACGTTGCCATAGGAACGGAGCATCGCCATACAATGTATGGCGACTATATAGAGATATATGTTTTTTTTGTTGAACTAATAAAATGTTTGTAGCCAATGGCAAAAAGTGTTTTTATAACTGTTTATGTAGTTAGCCCAGAAAAAAATTGGAAATTTAGAATCAAAGACAAAAATTGGTATCAAATGTAAAAGCTTAAAAAGTAAGGACGTGAAACAAGTAAAAACACATTGGCTTAGGTCAAATGTTAAATACCCTCCTACTACCTATCTACAAACAAACAGTGGGCGTGTCAGGTAGTTGATTACGCCCCCTAATGGTGTATGTATTAGCTTGCAAGTCGAGTTTTACGCTGAGTGCGGTTTTTTGTAAATTATGGGCTTATCTCTTATCCGCATCGGATGGTATAGTTATAGATATTTGAGTCAGATTTCAACTTCATAGCTCACTTTTTGAACCAAATTATAGCTCAACATCTACGACTTTGAATCATGTGGGTAGTCTTTGACCACAACATTGCTTCATTTCATATCAAACATATTTCTGTACCACTTTAATTTGATAATGTTAAATGTGATAATATTGCCGAGAAACAACAATTTCAATCAAATGGAACAACTATCGATTGTACACCATCAAATTATATTTAAATTCTCAGTTGTCCAGCTCAGGTATCTTTATACCATTTATATACAAACATACGGTACTTGTATCTACTATTTACTACATTCATTGGTACGTATAAGGCAAAGTCAACATTACGAAATCAATACAAATGCGAGTGAGTAAAGTCTTGAGAAAAAATAACCAGAACGTGAAAATGAGAATGAATGGAAAAATTATACTGCGTATGAAAAAGCATATCATATGATTTTATTATCATGTCACTACCGCTACCATCAGACACACGCATGTGCTTAAACGCATGAGTCACACGTATTTTCCAGATAAGAAGCGAAATAATCGTGTCATCTCTGCCTCTAAAAACTTACAACAACTGGAAAATTTTTGTTCAGACAATGTGTAATTATACTAAGTACAATGTATATGAAATAAGTGAACTAAACTTGATGCTAGAATGAAATGAAATGCAACTCTCACCACCCCACCCGTAAAGAAAGCAGTAGGATAAGTCCTTGATGTTTCATTGACTAAAAGTTCAGCAGGCAACAGTGAGAAAACAGCGTCATAGTGCTGCCCATCTTTTAAATGAATTTATTGGTTACTATATGTATACATATGAGAACTATTACACAGGGCAACAGTCATTTTGGTGCCACGCATATGATAACTGATTTTATTTACATGTGGTGTGTTGAGTCGAAATGTGCTCCAATTGTGAACATTTTTTAATGGCACGAAACAAATGCTTCATAAAACTGACCTTGTGACCTACTACCAATATTTCTGCCAAATTTTACTGCAGACGGAGAGACAGACGTAACTAAATCGAGTCAAAGAGGATGTGTAAACATATATCTGCCACGCGTACCACGCGTACATGTAAATTACGAAAAGTGTCTTTTGATTTATTTCCACTTTGTATACATTTCAGGATAAGCCATTTTATATGTTGACCTAAATATTTTCTATTAAAAACTTTTGTCATTTTGTAATGATCATGTGTTAGGTTTTGATGCAATTATGAATCCATCGTGAAAAGGAAACTAAACTCTCTCAGGTAAAATAAAACTATTCAGAAGTTCAGTGATTACTGATTTATTGCTGTTTTCTTACTGCCCTCCTACTTACAATTTATCACTTCCGGTGTAATAAAACTTGGCCTAGGTTAGTGCACGTACATTAATGTCAGTGGATTGAAATGTGCAGAATGTGCAGAAAGTGCAGATGAAGAATAAATATTTCAAGTGTGTCAGTGTAATAAGTGATGAATGTGTTGAAACGGCGCCTCTGAGCAGTGTTTTTCGACAAGAACGGTCTTTAGGGCAGTTCTAGCGGATAGACCATCTGAAAACAGCTCCCCCAAATTAATTAAGAGCGCTCACCCTTCCCCGAGTATTTCTGAGAAATGCATAATTTGTAACACAGTGTAATTAAAGTGGGAAATTAATATTTCTACAGTCAGATGCAACAAATTTCAAAAGGAGAGAAACTTTTTAATAGCCCTTAAACCGGATAGACATGTCTCATGTTCACACTTATCACCATCATATGATAATTACATCAGCACAACAGCACAACAGCACCAACCCCTATTGCTTTCTACCACCAACAGAACAAAGCATACCATACACAAAGCGACAAAAAGAAATACATTTTCCTACCTTGGCGTTGAAGTATTCTTAAAAAGAAAGTACAACACAAGTTTGAAGCATTGCTACAATACTTTTCGGTCAAATTGTGTAGGCCATGCATGTAATCTGGTGTTTGACACAAGTACAAGCAGACGTCAGGAAAATAGAATAGAGATTTATAGTTAGTTGGGCTCCATATTGTGCTCTCAAAGTTATTGTACTTAATGGTGGAAATGAATTTTCTCTGGGCTCCTCTGGTAGTCACTTTCTTGTTAAAAGCTGGTCTAAAGGGCCACCTTAAAGACCCTAAAAAACCTATGAACATATGAATGCATAGAATGAAATTTAGACCTGTTGCAATCTGTGCCTGCCCATCCGTTATTTAGCGGGAAGTGACTCCCTGCCTTGCTTCAAGTTAAACAAAACATATTCATTTGGAAATTTATCTACGTGCGTTTGCTTTTCATTGCTTCTTTTCCATTTTCCTTCTCATGTTTCTATTTCTCATCACCTGACAGAAAGGTTAATCATGTCAGATTGTTTCCTATTTTCTCAGCAATCCCTTTACTATCTATTATATTCCGGGCAATGTTATATAAGCAATGAAGGCTTTTTCCAATTCATATTTACCGAGACAACAGAAGTGCAGCCAGTTAAGGAACCAAGTTTGATTTAAATATGCGTTCTATTCATATTGGTTGCTCGCTCCAATATTGAAAGTTAACTTCATTATGTACATGTAGCTGTGTCTCCTAATATTTTATCGAAAGTCAAACACCACAGTTTCTATTCTTTTCACTTCATTTTTATTTTCACCCCTTTTCGTTTTGTGTTTGATTTTTGTTTCTGTTAAATTGTCTGGCTTCAAGTTACTTAGTAAAGTGTTCATCTATGCACTGTTCGTTCACTTGACAGTTAACAAGTGTAGCCATTTAACTAAGTTCGCTGCGTAGATTACTTCCAGGTACCATATGTGTAGAGAAGGTGCAGTATTTTTTACCTGAACATGTCTTGCAAGTATTCTGTACAGCAAAGTATAATATTTCTGGGGAGACAATTATGCTACAGTCAAGAATGTTGCTGTAAACTTCCAGCATGGCCTAACTTATTACATTACATTATTGAGAAAGCTAAGCTAATGATTCACGTGTTTGAGTTTCGTCGCTTTTATCATAAAAGCATAATTTTCACATTAGAGGATAAAAGAGTTTTTGCAAAATATAATGTTGATCAGAAATCTTAATTAAAAAAGTCGCTTTACAGGAGGCACACAATTTGTACATAATGTTTATGCTTTACAGACTTTGCATTGAACAGTTAAATGTTGGGGAGATACCATATAATCTACATCACATGACATTCTTTTATGAAATAACGCAATGAGTGAAAAGCGTTTTTTTAAACACTTGTAGTTGCTACTAAACTTATGTTCAAGTTAATTGAATGTGAAATTTAATACAAATATCATTGACATCAATATTTTAGTGTGCACTACACATACGTGTGAAATACGCATGTTCGGTTTTGTGAGGAGGTTTTCATTGATTTTTTGTAAATAGTGCGATTAAAGAAGCCTTACTTACTTTACCGGTAAATTTACAAAACTCCCGTAAGACAATCATCAAATTCCGATTAAATCATATTCGATTGTCACGTAGAGCATGATGGGATGGAATCGGTCAGGTACTACGCCCCAAATTTCTCACTGCAACATAAATAAAAAGAGTTAAAATTTTGTAACGAGACCATCCATTGATGCGCTAAGGATGAGAGGCTCCTCCAACAGATATGCACACATTTGAAATTTATTTAGTTCCTGAGATAATGTGCTATGTGAGTGGGCATTGAAATGGGGCCGTATCGGTCAATAAACAAACCGACAATTAACCAAAAACTTCAAAGGAGTTGTTTTTTAAGTTCGTCGGAAGGGTTAGTAGAGTTTTTGTGCACGGGTTGCGAACAAATTATTCAGCTTATATGACACTTGTGCTTTATATTTGGAGCACAATACTAATGTTTTTAGTTGAACGTTCTTGGCTGTGTGCATGTCTGCCTATAATCGATTCAGTAATCGTTTACAGCGGAAATTGTTGCCGTGTTGTTACTCAGGTACACAACCACAACTGCTACAACTAGAAACAGTTCATTTATTAACAATTACACTAAAAAATTCATAGAGAGTATTAAAAAAAAGAAAACTCTTTCCGTTCTGTAAGATCCTTCGGCGCGGTAATATGTACAAAGTAAGCGTAACAAGTAAAAAAACTACAATAAATTTGACTCCGACCATCTCTTAAATATCCTCCACATATATAGAGAAATTATGGGCGTGCAGGTCTAACGGTGTATATATTATGTATCACCATGCAAGTCTACTTTTACGTTGAATATGGTTTTTTTGTAAATTGTGGGCGTGTCTGTTATCCGACCGCGCTGATTTATACATATCATAATATACGACCGTAAGAGAGCCAACCACACAAACATACATAAAATAAAACGGGGGCCCCAGAGCTGTCGCCCAATTAGCTTTGTATTAGGAGTGCCACTGGTTTTTTCCATATTATACTTAGCACCTTTACATATATATATACGAGTATATATAAATATGAATAAAAAGTGCCAGTACACACTAATGCTATCAACAGCACAGTTAGTGACGCCTAAAAATAACCAAGTGGCCGACGTGTGCAATCAAAGAGCTCATGCCATCCATACGAAAATGTGAGTAAATGATTACATTTCTTTTTTTCGCTTTCTAATGTTCGTGTACATTTCGTTTTGTGTAGCTGGTTGTACAACTCCATAAAATTACACGTTGTTATGTATGCACAACATTTCGTTTACAGTGAAAAAATAGAACTAGGCTAGAAATGTTCAGAGTAAAAATAACCAAGTGGTGGCATAATATAGATTTATAGATATATATAGAGACATGCAAATATCTGCACACACGCACCAATGTAGTTCACATTAGTTAAAACAATTACGTCCTGTGTGCGCTCCATAATAGTTTCCTTTGCTTATACGTCTCGGGCGTCTCTTCGCATCTGCCATTCACTCGAGTGTGTTGAGGGTCTCTTCATAACTCATACGTTCAAATGCATGGGTGAAGGCCGCACATAGTTACCGCCAAACAAGTCTACATACATCACATTAGATCCAATTACGTTTGCCATAGCAATTGAAAAAATAATGTTCAAATTATTAGATTTGTTTTGTTGGGGAAAGCAGGGGAGGCGGCGTGTGCGTTATTGCTTTGATCGTTATTATTTAAATTTTTCACAACTTGATATTTTGTGTGTAAACACGTGCATACAATCCATTAGTTTTTATAAAGGTGCTATTTTAGGAATCTCTTGTTGCACTCAACGCAAAAATAAAAAAAAAAAATTTCATTTTTCATCGGCTTTACTTTTAATATTACAGTTTTGGTGAAACTAATTAATCACTCTTTCAAAATAGAACACAGGCTCGGCTAGTTGCTATACTTACCACAATTATTGCTATAAATACGTCATACATGTGGTATGAGTGACAATTTATCATATTAAAATATTAAAGTTATTTATATCAGTTATGCCTTCCACCCCTTAATTATATTAAATACATTTACCAGTAATTACTCCCTCTATCCTCCACCCACTAATCCCTTTCAAGCACCACCGGTGCTTGCACGCATAGGACTCCCCTGAGTGGATGTAACAAGTAAGAAAACTAAATTTGGATTAGGCCAAATCTTAAATACCCTCCACCTCCCAAACAGTGGGCGTGGCAAATATATATTACATTAATAGTGTATGTCTTATGTAGCAACATGCAAGTCTACTTTTATCATCAAAAAAACATTTAATACAGCTAGATAGCTAGTACTTCCGGATGACGCATCTGTGTTCAAATCAATATCGAGCTATCTCAAAAATAAGACTACTTTACAAGATCGCCAGATGTTAAAAATATATTAATACAGCGCCCACCAAACACAACAAATTGATCGAAAACTTGACGAATAAAAATTGAATCGGTTTACCATCACAAGCCGCAAGATTACTGAGGACAGTCATATACGTATTGCAAACACAAACATAGGGTCAAAGTAGGCCAAACACTCACGCAAATTCAGATAGGATGCATACCCAAAGCATTTACATTCTGGATGAACATTGTTTACTGGGTAAAGCTAGCCCTGTTCGTTTGTATGTGAAGAAATGTTGTCCTTTCGCGGTGTCACTCACAAAATCTGAAAAAAGAACGATTTTTGATGAATTATTTCGTAATCCCAAAGATTAGGACAAATACAGAGGCAGTTGGTGCATCACTTGTTTTATATGAATGCATTATAATGAAAAAGTTGAACAAGTGAAACAAATAGGTTGAGATTTGTTCTTTAAACTGATAGAAAAGTATTGCTCCGATGTAAAAATATAAAAAGTCATATATTTTTATCTACAAAATTTCGTTCATGCTTAAACTTTATATTCGTACACTTACATATCAAGTATTTACTTTGTTAAATGTTTGGTATGATGTGATATACAAACCTACTAAAAACATTTTTAGTAAAAAGAGTAGTTGCGGCTTGTCACAGATCTTAAATACCCTTCACTTCTATCTATGACTATAAACACGTTTACCAGCGAACATCTTGGAATGAGAATGATATAGAAACCTGCGAATGAATACTACAAGTACTTGGACAAAATTTCAACTCAATATGTCATGTTTTTGACCGTGTGCGTTCCAACAGATGCATACACCGTCGAGCATGTCTATTCCGAATTTGATTTTTTTACTCATCAAGCATATATAAACTTTGTAGGGTCTTGACAGCTTCGACTGCGTGTTGCGAGCGGGCTACCAAACTAGGTAAATCGTCATAAGTTTGGCACGGACGGTGAAGGGTACAAAAGCATGTGAATAGAGTCAGTTTAGAGAAACAATAGCAGGTTGTCAACATGTTTTGTTGTTTCTGCTTATTGGTTATTATTTATAGCTGTGCGTTACTTTGCCCTTTTTCATTCAAGTGTTGTTATTTTTGCGTATACGTGAGTAGTTCTTTTTATGTCGGTTATAATTGTTTACGTGGTAGTAACAAAAAACAACAGAGATAAACAATTGCTGTCATCGTAAATACATTTCTTTTTATATTATATTATATATTATTGTCTTTACTATTGAACTCAGTAGGAAAATATATAATATTTTTAGAACTCTCTCTTAAATTTACAAAGTTGTGTATTAAAGCGAACTATATACAAATGTTTAAGGATGTCAGAAGAGGAGTGGTCCGTCCAAACATAAAAGGCTAATAAGATTTCTAATATGAACAGATCTGATCAAATTTCAGAGCATACAGATTAGTAGTTCGGGATTAATGGGACATTTTAACAAAGAGTATGAAAATTTGAACAAAATCAAACATGGAATGGTATCATCTTCTTTTTAGTATAACTTCGGAATGGCTGGTACAATTTTCATGACTCATGTACCGTTAGTACAAATAAAGTACAAACTAAGTTTACTTTTATTTTAAATCGGAATTGGCCATACTGGCATTGAAATACATAGCCCAGCTAAACGCGTTAAACTATTTCATGTTGTGTGCCAGTTCACGGGTAGATTGTGTCCGTTTGAATCATACTTTTGACGGGGACGATGACACCAAATTTCAGAGCGATATCTCAGTTTTTGCTACCGTCAGACATCCAACACTAATGTGTAGAATTTCATACACATCCGCATACATATGTAGGGTATTGAGGATTAGTCCCAAGTATATGAAATTATGTCGAATAGCATGCTTATACAAGTATGCAAATGAATGCATATATAATACAATTTAAGCCAAGAAAAAACATGCGAAAAGAAAGTTGATTTTCTTGATTTACACACACTTAGTACAAACTTAGTGCTGTTCCGTTCGCATGATTTGAGGCCGTAAAAACATATAATGGATTTTTAATAGAAATGAACAAGTTAAATAAAATATGAAACAAGGAACGTCGGTGCACTGCTGAGAGAATAAATTTAACTGTCTCATAAAACAAATTTAGTCGACCTACCCATATACAGGATAAGTTTATTTTTAGTACTCATATAACTTTAAAATAGATTTTCGCTTTGTTGGGCATAATTTTTAATGAAACCAATTTTTGATGAAACTTTTGTATAGTTTTTTGCAGCAAACAAATTTAAATTAAAAAGAGTGCAGATGAAAAGGATATCGTAATTATTAAAACTGCTTTAGGCGCATACCAAATCCAGGATACCCACCACTTATTCAGTTAATAGCTACATGTAGTTATGTACAAAAGGAAACTAAGCGCCTTTTAAGAATAGTAAGAACTCTACGATTTCAGAAAGTTTGATAGAATTCAAATTAAAAGTAGAATCAAAAGAGTAATTTATTAATTGTTAAGGATGCAGTTAATTGTTTTTATGAAAGAACAAAAACCAAGTAAGAAAACTAAACTAGATCGACTTACTTGTTGCTGCTGACAAACAATATTTATAGTTGGTGGTGTCTCTGACGCCTTCTTCTGGATGTTGCAAATGGAATGACAATGACAAGCTTACTATACCCGCATCTTTTGATGCTTATAACATAAATTATGGTCATAGCTTTCAATGGTACGACAAAAACTTAACTTTTATTTTGGGCGTACTTTTAGCCGGACTTTGTCCAATTTCAATACCACTCTAAACTATCAAAATGTTTCAAGTTTGGAGTCAATATCTTAACTTTTACCAGCGGAAGAATATTTAGCACAGACAGATGTGGCTGAATCCATTTAGAATTCTAAACTAATCCCGAGTATTTCACAAAGCATGAGTTTATGTGCGTACTTGCTTTTGCTGAAACGTCGCATTAGTCCCGAACTACTAAATCGTATGTTCCGTTCAGTACCCCTTATATTGTCTTTGACATAACCACTCTTCTTTTGAGGTCCTTAAATTTGGTATAAATCATTTCTTTATATATAACTACGTTGGTACTGAAAATGGTTTAAATCGGTCATGGATCTATCTGCACTCTTACAAAATATATGCTTTTTATGGTTTTTCCTTTATTACAAACAAACCAAAATGAACGAATGATTAAGCACGCCCACCCATAATGCAATTATTATAGATATTTATTTGGAATATTTGATGCAGATGACCCCATGAAAACCTGAAATTTAGGTCCGCAAAAAACTTGTGAAAATAGATATGGTCGGTTAAGGTACACAGTGACTAAAAACTTTCATTACGTTTTACTTGCGTTGTTATAATATTGTCCATAAACCTGTGTAGAACCGTTATTAGTAGATTTGTACTTTTGGATAAAGAGCGCTCCCCGCAATGGGTGTGCCCCAGTTGGTATAATTTCATTAGAATTTCAAGCAAGACTAAATTTGCTTACTTGTTTTAGTTGTTGTTGTGTAAGAGTGCGGTTTCATGGCGTGGTTAATGCATTAGTACGGTATGTAGCGTATGTGCCAAACCAAACTTACATTACTGTTCCACAAGAAATCATACGTATACGTACGTATTCGCCCAGAAGCATTTGACGTCAACAGCAAAAGTTTTGTTTTCGTCTCTCTTGCACTGCGTTGCACGAAGTGCTGAAACTTATGCGCTTCAAGTACACTAATAACAACGTGAATTGTGGTATTTTTCTTCGTTCTATTTTTGGATTTCAGCAAGAAAAAGGAAGATTTATGTAATAAAAACAAAAACCTTAAATATTTTTCGATAAGGAGACAGTTTTTTTTATATATCCAGAGGGTTTTTTTTATTTTTTTTTTGTCAGTTTTCAGTGCGGCTCCAAATATTAAATGTGCTGTGAGTGCTAAACATGACCCCTCAGCAGCAGAGTTGGCTAAGGCTTCGCCTTAGTAAACCCAGCTCATATATAGAATGTTTTGTCATTCGAGGATATTATTGCAACTTTTTTACCGCTAGTTAGACCGGTTTTGCCAACAACCGACGCATACACGGACCCACGGACATACAAGTCCATATAGACTCAGTTTTTGACACCGATCAAGAAGTCTCCTTCTGGGTGAAGCATATAATACGACCGAGCACAACGTAATTATTTGGACCTACAAACCTTTGACTCGAGATTCCACTCCCTTCATTTTTAAATTCCCTAAATTTCATATATTTTTACATGAAATTCATATTTTTTCATTTCTCTTGGCGAAGTTTTAGTCACATTCCTCAGAAATTTCACACAAAACAACAAAAATGCTGCAACATCATGTAAACGCAGAATTATTTTCATCAATATTTCTTTATTGAAGAGAAAAATTCGCATCAAAAACATTAAATAAATTGGAAAAAATTTACATTGTCTGTTGGTAGACGCTACCAAAGGGGGCAAGTGTGCACTTTTTGTTTTATTTAACAAATACATGTGTATGAAATGTCATGCACATTAAGAGATTCTTTGGTTTGTTTGGTGGGTGAGTTTATGCTCTTACTGTGAATGTTAATTGCCGTCTGAACTTTGACCGTTTGCCTGCTTGCCGGCTTGCCTTTGAACCCGCTAGATGTAGATAAAAGGGGTACGACTGATCAAATAATTAAACACTTGAGCATGTTTTACTTGTGATTGATTTCTGAGTTTATGTGTCCTCCCTTATGTGTCCACACTTCACTCCAACAAACAACAAAGTCGTCACATTTCTTTATACAGTCATTAACACTCTATTGATTACGAGTCTTTTGTACCATTGTCGTTTATTTGTGTAAAACGTACTGTTGTGTGGTACGTAATAAAGGGAATGACTTTTAATTTTATTGCCGTTGTAGAGATGTCTTTTTCGGTTCATATTTGATCTTCAGTTGCACTCGGTACTGTATACACACACACACACAATCTTAAGGACAGCAAAGCATCCTTTATTCCAAATCATTTATATTTAATGGTCTCTTCTTCACAATTTGCAATGGTGTGTGTGTGTGTGTGTGTGTGTGTGTGTGTGCAAAGTTCCTCTAATATATTGCACATACATACATTACACATTATAACATATACGCACACTTTGAAAGTTTTGTTGACGGTATATAGCTGTTGTTTTGGTTGCCGCTTGCACTGCTTACGTTGCATTTAGCAATTATGCCGCCAATAGCACCCAACGCCCACTGTTTTGGTGTCTCGTCAGTTTGGCGCCTAAAATGCTGCCAATACTACTAAAACATTAAAAAAAAAAGAACAACAACAACTTTACTACGGATCATCATCCCCCAAAAATACTCGTACATAGGACAGCATAAGCATAAGCATACCTATGCTGTATGTGAACAGTGTTGTTCATTATTGCTACACTTTACAATTTATTGAATTTCTACATATGTATGTGCACACCCACACACACACTCACCCTACATGGTTATGGCAATGTTATGTAACAACATCCATTTCCACCTTCTTCACATATTTTTTTAAGTATTCGCGCAGCAAAGTTCGGAAAATTATGTTAAGACACAAGTAAGAACGCAAACTAGGTTAAGTGGATGAGCAATTTTTGTTTGGAGTCATAAAGTGTTCCTCGAGCACCTGATACTTTACGTTGCACGTGGCTTCGTACTGTCTGCAATGTGCGTTCGGAATCTTATGTTGTTTGGAAATACGGTCCCTCATGCTTCTTTCTGGGTCTTGCGATCCTTCGGCAGCTTAAATAAAATAAGCATTTTAAGAAATGTTACTGTGGCACCCTCCATATGAGATGGGATACTAAGTTCCGTGTTCTCTTTGCAGCATTCAGAAGAAGGTAAAATAGAGACCACACAAAATATATATATATACTTGATCAGCATCAAATATCTGCCTACCTAAGAGTCGGACTGTACTCCATAAAAAGATTTTAAATTCAACTTAAGCTACTAAAGAAGCCTTATCCCTGGAAATATGCGAAAAGATCAAAAGAACCCGCTGCAATAGAGAGTAAAAACAAAATTTCAATGTGGATGTTCTTTCCCTTTTGCGTAAAGTAAATCTTTCCTGGACTTTTCTTCCCCCTTTTTATTTATTTTTACTTTAGCGTAGTGTACTAACGTATGGCCGTGTGTCGCAAATATACTCTAAGTGTGTTGGGAAATTTTCCATTGGCATTTCTATAATATATTGTTCGCCTTCTATGTCATTTCCCAATAATGATTGTGCACACACCGCGTCTATACATATACACAGTAATATTTTTAAACATGGTACTAAAAAAGTTAAAGATGATACTAAAAAAGTTGAGCAGTTAATTGAATGATCGAAATAAAACATTTTAATATATTATCGCCGTTACGGCCAAATTGTGAAGCAAGCAAAAACTTTGACACTTTTCTTCAACAAACATCCCATTTTTTATACATCGTAAAGAATGTTTCTCAGTACGTACGATTTCTTATAAACAGTAGAGGTAACTGGTTGGAGTTGCAAAGGAAAATCAAATTTTATATAAATAGTAGAAACAATCCTTATAAAGGACAGCCAATATGGAAATCGTTCAGGCGTTTACAATGGTTAAGTGCTCCATCATTTACGTAAGCATGGTAGTATTCTAATAAACAGCAAATTCTTAGGTGGATAGGCTTTCCCATAAACACGGATGAGGTCCGATTAAACGCAATATTTTCAAAATCAGCGAAATCAAGGAGAAAGGAGTTATATTATCCATGCGATGTGAGAATATTCCGCATCTACTGACCACTCCTAACTCGACTGTCTTATTAGACGTTTGTTTAGGGTTTTTTAAGCGTTCCCATCCCAATTTTAGAATAACATCATAGGCTATGTAAGTTCACCCCTTGATCGAGGGTTTCCATACACCACCAGCTTTTATACCACAGCCCCCGCGAAGCTCCCACAAGGGGGTCTACCCAAGTACGCACTTGCAATAATCATCTGTTCTTGGGCTCTCCAGTGCCCAGCGGACTATGTTTGGACTGTTGACCCCTCACTTTTGGCGCGATAGCTTTATGTTGTCTGACCATAATTCTTTTTAATGCTTGTCGGACTCTGTCCGTTTCCATTAAGTTTCGCCCACTTTTCCTCTTCGCGGATGATGTTTTACCATGTGTTGTGTATGCTGTCATTACTCACGTTCGTGAATTGTTAAATAATTCAGCTGTCTTCGTCACAGACGCTCGCGCTAACCGAACACCAACGATTTGTCCTCTCTCGAAGTCTGAGAGATCACTCATTTCACCGATCTCTTGCTTTAACGCTCACAGAACACATACACTGCATGGGCCTACAAGACTTGACACGTAAACTGTGCGTCGCATTATTTACACGGAAGCAGTATTGCCAATATTCAAAAAGATTGCTATATTTCATGATGTTTATATTATTTTGTTCATTCCCTGTAAGTGAGGTCATTACGAATGCAATTATATTACCGCACACTTATTAGGGGATTTTTTCAAATCAATCTCATGAGCTTTTAATTATAGTGCAATTTGGTACTAGTTTCGTGACGCCGTTAAATGCGCCTCTTGAAAGTGTTAGAGAGCAATCAATTTCAACAAAAATCCAATTAGTGCAATTGCTAAATGAAAAGTAATTAAAACTTAAGTTAACGTTAATATGCATTGAATGAAATGAATGAAAAATCTCTTACGTAACTGAAAATGCCTCCTCAATGTTTCTTACAGAATGTCCCACTGCTATGGATGGCATGGAGCGTTTCGCTTGTCCGACACCCGATGTGCAAGGCCGATATCGCTGCATTGATGATCATGTGCTATGTGACGGTTTTATTGATTGTCCAGAAGGTGAAGATGAAGATCGAAGATCGTGTATGTTTTACAAAACGGTAATTCACATAATGTTGTAAATAACTTGAAATGGCAATCACTACAGAATTGTTTTACAAACACACTAATGCATTAGGTCCATCCGTCCATTGCATTTACGCTTCAATTAAAACATTCCTTAAAATCTCAGTTGCAAATATAATTTTCTAGCATAATCATCTGCCATCATTTAATAGGTGAACATTTTTATACGCTTTTTCATATATATTCTCTTTGACCTTTCTAGACGAAAGCTCATTTGGATGTGTTGGCTGATGCTCTGCTGAGGTGGGCGCGCGGTCGTTAAATATAATTAATAGTGCGACTGCAATCTGATGTTTGTGTGTATAATTAAAGTCAGTACGAGAACCTAACAAAATTTACAATATTTAAGAATTATAAGAAGCCATAACAGAGTATATATCAAAATTGTCGAACAGAAGTGGCAAGTATGTACATGTGCAACATATTTACATTAATTCGAGTGTTTACAAACGTGTGTTCTTTTTAAAATCAGTTCGTATATGTTATGGTGTGTATTGCATGTCAAAGTAATGAAAATTAACCAAAAAAATTAAGCAAATTTAAACAGATCTCCCAAAACATACATATTCCTTATAATGCACCGTTGAACCTTAATTAATTATTGTAATTATTATAATTGTAATACGTAATTAAATGATTAAATATATATTTAAAAGCTCCAGAAGAACACTTCAATTAAGCCCATTGAACACAAACTATGTGTAATTAATATATATTGTATGTATATAATTATGCTACTAAATCCAAAGTAATCCTTCTATTATGAAGCTAAGCTTTTCAAAATATGTTCGTAACCAACTCTTAACTAACTTTGTCTTTTATCTCCCCCCTCTCCCGCCAATTCACATTTCTCCTAATTTGTAAAGTTCCCGTTTACCAGTTACCCTACTCATTGGCAACAACAATTATAACAAAACCAATTTTACATATTAATGTGTAAAATGTGTAAAATGTGTAAAATGTTTGTGATTATTAAGAAAGCTAACCACAAATATATTGCATACCAAGTACTTGATCCGTGGCAATGACACGGGCGCCGGTAAAACAATTCATTTCATTTCAAATTTTATATGAATGTATACTTTATTAAGAGCCATACATTTATGCGTACGCATGCACATTTCCACACATACGCAAATATACTTTACAAGGCAGTGTGCAATTTTGTATTCGATTTTATTATCGTTAATGCGTACACAATAGCGTACGCAACAGCAGCAACCAGAGACGAATGAGTGTCAATAGACAGTTCAATTGTACTAAATTATGTATATATATACATATATATATGCAGCAATATATATATTTATATATATATGTGAGTATATTTCTCAAATATTAAACAATATTTATGTATTACACAGAACTAAAACCAAAAAGTCAGAACAGAAACTCTACCAAATAATTTACACATATACATATACAAAATTTATTAACGCGAAGAATATGTGTGTATAAGCACACCGTGTAGTACACATAACAACATGAAAAGACTTAAATACTAAGCGGTTCATTGTTCTTTTTGATTATTTATTTACATTTTACACAAACTATGTAATTCGCAGATACTGGTGTACTTTTTCATATTATATATATGTAAATAAAATGTATATTTATTTTTGGTCAATACAAACTTTATAGCAATTATTATCCACGAGAAGTCTTTGCTTGAATGTGCGTACAAATAATTTCGCTAATTTTGTTTTCCTTTTTTATAAACCTTCTCCAACATAATTAACAAAACAGAAATGTACAACAAGGCATTGTAGGACTCTTTCATTGATTGGTTTTTCTCATTTAAAGTTTTTGCATTTGACTTTTTTTTTGGATCTTATTCGGTTCTTGTTCATTTCTTCAAGTTCATCGACATGTTTTTTATAATAATTTTTTTCCACATACGAAACAATTCTCATGGATACGGCAGCTATTTGTAGATAAGTCACATTCGGTTAATGTTTTTTTCTTGAAATAATACGATTTTTGGAACATATATATATACATAACTTAAATTTAAAAACTATATACAAAATAAAACAAATAAATAAATTGAACTGAATTCCAACAAGTAAAAAGACTCTATTTGGCTGAAGCCAAATCTTGAATACCCACCATCGCTGCACCCAAGCTTCCCGACCAGTCAATGTGTCAATGTATCTTCTGTACTGTTTACGAAATGCGGAATGTTTGCTTGAGATTTAAAAAAAAATATCCTTTTTAAGATTTTGTTGCACTCGGTGCGCGTGTGTTGTTTGGCCGATTTTACGCAATTTCAACATTAACCAGCGCATGAACTGTATCACTCATCAACACTTCAGCCAAGTTTGGAATCGATATCTCAATTTTTGGGACTGGGCGGGTGACTACCACCGAACAAACCCACACACGGACAGATGGACATGACTGGATCGACTCGGAATTCGGTGCTGATTCATAGTATATATACTTTGTGGATCTTCGACGTCTCCTTTTGGACGTTGCGAACGTTGTGACAAAGTGACATATATCCCCATATATGCATACAAGATGGTGGGCATAAAAATTTAAAACTTAAACGCATAATTTAACATATGAACACTTAATATTATTGTATTTATATATAAAATCTAAACAAATAGAATACATGTTAACAGAAATTGAGAAAAAGTGAATTAAATAAATTATAAATAATATTACAGAAAAGTCGAATGCATGTAAATAAAATCTTTCTTTCGTTAATGAATTCTATTAAATATTATATACACATATAGAGCATTTTTCGGTTTTTTAGCCACAGCAAACAATAACGAAACAAACGTATTTAAGCAAGAGATTCAAAGCGGAGTCTGTACTTGAAAATATATGTATTTTATGACAACATTCAACACAATCAATTTCAACTTGAAAACAATCATTATTAGTATTTGTTAGAAAATACAAATAAAACAACAATATACCGAAATAGTTAATGGTTGTACTGGTTGGATCGTTTTTTCTAAATTTTATTTTGCTTTTTGTTCAAACATTCGCCCAAATGGCTTTTCATTTCATGCATTTTTCACGATCACGATCACGATCTTCGTTTTTTTCAAATAACGATAAGTACTCTGCTTAAAATCAAACACTTCAAACAACCTAGGAAAAATAACCCACCTCTAATACATATAAATATAGATGAAACATTAAATAACAGTGATTTTAAAACCACAGCAGCAGCCACAACGTATCGTAGCTAGATATGAATCACGTTTCAAAACAAAAAAATCTATGAAATGCTTAATGGGCGGCTACTAAAGCTAACAGCTCTGCTAGCTCCATTCGTCCAGAGTTGTGAAGATGAAAAACAAAATAAAAACAACAAATGAAGGACGCCTAAATACTTCTGACTTGGACACATTTTCACTTTACTATAATTCAATGAATCAAAAAATATATATTAATTACTGGTAAAACGAAGATCGTTTGTTCAACACTCACTATAATATTATATTTTTATATTTTTTTAGCGACTCTATGGCAAATAGGGTCTATTTTATGCATCTGGCCTAGTTTACGTTTCTTATCTATTGATCAGACATTGTTTTCAGTTATATTTTTTGTATTAATTGGCATATTTGCATTGCATTAGTGGCAGTTTGAATTGATTCAAACGTAATTTATATGTAAAAGAAACTCAAGTATCATTAATTTTTTATTAGTGGCAGATTATTTAATCTTAACAATTATTAATTTGACAAGGCAATCAATTTTAACCGCACTGCTGTACACCGTTCGTACCTTGCTCGAATGTTTTTGCAATTTGTTAAAAAGTTCTTTTTACAAATATTCAATACTTGTATGAGACAGATTCAAATTTCAAAAGCATACATTTTGTAAAACGTAATTGAAGTGAACAACCCTGGGTGTTTAAAATACGTTTTTTAAAAAAGTGAATGAATATTCAAAAATTCTGTCATTCCGTTTGCAACACCTAGAAGGAGACTTGAACAACATAGATCTTTACTAAAATTCGGCTTTACTAGGCGAACGTGTAATCGAAGATACCCACCATTTTTTTCCATTTCGAGCAAAATAGAGCACTAATAATAAGGAAAACAAGTACAAATTCTATAAGCCGTGGTGCTACCTTCATTAAATATCAGACAAAAGGTAGTTCCACAATTAATGCCATAAGTTCGTTGAGTTGTATTAGTAAATGGCGCCCCGAGGAATCCTAAAAATAGACCGAACAAGTCTTATTTCCATAGTTATCGTTCTTAGCCCAAAAGACACATTTGTGGCAAATTGCATCAAGAAAAATTGCAACCTGTAGACCGTAATCAATGATGGTCAGAAATTGGCGAGGAGACGGTCATGGTTAAATCCATATAGATTTTGATTCTGGTCCGATCGGCGTAATTAAGAGTGGGTGTGGCAGTTGCGGCTTAGAAGTTACAAGCATTTTATTACTTTATTCCTTGTAGTGTAGAGGATAAAAACCAAATTTAGTTTTTCGTTGTTTTTGGTTTGGAGGGACGTTAGGATCTTACAATTAAAAATATATACGTCCTGAACTATATATAATAAGTAGAGCCAAAGGCATAATACTCGCGAATTTAGTGCTTTGAATGGGGCAAAGCTGAAACTAACGGGATTGGGTCTTGCCCAAAGATAGGTGTTCGAAATTTGTTTCTGTGAGGGTAGTGTCGATATATATGCATAACTTTGGGCGATTAAACGATCTTTTAAAAGTAATATGATATAATTAATAAATATATAAGTAGTACGTATTGACATGCCATCTCTTAATCCCCAGTTTCTTACAGTTATCAATTTCAATTAACCTTTTATCTTTAACTGTAAAGTTCAATCGGTTGTAGTTGAAACAGTGACCCCTAATTACGTATCAGCTTAAAAGTCGAGTTTAATGTGAAGTATAGTTTTTTTTTTTTTAATTATAGGCGTGTCCGTCATTCAACGACACCCATTTTATGAGACAACGATGAAGGGGATAATTATAAATGTGTGTACGAAATTTCAAGTTAACGTGTCAATTTTTGTGGCAGATATAATGATTTTTATTGATTGTGGGCGTGTCTATAATTATAAATAAGTCTACTAAATTTGAAGTTTATAGGCTACTTTTAATGGTAGACATATAGAATTTTCTCGATTGTGGGCGTGGCTCTTAACCGATTTTACCCATTTGAAATAGCGCTTTGAGTGCAAAAACTAAAAGTGTCTGTAAGAATATCAGCTCAATATCTCATAAGTTACGTCCATAAGAATGCCAACGGACGGACACACGGACATCCATATCTACATCAACTCAATTTTTGATGCTGATCAAGGATACATATACTTTGTATGGTCTCTGACGCCTCCTTCTGAGTGTTGCAAACTGAAGAACAAAGTCAGTATACGCTCATCACGCTCATATAGGGTGGAGGGTAAAAAAACTAAATAAGGCCAAACCTTAACTACCCCCCACATATACATACAAACGGTGGACGACTGATTTTGACCGATTATGCTCAATTTAAATGCTAACAGCAGACAATAACGCGGAGACTGACATGTCTATACAGACTCAGTTTTTATTGATTGTCAGGAATATGTATACTTTTTAGTGTCTCCAACGTCTCGGAATAACAAACTTAGTGTACCCCTAAGCGGTTATACCCTAAACTTGAAAAATACTTTACTGTGTACTTCTGGGAAGGTGTACAACGTTGGGTGAGAAGTCTTAATTTGAACTGAAGCAAACCTACCTCTTGTATATTTCCTTTCCTTTTTCTTTAATAAGTAACAGATTATGGTATAATATGAAAAATATGGTTTTTGCAATCATATCTGCATCTGTACCTAACGTGTTATTATAAATTTTTCTTATTATATACATAAATTGACCCTATTTGTGTTTGAGTTTATACATTATAGACTGTATATTTAATTACATTATTTATTTTTACACTGTGTGCTATATCTTAATTCAAAAACCAAGAAATGCATGCAACAGTAGCACTCACCATAGTTGTAATTACATTAGTATTGCTCAATACAGTTCATCGAAATGTTGTCCTAACTAAAACCAACGGATCAACAGTTTCAAAGAACAATTCATCTAAAATAACAAAATGTTTCCTTCTTCTGTATGTTTTATAGATACGCAGGTGTATTTTGTGCAATGTAAAGTTATCTAAACTTTTACTTTCAACAAATCCGTCCTATCAACACATATACTTCTCAGTAACTATGATCTTGAGTCCATTTAAATAATAACTATGGGATTTATATATTTTTTGTAATCTTATATATAAAAGTGAAAATGAGGAAATTTTTGGTGTAAAGGTTTAGCCTTAACCAATCGCAAACGAAAAATAAATTTGAAGAGCAGGACTGGCAAACTTTCGTAGGCGTCGGGCATATTTCAGCTATTCCCGCTTAAAACTTGAACTTGACTTGAATTTGTTACATTCGAACATATTGCACATAATACAATACATATAACTTTAATGCAATTTTCAGCAAACATTAGACCGAGTAGAAATTTGTACTGCAACAGGATGCCGACCCTTGCATTGTGAACTAAATAAACCATTTGTGGACACTTCGGCATGACAGTATTTATCAATATATGAGGCTTACAAACACATTAGTGGACCATAGAATGAGAAAATCCGTAACCAATGTACATGTCGTGCCATTCGATATGAAGACTGCCTGCGTGAGCATAGAATCCATTTTGAAAGTGCACACTCATATTGAACGTGTCTTGAGTCCGCACAAAGTCGGGAACGAATCAACCAGTATTTTTATATCTTTCACATATGAATGGAGAATACTCTAAGTTTGTTGTTTCGTTCTCAACATCCAGCTGGAGGCGTCAGAGACCCTCTAGAGTATAAATATTTTTGATCAGCATCACAATCTAAATCGATCAGTCCGCCCCTACGTCTGTTGTTGGCGCGACCGGAACATTGGGCAAAAACATATGTGTCTTATATTTTTTGAACGCAGATTGCTCTCAAAAATGTTATAATCAGCCCATCCGATTTGCAAGTTGACATCCCCTTTGTCCACCTGTCATGCCTATTGTTTGCATATAGATGGAAGGTTTGGTCAGTGCCAAACTTAGTTGTTTCACTTGTTATTGAAGTAAAGAACGAAAGAACTCACGAATTCATTTGTTATTTTTAAATTAACCTTTCCAAGAAGACGAGGAAAAACAGAACTAGCACAGCCTTACAGTATGATAGTAAAGAAGCTTTATTATAAATAAAAAATATTAAAACAGTTAAATATTATACGCGCTTGTAGCACTTGCACCAAAGCCTTTAATATAAAAATTTAAATTAACAAAGTATGGATGTTGTAATTAATTTGTGCACCACACCACGACTTTACAGTATATTTTGAGGCACTACTTTTATTAATGTATCATATAGTATAAATCAAGTTTGAAACAATAAAAATATACTTTATTATTAAATAAATCTTGACTGTTACGTAAAATGTTTAAAGCAGGCATGAAGCAATTCGACAAAGATTTCTGTAATCATTTCTAAATTAAAGCTAATTGGACAATTATTAATAATTTAATTGAAAAAAATTTGGGTACATGTAAAAGATTCGAAAGATATATATAAATAAATAATCACTACGAACATGCAACAAAATTAAATACTCTATGTTAAGAATTTGTGTGAAATTTTAAAAGTCTGCTATACTTAAACTAATGTAATCTTTACTTGAAAAACATTATGTTACCTTTTGATTTCCCTGTTGTACATAAAGATTTTCCTTGAGCTGTATATACCACAATATATGTTAACTTGTACAATAATATATTTTGAAAGCCTAGGATAACATGTTTTGTTTAATTTGTACTACCTTCCATTTATATACCTTTACATGAAGCCAAGTAATGTTATGAATATGAAATAAGATGTACCACATTTAAGATCGGTAGCGTTTGTATACTTTTCTGAATGTGTTTATCACGATTATACAATAAAGCCAAACAACCACAAAACACTGATAACAACCAAAATGAAAGTAATTTAATAAAAGTATTCAGAAAACTTGATGAAATTGTTTCTTGAATTCAATCGTCACGACATCCACGTTACTTTCGTAAATGCACAAGTAAGTGGAGGAAATGTGGAAGAAAAGCCATGCCATACATAGCCAAAGGTTTTGATGTTTGAGTAAACGTCAACAATGCCAAAAAACGACTACAAAATTAATAAAGTGTCTCAGTTAATATCAAAGCAAAAATTAAAATTATTTACAACGATGATTTGATTTGATTCTTTAGCAGGCAAGTACAACAAGCTTCAAACATAACGGAGTCGGAAAAGTCCTGTTTAAATAGAAAAAATACACAAAAAAGCAGTTTTACCCAATCTACAAATGGTTCGATCGGGTCCAACTTTGGTACAGCCAATTAAGAAGCTGATTAAGTATGCTGCACTAATTGCGATTTTTTGCTGCATAAAGATTTCCATTATAATGGGATCCTGTATGGGGAGGGGTTCTAAAAATATGATTCAATTCGGTCCATTTTCAAAAGACTTCTTTTTTAAGCCAAGGCTTGTCCCAGTACCAAATTTCATCAAAATATTTCAAAAAATGCCGTTTAAGAGTTAGAAACATTCGTCATATACCCTCCTACCGCGGTGGTAACACATAAGAAAACAGGACTGCCCATTTCAAATTTCAGATCTTCATGGGGTCACATGCGTTAAATATTCCAAAATATCTGTAATTTATATTAACGTCTGAAATAGGTACACTATAGGTGGGCGCGGGGATCCTTAATTTCACTTTAATCTTCACATCCAGTCTATAATAAATAAAGTACGTGGTACCTTATGACTAATCAAAACATAGTAGAAAGAATTCGGTGACTAATATATAATTTAGTAGAATTTTATTAATGAAATACATAATTATAGTTTTCAACTTAAACAACTTAACAACAAATTAATTTCAATACCGCTCTAAAGTACTTATTGCCACTGCAAAGCCACATGAGCGACTAGAAGATATAAGGAAGCCAGTACAACATTGCCAATCATTATCAGGAAGCCAACTTTGAAATATTCCATAAATTTAAATGAATAACCATGTGAATTAGCCGCCCCCGCACATGCTATATTAGACAAAGCACCCATTATGGTGCCATTGCCGCCCAAAGCACAACCCAGCGCTAAAGCCCATATTAAAGGCATACGGGGCAATTCAGTCTCCTTACCATGTGTCATGGTAATAATAATACGCATCATCATATCCGCAATAGGAACATTATCCACAAAAGAGGTTAGTACAGCAGATAACCAAATAATAGAAAGAATAGCAGTCAATAGAATGTATTTTTGATCGACCATGGAAATAGAACGTTCCAGTGCAGCACCCAGCGATTCCAGAAGCCCTAAACGTATTAGCGTTTGCATCAGTATGAAAAGGCTTACAATAAATAGCATCGTGCTCCAATCTATGCGAGACATTACGTTATCTAAATCGGCATCCAAACAAGTAAATGATAGAATGAGCAGAGCAGATAATATGGCCACCCAACCAGAGGACAAATATCCGACATTAAAATTTGATAATATAGACATCAGCATAGAAAAGGTTAAAGCTATTGCACAGAAAATGGTGTACGGTTTATTGTGAATGCGGAGATTTTCACGCAAAAGTTGTACTTTCTCTTCGTAATTGGCAGGAGGAGTTGGCATTTTTCCCAAACGTTGCAGACGGTTACGTAATGACTTTACACGAGTGTTGACAGTCTCTTGGTAGTCGCGTTCATCTAGAGACGTGTCACCTACTGTGTTAGCCGCTTTACGCCACACCTTAATTAAATGCTTCAATCGACGCTCCTCGAGAGACTGCGTATATCGCATATTATCCGAATTAATGAACTGTAAGCGTAAGTGTAAATAGGATTGAGCGGCCGCCAATATTGTGGCGGGAAGCATGTGTATCACATAGGTGCCCAGGCTGATTGTATTATCGCCCAATATGGGATGACGCGTTATCATGGTATTGGCTATAGAACCTAAAGGTGTCAACGTAGAACCAATGTTATTTGCGATAATGAGGCAACATAACATGGGCGTGGGTCGTAATGCCATCACTTCACAGATTCGCAAACAAATCGGGGTGGCAAATAGTACCAGCGTTATATTATTATAGAGCATGCCCATTACAAATGCAAACAGCATCACTACGTTCAAAACAGGCCACATATGGCCATTTCCCAACTCATAAGCAATAGCAGCCAAATAATCCTGAGCACCCGTTTCCGCCAGTACAGCCATTACAATGGAAAACCCGAAATAGAGCAATAGAGTGTCAAAGTGTATCCATTGAATAATTGTAGGAAAAGCCGGTTTTAGTTGGACTGCTCCCAATAAACCAACGCCTAGAGTACAACAGACCACGCCTGCCAGCGTATGATGCACCAACTCAAATACTAAATGTATATATATAATCAATAATAACACTGTACCCATTATTATTCCCAATTTACGTGTCATATTTGTAGAATCCAAAACCACATTTAAGGATAGAGGCTCCTTCAGATTAGTATAAAAATATATGCGTCTTTTTGAGCTTCTAGAGTCTCCGTCCAACGCCTTCTCAACCCGCACAAGAGGAGCACGCTCCAGTTTATCCGTTTTCAATATTTGGGCGCGCCATTCTTTAGTGGCATTCTTCCAATTCTTTGTAGACGCATCGAAATCTTTTATCCATAATCCCACATAAGTATCATTAGAGCCTTTCGGTACGTCGGAATATAGATTTTCAAATTTGAATGTTGTTTGCGTTAGGGGTCCCTCTAATCTTACAATAACATTTGTGCCCAAATCATGTTCCGTAATATCAAATATTGTTACATTGTTGTGAAACACCGTTACCATAAAAGATTCATCGTCATGTTCCTTATAAATTACGGAAAAAGACGTAAACAATAGCCAACATACAGCCAATATAATTAATTTGGAATAGCGTAGAGCGCGACGCAAGATACGTTGCTTTTTTGAAAGCCCACCATCATCATCTCCTTCGGAGAAAGTAAACGAACTACTATTACCACCTTTCATCCGATCTCTGTAACAAAGCACATTCAATGGTGATATAACGTTTGCTAAACATAGCGGTGACTTTTTTGCTGAGTTTTTCGAACGTGTAACTTTATTTGGTTCCGTCATAAGATTCGCTTTAAATTACTTGAGATTTAGATTCACTTATTCAATAAGAAATAGAGTATTAAAAAAAGGAATGCAGTAAGAGAAAATTATGCTTCAAAACAAAAGTGATTGATTAGAATTATTCAACCTTCAAAGTAACCAACATTTTCGAACACTACAAGGGATAGATTCAAAGTCACAAATTATTTGAAATGCCAAACTTTTTCTTCAAACAACGTTGTCAGGGAGTTGTGAACTGATTATACGTTGATATACATCTGCGTTCTATATGTAATCGTATATATAGCCTCATTATGTATATAATGTCAACAAAAATTAGAAACAAGTATAAACGCTATATTATATTTGGCATAGGACAAATATTACGGACCCTTCACATTCATACGTTTTTTTTCATTTGAGTATGTTATCCGGTTCGGTCCCATAATAAATTATACATACGATTAGTAGAAAAGTGTTGTAAAATCTCAATACCTTACTTTTTTCTATCGTGAGCGTTCCAAGAACGCACTTATGGACATGCACTTATCTACACTGAAATTTTAATTGAATAAGTATGATATTTATAGATTACACACGTGTCTGATGTCTTCTTGTTTCAAACGGAATAATAAACTTAGAGTATAAAAAAGTATCAACCTTCTAACAACAATATAACGCACTGTAGGAATTAGCGTATGAATGCGTAGAAAATGTGCTTACGTATGTTTCCGTTCTCTATGAATAAACATACTTTGAATATTAAAAAAACAAGTAAAAAAAAAACTATATTTGTTGGGGCCAAATCTGGAATACTCAGCATAGATGCACCAAAGCTTCTCGAGGAGTATACATGTCAATTTATGTATCTTCTGTACTGCGTAAATAATACGGAAAATTTATTTTGCTCTTTTTTCATTTTTTGTTGCATTGTGGGCTTGCCACTTGACCTATTTTGCCAATTTCAATATCAACCAGGATATGAACTCTACCAAAACTTCTGCCAAGTTTGGAATCGATATTTCAATCTTTGCTACCAAGAGAGTGATTACTACAGAGTGATTACATACACCGGGGAGACGGACGTACAGACATAATTAGAAGAACTCAGTATTCGATGCTGATTAAAAATATATATACTTTGCGGATCTCCAACACCTCCATTTGCTCATATTGCTACATATACGAGTATATTGCGCCCTCTAATAGCGTTTGTATTACGTTTCAGCTTGCAAGTCAAGTTTTATGGTGAATATGTTTTTTTGTTGATTGTGGGAATATTTCTTATTCGACCACGCCCATTTTTAGCACATCTATGGATGGAATAACTATAAATGTGTGTACTAAATTTCAACTTAATAGATCAATTTTTGTGGCAGATATATAGATTTTTCATTGTGGGCGTGTCTCTCGAACGATTTTAGCGATCTTGGTGAAAAAACTAAAAGTGCCTGTACAAACTTTCAGATCAATATCTCAAAATATGCGCCCGTGAGAATGCCATTAACAGACGGACACACGGACGTACATGTCTAGAACGACTCAGTTTTTGATGCTGATCAAGAACATATATACTTTATAGGGTTTATGACGCCTCCGTCTGGGTATTGCAAACGGAAGAACAAACTTAGTATACCCTCATCACTAAGGTGGAAGCTCAAAAACATTCACTATATAACATAAAATGATTATCCGAATGCATGTTTGGTCGTTTCTTTCCGCTTATGTGATCATTTCAGTTGAACGTCGCTATTCATAAAGTGCAAATCGTAAGACAAAAGGGAGAGATACTTTCGGCAAAAACGGCAAAAAAATAAATTTTTTTCATGGTCACACTTAAAAATAACAAAAGTGAATTTATCGAAATTTCAGAGTGAAGAGTTACATAAGAGTGTGTTAAATCATTGAACAGGCAAAAAAATATTAAACTCACATACAAAAAAGTGAAGGTACACTAAGTTTGTCAACCTATTTGCAACACCAAGGGGAGGCTTCAGCGACCCCACATAGTATTTATATGTATTCTTGATCAGCATCAAAAACTTAATCGATCTAGATCTGTGTGTCCGTGTGTCCGTCTCTTGTTAACATTCTCTCGTATATATGTCTCTTGTCTCACAGTGACAAAATTTGAGATATTGAGCTAAAATTTTGTACAGCCACATCTAGTTTATGAACGCCGGTCGTTATTTAAAATGGGACAAATCAGTTAAGCGTCATGCCAACAATCGACCAAATCTATTTATCTACCTAAAAAATTGAGCAATAAACTATACTTGGCGCAAAATTCTACTTATATGTTCAATTAGAGTGCATAATCGGGTACATGTATTTGGATAAAATGTTTAAAGATGTTTCTGATAAAACATTAAATTATATGGGGTATTCTCAAAATGGGCCGAAGTCTCTATGAACGTAATTCGAGACCCGAAAAGAAGAAACTTACATAGAAGGTTATAATATGCATCAGAAAGAGTTGAACTCATTACGCGTGATATGGATGCATTGACTTCCTTGATAAAATGTCCCATATTTTAATACTCTGCTTCCATCTGAAACTGTTTTTACATAAGTGATATAAGTGAACGAAATGAATGAAATAAATAAAAAATGGCAAAGATGAACTTACACTATATATAAAAAATAAACTTGTTTTCGACTTTTTTAAGGACATATTATTATATATAGCTCTTCGTTTTTTAGATCTCGAATCAAGTCCCAACGAATTTTGGCCAATTTTCTCGACACCCTACTTTTTACGTTACCTGGCGTTTTTGGTCATGCGCTCTTCGTTTCAACGAGATTGATTTTATAATTACAAAGAGATCAAGGTTTCATCAATTGCTTGTGTGCTTGCGATGCGTTGTTACCTTTTCGGAAATAAAACAATAATGTGCACATCTTGTTCTTCCATTTTTAAATTGGAATAAAAACAAAATTAAACAACTAATCGATCAAATTTTTTACTAAATGAATGATAAAAGTCCAAACAATAAGAAAACAAGACAGAGAAGTTCGGTTAAGACCGAAGCTTGAATATTCTCCACCTTTTATAACCCTCTAAAAAATAAGTTCCTATTGTATTAAATTGTTGCGTATATATTATTATTCAGATCCTTTTTAAACAACGAATAGTATTTTTTTTAATTATAGGCTTTTGTGTTATTTAATCATGCCCATTTTTGGCATAGTCTTGGATAACGGTACCACTTGTATATATAGATTTCAACTTGATAGGCATAGTATTGTGCGATATATAATTTTTTAAAGATACAATTTTTTCGAGGTATGTTGAGATTTTTGTTTATTGTGGGCGTGTCTCATAACCAATTTTTCCCAATTTCAATACAGAACAGCGAAATTGAACTAAGAATACGTACGCAAAGTTTCAATTTGATGTCTCAAAAATTACGACCGTGAGGGTGCCAACAACAGATGGACATGTCTCAAACGATTTCTCTTTTCATGCTGAGTAAGAATGTATATGGTCCGAGTCTTCCTTCGATGTGTTGTAAACGGATGATCAAAATGAATATACCATCCTCCCTAAGGTGGAGGGTATAATGAATAATAGCAAGATTAGTTGGCTTGCTTCGTAAATTTTGTATTTTACACGTATTTTTTTTTTTTTTTAAGATTATTTGATCAATTTCTAAAACGTTAATTCAACTACGAACGAAATGCAAACCTTTGACCATAACATTGTAAGTATATAATTATTACACGATACTAAATATATGTAAATGTCAAAATGAGTGATTTAAGATATACCTAATTTTATCTATAAATCAGGCCAAATTGAATATTTGGATTCAGAATCAAAATCTGAATCGATTTAACCATGTCCGTCCGTATTTGCTTGTCTGACTATGTATATGTGTGCGCAAACTACAGGTCGCATTTTTTGGAATATTTCGATGTAATTTTGTACAAGGACATGTATTGGCCTAAAGGTTCCTTTGAAACGGATTGGACTATTTTTAGGACCCCTTCAATTATAAGTGTCTATTATAATGGAAAACTTTATATGGCAAAAATTGCAATACTTTTTTTATTTAATATTTTTTGATAAAATTTAGGGAATATTAGTTAATTAGTTTAAAAATTGGCTGTGCACGATCGGGCCATTTTTAGAATCCTTTCTATATATAAATGATAAATAACTGAATTAATTGTAGAACCAAGTGGTGTAGATTATTGTATTTAAAAAATATTTAAATTTGACTAATTTAGATTCAAAAAATGGACCCCAGCAAACATATAGAAGACCGCCACTATCAGGATTTATGCTTCTTTGTCATTTTATAATCCAAGATTACGTCTAAGGCAAATTTAGTTTTTTAATGCGGTTGGTTTTGAATCCACATGTATTTATTATACGATTGCAATTAAGAATAAGCAATTAATACAAGTGAAGCATACTGCCATATTTATATTTAGTTCGTGTACATTGACCCATTTGGATTAAAGCCAATGCAAGAATAAAAATGTAAAGACCGACATTTTAATACTCTACATCATTACTCACAATATTTATGTTGTACTATAATTTATCTAGTTGTATCAGTAAGCACGACTAATTGAAAAATATTTATAGGAAGCGAGGTTCTATAAATTGTCCAATCCAAACATTGTTAGATAAGTCACTTCGTGATAAAAATTGGTAAAGGGTTCTAAAAATGGTTCGTTCGGATCTAAATTTGGCATAGTTAATTATTAGATTAATTAACTATTTTTCACCAAATGTTGTAAACAATATTAGATGTTGCGATTTTTTCCATATAAAGACCTCCATTTATAATTATATTATTATAAGTAAAGCGGTTCCAAAAATGTCTAGTTTATTTCGTTTTTATTAGGATTCTTCTCTGGGCCAATACATGTCCTTGTACCAAATCACGCCGCCTTGTCCTTGTACCTGCGACCTCGCCTAGCTTTCGCACAAATTTACACGGATAGACAGGCGGGCATGATTAAATCGATTCAGTTTTTGATTTGGGCCTATTTTTAGCTATTTAGGAGTTTCAAATATCCTTTGCCACACCACACTTTGCTAATTATGTAAATTTTTGCAGCGCCGTGCATCCAGAAGTTCCTCTTTGAGACGTGGTTCAATATCAGTGTTACCACAAAAATCCGCTGAAGTTCCTTGGGACATTTTGGAACGTTTATTTATGCCATTTCTATTCTGTCATGCTGCTGCCATTATCATTTCAAGCTTCTTGCATATATTTCATCTGTCGAACGTTTCAACATTTGCAGTTTTTGTGTGGTTCGCACTGTCAACAGTTGGAGCGGTACTTTTCTATCACTTCATTAAGGTGTGTAGTTTATATGTTTTACAATTTTCTTTTACATATTTTAGATAATGTACCAAGGTAGGAGAAGCTATTTAATTATCCACTAAAAATGTTTTACCTCAATACGGAAAGTTCTAAGAAATTAAATATATAGCGCTGAGCGTTGCTAAAATAGAATATCAATACTTCAATTCCACACCAAAAACGCCAAAATACCAAAATATGAAAAAAAATAAATGTCCGAGTTCATTAACACGTTCGTCGCCATGTCACCATATGTCACCATAAGCGTATAGTAGTATATACCATATACTTCCGCGGAGCCCCGTTACCATATATAGTGGAGTCCATATATACCATATATGGTATATACACCACGGGGCCCCGCGGATGCAATAAAAGTTTGCTATAAAAGTTTTGCATAGCCTAAGTTCACTTCCTAGGTGAAACATGCCTCTCTGGATAATTTCTTTTGCTTTGAAGTAGAAATGGCATTTTTTAGTTATTTAAAAAAATATCCCTAATGCTTCTAATGTCTTTCTACGATTTTTCATTATGATTGGTTAAGAAATGTAGGGGTAATTAAGAAAACCAAATATTTTAATTTTCATCTTTATACATTGTGTTTTCCTAAACTGAATTGTCATAAAATATTCTATTCAAAAAATCAAAATTTAAGTGAAATTTCGTAATAAAAAAACCAAATTATTGTAAAATGCAAACACTTGCATTTCAACACAAAAAGGTATATATAGAGGTATGAAAAAGTATATATGTGAGTAGAGGCGCTATGGCAAATGAAAATTGGATGGGAGAACTACCGGAGAACCTTGCTAAGAAGCTTCCTATAATCAATTTAGCCATACCTGGCTCTCATAATTCTATGTCTTATGGCATCGATGGCAATTCGCCCATTGCCCCAGACGCAGACGGAACACTGCGTAAGCTTTATAAAGTAGTACCTGCCATAGTGCGCCGTTGGGCAAAAACACAATCAGAAACAGTGAAGGGCCAACTTGCGCTGGGTGTACGATACTTCGATTTAAGAGTCGTTAAGCAAGATGGGGATTTTTATTATGCTCATGGTGTGCGATCAATGAAGTGGGATGGACCGCTAAGAGATTTACATGCATTTCTAGTTAAACACCCCAACGAAGTTGTTATATTGGATTTTCAACATTTTTACGATCTTAGCAAAGACGACCACTACGAATTCCAAAATAAGCTTGTGAGATTATTCGGTGATCAGTTACTGTTGCCTAACACCATACCACTTTTTCAATGTACTCTGTACAATATGAGGAAACAAAAAAAGCGCGTAATTATATTGTACCGACAATATCCTAGAGGCTTTACAACAAAATTCTGGAAGAGTGATGTCTGGCCAACCCCATGGCCTGATCTAGATTCGTCTGATAAACTTCAAGAGTACTTGGAAAGGGGTTTAAGGACACGTAATACTGATAAAGGCTACGTCTCACAATGTATTATAACACCTACAGGAAAATATATCACATTAAGATTAACTTCATCTCTGCGCAGCACTGCCGAAAAAGTTAATCAAAAACTATTACCATGGATTGAAACTAAACGTCCTGGAGACTTTGACCACGCTGTAAATGTTTTATTAGGAGATTTCGTAGATTTGGATTATGGAAAGTTTTGCCAATCGGTTATTGATTTAAATTATAAACTGGTGGACTATGATAGGTATAGCCTTAGTAATGATACTGAAAAAGAGTTGAGTGTAACAGATGACGATTAACGATCGTTAAGGCAATAAAATAAAGGTTAAATGATCGGAATTACTATTGAAAGTTGAAAGATTAGTTCATAGTTATTTATAATATTTGGCTTACCGAACTACATTTAATAAATCATGTACATATAACAACAGCAAATAAATTCAAGAGTAATTGTACGCACACAACTGATGCACAAAAGCCTTCTAAGGAATATTGGTAATCGTAACTTTCTTTTATGAATAATTCAGTAAAAGCTAATAAATTTTTGTCGCAATGTGGAAGTTACGTTTTATTGTAATCGAACTATCTCAGAAATAGAATCCCCACGCAAAAGACTTTACTGGCAGTTAAGTGTTCCCTGAAAAATAAACAGTTTAAAATTTTTATACAATATTTTTAACTTTACTATATATTTTTAGTACGTATAATAAAGGGCTACCAAATGTTTTTATCTCTATGAGCTTTTTCATTACCAGATTAAAAGGCATTCCGCAAAAGGCCTTAAAATGGAAGGTGCTAAGCATTTGAAAAATTACCAACATATCGTACATAAAAGTGGACAACGGGCTTTACGCCAACACACTCTTAAATGTTTTATTCGT
Organism: Ornithomya chloropus; assembly: GCA_963971445.1. NCBI lineage: Eukaryota > Metazoa > Arthropoda > Insecta > Diptera > Hippoboscidae > Ornithomya > Ornithomya chloropus. The sequence goes on from OZ020530.1 coordinate 6,182,152, forward strand.
GATTTTAGTTTTTACTATATACCTGTATCCTGCTATAGCACAGCGTAAGGTGTTTCCATACACAGTTATTAATTGTTAAAAGGTGTTTACTCTTGGTGGTTCATTCCTACCCTTCTCTATTAAAACTCTTACCCACATTTAGCCGCATATATTATAAATGTTAACAAGATAATAGATGGAGAGAAAGACATATTAAACCATTTTAAACCTCCTCGTTCGCCATCGGGGTTTTCACTTTACCTTCACAGTACATGTAACTTTTTCTTTTATCAAATTCAATGGTTATTTAAGTTTACAAAAATCTCATGCACACCCAAAAATTTATTTAAAAAAAAACACAGAAAATACACTGGTGAGAAGTTGGCCCACAACACTGTAGCCCCAAAAATGTAAAGTGTGTGTCTTAGCTAAAAATATTTTTCACTAAATAAAATTAAATAATGACTTGTCATCATAAAAATATAATAAACAAATAAGAAAACTAAATTTGGCTTAGGCCAAATCTTAAATACCCTCCACCTTCACAACGGTGGGCGTGGCAAATATAGCTATATTGCGCCCTCTAATAGTGTACGTATTACGTAGCAGCTTTATGGTGAATATGGTTTTTTATAAATTTTGGGCGTGTCTGTTATCCGATCATGCCCATTTTTTGCACATCAGTGGATAGGATAACTATATATGCGCTTACCAAATTTCAAGATCCTAGGTCAACTTTTGTGAAAGATATAAAGATTTTTATTGATTGTGGGCGTGTCTGTTATACGAATACGCCCATTTTTGGCATATCAATGAATCTAATATTTGTAGATGTACATACATACCAAATTTCAAGTTTATGGCTCAATTTTTGTGGCAGATAAATAGATTTTTATCGATTGTGGGCGTGGATCTTTACCGATTTTGCCCATTTTAAATAGCGATTTGCGTGCAAAAACTGAAAGTGCCTGTACAAAATTTCAGCTCAATATCTCAAAATTTACGAGCGTAGTAATGCCAACAATTGTGTTGGTGGCAATTTTTACTGTTATAAACAAATTATCATTTGTAGGTTTCAGCCTCGGGTAAAGGAGTATTAATAACTGGTTGCGAATCACCCATTGCTTGGTATTTGGCCAAGAAATTGGATGATTTAGGTTTTACCGTCTACGCTGGCTTCAATGTACCTGTAGACGTTTCAGATGAGGCGAAAATATTAAAAGAAGAGACTTCAGGTCGTTTGAAACTTATATATTTGGATTTAACCTCAGAAAAAACGGTAAACTTTCTTACTTACTTAAAAGTTAAACTTTAGTAAAGTTTTTTTACACAAAAAGTATTTTCTTGTATTGTTCATAAAAAGCTTTTGGAGACTACGTTATTTATTAGCAAGCACTTACCACATGGTGCACAGGGCTTATGGGCTTTAATACATTGTGCTCATTGGATAGCTTTAGGTGAATTAGAATGGATACCATTTGGTGTATTGCGCAAGTCCTTGGATTTAAATGTATTGGGTAAGAAGAAGAAAAACGTTATTTCAAAATTTTATACGACACGTTCATATATTATATTACCGTATTGTTGTAGGTATGTCGCGTTTGACACAATTAATATTGCCTCTATTAAGAAGAGGTAATGGCCGCGTTGTGTTCTTAACGTCTGGTAAGTATACAACTTTTTTTTATAATTAATACTCTCTTATACTGTACATAACTATATAAATTACATAACAAAATTGAATATATAATAACGAAAAAGGTACATACGTGTAAAAAGGGTTACGAAACCCTCTTTTTTATATAAAGGTATATATTTACATATTTTGGTATCTTCTTTCTGTCCGCATTTTGTCCAATTATTTAAGGATTTCGAAATATCTTTTAAAGGTCTTAGTAAGGCGCCTTCGCCGGTACGTGGTATACAGTGTGCTACACAGGCAGCCATAGAAAGTTTTGCAGCATGCTTGCGTCTGGAAATGCGTCCACGCGGCGTTGATGTCTGCACAGTAGCGTCTGGTGAATTTGCGCCTGGTAATACTTGGTTAAATGAAACTGAATTGCGTGAACAAGTAAATATATATTCACTTTAGTTATCTAAGGCTTCCTTTTATTTTTTAATATATAAAATTATTGAACCGAAATAAAATTCGGATGTAATTTGTGGTAATAAAAGTAGTAGTAGTAAAATAGTAACATTTTCAGTTCATACACTCCTATACGTCATAAAACATTTATTTATATATAGACGTTAACGAAAAAATCGTAAAAATACGCCAAGAAACGTTCCCATTACTACCCACTTTTATTACACAATAAATGAAATGAAAAACAAGTGAAGATATTATAGTCGGTCAAGCCCAACCATCACATACCCTACATGTAATATGATATATTATTCAACCTGCACCACCCTGTGGAAAAGGACATAGTTAAATCGATTCATCATTTTATAAAAATTTGATGTAATTTTCAAATATCCTTAATAAACCTTTAAACTGTTCTGTTCATTTTTGTGCGCCCTTATTAAAGTCATATCTTTATTTCTAGGCCAAAGAAATGTGGTCTAAAATGTCAGCTGAACAGAAAAAAACCTATGGTGAGGATTATTATGAGGCTGCTATGACTTCAGTGGATAAGTATTCAAAGGAGGTAATTTTTCTATATACTTGTGAAGAAAAATTCTTAAATTGGAACATTTAAAGGCCGCTGATATACAACCGACTTTGCGTGTCTTAATTGATGCTGTAACACGTACCTTCCCTATGGCGCGCTATACACCAGTAACAGTAAAAGAGAAAATACAAATTTTCTTGGCCGAACACTTTCCCGCTTCTCTATATGAGATTTTATATGCCACACTTAAGAAATAAAAAAAAAAATGCAAAGATCAAAAAGTAAAGAAACTAACTAACGTTATTGAGATAGAAAATTAAAATTCAATTACTAAAGATAATGAGGAGTAAAAGAAGTGCCTAACCCCTAGCATTTATTTAACTTGTAATTAACAGTATTTACATACCTGTTGCTGTATTTGTTTCCTAAAAAAGTTAATAAATAATAATTAAAAGATATTTAAAAGTACCAAGTCAGAAAACTAAATTTGGCTTATATCCAAATTTTACATACCCTCCACATATACATATAAACAGTGGGCGTGGCAGGTATATTACTACGTTTTCTAATAGTGTCTGTATTACGTATCATAGATTTTTGAGGATTGTTGAAGTATTGTTGACCAATTTTGCCCATTTTAATTAGCGATCTGGGTGCAAATACTCAAAGTGCCCGAAAAAAAAAAATAAGATCAATATTCCAAAATTTACGCCCATGAGAATGCCAACAATAGACGGACACACGGACATACATGTTTACATCAACTCAATTTTTGATGCTGATTAAGAATCTATATAGTTTGTAAGGCCTCTGACGTGTTGCAAACGGATTGACACACTTTTTATACCTTTTTTTATTTTAATTTAATGAAGCCGCAAACTGAAATATAATAAACATTGATAATAAAAACATTATACTATTTCGTTTATCGAAATTCTGTGCGATGCACAATATTTATTATTTTATTATTATTAATTTGCTAATTTCGAGAAGTTGTTTTATGTATGTTCGAGAGAGTCTGTTTAAATTTTACACTATTGCCTAATGTCATTCTTAGCGTTTTATATTCGTGTGTAAAAATTTCTTACATATCTCTTAATTTTGACTTTGCAAAATTCTACTTTGATTTATATATATCTTATTTAAACGTTAACCATACAGTTGCCTTATAAGCGAGATTTGTTTGGTATGGGTATGGGTATGGGTATGGGTGTGGGTATGAGAGTGTGCTTTACATGAATGAAACTTAAATAATATTCGTCTCTTCTTAAAAATTTAAACATTGATTTGTTGATTGATTTCGTTCGATATTAAAATGCATTTTAGTTTTGAGACATTCAATTATTAATTTGCTCGATACTCTGTTTACGAGTACGTGTTTATTGGAGGTGTTATGCAGTGTATTTTTAAGTCGTTACATTGTTTAGGTTATAAAAAAATTTCGTTATTGTTATTTTTATAGCTGTGTAAGTTTTTTGTCGAGTGCGGACGTTTAACTTGACCCACACCGTTCAACTTAAAGACGACCTTGCCTGCAGACCCCAGAATCATAAAAAATACAGAACTTCACTTTAACATCTCAGATATTCCAGCCATGAACTCTCTAACAAAAAACGCAAATAGCCGGCATTACTTGTCAACTCTAATTTCAATGCTTATCGAAAATATCTACACTTTTTAGGGGAGTCTCTTACAAGTCCCTCTGCAAAAATGTTTATGTGATCTGTAGAGAGTCTTCCGTCACTGTAGAAATATAGAGAGCATGTGTAGAAAAGTGTGTGTTCATGTCCTTATTTATATAAGACGTGTTTCAAATGATATTACAAATGTATTATAATGATTAATGATTTTTTGCTACTGCTACGAAAACCACCACCTTAAACGTTAGCGTATTTTTTAATTTGGTAAAGACTCGTTACCCACAAAAACTGAACAAAAAAGATTTAAAGAATTTGGTTGGATTTGATAAATATAAATTCTTGTGGCAGACATATATGTTTGTGTTGATTGTGGGGTGTCCCTTGACCAATTTTGCCCATTTTAAATAGCGATCTGCGTGCAAAAACTAAAAGTGCCGTGAGAATGCCAATAACAGACAGGTGTTTAAGATTTGTCCTTCGTTATAGTCGGCCAAGTCCGACCACTTGTACAAATTATGCTACAAATAATTTAGTTGTATCAGTAAACGCGAGGCATTGCCGTATAATTCACAGCGTGACATATCATTATGTGGGAGAGGTTCTAAAAATGATCCTCTTGAGCACAAATTTACATGGACAGACATGGTCAAATCGATGCAAATTTTGATTTCTGGCATTTGCCGTTTCGGAGATACAAACAAACGTAAATAATCCCTTTGCCACAAGTGCTGAAGGGTATAGAATTTTAAGAAGTGCAACTTGTTGTTCTTTGTGATTCTCAGAAGGAGGCGTTTGAGACCTGACAAAGTATATATATTCTTGATTAGAATCAAAAACTATGGGCTTTTGTACTTACATTTCTAGTTAATGCACGATAGGGCGGGGATCAAATAGTTGTCCGATAGGATCCAAATTTGGTACAGATTATGAGCCAAATTTGGAGCCCATTAGTATATTTGAAGGTGGGTATGGCATTATCCATTTAGGAAGTACAAACATCCGCACAAACTTAATATAACCCCTTATTTAACCCTTGTCATGTAGAGTATAATTGCTTTATGGTTGTATTGTTAAATGCTCATCATTGAATCGAAGTGTCTATACGTATATCCTTACTTTTCCTATATATCTAACTATATCGATAGTTTGTCACATATCTAACAACAAGAATTGCTTTTGAATAAACCCGTTATAGGTTAAAATTGATTTTATTAATTTAATAGGTTTCAAAATTTCTTCAATTAGAACGCAATTAATAAATAAGCGGTGTTTGTAGCATTCATAACATTGGTTAGCTTTTATTATTGTATTTGAAAAAAATAAAATAAAATCAAACAAGTAAAAAAACTAAATTTGGCTTAGACCAAATCGTAAGCACCCTCCACATTACACATTATCACACTGTGAGCCTGACAGGATCCTGATTATGCCCTTTAACAGTACGTGTAGAACGTATGAACATTTCGGATTCTACGCGAAAATGGTTTTTGAAAATTGTGAACGTGTCTGTTATTTGACCTCGCGCTCTTATAACGCATCGTTGAATGTACTAATTATACACATGTCCACAAAATTTAAACTTCACACATTTGTGATGGAATTGTGTAACTTTGAGAGATTTTTGTCAATTGTCAGACGAAACAATCTCTCAACCGATTTAGCCTAATTCAAATATAAACGTACGTGCAGAAGCTAGAAATATTTATACAAAATTTACAACTAGGAGTGCTCCAACAATAGATATACCTACACACGGACGGACATGCCTAGACAGACTAAGATTTTGATGTGATCAAAAATGTATATATATACTTTTATACTTTGTATTGTCTCTGAAGCTTCCTTCTGGGAGTTGAAAACGGATTAGTAAACATAGTAAACAACCATTTTATGTGAAGGGTATAAGAAACGTTTTCTTCATTTCATTAATTATAAAACAAATTTTATATTATTCTAATGATCCATAGAGCATGTACGCTTAACCCTTATCCTTACAAATATTTTCCATATTTCATGTAATCCTAGTAAAAATCGGTAGTCATACATCGTCATATATTTTAGGGTTACCTGTTGCTGTAGTAGCTGGTGTTACTGTTACTGCTGTTAATTGTGCTTCCGATACTGTTGATGTTGTTTTTGTTGTTGTTTTTATTTTGCTGGTATCTTCCACCACAATTCTCACCTGTTCTGAATTTATGTTGCTGATATTGATTATGTGTTGTTGTTGTTGTTGTTGTGTGTTATGATTATTTTGCACTAAATCGATTGTCTTTGTTTTGTTAGTTACTGTTATTGGTGTGTTATTTATTGCTGTTGTTGCAGTTGGTGTTGTTATAATTGTTTTAGTATTTGTTGTTTCATCTTTTAATTGTCTTCTTATTTCCATATCCATGGCTTCGGCATCTTCCGGATAACGTTCTGAACAAAAAATGGCACCGTCCTTTAACAGCTTTAACAAGTTAATTCGGTCCTGGGCGTTTCGCGTTGCACACAATGGTCTGCCGTGTTTGTAAAAGACATCATATATATAAACCAATGAAAAACACCAATAATAGATTATATAACAATTTTATAAATCATTGAATAGCCATAAAAAATATCAAACATACAAAAAATTTTCGCAACATATTAATATTGTACATATGATGATTACAAAGATGTAAAAAAAATCGGACCGGGTCTACTATATTTACTATACTTTGATTTTTGTAAAACTTATTTTACTGTTGGTAGAATTAGTGCTAAACATACGCATTTGTCGCTAACTCCTCATTTAATAGTCACAGTTGGCATCGGACGCTTTTACAATCGGACCATTTATAAGACCTCTCCCCATAAAACACCCTTTTTAAAGTCTTTATGTGATTAAATGCAAAAGTTTTAATCGATCAAGCCCGACCATTTAATATGCTACTCCACTTTTTCTCAAATATACAGCAATCCATAAGCACAATTTTTCTTACAGGGTGGCGCAGAATGAGCTATATGGTTTAAATGGTTTATAACTTTATGCGATTATTATAACTTTTTCTTTTTTAAATACAGTATATTATTGGGGAATTTTTTGTAATTAGCTTTGAAAAATGATATCCTGTAAGTGATGTCCATTTTCTGCTTCGCACATACGTGCTCTTTTTAGCATATTTTCCGTAACTTTTCGCAAAATTTCGGGTGTTTCATGATTTCATTTCAAATGTTGGTTTTTAGTTGGAGTATGGTTCTTGGTTTGTTAACGGAAACTTTCTTACACTCTTATAATGATTCATAATATAAATGAAAAGGATACAGTCATGCAAAGTAATGTGTAGATATAAAGTTAACAACTACGGTTAATTAACTATTCGGTAAATGATAGAGAAAAGTTGAATGAGACACAAAGATGTGAGTTGTTAAAAACGCTGGGGGATTTAACCACCACCATCTGGCCTCTCCCCCTAACCTGCCTGAATCCTTCAGTTGTTCCATAAAATCTTTGCCCGTTATGTCCACCAAGGAATTAGGATCCATATTAGACAAGGTTTCCAAATCCGGTTCACTTAAAACTGACACATTGTACAAATTGTTCTGTATTTGACCCATCAGTTGCTTAATGCGAGCCGTTTTTGCTGCCTTATCGCTGGCATCGAGTTGATCCTGAGGATGATTGGTTACGGTAACATAATGGGAGGGCTGAGTAAAAAAAGATAAAGAAAAATGTGATAATACGAAATTCCTTGTTCAGGTGAAAAGTTATATATTGTGATATTAAATCCATAGAATAAAACAGAAGCGCAACTCACTATTTTTGTCATTATTTACCTCACATGCTTGGTAGGTGTGTGTGTGTGAATTAAAATAAAAAACTCTCTAGTACTCAAGCACTCAGACGTCGCAGACTTCCTTAACCCTGAGTACTAAATAACTAATAACAAGTAAGAAAACTACATTTCACAAATGAATTTTATCTTGATCGTGAACAAGTTCTGATATTGTATTTTCAAGTTAACTGTTTTGGTAAATAAGCTATTTTTTTTAAAGAAAGATTATATTTTATTTATTTAATATCCGGTGCGGGTCACCGGAAAAGGCTCTCGGTAATCTCACATTCTAGGTGTACCAGTTCTACAAAGGACTCTTGCAAGCCATTTTGTCTAATTAAATTTTGAAAGAGTAAAAGAGTTATTCGAACGCCTTCACCAATTTATCCTTATTGAGCATAGTTTTTTGAACAAGCCTACTCTAACTCCATATGTTGACGATGCCACTTTATACAAGTATTTTTCTAGGCTTTCGTAATTTAGTAGCATGCCATAAAAAGGTTAAGATAGTATTAATATTTTTAACTTACATCAATCCAGTGCTCACCAGGAAAGACTGCTACTAATTCAGTGTTTGCATCTAAAGTGCGAAAATATTCTTCGTCATCAATTTCAGTACCATCTGAATCCAAATGTATGGTTGGTATTTCAACTACTCTGTCAAATTTTTCTGCAACTTTACAGCGAATCTCTTCCAAAGATCCAGCCACCACGGCCTTCTTGATATTACGCGTTATGTCCTTAACCTTACATTGAAAGATATAATAAATGAATAAAAAAACGAGATATACAATAGTATGGTGCTCAAATCAAGACGTGCCCCTTTGTTCCATGGAAATATTTCAAAAACTAAAATACGTATTTGACACAATTTTAAAGACAGATTAATATAAGAGACTTTATATATATATAACGACTCTCTGTAGAGTTTTAGAAATCACAAACAACCATACATACAGAGCTGTACTTAGGGAGATACGCAGGACGCGACTCAAAGAGGTCATAAAAAAATCATAATGAAACTTAAAAGACAGTGTTGGGTAATTCATTTGTTGTTTAACGAAGCCTATTGTGTTTAATACATCAATACTTCAACTTGCTATTAAATAAGCAGACAGTTATTCTTTATAAATAATAGGTTACAATGTTCTGCCCTGCAACAATGAATAAAGCTAAACATAAGTGAAAAGCTGTCAACGGACAGACACACGGACATACATGTCTAAGTCGACGCAGTTTTTGATGCTAATCAAGAACATATATACTTTATAGGGTTTATGACGCCTCCTTCTGAGTATTGCAAGCGGAAGAACAAACTTAATATACCCTCAGCCGCGCCGATTTACACTTTTCTGATACTGTTTAAACAAGATTAATCGAGCTTAAGTGTAACAACATCTTATCTTATCCTATCTTATTGTATCATTGTGATGGTAATGATTGTGGGAGTATATTGGCTTTATCCAATTTCTATATATATTATATATTTTCTTGATCAGCATCAATAGCTGAATCGATTTACCTCTTATGTCACTCCGTGTGTCTGTGACCTTTTCTTTTTACCACTCTCACGGGTTTAGTAATGAGATATCGAAGTGGAAACTTGGTACCCTTAATCTTCACTAGTGTTTACGGTTTGGTATTGCAAATGGGCAACATCGGTCCGCAGATGGTTCAATCTCTAAAGTATCATTCTTATCATATATATATGATGAAAATTGACCCAGAAGATGGTATTATTTGAATAGAATAATTTCACAATGCTTGATTAGAATGAGCAATTGAAGCGTTTACGTGCATGGCAGAACTGTTCATATCAGTGCCCTATCTTACTTCAAATTGTCTTTGAATTAACCACTCATCTTCTAAGATCCTTAAATTGTCAAAATAATTCCTATATATCCAAGTATCTTTGGATTGGGATTAAATCTGCCCATAGACCTTCCTACACCTGTGAAAATTTGTTTCTATGGAGTAATTTTGTGTTTTTGGATGTGTTTTTGTATAAGGCACGCGATGTTTCCATGCCCAAAATGGCACATTTGTTCAAATAAATTGGAGATATTATTTCCTTATTATCCGAGCACTAGTGTTCTATTTGGAAGAGGTTATTGAAAGTGGGTAACCTACGCTTAATACATATGTTTTTATTTGTTCAACATATTCAACAAAAGCTCCAATAACGACAAACTATTGAAAGAATACACTTCCTCCCATTTTTACTTGTTTATATATACATCAATTCATTTACTTAATAACGGTAATGATATATGAGGTCTTAGTGCAGTCTCAGGTGTTTTGTTTACAAATGAAAAACCTCACAAAATGAATGTTCTATGAACATATTGTTCACATATATATTAAATGTGAACTTGTAAGTCCTTATAAGAAGAGAGAGACAATTATTCATTAAGATAATAATACATAAATAGAACAGATGAAATTATTACAATCGCTTAAACCCCACCACATTAGTTTATATGTATCAGTGAAAGCGAGGCATTGTCATATAAGTCGTGATATCATTACATGGAAAGAGGTTCTGAAAATGTTCCGATCGCGAGTGCAAATTTGACACACAGTCAATTATTAATTTAATTTATTAATTTTTCTTTAGCAAGATTTGTCAGGACGTGATCTTGAATCGATATATAATGGTAGGTGGGTGTGGAATTTGCCGCCTTAAAGTTTTAAACATCTGCACCACTTTGTGGGGTAGGGTATAAAACTAATGAGCAAATGTGTGATTTTTACAATATTTATGTAAAATAAATCCTTAAAACTTCAGTTCGACACTGCATCGATGTTGTATCCAAATCAAACCAAAACTGCTTTCACGGCACGATAACGCAGCAGATATTCCATGGAAGACTGCACGTTACAATTGTGTTAAGGAGGTGCGCACATTAGTATTAATATGGATTTACCACTATTAATGTAATAATAATAATACTAGTAAATCCATTTCAAAAGGTATTAAGCTTATTTTACACTAAAGTTCAGCGCTTGCCGATTTTTGATTATAGCAGTGTTTCTTTGGGAGCTTCGGCGTTAATTTAATTTTTTTTAGGTCTCGTTTTCAGAACATTAATTTAGTTAAACAGCTCTTATGACTGTGGTAACCTTCATATTATAACTGGCCGTGATAAAGCGACGAGACTGGGAGACTAGGAGACTTGGCAGTTCACGCACGAGGCCGAATTCTTATGCGTATGAGATTCCTTCACCACAATTTTACAATGTAACAAATATAGCAACTGCTACGTACAGTGGACTAGACTTTTTTTTGACCTCTTTCCATCAAAATTTAACTCTCTCCGAAGTAATGGTTGCGTTATTTCGTCTAATACATTTGTAGGGTATCTACAGTTTTATACACTATTTCATATGTTTCTTATGTTAAAAATAATTATTGTAATCTTTGATTTTTATGTCGGACCCTTTACAAATTTTTTCAATTTATTCTAAAAAAAGATTTTCAATTTGTGAGTTTGTAATTTTTTATATAAAAGAAAATTTTACAAATAAATGAATATAAAATTATATAATAACTGTGCCCTTCATTTGGCGATCCCGCTAGGATATTAGGATTCATGATGAAACACCATCTAGACCTGCAGTAAAGAATATTTTAATGACTTAAACCCGTTTAAGTTATAAACTTCAGAGGCTCAAGAATGATTTTGGAAAAAGAAATATTGGAGCAAATTGGAGCAATTCACGCAGGAAAAATTTGAAGAATGGGGAATTTGTTCCCAATCAATGCGATGGAGAGTCGGAAAGTTTGGTTTTCTAGCGGAACATCTCTCTTAATTCCTAAGCGATTACAAATAAAAACAATTATCTCAAAAAACTTCCATAATATTTCACGCGCGTTGTTAAAATCTACATTCCATCTATATAAATTTGATATTTAGAACAAGGACTCTCTTTTAGAGCCATTTGCCATATAACGCCTTTTTTTTAAGAATATGACTCGTCGATACTAGTAAACAAATAAAGCATAGATTGTGGAATTAAGTAGCGGAGATTAATCAACGTGCAGCACTGTTTATATATATTTATGTATGCATAAGCATACATATATTATATATCCACACAATGCAAAAATGTTATAGATAGTAATGTACTTACACATCATAATAATACAAGCAAACTCTCACTCAACATTAGACGTGAGAGTTTCATCCAATTATGGAATAAAGCGAAGTGGGGGGGAAATTAAAGGCAGCAACAAAAACAAATGTAACCTGCGAAAAATAAAATTAGAGACGCCCTAAAAAATTCTTGGTTTTACTGGGGCCAAATAATCAAGGATATTATGTGTGAATAGAGTCCATTCAAATAAATATTCTTACCTTAAAAGGCTTTTTATTGTTCGACTCCATGGTGGTGGTGCTTTGGTATAAGTAAAGGAACGCTTTCAACTTAAATGTTATACTGTATTCACGAATTCTTGTTTTGTATTTAGGTCCTTACAAGTTCCACTTTAACAACTTTCAGCAGAATTCTTTTTATCTCTTTATTCTATTTATTTAAAAAAGATTTCCTATGTTGCATACATATGAGCATAAATTAATTTGTTTAATTCACTTTTATTCTTGTGTTATAAAAGCTGCCATGTTTTATTATATATATATATATATATATATATACATATATATATATATATATATGTATGTATGTATATATTATTTTTTTTTTTTGTTAACTACCGTCGTGTTATGCTTACTGGGTACCGGTTGTATTGTAAATGAGTCCAACTCTGTCTGGTTGTAGCTATTTAACATCATAATATTATTCATGCGCTAATGCTTCAAGATTTTTTCTCACACAAATTTCACATTTATTTACTCTCTTCGAAATAATATCCACAATGTTCGGTGAGAGATACACTAAAAAGCATGCGTTTATGTCATTTTGGTATAGTTTATAATAAATACATATTAATTATTATATAGATAGATCAAAAGGACTTTAAGGGATATTATTATATTACATCCCCTTCCTCACACAACAAAAGAGGGCTCTCTCGTGAGAAAAAGCCACATTTTATTTATTGGCGCTCGGCCCAAAATAAAAAAAGGCTTGGCTTCCTTAATCAATATGCACTAGAACTCCTTTTTGTAGTTCACTTGTTCGATCAGCTCCGTTAAACTAGTTGTTTGACGAAACACACGCTTAGTGTCTGCAAAAGTTTGGTTAATTTTCAGTCGTATAATATACTTATTGTGTGTGGAAATTATTAGAAAATAAAATGGCTTTATCTGTGCCCAAAGCTCCCGGTGTGTCTTTAATGCTTAAGGATGGCGCGAGAGTAAGAAAACATATCATTAAGAATTATTTTAGAAAATAACTAAATCGAATTTTATAATGTCTGACTCATTCGTGCTTTATGTGTTCTAGTAATTTCGGTAAATGTAAAAATTTCTTTGTAGATGTACAGTGGTTTGGAGGAAGCGGTATACCGTAATATTACCGCTTGTAAAGAATTTGCTGCAACGCTGCGTTCATCTTATGGACCCAATGGCATGAATAAAATGATTATCAACCACATTGAGAAACAATTTGTTACAAGTGATGCCGGCACCATTATGCGCGAATTGGACGTAGAGCACCCAGCCGCCAAGCTAATGGTTATGGCCAGCGAAATGCAAGATGCTGAAGTAGGTGATGGAACTAATTTTGTAGTGATTTTTGCAGGTGCTCTCTTGGAAAAGGCTGAAGAATTGTTACGTTTGGGCATCACCACCACCGAAATAGCTGATGGCTATGAGAAGGCCCTAGAAAAGGCTTTAACCATATTGCCACAACTTGTATGCCACGAAATTCAAGATTATCGTGACTTTCAACAAGCAAAAGATTGCCTCAGAGCTAGCATAATGTCCAAACAATATGGCCAAGAAGACTTTCTTACAGAATTAGTGGCGAAAGCTTGCGTAGCTGTACTGCCAGAAAAAGGAACCTTTAATGTAGATAACATTCGGGTCTGCAAAATATTGGGTTGTGGATTATCTCGATCTGAAGTGCTTAACGGTATGGTGTTCAAACGTTATGTTGAGGGGACTGTTACGAATGCTGAAAAAGCCAAAGTGGCAGTGTACTCTTGCCCCATTGACATCATACAAACTGAAACAAAGGGCACTGTTTTAATCAAATCAGCCGCAGAACTTATGGATTTCTCCAAAGGGGAAGAGAACCTTTTGGAAAATCAAATAAAAGGTATTGCCGCGGCAGGCGTAAATGTGGTAGTTTCTGGCGGCAAGGTGGGCGACATGGCTTTACATTTCCTGAATAAATATGACATAATGGCTGTACGCTTGAATTCCAAATTTGACGTGCGTCGCTTGTGCAGAGCAGTAAATGCCACAATTTTGCCGCGCGTTACTGTACCCACTCCAGAGGAATTGGGCTATTGCGATAAAGTGTGTGTAGAAGAATTGGGCGACACGAGCATTGTGGCTTTCAGGTATGTGAGAACTTATATGAGTCACTTGAAACTTATTCCCAGATTATAATAATTCACAGGAATCTTGGCAACGATTCACGTATTGCTACTATTGTCGTGCGTGGTGCCACTGACAACTATTTAGACGACATTGAACGCGCCATTGATGATGGCGTAAATAACTTCAAGGTGCTCTCCCGGGACAATCGATATGTGCCAGGTGGTGGAGCAACCGAAATTGAATTGGCTACACAAATTGCTGCTTACGCCGACACTTTACCAGGTCTTGAACAATATGCCGTGCGACGTTTTGCAGCCGCTCTCGAAACATTTCCCAAAGCTTTGGCTGAAAACTCGGGAATCAATTCAACTGAAATTTTGAAACAGTTGTATATTGCTCACAATGATGGCAACGGCAAAAATATGGGCATCAACATAGAGGCAGAAAAACCCGATATTATGGATGTTAAGGAGCAGAAAATTTTGGATTCATTCCAGAGCAAATATTGGGCTTTAAAGTATGCTACGGGAGCAGCAACTACCATTTTAAAAGTGGATCAAATTATTATGGCGAAGAGAGCCGGTGGCCCGAAACCACGTCAAAGTGGAACTGCCAGTGATGATGAAAATTAAACCATTTTTCACTCAAAAATACATACCTACATATATGCACTAATGCTCTTCATCAAACTAAGCATCCACTTTTTTGTATTCTAATAATCTTGAGGGAAATCTCATTAGAAAGCATTTACATTCGTTTTCTCTTTGCAACTAAAATACTAATCATAAAGCGCATATGAATGTGTCTGAATAAACATTTTTTTCAATCTTAAAACTGTCTCGCAATTATTTTATGTGGAGAGCACACGTTCGTGATGGCGTTGCTAAGGAAAATGACACAAACACAACGTGTGGGTTATTTGAAATTCAGAAATCATTCAGGTTTACTATTTGAAATTTATAAATGCTCAACTAAAATGGCGGCAAAAAACTTGACCACGCGCATTTTGCGCATTTTCCTTCCTTTAGCTTCGTCAGTGAGTCCGTCTACATAGAGTACCTACATTTTTATGTGTCCTTAAACATCAGATTAGGTGACACTACTTGAGAGCTACATGGGCTCAGTTTTCAAGGTGATTTTCAATCACTATTTTGGCGCTAGTGAGTAACAAGTAACCCGTTCAATAAATGCCCGAATTGAACCTTCCATTGAGTCACCCTGACTTTTAAATTTCACTTCATTTACAATATCAAGTGGAAGCTCTACATTCTCCATAAAATGTGAATGATTGATCTATATATGTATTCGTTGCATTGGTGTCGCGATAAAATTAAAATAAGTGTTAACTGAGGTGTGACATATTTAATCATTTAATTGACATCGTACTTACACTCACTTTTTTACAATCTTCGTATAACTACATTTTCTTTTCTTTTGCAACATCTGTCTGCGGCGTCAGAGTATATATGTTCTTCATCAGCATCAAAAACTGAATTGATCAATCCAGGTCCGTCCGTGTACCTGTGCTATTGGAAGAGTTTTGGAAAAATCAAGCCGACACTTTGTAGATATATATAGTTTCACCTTCTGAATGATCACAAATGGATATTTTTTTAAGTTCTCTTCGTAAATGTCCCGTAAGGTACTCTTCATTAATTAATATCTGTTGCAATTTTGAACCGGATCGACGCAGAACCTAGAACCTTTAGGAATTTTAACGAAAAATGACTTTTACTTGACAATGATTGTATTTCTTCTATAGGCGTGCAGTCCAAACTAAGGGGACCTGGATCAACTTATTAAAATCAATAAATTAAAACACAATACATCGTGTTCCTCTAGTGCAACACATCTACGGTTTTATTAAATATCCAAGCAAACCAGAATAAACATGTTGTATAAGTGGGAGATGCCATGTACATGTCATTGTGATACATAGTTGATGTGTTAACCATTCTAGCTGCACCCAACAAACAAAAATCGTAAACATATCATTTGTTACGTTTCCTACAAGTGCGTTTACATTGTGCGGCCAAATTTTTATCAATTTTCTTCTTCTTTCATTGCAATGTTTTCGTTTTCGTAGTTACTACATATCATGGCCGGTGAATTGCATTTTAAGGTGTTTTGGAATGTCTTTGAATTTCGATTCAACAAGTTTCGGAATTCAGATTACAGATTATTTGATTATTTGAAGTGTACATGGTGGCATCATGTGTTGACAAAACTGCTCATTTTTTATTTTCAATATTTTTGGAAAATTCTTCATGTTTTCGGAATATGTGTGATTCTATCGTATTGTTCAATATATTTTGTTTGTTTTTTTATTATAATATAAATTTTAATAAAGAGAAGAGTTTAATATAATTATGTTTATATATCTGTGAAAGATATCTTTACAATATATGTAGGTTTCTATAAGGAAAAAGAGTTTAGCAAAAAAATTTCAAGTTATTTTTGTAGTCCTTCTTTGTGCGGTGTAATGGTTACCATTGTAATATAAGCGTGGACATGTAGAATTGAACTTTATTAATTATAAAGCAAGTACTATATAAACGTTGACAACGATCGTATTAATGAAGCTTTTTCAGATTTTCTCAAGGATTTTTTTAGTTTTTTTGAAGCCCAAACACAACCAAGGCAAGTATTGTTTATGGCCCGGAAAGTAGGCACCGACTAGCACGATTGTCGCGTTACCGCTGCTTCCATAACTATTAGCCTTTATTGCCTTGAATTGCATTGATTGTGTTTGTGTTGCTCAGCACTCGATTTTTGTTTGTTTTAATTATTCGACAAGAAAAAATTTTCAAGTTATCTTCGCTTGTGTTTATTCTTCTTTGCTGTACCGCTATATCGATTCTTTAATTAAAGAATTAAAGGTGAGTGTATGTCAATATGTTCCGTTAAATTTTTTGCTGTTTGCTCACGACAGCAAAACATCCAACGAAGTTGCAAGTAATAAAATAAGGATGAATAAAAAAATGAAACACGCGGACTCGCGGATACATAAAAAAATGAAAGAAACGCATTTATTCGCGTTCATTTAATTAAAAAAATCCTTGATTTTTTTACTGTCTTTGCTATGACGCTCTTGCTGTTATTATTTTCTTTTCACTACATTTCATATAACAATATTTTTAATTTAATAATTATTTTAAGAAAGAGACAAAGTAATAATATTGGATATTGAGGCAAATGTTTGCTTATGATTATGGATCACAAAGGGTTTTGATAAACGGGCTCTACCGCTAAGCATTAAATGTTCTTAGCAAATACTTGCAAGCTGATTAAAGGGCAACTGGCTATAAGCAATTAATTATTTAAATCGGGTTGTTTTGTCAAGTGTTTGTTAATATTTTAATACCTTTTTGTGGGAGGTTTGGTTTGTATGCGCGTGCATATATTTTTTTCAATTGAATAATAATTCATGCATATCATGTCCCGTTACTGTTACTGTTACTTTTTCCATTTTTGTACCCTCACTATGTAGTTGGTGTGTGGGGTTTGTGGGGTTACGTGTTCAAGCCAGCTCTGCAAACAAGGCATTCTATATTTTAATAAATTAATTGTTTTTAATAATTTTTTTTTCATTTTCGAAGTTTATATGGTTATTTTGTTATTGTTGATGTTTTGTTCCGCTCAATTTTCAATATGTATTGCACTCTGTGTCATCTCTTCACTTCAGGACAGCTTCCGAGATCACCGTTTTTGTTTTATTTCACATTTTATTTTCCTTGCTCCGCTCACAACACCGAATTGTGTTTGTTGCCTAAGTATTGAATATCCTCTGGATAGGATAGGAATAGTGTCATAAATATAAATATAAATCGTTGCTCATAAAAATAGATATAGGTGATAGGTGTAGAGTAGATATTTTTTGCTTTCCTCCGATTGATATTTTTGATTATGTGTATTTTGTTGTTATACTTCTAAATGCTATGTGTACATATGTTGTCAGTGTGGTACACATTGTAGTACAGGTTTAGTAATAGTCATAATATTACGGTAGTAGTTACATTTATGTATACATATATGTACATATTCATTTAGTTTTGGTTAAATAAAGCCAAACGAAAAGTTGAGTGGGTTCTTATTCATCATTATTATTATAATTGTTCGGTTTGTTGTTACATGTGATGTATATTTAAGGGAAACGGAAAGACATAAAAGTTATCTAAACATTAAACATTGTTCATCTACTTGTTAGGTGGTGACTGTTTGGTTGTTTTCTGAGTTTTGTATTTAATCTCTATGTTTAATCTGTACTTAACTCATCGTTTTTCCATTCGATAACTTCATTATGTCAATATATGAGTGGATATATGTATAATGATAATGTTTGCACTAGTTGTTGTTGTTGTTGTTGTTCCTTTTTACAAAACACTGCACGAAGATTTCTCCCGGAAGGGATTAACTTTTTGACTAGAGAAACCAGTCAATAGATAATCCTCCTGTTCATGTTGGGTTATGTAGCGTATCATGCCGGCGCACGATTCCGATACTGTTTGGCGATCCACAGCCGCTTCACGCCTTAACTGCTCCACAATAATACGCTGCTGTTGTAAAGAGGAAGACATTACGTCCATGATGGTAATATCGGATAATTCTACGGTGAAAGATTTTTAACATTTATTTTCTACCAAATATGATTTAAACGAGTATATATAGTAAACCTCAAGTTGGCATTGGTTTAATTTTAAAGACTCTCTACATGATTCTTTATGTTTTATCGACCTCGAGCTTGATAATTAATAAAGAAGAATTTGCAGTACTCTCTATATGTCTATAACAACGGCAGGCGTGGCATTAAGTACTTCAATAGTGTATATATTTAGTAACTTTAATGGATTTTAATAAATTGTAAACGTGACCCCATCAACGCACGATTTAAATTTCAATTAATATAGTTGAATTTCTTTTTAACCTGTAGACAAGTCGAAATGTTATAAGCGGTCATGGCCGACCATTGAATACCCTACGCTCCTTATATCATGCTACAATACATTTGATTGTGTCTAAACACAATTCCATACAAGTTTTTCGTGTTATATGATTATCTGAAAATAGTCCAATCGGGTCCAAATTTGTCCACCCAAATATGAAGTAATTAACCATTCTTCACCAGTTTTTTTTAAATATATTAAAAAATTCCACTGTTATAGGATCTTATATGGGGTAGGGTTTTATAAATGCAATTATGAGCATTTTAAATAGCGATCTGCGTGCAAGAACTAATAGTGTCTGTACAAAATTTCAGCTCAATATTTTAAAATGGAAGCTTGTGAGAATGCCAACAACAGATGGACACACGGACACACATGTCTAAATGGACTCAGTTTTCAGTTGCTGATCAAGTATATATTGTTACATTGTAAAGCCTCCGACGCTTCCTTCTGGATGTTGCAAACGAAAAATGACAAACTTAGTGTATGCTCATCTTATGTGGAGAGTGTAAAAATGAAAGTTTGCTAGAATATTAACAAAGTTGCGTTGTGGGATTTTAATAAAAACATTTGTATTGATCTGTGGAATTTAGTATGAGACATGCCTTCTTTATATCGGAAACAAACTTGTGGAACTGGGCGTTATCGTTACAATAGCCAAAAACTTCAATTGCGCATGAACTGTTTATCAACAATATTCGCAACGCACTGCCGTATACATGACTTCATGAAATATCATTATATAGAACGTGGCCTCAAAAATTGTTGGATCGAACTGAATCGGATCATTCAGTGCAAGTCTTTAAATGACAAAAAATCGCAATTCTTAAATTTTTTTGAATAGTTAATTAGCACCCATAATTGGCTGTCCTAAATTTGGACCCGATCGGACTATTTTTAGGACCGATTTCCCCTTTAATTATAATTCATAACAAAACGTCAACATGATTTTCAGGAAATTTTGAAATCCTTTCTAATACGCTCGCAATGCGAAAATCAATGATATACACATTTCATATTATTCACACCTATGAATAATTAACTATATTACAATGGATTGTTTTCCGTATAGATTTAGGAAATTTACCGTTTTTACTGTAGCAATTCTATTAATGTTATCTGCTAAACTGCTCAATACACTTCACTTGTTTTATATAAACTTCTTACAATTTGCAATTCTCAAACAAACCTACACTCCCAAAAGACCTTTCCTTTCTTTCACACCAAAATCAATCACAGATTCT
Source organism: Ornithomya chloropus (assembly GCA_963971445.1). Lineage (NCBI taxonomy): Eukaryota > Metazoa > Arthropoda > Insecta > Diptera > Hippoboscidae > Ornithomya > Ornithomya chloropus. Next base: position 6,202,819 of record OZ020530.1, read on the forward strand.
CAATTCTATCAATTTTGCTAACAACAGCCAACTTCAAGTTATTCAGTTATTTGGGGTTAGTACAATTTTCGATTACTAATAGTTCACCTTAATGCAAAGATTCCTCCACCTTTTAGTTTCTTTATTTAGAAAATATTTTGATAGATAATCGCATTCTTCTAATATTTTGAAGTCGCACCTTTTGAAATAAAATGAATCTAACATTAACAGTATTACCTATCTAAAGGACTCCTAACTTTGCACCCCTATGTGAGTGGAAAATTCATAGAGATGATATAAATTGTCAATACACAGATGTGGGGTGTGTGTGGGTCACTTTTAGCGATCGCTTAATGGCGGTCGTTTCACTTTTACACTATAATAGGTCACTAGTTCTTCTTAAAGCTTCTTATCTTTTGCTTTTCGCATTAAATTTTTATGTGCACTCACGTATTCTCCTATTTTTTTGTGACGATATATATTTGATTTAATTTTTCAAATGACCCATATTTCAGATAAGTGAAAAAGCATATATAATGAAAAAAAAAGGACTATATATTACGATCAATTATGTGAGCCATTTGAAAGTACTAGTTCTTTGTTTAAAGTAATGACAATCGATTTTTTTCAAGCATATTGTATATCGACTATTATAAATTATTGGAATTACATCTTCAATTTAACCCTTACGCTTACGCAAGGATTCAAACAGACGTTTTCACTTTCTTTTAAATTTTTTACCATATTTACGCCATCAAATTAATACGTCATGCATTCCTGAACTACTAACTAATTTTAAATAGATCTGAAAACCCCGTTTCAAGTCTTCCCACGTAATTCCTAAAAGATATCAATTTTGTAGTTAATCTTATGTGGCGAAAAAGCAGAGGCTACATGTGCTTACTGTGAACATAAGGGTTAATTAAATTTCCCCATGACCGCATATTTGTCTAAAAGTGCGTTAAATTATTTTTGTCGATTTGCTAATAAAATGGTGTCCTTGGAACAAATTGTTAAAACTAACAAAAAATGTGCGGCAACTATAGAATCCTTGCAATCAAAAGTGTGTACTTTTTAACCCTTGGTAAATAAATATTTTAATATTTACATATATTTACATTCAGTTAGCGGAGGTGCAAAGAGAAGCTGTAAGTCGCAAAAAGGCACAATTGAAACGTGAAAATGCCACATTGCAAGAACAAATCAATGTGGCCAAAGCTGATTTAATCGAATGGGAAGTTAGAAATGGAAAAAATATAGTTCCTTTGCCTGTAATGCGTCAAGTGCGTTCCGAGGCCAGTAATCTGAAAGACGTGGAAGTGGTAAATAAAAAGGTAGAACCGAAAACATGCGGAGACCTCAACAAGCGCCCTAAAGAAACGAAAGTTGCAAAAGAAAAACCGGGCAAAAAGGGGGTTGAGAACAACGTTGTTGAGGAGTTGCCAATTGATGTTAGGCGCTTAGATTTACGTGTGGGCAGAATTATAGATGTTTCGCGTCATCCAGATGCCGACTCATTATATGTTGAAAAAATTGATTGTGGTGAGGAAAAGTTGCGTACAGTAGTTTCGGGATTGGTTAAATATGTACCTTTGGAGGAAATGCAGAATCTCTTGGTGGTAGTTTTATGTAATCTAAAGCCAGCCAAAATGCGCGGCATTACATCTGAAGCCATGGTAATGTGTGCTTCCACCCCCGACAAGGTGGAGGTGTTGAGTCCTCCTCCCGGCGCACAGCCTGGTGATTTAATTCACTGTGAAGGTTACCCGCGTGTGCCGGACGCACTGTTGAATCCCAAAAAGAAGATATTCGAGACATGTGCTCCCCACCTAAACACCAACGATGCTCTGGTAGCTTGCTTTAAAAATTCACCTCTACACATTCCCTGCAAGGGGCCAATTGTTGCACAAACATTGAAAAATGTTCCAGTGAAATAGATGGATTTTTATTGTGTACACTACTTTTAATTTAATAACAATACATATGTACAATAAAAAAAAAAAATTAAAAATTAACAGTAGGGACCGAGTTTTTTTGTAAATATACTCAAAGGGGGAAACAAAGGTACAATAAAAGTTTCAAGAGGTGCGATTATGCCTATACTCAACGTACATCTCTTCTGAGTAAAGGCGGCTGCATTGGATTCTCCACCACCACAGTCTTAGTCATAATATCATAAGGGGTCCTATTATTTTTGACGAAGACTATGACAAAACACATTGGAAACAATAAACTCATGATCAAATTTTTTGCCAGGGCACGCGCGAAAGCTCGCAAAAATGTGGGTGTTTCAGCAGGATAGAGCAGAGCATGCAATTGCATTCCGGCTTGTTGGAGGCCCAACTGCAAAGGATTTTGTGGCGGCTGTTGTTGCCACACACGCACAGCTTCCACATATTTTATGCTTAATCCCATTACCATTTTACCGGGTGTAGAACCATCAGACCATACAGTCCATCCAGTTTCGTAGAAGCAAACAAATACTTTGATTACCAATTCCAAGAGTAAGATATTAGAAGAAAAGCTCAGAACATTGAGATAGGATAAGGCACCGTAATATTCTTCACGTTGAACCATCGTTGAACGTCCAAACAGATCCTTGTCTACGTCGAACATGAAATAAAATTCTAAACCGAATATATTCATGGTCACGAACCAAATGGCTACCTTGATAATCAATAATATCACAGCATCAATTGACTCCGCAACTGCCCGTTTCCAGAATGGCGCTACAACATACTCGTAACCACCAGTTAAATTGATCAATTCAGCCTGAGATTGTTCATTTAGGATGCGAAAAACACCATCGGCACGGTTCATAAAATCAGCGGCTGTCGCCGCTTGATTACCGTTTCGTGCGCGTAATGGGTCCCTATTGTTAATATGTGATGATGCAAGAGGGGGAGTTGCACCCCACAAGCCGGTTGCGGGCAGAGCAGCCTGCTGTTGGAATACTTGAGGATAAGTGGTCATTAGATACCAAGGAAACAAGGCCATGGCATTTTGAGATATATTGGCATGTTTCACCCATTCGTTCAGGCTGACAAAGTAAGCCTCTTTCGTCGAAATGTTCCATTTCTCTTTTTTACTTTCGTCATCTTTGCTTATATCTTCTGCACTCTCGGATGCTGGTGCTTGCAGATTTTCTTTATGATTGGACATTTTTTTATATAAATTGTAAGAAACGTACACGTCTTTGATTATTTTTTTTTAATTCAGTGTTCTTGGATGGTGTCTCACTCTGGTTACTGTTACCACCAAAGCAGTGATGGTGAGATATTTATAGTATTTTCTCTTTCACTCTAATGAATAATGGCCCTATTTTTCATCAACATTCTAAACATATTCACACTTCGCATCGAGAAAACTTACTTTTTTTGCTTGAAATTTCGAAATTGATTTTCATGAAATGAAAATTGAATTAAAATCGATGGCACTTATTTGTAAATTTGATTAGATTATAGAGTTGTAGATCAGCTGCAGATAGTCGCTATATTTGTAATTACTCTCTTTATATGTACGAGACAGAGACGTCAATTTAACGTATTTGAGGCCTATGTGATTTGAGAACATTGAAGAGAGTAAAATTAAAAATTACCGTTTTGAAAAAAAAAAATGTAATATTAACCCTTATAATACGCTGTCATAGTAAATATTTGTAGAACAATATTTGAGAACAACGTATTATAGTTTCAAAAAAGGTTTTAAAAAAATGACAGCAGAGAAAAGGCAGGAATTGTGCGCTACTGGAGGAGGTCCTCCCACAAATAAATCACCACAAGCTTGTAACATAGAGCCAGTAGCATAAAATATTAATGCTACTAACAGCACCTGTTCATATACTACTATAAAACTAACTAACTTACCATGAAGTTTTGTGCTGAATTTTTGGTCGAATTAATTCTAATATTTCCCATGCTTCCTATGCACTTGTTTGGAAACACGGAATCTTTCGCCAAAATCGCTGAGGTTGTAAAATTGAAAATAGTATGGTCGATTCCGTATATTTTTCTTTTATATTAATTATTGTTTTGAATTTGGCTTAATTCGTGGTCACTATAATCCGAATCCATGTTTTATTTGTTTTATATCCATTTATTTATTTCGTTTTTATATTAATACGTAAATGTGGTATTTGTTCACAAATTGTGTTTGTCAATTAGATCAGCTGTTTTACCAACTAGTGTTTAGACAATGGTCAACCATTAGTCAACCAACTATATAACTAGTAGTTATTAGTCAATCATTGGTTGACTATTGGTTGACTAATAACCAACTATATAACTAGTAGTTCACCAATAGTCAACCAATGATTGACTAATAACTGTGATAACGGTCATAAGTGTTATTTAACTAAATTTGTTATAAGAAAATAATTAACCGTTAATAATTTAAAAAAAAAGGAGAATTCTCTCTAAAATATATCATTTTATTCGGATTCGTTAAAGCAAAGGATTCCTAATTGAATCTATCTACGTCGTACTACGGCCAGTACATTTTGTATTTGTAATTAAACAACAAATCTAATTAATTAAAATTACTTTTTATTTAATATTCCTCCTTCTACAACTAATGTGTAATTAAAACATTTCACCAAAAATGACCCTTCTTCCTTAAAACCGAATGGAAATGTTAAAAGAGAGGGTTCAGGTTCAACAAAACAGAAAAAAAGTCAAATCAATCCAATTACTTACTTTTACACCATTTCGCTTTATATTAGTTACGCAAATATTAAACATACAAAATATGTATAAAAATGAACATTTGGAACCTTAAGAATGTGCAATAATGATTTAAGGGTTGTACGGAAATAGTGGAAAGGAAATATTACATACATGCACGCACTTAGGAGGCAAGCAAGTCAACGGGAGACGAAAACTTATTTGCTATTAAGTTTATTGCCAAACATTACCAATATTGAGATTACCGAATTGCTGCTGCAGATTGGCAGTGCCTGGTCCGGGTAATCCTTGCGGGAAAACCGCCTGTGTTTGAGATACTGGTAAGCCAGGAAATATTTGATTATTAAATGACGCATTCGTTGTCATTAAATTGCTTGCTGGTTGGCCAGTGGCCATGATACCACCTAAGTTTTGGCTTGGCATAAACGTGCCGACCTGTGTACCAAATTGAGCAGCTACTGCATTCATTAGGTTCGTATTTGAAGCCGTCACTCCGGCACCCATATGTAAGCCTCCGACACCCGGAGCCGTAAAAGCGGCCGGTGCTGTCATTACTGGAGCATTGTACATGCTGGCCGAATTCGGTGGCGTCATGAATTGGTGTTGTTGCGGAACACTCATGGGACCACCTGCACCCATATATGTACCTGGCGTAAGGCCCGTAAAGCCGCCACCATGCACAAACAGTCCTGCTGATTGTTGAGCAGATAGTTGTTGCGATTGCTGCAAATAATTTTGCGGCATTTGTCCATATAGCGCCAATATACTGTCCTTGGTTAGTTTCCCGGAAACATCTTTGTCACCACTACCACTACCACTACCTCTACTATTTTGTAAGGAGCCCTGGTTAAAGAAGTCTTGTTCCTCTTTGTCCAAAGAATTTACTGCACTGTTTGCAGTGGTCGCCATAGTGGGCGGATTGTCATTATTGGGGGGTGTGGCACTCAAAAAACAACTAAAGCTGTCATTTTGCAAATCGCTAGCTCCCATAGAGGAATGCTGCTGAGACGGTGGACCACCCTGCAGTGGCTTTGTGGGTGAAGACAATCCCAATAAATCGTTTGAATGATTGTTAGTCGATACGTTTTGGTTGCCACTGGTATTGCGCTGAGTTTTTGGGCTATTACTAAATTTCGGCTTCGGTAGCGGTGCCGGCAGAGGCACAGCTTTAACAGACTTTTTATCACCTCCTCCACTTAACACACCAATGCCTAAGGAAGTGTTGGCTTGAGCTGCTTTCTTTTTACGTTTTAGTCGTTCCAATTCGTCATCGATTTCCTTGGCCCAATCCACTTTGGGGGGTGACGGTGGCACCCATTCACGGGCCAAGTACTTTTTATGTTCGTATTTGGCACGTATGAATGATTCTAAAGCAGTATCAGTCTGAGGACGACGAAAGCCATCAGGCAACTGAGCTTCATAAACGGCCCGAGCTCTGGAGTTGCCCATCTGTTGTAGCGAAATCACCTGTTCTGGCGTCCATGTATCCAAATTGACTGACTTTACTCGTGATATGTGTACACCCAGATTCCGATGTATGCCAGCGCAACGTATACATAAAAATACGCCCAAATTCCAAGACGCCCAACGAGGTCCTAATATTAATAAAACAATAAAACACATTTAAATTTATATAAAGCAGTTAATTAAGTTCGGCGTGCTTTCCTGGTAATCAATGCTTTTCATAGAACGGATTCAGGGATGATTATGAAATATTTTCTATTGTAAAATACCTCAAATATCCTCCTCACCTCCTGAAAATAAAAGCCACACGCAACATCTCGTTTCAACCAAAAGATATATATAGGTGGCCGGGCGTTGATACCCTACCATTTAGCCCCGTAAATTATGTTACATTAAGTTTTATTCTAATTGTATTCGCGAGACAAATAAGTTACTTAGTAAAATTGTATTATATGGGAAGGAGCTCTGAAAATGGGCCGACCGGGTCCAAATTTAGCATAGCCAAATGGGAAGCTATTTCACTCTTCTTCACAAAATTTTGTCAACACATATCAGGAATTGCGATTTTTTGCTATATAAAAACTTTCATTATAATAGGACCTTATATGGTCCGATTCGACCCAGCAATAAGGTTCTTCTTTGGGTCAATACATGCCCTTGTACCAAATTTCATCGAAATATCTCAAAAAATACACAAGTGGTGCAAGCCATACCATTTTATGTATATGAATAATTAGATGCAGATGAAGAAAGGGTCTGATAACCACTACAATTGTATATATACTCCGCGCCCGTTGTCCTAGATCGACTCGGATTTTTATGCTAATGAAGAATGCACTTTGTAGGGTACTGATAAAGAATATGTATACTTTGTAGGGTCTCTGACATTTACGGTCTCTTCTGGGTGTTGCAAATAGAATGAAAAACTGGGAGGTGTACTAACTTCCATCTCATGTGGAGGGTATAAAAATGCTGTACCTTGGATATCCTTCACATCGATACGTAGAGTGTGTATACTTGCCACGCCCCCTTTTAACGACTGTCACCGTATGTGTTGCCTGTTAGCTAAGCAGTCGAATTCTGCACCAAACATATTTTGCAATCTGATCACATGAAATATCAAATAAAATTTGGCAACCCTCTCTATTTTTAGCAAGGGTACATTTTTATCCTTTAAAAACAAATGCAATATTAACAAATACTAAAGTCAGTTTTTACATTTGTCATGCTTGAATAATTTATTAATAAGTAGTGCCTCCTAATAGTTTATATGTCTTATGTTGAAATACGTCAAGTATGCTTTTATCCACTTATTAGATTAAAATAAAATAATGCTTTTTTGTGGCGGATTTCTGATATTCTTGCTCCCTTAGAATTAGTCCCCTTAGTTGCAGGCAACGACTAAGGGGAATTGCAAAATCGAATATATATCAAGCCGAAGACGGTATTTAGATTATTTGTAGATCTCTGGCAAATGTCTTGTTCTCACTTCATGCAACTTTACAAAAAATTTCTTCTGCTTTTGCCTTGTTTAAGCAGCCTCATGTAATGACGATAATATTTCTTTAATTCGTACATACGAAAGTACGTCTTGGGAAACTAAAAATTGTACAATTAGAGTTAACTCATTTCGGCCCTTTGTTCTTCTGCCTTAACGTTTTATTTCCAGTGTATGTTGTCAAAGGAATACACTTTTGGAACAATTTCAGATGTAACGGTCTACTTAAACCCGAATTGAAATTGTCGAGAGCTCTTGTTTAGATAGCGTGCCAACGATATATTTTTACAGGCAAAGTTTATCAATGCAAATTAAATTTCTATGAAAACAAAACAACAGTTGGTGAAAGAATTATGTGGAATCCCACGATCCCACTCTGTATTACATAGTAAATTAATATTAAGGCCGTACTTATACCTTTTCAAATGTGTGTGTCTGACTGGTGTCCTCCCATTGTTGTTTGCACTTACCTTTGGCATCACAGTCCACACAGTACTTGTTGTCCTCATCACGTAACATTTGTGTTAAAAGCGTTTGACATTTTTCTTGGATCAATTTGGCCCTTTCTGTTTCTTTGCGACTGGTCGTACTAGAACTCATCCTGTTTTGATTTTTTCTGTCGTATCGGATACTTATTTCTATAAATGTAGTTTGCGTTCTTTGCTACAGAAAATTTGTTCCTTTTTACGATTTTTAACGCATATATCCTTTAGTTTCGTATAATACGATTGTTAGATTTGTGAAAACATTTTAAATTTTGACTAAATTAAGTATATGTGGAAAATTCACCAAATAAAAAGTGTCATCCATTTAGTATTACAGTGTTGCCATTATGTACGGGATATGTCCAAAAGAGTGGTACCCCTGAATAAGCGTTGGTATTTATGGAGAAATTTTCGAGTTCGAAAATATTCAAAGAAGGAGTATGCCATTATTTGGTATTCAAAAAGGTAGTCATACGATTAATGAGAAATTAACAAATCAAACACATATATTTGTGTGTAAATTGTATGAAAATACTGTTTAATATAATATTAAAAGTATTCATCAAGATTTATTAATTATTATAATAATTTTTTGGAAGAAGTGCTCAATTTTATACATTTTAAAGTTTTTAAAGTATAAATTTAATAATTGCAATGGTTTAAATTGGATTTTCATATATAACGGCCTTAAATAAAATAAACGGGGAAATATCCCAATTCTTAATATATTTTGACAAGACTTGGTAAAGCACAGTCAATTAATCTCTCTCAGGGAAATTTCTCAATTAAAATATTTCTCTCACGAATGTTTCTCTTTTTAGTCTCTTACAGTGTTGTCAATACACTACACTAAGAAAGAACGCCAGGGTTGATTCGATTATTTTATTTTCATTTTTTATTGAAAAATTTATTTAATTTTTTTTTTTTAATTTTAGGTGGAATTAGTTATGTGTTAAAAAGAAAAAAATTTTATATATATGAGAAATTAAACTAAATGTTTTAAATCCGATTCGCAATTTTCTTATAGAACAGCAAATGCAACTTATCGAACTATTCAATATAAACACCATATGTTTGCGATAACTTTTTTGTAGTTTAATTTTGATAACAAATTGAAAAGTTGAATAACAATGTTTAAAACTTGTTGGAAATATTTAATTAAATCAAGCAAAAGTTTTAATACAATAGAAGCAAGAGAAAATTTATTAAAAAATTACTCAACATTGGCCCAAATATATCCCTACACCACGCAAACTTCACATCAAATAATATTCGATAGAAATGCCAAGAAATTACAAAGGGAAAGGGCCGCCAATAGGTATTTCCATATTTCATTAATGAAAAGCTTAATAATTTGTCTACATTCTCTAGGACCGATGTTGAATTGTATGATTACATCAAGGAAGAAATTGGCTTCCGTTTGGCTGATCGTATATTTGATATTAAACGGGAATTTGAAAATGCTGTAGATTTAGGTTGTGGTCGGGGCTTTCTAACGCGTCACATTTTAGCAGAAAATGTTAAACATTTAACAATATGTGATATGAGTCCTACGATGCTATCCCAGGCTGAGAGTACACCCGGTTTGAAAGTAACACGTCAACAATTAGATGAGGAAGAATATCAGGTGAATTGTTTTTAAAATTTGTTTTGAAATATTAAAACGGCAATTTTATTCTTTAGTAGTTTCCAGAAAATACACTGGATTTGGTGATTAGTAGTTTAAGCTTGCATTGGGTTAATGATTTGCCGGGATGTTTTGATCGTATTATGCACAGCCTTAAAGCTGATGGCGTTTTTATAGCATCTATGTTTGGAGGGGACACGCTATTTGAGTTACGTTCTGCACTACAATTGGCCGATTTGGAACGTAAAGGTGGAATTTCTGCTCATATATCACCTTTTACACAGGTTTGTTAATGCTAAACCGGCAAAAAATATTCTTTTCAAATGAAGTGATTTTTGGAAATGACTTTTAGTTTTTTTAATAGATACGTGATATTGGTGCGTTATTAAATCGTGCTGGTTTTACTATGCTTACCATTGACACAGACGAATTGGTCATCGGTTACCCCACTATGTTTGAATTAATGTGGGATTTAAAAGGTATGGCAGAAAATAATGCCGCTTTTAATCGGGCAACACATTTAAGTCGTGAAACTATGTTAGCGGCCAGCGCCATTTATAAGGAATTATATGGCAAGGTATCTCTTTATAAATAAATTCATCTATAATGGCGTTTTTCAAATCATGAATAATGCATTTTTAATTTAGGACGATAGTGTGCCGGCCACATTTCAAATAATCTATTTTGTGGGTTGGAAACCGGGACCTAATCAACCGACTCCTTTACCACGTGGCTCTGGAGAGGTGTCACTTAAAGATTTAGGCAAAATGATAGAGAATACCGGTAAAAATAAAAAGAAACAGCCGTAATTATTATATTAGTGTTTAAGACAGAGTTGCTTTATTTGTATTTATTATTAGATTAAATAAACCTCGCTTGTTGTTGCTTTTTGCAGTTTTGATCTTAAATTTCTACAAATTGATGAAAATGTTTCAAAAAGACGTTTCTTAGATTATTTATATTATATGTACTTTATTATTATTATTTATTTCATATACATAGACTGTGACTGAGACTTATTTTATATATTGGACGCAAATATCGTAAATATCTTACAATTTGAACAAGTTTACTGCTAGTTATACAAATATGTTTGTTATGCTCTCATCAAATAATCGTTTTTGAAATATTTTTTTAAATTCTGTAATTGTGATCACATCAAACCTACATATATTTCAACTTTCTAATTGCGGGCATATTGTAACGAGATAAACATAAAAATGCAAAAATTATTAAGTGAAATATGTATTTTATTTGAAATATAACTGTGAAATAGTAGTTCACATAAAATGTTTCCAAAAAAATGATGAAATTAGTAAAACTGCGCTTCAGGGCGATTTGATCACTTTTAAGGAATGTTTATTAGACAGCGCTTTTGTAAGTAATATAATAATGGGAGGGTAGGCGTAAGTATTTCAGTTGCTTTAGCAAGCCTTAACATTTTAAAACAATTCAATTGAGATGGTAGAGGTCGATCCGATGAAAAACGTTTTAAGCAAGAGAATAACCTGAGTGTTATAGAGAGGGCTGTAGCCAAAACTTCTAATTGATTACGGCACGCTGACGGTGTATATGATGTCAGGTGGTACCCATCACTAATAATTCTCTTTGTGGTGTTCTTTGTAAAGCACTTGCTGTCTTTAAATGTATACTAAAAAGCAATAAAAAAAAAAAAAATAATTACACAGATAAATATGCATTATAAGCAATTGGTTACTTACTTATTGTCCTCTAATGAGAATGTCTCCGATGAACCTTGCGAAGCTACAGAAGTACCTGCAAGCGAACTTCGCATTGAATGATTATCCTCTTGGGGTACTGCGAGTGTTACTATAAATATCATGGTAGGATAATAAAGTTTTTTTTGTTGATTTTCAGCATCAATAATTAAATTATTTTTTTATTTTTTTATATTTTTATTCTTTTCAATATTATAAAGTAGAATTCAATGGTTTTTTCTTTTTTTTTAAGGAGGGCACAGAGATTACAGAGTGGAAAAACGTTTGACGTGAAAAAGCTACTTTGGATTAAATTATTTTAAATATTTCTTAACTACTAAATATTGTTTATTGGATAAAGATTAACAATGGTTAGAAATTATTTGTTATATTTATTAAAAACCAAGGGCTTTTAATGTTTGAAGGGGTGAAGCCTGGCTGTGGAGGTTTTAAACGCAAAAATTGCACGAAAACGCCGTCATCAATTTAAAAGCATTAGTGCCGAGTGCGTTAGAGTTGACCTGACTTAAGCCAAATAAAAATTGTTCACATGTTGCTTTGTTTAATATAGTATTACAATTTATTTTACTTAAATAACAGCTACAGATACAGCTACTAGAAATAAAGTTCATTTAATACGCAAACATTTGGCCAAAGCAAAATACTTTGCAAAAAAGAAGAAGAAGAAGAAGAAGAAGAAGGCAGATTCTTACTTCAAGTGGAATGTGAATTCATTTAACGGTAAGAAAATTCATTAAGTTTTAGCGTTAACTAAATTTACACGCAACTCAAAATAATTAAACAATAAATCAAATCTCAAGACAAGCTGTTGGTTTAGCCGTACATACATACGTACTTAAAAAATTAAACTATTTGGCCTTTACTTAATAAATTATAACTTAAGTGAATAAAAAAATCAAAAAAAAAAATCAAGTCTTTGTTGGAATTTCATTTATCGTTGTAATCAAGTAACGAATTATACATGCATACATATATAAAAGAATTAACTAAAGATAACCAACAACTAGGAGAATCTCTCTCATGCAATGGCCGCTCTTTAAACTATTGCGTTCAGGCCTACCCGCTAAGTAATAATTGAATTAATTTTAAACAATTTTCTTCTTTTTTGTTTTTGTTTTTAACAAATACAGTTAATTGTAAAGGAAGTAGGACTCGAAGTAGTGAAAATATTACATACTAAGCTTTGTTGTTTATTTGTTATTGTTGTTTCATTTTATTTTGTTAACATTAAAGGCGAGTATTCTCTACGCTTAGGGCGTCTTCATCACTCTCATTATTATCAGCAGCAATATATTCAACATTTATGTGACTTATATGTTTATAATCAATATCATCATGATCGGTGTGATTTAACTGCTGTTGATTATAATGATTACAAGTAAACGAATCATCATTATCATCATCATCATCACCATTCAATTGCTTTTCTACTGGCAAGTATTTACTAAATTCTTTTAATTTTCTATCACGAACATTCTCATTAACATTACAAGACTTTGCAGTGCTTGGCTCGGTTCTAATAATATTGGTAGTGGTTGTGGGAATGATAGTGGCTGTGCTAATATTAATGCTAGTTTTGGTAGCAGCATCTGTACTTGTTGTTATTGTTGTTGTTGTTGTTGTTTGTTTCTTCATTAATGTGGGTGTGGTATTGGCAGAATCATTATGGGTCATCGTCGTCGTCATCGTCATTGTTGTTGTTGTTGTTGTTGTAGTTGGTGTTGCTATGATAGTTGTCATATAACAGGAAGAAGAGGAAGCTGACGATCTATTGTTGATTGGTGTATTATTGGTGCTGACATACAATCCATTACTATACAACGAATTACTGCTAATTGCCGGTGATGTGGCTAAACTAGTGATACTCTGATACGTTTTCATTGAATATGCATCACCTACATACACAACAACAGTAAGAACGAAAGAGAAAGAGAGAGAGAGAGAGAGAGATGGAGACAGTGTAGTGTAGTAGCTTACGGTTTTATATAAAACGAAAACATTCAAATTTATTTACAAAAAAAAAAAAATCATAATAATAATAATAATCCCACCAGACTTTATAGATGGAAGGCGGGTTTTTGTACATTGCGGGCTGGCCCTTTTATGCGATCCAGCATCGATGAATAAGGAAATGTACTACAGAGTTCTAAAAATTATCCAATTCATTCCAATTTGAATTTGGGTGAAAAGGTCCTTGTACTAAATTTTATCAAAATATCTTAAAAAATGCAATCTGTAGCTGGCATACAAATTTACATGGACACACAGACGGTTAAATGGACATGGTTAAATATATTCTAATTGGTCGTTACATATAAATATATTTTCTTATATAATTTAAACGTTATTCATAATATCAATTAGTAAAAAATATAAAGTAAGCCATATACAGCAATGTTTGATCCCTCACTTGTCTAATATGAGTTGTTTTTATACCCTCCACATAAGATAGGGGATGAAGTCAAGTGTTTAACGTGTGTTCCTGCCGTGGAGACTTAATCACACGGCATCTCAAGCCGAAGCTCAGATGCAGGGGAAAGATATGCGCTTCCCAACGTCCCGTAAGGTACCAAATCTAGGGGCCATATTGTAAGGATACGGACTCCACTCCTTGGTGGAGAGGGGACAACCCACTCTCACCCCGTTAGGGGAAAACCACAACCACCACGATGCTCCCACAAGGGGGCCTTTCTCATAATGCTAGCAGGAAACTAGTTCCCGGGGCTCTAGCATCCCGTGGTACCAGCAATAGGTTCCTGGGTCGAACCGCGTATTCCACTAGCAGGAATACTACCAGTGTAAGACCGTACATCTCATAAGATAGGGGATATACTAAGTTTGCCATTCCGTTTGCAAGACCCACCAGATTGTTGATGTACCAAAAATAGGCGTGGTCGAATAACAGGCACGCGCACACTTTACAAAAAACCATAGTCACCATAAAACTGGACTTGCAAGCTGATAAGTAATACAAACGCTATTAGAGGGCGCAATCACATACCTGTCATGCCCACTATTGTAGATATGGAGGGTATTTAAGATTTGGTTTAAACCAAATTTAGTTTTCTTACTTGTTTTTTTTTTTTTTTTGTAGGTGAACGGTAAGATTATGGAATAATAAGAACGATGCCTATTTTGCATATTGATTAGAATTTAGAAGCATTTAAATATAATTAAATCACAGCATTGTTAAGGAAGTGAGTAAATGAAAAGGATTTAAAGAAACCCAATAACTTATATATAATATATATGAACTTGAAAATAATTAATAATTTTGATCACTTTCCCACAAATATTCCCACAAACTCTTCATTTAATTAAATACGAGTAGTGACATGTATTATAATGTAACGGTAAGTTGCACAAGAATAATAATTTCTTTTCTGCAGAAGTAACGCTTTTGTTCTGCCATCCCTGTATGTATAAGTGCGTGTGCGTAATATGAATAAAAACATGACTGTTTTAATTACTATTGAGGTTTGTTAATATATATTACTTCGAAGAATGCATTTTATACAATCTCGCCCCTTTTCAACGAAAAATAACAAACTTAGCAAACTAGTGGAAAATATGAAAGCACAACACAGCACAACACAAAGCAAAGCCAAGCACGCCACACACACATAAGGCATCTACAAAAACACATGTGCACATGTTAAAAGTCACACAAGTTGCTATCTCTAAAACATATTCTACACATATGCATGTATGTACAACAATAATTCAAAATAAATTTTCAATTCCAATGAAAATGAAGAGTAACAGATGCCTACACCAAATTCATAACATAACATTTATAGCCACCAGTGATAATGCTCGAACGAGTGAAGTGTGGGTGATTTGAAATGTGTGTTAGTAGTTGATACATACAATAGATGAAAGTTTACATGACGAGTGAAATTTAATGCATAAATTTGTTTTGATTAAGAAATGGAAACAATTATGACTTGGAGAAATCTTTGTTATTATAGCACTTACCCGTGGCACACTCAGAAGTTTCATACGAAACATTAGATTGTACTTCGATTGCATTCTGTTCTTGCCTAGTGAATTTTTTGAAATTACTTCCATTTATTTGTTTTCGTTTATTGCCTTCTTACCTTAATATCACATCGTTGATTACTTTCTTCTCATTATTGGTGTACTCGGAGCGTCTGCGACCGATTTTCTTTTCAATATCAGCTTCAACGAATTGGCCCAGCGGCTTTGTGGGGAATTCATTGCTTTTGGGTGGAGGCGGTGTGTCCAATTTCAGATCTTTCAATTTCTTCATAACCCGTTCCAATGCCTCAATCGCATAGTCATCGTTGTAACCGAAATTTTTATGCAATTTCACTTGCAAGTACTCAATAATGGCATCCATGTCTTTTAAGCGCAACAAATCATTTTTATGCAGGTATAATATAGTTATGGCCATGGCCGTCACAACACGATCACCATCCAACAAATAAATGTCCCAAACTCTTAAACTCAAACTGAACGGTATCTAATCAAAGAGAACCAAATTCCCGTTAATAACAGTATAGCATTTTTCTTACGGCACTGTTTTGTGAAAACATACCCGTTCTACGAATACCACAAAGAACCATTTAATGGAATACAAAATAGCATCCACGTTATGCTTGAGAAAGTGTTGATGTAGTTTTCTCATAATTTTTGACATAATGCGATCGTGATGTTCCAAAAAACGGGTCAATTTGGGGAAACCTTCAATAAACAAACCGTGCATGGCATATTTCTTATCCACGATTAGAGAATTGAGTGCCCAAAATGCTTCCTCTTCTTGCATATACAACAACAATACACCAGCCACACAAGCCATACCCTGACAATATCCCAATTCTGGATTGTACATACTGTACGCATTCAACACATTAAACAGTGACACTTGCTTAACGCTGTACCGTTCACGGAATGCCAAATTATCACGAAATTGCCGATTAACATCCGAGTCGATTTGACGCACTTCAGTTGAATATTTGCGCGACAAATCCAACATGCACTGATAGACGCCGCAATTGGCTGACATTGATTCATCAACTTTTAGTAATTTTTTCCAGGCCGGCCAACGCATACGATCTGGTATACCTTTATACACCCGTTTGCGTAATTTCTCATAATTGGGATTCCATCGTTCCAGCATTTTTACCCATTTCTTATCACGTTCTAATTCAATTTTTGTGCGTTGCACTTCGTGTGAGTCGCGGGTGTCTGGTAAGCGGGAGTCGTGCATAAAGCCATACCTAATAAAAGAAACAACCATAAAATAACAAAAAAAAAAAAAAAAAAAAAAAAACAGGATATTGTTACCCACTTGTCAGTTATGTGATATATCTCATATGTGGGATTTTCCCAGGGATCAACCTCATTACTGGGATCTAGGCCTAAACTGTAACGTTGAAAAATCAATTCACGCTCTTCAACGGCACGTTTTAGTAAAGCCTCCTGCTCATCATCAATAGTTATCATGTTGTATATAAATTACATGAAAGTGAGAGTGCATTAAAAATTCCGGCTTTCTTCGTTTCCCTTTAACTTTAACATTTACATACAAAAACAATGTACAACGGACCAATTACAATACAAATGTTTCAAATTATTAAAATTAGTTATTTAACATGATACACTTATGTACACACAACACACACACACACACATTTTCGCATACTGGTCACTTCTTGTGATATGCTTACAAAGCTTGTTTGCCGTTTTGTTCTCTTTTTCTTTATATTGTGTTTTTGCTATATGACGTGAATTTTTACTATTCGTATGCGTCTTCTTCATATTACATTCATATAATGTTTCGCTCGCACATATTTGCAATTTTCCTTTTTTCGCCAAAACGCTTCACATTTTGAAACCATATAGATAACATTACTTCCTGCTGCATTATTTTCTTTGCAGTTACTCTATTTTTCTTTGTTGTGTTGTCATATTTGTTTTGATGCGATTCAGGAAAACCGCTCCTTAACATATAACAACTTTAATATATTAACTAATTATTTATATTGTATTCATTTTAATAATTGCATATAATTTCTTGTATTTTCATCACTTTTATTTAAGATCTTTGCTGGCTTTGTATGATAAGCTGCGTTTGTGCTTCAGAGAATTAAATACGCCACCACCACACACTGCAGATGGAAAACACGTTTTAGAGATGGACCTTTCGTTCAGTACATATAATACGATTACTAATTAACGGTTGATAAATTTATGTCAAATTATCGCAGCTAGCGGTTAAACGTAGCGTATTTATTAATACGCCGCAGAAACTGCACTTTTGCATTTTAAATTGAAATATTTTATTGAACATTTACATATTTATTTAACAAATTAAATATGGTGTACTTGCTTACATTAAAATGTATTTTTGTCCTATGACAAGTGTAATGTAGCTAAAATTTTTATGTATTATTCTATTAATTGAAATAAAATCAGAATAGTTTTGAAAGCAGCATTCTCTCTCTCTTCCTGCACTCATGTCATCCTTTGTAGATGTCGTCTTAGCTGCTATATTATTCATTTGCTTCAGGATCTTCCTTTGTGTCTGCTTGATCAGCCGCCTTCTCCGTTTCGGTTTCGTTCAACATTTCAGTTAATACTGCCACCAAATGTTTAGCTTCTTCCAATTGTTGTTTGGATAATTGTAGTTCTTTCTCCAAGCCTTCAATACGTTTCGTTAAATGGCGATTTTCTTGTAATGTCTCTTCTGTCGCTTTTTGTATTCTTTTCGCTAAACGCTCCCAATAATATTCACTTGGACTGTCACCAGTGATATCTTCTTCGGTAATCTTTTTTTCCTTATCATTTTCGCTTGCTCTAACACTCTTTGGACTGGTTTGTGTTTCGTGATCCTCGGTGGATTGGGTGTCTTTATAAATTTGTTTTGCTGCTTTTGTAGAATTCACGTTGACAATGTGTTTCAGAGATCCGCAGGGATTTTCTTTATTGCCGACTTTATCTTTTAATATACGTAGAGATTTTTGATGACTTTTTAAAGTTTCTTTTTGCTCAATATTTGTGTCCTTATATATGAGAACTTGCTTTGGATGAAGATTTGACATTTTTTGGCCTTTATGGCATAAGAAAGTAACTATTTGCTTAAGAAATTATTTAAGCTGTGTTAACAAAGTTTCCTTTCAAATACGCGCTAATATTTTACCACATGTTTGCAACTTACGTACTGTTTTAAATACCCTAGTTCAGTTGAACTAATCAACCAAGTGAACGATAAGTATATTTCTCTACTATTCTAACTACACCACTTGAATACTTATTTTTGATAAAAACATATATTCCCATATATTTATATATATATATATGTAATAATTTGCACAAATATTATATATTATTATAATAAATAAAAATATAAATTTAGATTGTGTAACTTCTTACTTATTATTAAGTTTTATTGCTTTGATCATTGCCACCTAAACTGCATTTGAATAAATCTACTAAATGTAACCCCTGTCAGATTGTTTTTACAACAATATCAGAATTAATTTAATTATTGCAGTGCCTTTTTAACTTTTAATGAATAATTCTATATTAAAACCGCACTTATAGTTAATTCACTGTAACATCCATTTTTAGAATATTTTTGTCTGGCAATACTTGGGGCAAAATAGCTGATAAACGAGGAGAAGAGAGAAAACGGTGAATAACTAGACTAGGCAACAATTTCTGTACTCGAAATGAGAATAAATCGTACTTTATTTAGTTGAGCATTTTCTATAGAAGCATGTCGTCTGACGGTGAAAAAGATAAAACCATTGAAAATATGGTATGAAAATTTCTAAAAAAGTGCAAACTAATGAAATTAATGACGTATATAGCGGTGGCAATTGAAATCAAATTAGTTTTATACCATTTAATAGTGAAAAAGTGTTTTAGAAAAAACGAGCGCGTCACATTTACCAACGAATGTGTGTGAATTTCTTTTTTGTAACAACGTCGTCGTTTTTCAATTCTCGTCTTTTGCGCTACGCTTTCTTTTTTTTCTTCCACATATACACATGTGTGCATGCATATATGATTTCGCCTGTATATAAACATGGCGTCGGTCCATTTTACCACTGCGTTTTTTTGTAAATTCCATTCGCACTGAGTGGCATGGGCCTCTTAGGTTTGTGTGCATGTGTGCAAGTGATTTTATGTATCCAAGAGTATTGGTGCACACTGAAATAGGCGCGCGGAAATTCGTCATTACAAATAAATACAAGATTTTATAACATATGTAACTGCAGCATTGTGTGTTGCCGAGTGCCAACAGGATCCATTGTTGAATAATATAAAAAAAGAATTTTTAATTAATAATGGAAAGTGGAATTATTCAATACATTCAATCCATAAATGTGATTCCTACTTTGTTTTTTTCTTTTTTTTTCCATTAAAGAAAATGTGAACAAAAGAAAAAGCAATAAAAACATAACTTGTTCACACGAGAAAAAAAAAGCCATGAGGAATTGAAACATCGGTTCTTTCATTCTTTCTTTGTATATTTCCCTTTCATTAATCATGAAATAATTAGGGCTAAAAAATTAGAGAATCGAAGTTAACTAAAATTGATATTAATTTATTTCATCTGAATAAATGATTTCCATTTAAAATATTTCATAGGAAACGGATAAAGGGAAAGCTGAAGATATTAAAAAGTCTGTTGAGGCAGCAGTAAATGACAAACCTGTAGAAAATGATAAGAAATCAAGCGAAGAGGGCGGTGACAGCAAAGCTGCAGACAAATCGTTAGATGAAAAATCAACAAAAATGAATGCAACCGGTGAACAAAATAACGGCGAAGATGTTGATAACGATGATTTTGATGCTGAAAATGAAGATACAAAAGAGAAAATATCCAAAGAACAAGAAGGTAAATACATTTTCGTTTCCTTAATATTTCGGTGAAAGAGTGCGTTGTGTTTTTTTTTTCTTTTTTTTTTTATATATAAATCAATATGGAAACAAAGAGGAATTGAAATATTTTAGATATAGCCACATATATACGCATTGAAGTGGTGTCTGTGTTTAGCTTAGCGGGTTAAATGCTCTGTTTACTAAAAAAAATTACGCGCCAAGTATTTGCATGTAGTGAAGAAACGAAGTAGGAGAGGTTTTGTGGGTTCGAATCTCAAGGCAAGCATAGCGTAATATTTGTAGCAAGCAAAATGACTTTCTCGGGAATTTAAGTATAATTAAAAAATTAAAAAAAGTTTTAGTTAAAATATATCTGTCTGGGCTGGGATGTTATGTGTTTTACCTTTACCCCTTACCCTTGGTACTTGTTCATGCTTAGCACCTTTCATATGTGCTTAAGTACAGTAATTACCAAGGAACAATAAAAACTCACTATTTCATAGTTTCTCTATCCCGTCCGTTGGGATTGTTAAACTTCCCAAGGGTGAGAACATATTTTGTTTTCATTTTTATTTTTATTATTATTATATTGTATTTATTAACTAAGATTGTAACTGCTTTGTAGATAAAAATTCCGTTGAAAAAACGTTGGATTCGAAAAAGTCCACAACAGAGGAGACTAACAACGATTCTTCAGACGAGAACAAAGTAAATGACACAAATAAAGGAGAGAATGACAAAAAAGAAAAGAATGGTAATGTAGATAAAAAAGATGCAACAGATGATAAGGAATTGAAGGAAGATGGCAAAAAAGACGAGCAATCAAAGGAGGAAGATGACGTGCCGGAAGCCGAAGATGATGAGAATGTTGTGGCGCTGGCTGAAATCGATAAAATCAATGAAAATATTAACAAAACACGTGTCGATGGTCTACAAACCTTACACGCGGTAAAAATATTTCTAAATTATATGATTGCTCATCATTATTAATATTTCGTTTACGTTCCTCTTGGCAGATATGTTTCGGTTCTCAAGGTAAAAATAATGTGGTAAAAAAGAATTTGCGTTCGTTTGCTGGCTTTGAATTTGAAAAGGATTCTAGCGATTATAAAAAGAAATTCGATGTAATCAAAAAAGTGGAAATCAAAGCACTGAAAAATATTTGTGATATCCTTTCACTGGAGCGCAAAGGTATATATTTCTTGTTAAATCGTTTTATTATCCCTTGTCTCTGAGGTTTCCTTTTCACTTGTTTTCAAACAAAACAAAAAGGTTCAAAGGATGAAATAGCAAATCGGGTTTTGAAATTTCTGATGGAACCTGATGAGTCATTGTGCGTAGAACCGGTTGAGGAGGAGGAGGAGGACGAAGATATGGATGAGGAGGAGGATTTGGAGGAGCCAGAAGAAGAGCATAGTGAAGATGAGAAACGTAAACATAAAGCGCCGCCATCACGACAACGCTCCACATCAGGACGTCCGCGCCGCGCCACAGCGGGTAAAAGTATGTAGTAATCTATACAATTATATGCTCCCTTTAAAAATATATTTAAAAAAAACATTTCAACCTCTCCAATATAATGAAGAAATGTCAGCGTATGTGGATTTCTCAAGTTCGGAAGAAAGCGATCACAAAGTTATGCCAGCTAAACGGAGACGAAATGAGGAATCCGAATCAGGTTCAGATGTAAGTGAATACATAAAAAAAAAAAAATTGGACTTAGCCCACATATATATATACAAAGAGTGGGCGTGGCAGGGACCTGATTCTAAGTCGAATTCCGAATATGTGTTTTTTTTTTTTTTTGTTAAATAGTGGGCGTGTTTGTTTACGGCTCCCCTTTACTTTTTTTTTTCCACCATATTATATATATACTGGGCGTAGCACTTGATCCATTATATTCAATGTAAATAGCATCCAGCGAAAAGCAAAGTTGCCCAATATTTATAAAGTTTTTATATGTACCGTTGTGTGGTTTGCTGAGAAATTTCATTTACTGTTATCTCTATTCAGTACAATCCTTCAGCTAATTCAGACTCTGAAGCTGGCCGTGGTCGTAAAGCTGCTGCTGCTGCTCGCGGTAATAGGGGTCGTCCCGCCCGTAAAAGTCGAAAGAGGAATACGGATTCCGAAGAAGAATCAATATCAGAAGCTGAAAGCGATGTAAGTTCATATAGAAAAAGAAACAAGTACGAAAAACTGTATTTGGCTGAGCCCAAATCTTCAATGCCCACCATCGATGCACCGCACCATAGCTTCCCGAAGAGTATTTATGTCAATGGATCTTCTGTACTTTATAAGGACATACGGACAATGTACTTAAAGAATAGCTGTTTTTTGCAATTTTTTGTCGCATTGTGGGCGTGTCCTTTGATCGATTTTGCCCAATTTCAATACCTCTGCAACCTCTGCATATAAAAACTACCAATACTTTCAAGTTTGGAATTGATATTGCAAGGACAGACATACAGACAGACATGACTAGATGGACTCAGTATTCGATGCTGATTTAGTTTGTGGAGTCTACCCCACGCCTCCTTTTGGGTGTTGCAAACAAATTGACAAAGTCATCAGTACCCCCATATACATATGATGGTGGGTATAAAAAAAAAAAAAAAAACTTAACGAAAACATTTATTTGAATTGTTCTTTTAAAGGCTCCCAAACGTAAACATCGTGCCTCCGCAGGCGGTAAACGTGGTCGCCCCGCTGGTACAAGGGGCCGAGGACGTGGTGCTAGTGGTTCTTCATCGCGTAAACGTAAAGATTCTGACAGCGATGAAGAGGAAGAGGTATCTGAGGACGAAGAAGAAGAAGAATTGTCCGAAATAGGTAGTGAGCAAAGTGAGGTAAGTGGCAGAAACTCGCAAAAATGTTCCCAACATTCGTTAAATTATTGCGTTTTTTTTTTTTTTATGAACAGGAAGAAGATAAATCAAAAAAGAACAGAAAATCACATACACCTGCGAAGAATAACAAAGCAAATAATAAAAATAAATCATCAGCCAAATGTAAGAGAAATTTTGTGTTTAGCAATAACAACAACAACAACAACTTTACATCTAATATAATTTCATTCTATATAGCTGCTGGTCGTCCTAAAAAATCAAAAAAGGAATCTTCTGATGAGGCCGACGATAAAGATGACAGCGATGAAGATGAACCCCTAAATAAAAAAGGCAAAGCTTCATTCCCAACGGTGAGTGATTTATATTTTATAAAAATCTTGGATTTATGAGTTGTTGTTTTTTTTAAATAAATTTTCAGGATGAACAAATCCGAGCGTATGTTAAGGAAATATTAGATAAGGCCAATCTGGAGGAAATAACTATGAAAACAGTGTGCAAACAAGTCTATGCCAAGTATCCTGATTTTGATTTAACTGAGAAAAAGGATTTCATTAAAGCTACAGTCAAAGCGGTAAGTGTAGACCCAGCATGGAAAATGAATTATATTTTACCGTTTTTCTTTCTTCTTCATTCTCTTTGTTAACTACAGTTAATTGCCGCTTAAAGGAAACTTTTATAAAACTTTATTGTTTTTTTTACTCGTATAAGAAGTGGTTAAGAAATTTGTATTTTCTGGGAATGTTTTATAAATACACATACACACGCATAGAGAAAAGCTAAACGTTATTTCTGGAAAAAAGTTTAAACCAATTATCAACTTCAACTGTCTAATTATTAAAGCACTCAATAAAAAGTGTGTCTTATGTGCACGTGCTTTTACATCTCCCTCCCTCCCCTCCCCCCAAACCTCCTAATCCCTTTCATTTCGCTGGTTTTGTTAATTCTGCATGACCAATAGAAGATATAACACAAACACACATATACACATACATACCTTTAAAAATAATTGTAAAATATAAATGTCGTCCCACTAACTGTTTTTATAATTCTTAACACCACTCAGTGTAAAGTGTCAGAAAAACTGCTTAGGTTAGTCAGTTATAAAAATTTGTGCACACACAAACACGTTTAAATTAAAAAAAAAAAAAGAAAAAACTGTACCAACACTAACAACACGTAGAGAATATGTAGCGCCCTCTACATTTAAAAAGTAAAAAAAGAACTACATTTTTTATGAATGTAATGTTTTTAATTTTTATTACGTTAACTATGTGTTTGTTTTTCTCCATATAAATGCAATACTTTTTTTCAGTTAAATTTAAACAAAAACACAAAAAACACAAAAAAAGAAAAAAAACATACGTATATATATAATATAAATATATGGAAAACGTTTGTTTAGAAAACAACATATTTTTAATAATATTAATTATAAATTTACATCAAATAGAAATGTATAAATAAAGAAAAATATGATGAAAATATACAATAAATGAATTTTGTTTCTATATATAAAGCAAAAATGTAAAGGCCCATTGTGTGGAATATATGGCTTTGACACCACTTTGAAGTAATTTCCAAAACTATAAAAATTATTGCAAGTTTCACATAAAATGTGAGAAGTTTCCTATTCCGTTGACAAATACCCCGAACCACCTACATTAGCAGAAAATAGAGTTTTACGTGCGCACTCGCCAACTGACTGATCACACGGCGCCTCAAGCAAGAGCTTAGGATACAGGGGAATTTTTAAGCGTTCCTTTAGCAGCCATATTGTAAGTGTTTAGCTTCTCCTCTTGGTGAGGAAAGGAAAATCTATCTACTATCTTCCAAAAAGCCAACGACAACCGCCTCGATGCTCCCACAAGAGGGGGGGACCTTCATTAGCAGCAATATTGAAATCAATCTGGTAATAAAAGTGCGCGTGGTTGTATTGAACGCAATCGCAATTTATGAAAAATTAGTGCAGAATATTTTACATCAGCGGTTCTCAAACTTTTTGGGCTGCGGAACTCTGCAAAAATGACTAATTGTACTTCAAGTCGAAAGTTTTTAATTATGATATTCGCAGAGCAAACATTTAGGCGAGATTAGGTACCTACCTGAATTATAGGTTTGCCTATTTAGGTGGAGGGCAGTAGGTACTTATGGAAGTTCATGTGGAGGACGGACTTTTGTATATGTAACAATTAAAAATTCTGCACTATACGAACTTAGGGCACAAGCGCTTTTAATACACGAGGTTGTGAGTTCGAGACCTGCTATGAGTGGATGTTTTTGTTATTGAATTTTATGTACGAGAATAAGATCAGAATATCTTCTTTTCTAAACCACACAATCTCAACAAAAAATACTGAAATTTTCAAAATTGCATTTTTTCAACTTCCAGATCTATCTAACACTACCGTTATTTTAAAGATTTGTCTTTCGAAATAACTGCAATTTTGTGCGATGGACTTTTTTCAGTTTTAAACTCGTCACATATTTATTTCATTAACATTTTTTTTTGCGTGTTTGTTACATGTTTAATACAATTATTGAATCTTGTGTAAAATTATTAACATGATTTCCTAACATTTACATACAAAAACAACAAATTCACGAGAAATTTCCTGCAAGTAGATCAAAAAGGGTATAAAACTCATGACAACAAAACAAATCATTGAAATAAAACATGGTGTACGTTTTCGATATTGTATGCGGCACATGATTGCGAATAGAGTGATTTTTTTTTAAATCCAATGGCCAACACGCCATATATTGTAACAACTTACCACCAATTAATCAAGAATTCATACTTACTTGGACAATGTTTAAAATCATAGCAGTCTCTTCTCGCCTTTTCGACTTGTGAATTTCCTGTAACCCCAATCAATACTGTTTGGACATCTCTGGACATTAGTCATTTTAAAGATTCTTTCAATTCTAAAACCTTTTCTACACATATTCTTTAAACATGAAGCAACACTTTTCCGTTACAGTACAGAATTTTACCTCAATATCTAAAAATTTGCGGTCGTGAGAATGCTAACAACAGACAGACACACGGACATCCATGTCTAAATCGATTCAGTTTTTGATGCTGATCAAGAATATATATATACTTTGTAGGGTCTCTGACGCCTCCTCCTGGGTGTTGCAAACGACAAACTTAGTATACCCCCCCCCCCCCCCCCTCTTATGTGGAGGGTACAAACTAAAGTTTGTTTGGATGAAATCTAGGTGCTTTCCTGTGGACGTGGCAATCTTGACTTCGATTTCACCTTCTAAGAGTGTGCATTATATATCCATTTACAGTTTGAAATCTGGAGGATTTTTCTATTTGTTGTTTTTTAAATTATGGGCGCGCCTGTTACCGATCCACGCCCCATTTCGACTTCTAAATAATAAATGTTGACTTTATAGACTGTTTTGAGGTTGAGATTTTTTTCGATTATGGGAATGGCATCAACTTCACCTCACTAAGAGATTTAAAAAAAAAAAAAAAACTATATATACGTTAGACCAAATATACCTGCAAATCCTTCAAACCTATGCGTAATTAGTGGGCGTGGTTTGTATACAATTATGCCTCCGATGAAAAAAGATGGTAGTTTAGTCTAATTTCGCTTTAATTTAATTTTTTTTTTTGAAAATTACGGACTTTTTTTCTCGATTCCGCCCCATTTTCCGTACATCCATGAATAGGGTAAATAAAAATGTATTTGCTAATTTTGCATTTGTGGCTTTTAACCGAATTTTGACTCTTTTTAAATAAGGAACTACTCCCTATAAGAATGTTTGTACCAAATTTCATCTTCTTATCTCAATTTTTAGTTTTGAACAATATACGGACATACGGACATTGTTAAATTGTTTTAAATGTTGGGATCTTTGATGCCATTTTCCGGGTGTTACATAAATTCGCAATCATATGCACGTACATACAACGTTAAATAATTCAAATGTGTTCATATTCATATAAATGCTGTACAAGATACCAGAGAATTATTTCAATTTATTAATAAATATATGAGAAAATTGCAAGGCGGCTTTAGAAAATGATGGATATTGGAAAGTTAAGCCAAATGAATCTGACACCCAGTCCCCGCGCACACACACACACACGCGCACGCGCGGTCTAGCTCAGTCTAGCTAAATCATACGGAAGTAGGTAGGCGCTAAAGGAAGAAACGAAGCTGTTAAATAAACAACAATTCCCTGTATATACATAGATAGACAACAATTTATATGTATGAATATTATTATGGCAAAAATCATTTTATATACGAGTATATGTTACATACAGAAACAATATAAATTAATATATGAAGAAGAGAGAGAAAGAGAGATATGTACAAACACACTCACCCACACATTTTATGGAAAATTTGTTATTTATCATAAAAAAAAACAATTTTTAACATATTAGAGGATGGGTGGTCTTTATACTCTACATACATACCACTAATTACGCGCCCTTTTTTCTATGTCCACACAACGAACATTATGAACATTTTGCCGTGTAACTGTAAAGAGTTTTGAGTAGAAAAGAACAAAACAACAACAAAACACCATCACACTGTATCATATTTTTTCCTTAATCAAGGAAAAGTGTGACATTTGTTTTTTTTGTTTTTTTTTTAACATATACATAAATATATATTTCATGATATATTGAAGTTTGCATTATAGTTTGCCATATAAGTTGTAAGGGGATTAAATTTTATACTTAGTGAACTATTACTACTACAACGTATTGTGTGTTTATAAAGGGTAAAGTTATTAGTTGTCACAAGTGGTAAAGAGGGGGAGAAAAAATGTTGCAACATTTTTTTTTTTTTTTGTTACATCTATTTTTTTAACTCTTCTTCTTCTGTTTAATGCATTTTTCTTAATTACTAAGATTTAATATATATATATATATATATTTTCTTGTTATATTCATATAATACGTACACTGTGAGTATATATGTGATAATAAAAAATCGTTTATAAAATCTTTAGACAATTTTCTTTCATGTTTCAAGTAAGTTGAAATTTTCTTTCTTACCATCAATCAATGCCATCAATCAAATAAAAGGGATTTAGCAATAATTCTTAATTCTGTGCTATGTGATGAGAGGAGGTTGGTGGAGAAGGTTGGTACTCTAAGTTTTTAACTAACTTTTCTTTTCTTTTTTCATTTCTCTCGGCTGAAAATAGATTTATATATAAAACGGAAAATATTCATTGGAAATTTAAAGGACATAAAAATCTAGGTAGAGACGCATGTGTATGTTGCAAAACCACCATCAGAAAATCTTACCCAATTAAATTGTAGGGAATAAAAGAAAATAAACATAAGTGGTTGACTTGATCATAATAATAATAATAATAATAATATCGCCTCTACTCGGGGTTAAAGTTTATAAATTTGTTCAATGCGGCGTTCAAAGTGTTCTATTATGACTCTGCATAACCGATAAGTGTGAGCGGCGATTTGTTCTTCTGTTAACAACATTCAAAAAAGTTATCATTTCTAAACTTATTCATCATTAGGTTAAGCGACACGCCCACACATGCAATAAAAATTGAAAAACCAACAATTTTTGAAATAAGGTTTGTTCTTCCGTTTGCAACACCCAGAAGGACGCGTCAGAGACCCTACAAAGTATATATATTCTTGATCAGCGTCAAAAACTGAGTCGATTTAGACATGTATGTCCGTGTGTCCGTCTGTTGTTGGCACTCATGGGCGTACATTTTGAGATATTGAGCTGAAATTTTGTACAGGCACTTTTAGTTTTTGCACGCTGATCGCTATTTAAAATGGGCAAAATCGGTCAAGAGCCACGCCCACAATCAACAAAAAACTATTTTTCTGCCACAAAAATTGAGCTATAAACTTGAAATTTGGTATGGACTTTTATACGATATATTAACTTTATCAATATGCCAAAAATGGGCGTATTCGGATTACAGACACGCCCATAATTAATAAAAACCTTTATATTTGCCATAAAAGTTGACCTAGGAACTTGAAATTTGGTACGCTTATACATAGTTATCCCATCTATTGATGTGCCAAAAATATGCGTGATCGAATTTCAGACACACCCACAATCGACATAAATTGACCTAGGAACTTGAAATTTGGTACACATATATATATAGTTATCCCATTGACTGACTTGCCTAAAATGGGCGTGGTCGGATAATAGACACGCCCACAATTTACAAAAAACTATATTCAACGTAAAAGTAGACTTGCATGCTGATACGTAGAATGTACACTATTAGAGGGCGCAATATATATATATATATTTACCACACCCACCGTTGTGGAGGTGAAGGGTATTTAAGATTTGGCTTAAGCCAAATTTAGTTTTCTTACTTGTTTTTTATTATTCATTATTATTATTATACCAAGTAGTTTAAAAAAAAAAAGGTAAAATTATTTAAGGAAATATTTTGATTATCGACATATAGATAACAAAAATAAAGATTACTTAAATCTTGCGTTTTCACCATATTCAAATTATAAATCAATTAGAAATTGAAAAAACCGCAATTTCAGTAAATTTTTTTATAATTTTGAAAATGGAGAGAGAGTCCATTAAAGAAAGAATAAAGAATATATTATATATTTAGGAGTCGTTACAGTATAGACATTATACTTTAAAGACTCCTGCCGCAAGTTGTACCCATTTCAACACAACATAACACAAAATGACATTTTTATGGTGGTGGACATAATGAAAATAAAAAAGGATATATCACAAAAAAATAATAAAATTATTAGTTTTGCTTCGGTCATACCTAATCCTGCAAACAGAAATAGAAAATGGTCAAACATTTTATATGCAAAATATAGACTAAAAGTTTTATGTTAAATATAAATATATATGTTTTATGATCATTGTCATAGTTGAAAATGTTTATATCAATAATCCTTTACACGAATATTATTATGCTACCATTTCACTCAAATATTAAGGGTATGTATGTTATTTATTATTTCAATACAATTCGAAGCATGTGTTGTCCATAAAGTAAGCTTACCCCGTCACTCTCTCTCTTATGTTTCGTATATTTTGGCCGTCCTAAGTTTTTCGCCTCTATGACAATTAGCCAATCATCCATCCACCCCAAGGGCTCACAAATTGCATACTGAACTTTGAAGAAACAATAACTTGCAACATATACATATAAACGGTAAATTTTTCAATACATAGACGCTGGAAATTTTCATTTCATTTTCACATTTTCACATTTTCATTTCGAATTGTACATAACTGTATATACTTTGATTTCATTTAATTACTCTTTTTCCTTCTATACCATCAATCATTAAAGCAATAAATAATTTATCGTCGATTCGCACTCAATAAAAACTTACAGTTGTTATTGTTTGTTTTCATGTTTCTATGGCATATTCTGCGGAAGCTAGAAATTAATAAAATTGTTTGTTTCCTTAATGCGAGCGGGGGACGCCTAACATTGTGTTGGCGTTTTTCTTTAAATTCTGTTTCAAGAAAGTCAAGTGTCCGTTTAGTAATTCTATCATTAATATAAACTAACTTAAAAACGGCCGTTTTTATTACATAATATAATTAGTCTAAATTACCTTAAATATATATATATATATATAAATATGTTATTTATACGCATTTATGTTATAAATATTAACATAAATGTAAACTGTGTGGGATTATCGCAATGATTGATATAGAAACGAAATTAATAATATGGTGCCATATATACTAGAATTCCTTGTTGTTGTTATCCAATAATGATGTCGTTACATTTCACGTATCAATCAATGATCATAATTATAATTATTACTAGATATAGGGCTACACTTATAAACTAAAGCACTGTAAGAAGAAATTGTTGGCTATTATAAAATAAATAATGTTTAAGTCATTTTATATTACATACACACACGCAGTATTTATACATCAACACAGAATATTGTATGTCATCCAAGTCATGCCAAAACATCATCATCGCGTAGTTGCCAGACAGCTACCATAATACATTGCGTTGCATTACGTTACGTTACGTTACACTTCAGAATATTATATAAAATGTGATTGTGTTTATGTCTTCGCTAAATTCCTATGTCAATTAGTAAACATAGAAATATAGGGAGAAACATCATACCTGTATATTGTGGGGAGACGTTGCAAGAGTTTTTTTTTTGTTTCTATTTAGTGTATATATTTTTTGTATTATTATCAGCTGTAAAAACATATTTAAATGCAAGAGAAACGAGAAAAAATATACGTTTTGTTGTTGTTAGATTATAAATATGAAGGAAATTATAAATTAAAAATAATAATTATTACAAAAATAATTCCTACAGTAAATAAATGAATAAAAAACAAAAAAAAAACGTTTATAAATCATATGTAAAGCTAGCTAACTTCTCTTGAAAAGTTGGGGAAGAAAGAAATAATAGATATCACAAATATGTATATATTTCAATCCAATGTGATCGTTTCACATTGACCACAACAAATGATGTAAATATTATATTTATATATCAATAATTAAATGTATATATATGTAAATAAAAATTTTAATCAAATCAATAAAAGAAAAGAAAAACTGGGTAAAGGGTCAGTCGGGATCGTAATAGATCGGCGGTACAAGAAAACATTTCAAATACAAATATGTTTCATATGTAAATATATGTAAGAGAATGAAAATTTAATAATTCGACGTGTTTTTTTATAAGCAATTAAATTAAGTAAAAGGTATGCTTTAATATTAGAGAACAGCAATACTTACCCACTAACTAATGGTTGATGCTTAATGCGGAAGAGAATAGATGGGTGGATGGGTGGACTGTCTTTCCTTCTTAGTGTTTATCTTTCTTTTGATTGGTGGCGGGAGGCCCTTGATTGACGTCACTACTGCCCGGAGGTTGTGGAGCACCCGGATAACCTCCGGGTGCACCATAACCACCGGCAGCTGCCTGAGGGTAGCCACCTTGAGCAGCCGCCGCCGCATAATATTGCGAGTATTGAGAATAATCTGGATAGGCGCCGGGTTGTTGGGTATTGGCGGGCGCATTTGGTGCACTGCCACCACCATTTGGATTAGCAGCAACACCACCCGCATTTCCTGTACTTTGTTTACCCTATATGGGAAATAAATTGAAATGAAGAATATATCAATAAAAGCTTAAATCTTCAGGGACCAAAAGTCCAACTAAAACACAGATAGGTGGCAACACTCAAAGCTATACTATTAAAACTATTCTCCGTTATAGTTTATGAGTGGAGGAAATCTCTCAATTCATGCCTAAGAAACATAACTTAACCTCCTGGACTAATGTAAAGGACGGGACGTTTCAATAGAATGTTAGTCTCTTGCTAGCGTAGTACACACGTACCTTAATTTGTTTCTCAAGAGCGTCAGCTTCTTCGTGTTTCCCTATACTGCGATAATATTTAACCCATTGGGCACTATAATCCTTAGACTGTGACCCAGCAGCATTGCCTGCACCATTACTACCACCACCACCAGCACTATTGCCAGGTGAAGAGGCGGGGGCAGCAGAAGCAGCAGGAACTGGAGCGTTACTGGCATTACCAACACCACCACCAATTGCTGCGGAAGGATTTGTTGCTGTTGTATTAGCCTATAGTCGACCGTTGCACATAATATACATATACAAAAAAAACGAATTTAAGCAATTGTTCTGTTTTTAGAATCACCATCAAAGGTGTTTTTTTTTTTTAACTATTATAATAACTAATGTTTTTGATTATTGTAACATATTGGCTTATATTAAACAATTCATGAAACAAATTAAAATCGAAAAAAACAAAAACAAAAACAAAAAAAAAACATTACTTAAAAACGTACTCTCTATATATGTATGTACTGTGGGAGGAGGTAATAAAATTGGTGGGAGAAATGTCTGTACAGATAAACAAAATATACACGCACACACACACACTATCCATCTATCACTAGATCCTCTACTTGTGCTCTATGCAGAGGGATATAATCTCAACACAATCAATATTATATTTGTCAAGACAGACATGTACTATATGTAGGCTTGGGTTTCTGTTCTAAAGACCAATACTATCAATACCGTTGCATTCCATATTTTGTATTCAAAAGCCAAAAACCGAAAGCCACAACTTACCTTCATTTGTTTTTCAATAGCTTCAGCTTCTTCCAATTTTCCTATACTACGATAATATTCAGCCCATTGAGCGCTATAATCTTGAGTTTGACCACCAGCAGCGGCAACAGCTGCTCCAGGATTGGCAACTTGTGGTTGTTGGGGTTGTTGCGGTACAGCCGCTGCTGCTGATTGTTTAGCTTTAAGCTGCTGTTCAATCATCTCAGCCTCACGATGCATACCAATCGATCTGAAATGAATACATATATAAGAACAATATATGACAGGACATGACACAGCAGATATTTTACTTGTAGTAAACAATCCATTGTTGTGAATAATCAGCTTGTTGGCCGACAGCACCTGGGACGCCTGGTGCCATACCTGCCGCCTGTTGTGATTGATCACCCCAACCACCCTGCTGAGCAGCATAACCAGCCCATTGCTGTTGATAAGCAGCCATTGCACTGTTCGGATCATTCGGATTATAATTAGGCGCTCCACCCTGTTGATTAGGCGGCCCCCCACTAATCGATTTTCGTGTTATAACACTCACGTCCATATTAATTTTCTCGGCAATCATTTGTCGGGCGGCCTCTACTTGTTCGGAGGTACCTTTACATTTGAAAAGTTTCTCAGAGGGTGGATTAACAGCATTACGATCCATCTCACAATAGGCGCCGGTTTGTTGATTAATTAACTTTATCGTCTCACCACCACGACCAATGACAATCTACGACAGAGACGAGTGATTAAAACATTCATTATACTCTGACAAGTCTACAAAGTCGTCTTAAAATAGGAACGCAATACTTCATCTTTAGTAATGTTTGACGGAATAAAAAAACCTAGTTTAGCTGTCCCTATAACAATAAACACTTACGCCACATTTCGAGGCAGGTATCATAAAAGTGATTTCTTCTCGGGCCGGTTGTTGAGCATGATTGACGCCATAACCATAACCATAATTAGAATTGCCATTATCGGCGCCACCATTGCTGGCACCGGCTGCATTGGCACCTGCTGCATTACGATTTCGTTGCTTCAGATAACAGAGACAGACACATATTAAGGAATTTTTCCATATTATTCCATACGCCCAATTATAGCTACTTACCATTACATTCTCGATTAAGCCATCAATTGTTCGCTTGGCATCTTCCACTTGTTGCCTTGTGCCTTGGATGAGACAGCGTCGATCGCCGGGTTCATCATTTTTACCTTGTATGAACTGTAATTTACAACCACATTCTGCTTGAATTTTACGAATCATATCACCGCCCTTGCCAATGACCACACCGACAGCTATTTTGGGTACAAATACTTCACACTGTTCTCCACCATTACCACCCCCAAAATAACCGCCGTTGGCACCATTATTCGAGCCCAAACCCGGCCGGCTGCTATTCATTTGTTGTTGTTGGTTTTGTAGATCTTTTTGTGCGATAAGATCTAATACTAATTGTTTGGCGTGTTCAATTTTTTGAGCATCACCCGAAATTCGCAAAGGTTTCTAAAAATGTTGTTGGATAGATTTCGTAAGGTTCTTGAGCAGTGTTGAAAACTTACAATAACTTCTTGATTGGGGCCATCTTGTATGATGACCATTTTAGCTCCGGTCTTTTCTTGTAATTGTTTGATGGTATCACCGCCTTTGCCTATAATCAAACCCACTTTGGTGCCAGGTATCATGAGTTCTTGATAGGGCGGATAGCCTGTGGGACCTGGTGGTGGCATATTTATAGTTAAAACTACCTCCACCGTGCCACCACCATTACGATTAGCCATTTGTTGTATTAAATCACGGCCTTTTGTTACCGATTCTCGCGATCCTCTCAAAGTTATAACACGATCTCCCTCTTGTCCTAATTGCAGCTTACAACCAGAGTCTCCTTGTACATGTGATATCGTTTCATTGCTGGCGCGACCCACAAACGCATTGGCAATGCTCTCTGGAATGCGTATTTGCTCTTCGCATGTGTTACCAGCGGTGGCAGCTAAACGGGCGGCCACGGCGGCAGCTTGAGCTAAAGCTTGTGACATATTCGCTGGTCCGCCTGAAGTTGAGCCACCACCAGTACTCATATTTGAATTACTATTGTGTCCATAATCATCGGGACTTGTAAATCGTTTATGGTCGGGTCCACCATCGGAATCATCATGTGATCGTTTAAAGCCACCCCCACTCATATTATTAGACTGTTGGTTAGGTTGAATTTTTGCGGCAATCTTTTAAAGATTATACAAATTTTAAATTAACTTGATATTTTACTTATTTATTAGTTTATTCGTATGTATGAAAATCAATTTTTCTCTATAATATAAATTCTTTTTCGTTTTTTTACCTGTTTAGCTCTTTGCAAGGCAGCCGCAAAAGCCTGACTTTGATTTATACTGTTCTGAGCGGCCATATCACCCATTTTTAAAATTTTTTCGCACTTTTACACGCCGAGCAGTGGAAAAATATAGATTTTTTTCGCTTCAACGCAAGTCTTAAATAACCAATGCAAATCCAAATTATATATATATATATATATATAATCGTAGTTTTACTGCGATTGTTATTAATCAATACTATATAGTTTTTAGATTGTTATATTTCCATAAGAAGTCTTTAAAATTGGTTTGGATAAATGTATTTCATAAGTTTTCGTACACTTGCTGACAATTTTCGTCTAAAATGCGGTACACGAAAATTACAAATGGCGCAGTTGAATACACAGAGAGCAGATATGTTTGCTTTCTATAAGTACAGGGATGGCAGTTGTGAGCAGGGATATTAGCCGCTTATCGTTAATGTATATAACAAAATTATATTGTTCGATTATACAAAAGATTTTTATTTTTGAAAATGTTTTATAAATGATTGTTTTAGGTATGGCATTTCCCAGTTCTTTATATACTCAAGTATACTATAAGATTTTATCATTCATTTATATTTTTAATTTTTTTATTTATATTTTAATATATTATTATAGTAAACATTTTTTAACTTTGGTTTAGCGAGTGGCAACGTTCAATTTTGCCGGGGAAAAGTTGTTGCTATTTCGTATAAATCCCAACAAGCTGATTTCAACTTCTCTTACTATTTGTTGTTGTCTTATTGAGTTGATACTGTTGCTAGCATTTAAGAATTTTAGTGAAAGTTTTTTTCTTCATAAGAAAAATTGTTTTATTTCGTAAATAATCTTAAAAAGTTCTTAATTCATTTATTTAAAATTAAGAAAAATGTCTACTGATTTTATTGGTTATTTATATGCGGCTACTGTGGCAGCTGGTGGTATTATGGGTTATGTGAAAGCAGGTAAAGAAAAAGACACGTTCAATTAAGTTTTGCCCATTTTTATTATCTAAACATTTTTGGATAAGGTTCTATTCCATCTTTGGGTGCTGGTTTAACATTTGGAGCCATCTTAGGTTTGGGGGCTTATAACAACTCCCAAGAACCACCAAGACCGCTATTGCAATTCGGTACGTCTTTAGTGTTGACTGGCCTGATGGGTGCTAGATGGAGCCGTTCAGGCAAATTAATGCCAGCTGGAATGATTTGCATAATATCTATGGCTGCTTTAATACGCAACGTTATCACTTATAAGCAATATTTACCACTGCCAGGTAGAAATTAAGTTTAAATAGTTGTTTTTTCTTATACGTGACACATATTTTATATAAAGTGTTTTTTTTTTTGTACTCAAATGGACTTGGGATTAAAGGGATTTTTACGTTAAATATTACTATCGATGGTGTATAAGGTTTGGCTTCTGCCAAATGTAGATTTTTTTACTTGTTTATCCACACAAATATGTTAACTTTATTGAAACACTTGTAAATCCATGACGGTGGCTTAAGAGGCCCTACAAAGAATATTCATGATCTAAATCGAATTCAAAGTCTATCGGGCCGCATCCGTCCGTGTGGTTATAGCATCAAATTGGTTCCAAAAACCGGCACTTTCCTGGTATATTTGAATTTTGAATTTGAAATGAAACGCAAGTTATTCGTTTTATAAATGTCAATTAAATATATAATTTATTAAAAAAAAAAAATATACATCCTTGCAATCACATAGAATGGGGCGCTTGTGATGGATAATGCTTTTCATTTAATTTCTAATCGTTTACAATTAAAATTAAACTCGTTAATATTTATACAAAATGATTTGTAACAGTTAACAATTAATTGATGATGATTTACGGTTTTTATCACATTTTACTCAATTTTTTTTTTTTTTTTACAAAGAACGAAAATAAATTTAGATAAAAAGGTTACGATTCTCTTAAAAATATATTTCTTAAGCTATTTACCAAAAAAAAAAGAAAAAATAAACGGGAAAGTTAGCGGCTTTGAAAAAAGATTCACGAAATTAAACTTGGGGGGAAAAATCTTACAAGTAAATATATGCGTAAACATCAAATTATTGGAATTTTCCTTACATCATTTATATTAAAAGCGAGAAATTAAAAAAAAAACCTTAAGTGTATGCTATAAGGACAAAAATACATTTCCTTACTAATATATGAGAAGACTTTGTGTGCTGCAAATGGATTGTGTTTGAGATTGATTAATAGCATGAATGGCAGTTTGACTGTACAGGCACAGGCATACAGCTTACTTTGTTTGTATGTACGTATGTATGTTATGTTATGTATGTGTTATATAGCAAGAAGAACATTTTCTCTAAGTGTAACATGTATTTCTTAACCACTAAAGATTCATCTAAAACGGCAGCCAACGTAGCAGCTCTCATGCATTTTCCGTCCATCCATTAAACCTTAGAACGGAAAAGCCTTCCAATTAACCACTAAATGAGGAAAAAGACCAAAAAAAAAAAGAAAGAAAAAGTAATTATTAGATCTTTTAAAATTCAGTAAGAATACAACAAATGTCTAAAATATAAGTTTGCTAAGCTGCAAGGTTAGAGGGAGCCTACATTCCTCCGTCTTTAATGTTCTAGGCATAGAGCATAACTGCTGTTCAATTAATTAAAATTGGATTTTCATGCTGTTTTATGCTTAATATGTGTTTGCAAAGCCAACTCCCACCAACACTTCAAACACACCACCACATCCTTACCGTTAACTGCATTACTATTAATAACTAATCAATTACAACAACAAAGCATTCAATACATGTTATAATGCTATGGTCAAAATCCAATTCCTATTAAAAAAAAAAAAAGTCTGTCTATTTAAATACATAAAAAATATTATGTTTGGAAACTTGTTATGAGTTATGAGTCATGATTTGGTTATGTGTTCTGTTTACTTGAGTATATATGTATGCATGTGTGTGTGTGTGTGTAAATATGAATTCATATGATGAATGATTTTCATGATTAATTGTTTTGTGAACTTCAAAATACGTTTGCATTGGTTGATAAAGTTTAATTGAAGGGACTATGAACCAAAACTATTGTGAATGATTACTTTCTAATCCAAAAGGAGACCTTTGTAAGTCAAACACATAAATGAAGGGGGGGCAGGAGACTCCAAGGTGTTGGAAAATATTAAGATGTGGATTTCTTCCAGCTAATAATGTTTCGTTGGTGGGCCAAGCGGTGTTGTTTATCAATAAAATAAAAAGTTTAAACTGTTGTAACTTGTGCGAGATATGAACCTAGAAGAAAATCTTTTATATAATGTTTGAAAGTTGACGGTCTTACTCAGACAGAATTTTATGTGTACGATTTTTTCAAGTTCTTATTTAAATGTGGTGAAATCGTTTTGGTGGCACGACCGCAATCGACAAAAATCTCTTGCGGAATTATAAAATTTACATAAGAGATTAAAATTTGAAAAATCGATTAATAAGAAAGTCATCCATTGATGGGCGGAATTGAACACACCCATAATTAACATAATTAACCCGATATAATGTGGAGCTAAAATGTGTCAGGAGTCGTTAAAAGAGAGCATAGTTGTTAACATGCCACGCCCACAAATAAACAAGGTGTTTTGTATTGGGTTCTCTCCAACATTAATAAAATATTAAATTACTTCTTTAAGTACGTACGTCCCACATAATAATTACTTTCTGCTTTTAACCTTTATTTTATATAAAAAAAAAAATAAAATAAAATAAAATAAAATGAAATAAAATACATAAAATGAAAAACGAAGAATGCTTTAAATGTACATATGTGTGATTTTGGTGCAGTTTCAATGAATTGAATAAATACGTTGGGGCAACTAAACTATTTGAAGGATTTACTGAAGGAAGATTAATGGAAAGCTTGACTAGAAGTCCCTTGCAAAAGGTAACATGCAATAACTACTGTTCTTTAGATAGTGATGAAGAGTCCTACGAATGAATGAAAATGACAAGTGTACGATACCTATTCCAAAATGATATTTGAATGATGATTTTGGTTTTTTACGTAACATATAAATTTGCTTACCGCCGTGTTTTGGGTGGATTCAGAGTTTTTTATTCTTTTGTTTTTTGTTTAAACTTTTTAATTAAGTAAACAAATATGGAAATGGTTAGATTGAGAGTGAGAGAGAGAGATAGAGAGAGAGTGTGTCAAAGATCTTATTTTGTTGTTGTTTCTGGTAGAATACAATTAGTTGAGTGATGATGGTGAGCCGTGGTAATAGTTCAGAAGAGATTTAAGGAGAGATTGAGAGAGAGAGAGAGAGTCTTCTTATTTTGTATATGCAAATTTTGTTTTTGTAAGTGTTGACGAGTCTTTATTTCTCCTAGCTAATCTCATTTGATTTGTTGTTGTTGTTGTTGTTGTTGTTGTTGTTGTTGTTGTTGTTGTTGTTGATGATGTTGTTGTGTGCGTAGTCTTCTAATAAGTTTTTGTGTTTTTTTGATTTTAAGCCTGCGCGTTGTCGATGGCATTCTAGTTGTTGTTATTATTGTTGTTTCTGTTGTTTTTTGTTGTTTTTCAGGCATAATTATTTTTGTTGTAGTTCTTTTTTGAGGCGGCTGTAATAAATGTTTATGTTGTTGTTGTTGTTGTTGTTGTTGCACTATTGATGATAAACGATTTGTGTGATCTGCTAAGTAATTTGTAACCACTAGTGATGATGGTGTAGTGGAGGTGGTGGTGGTGGTGGTGGTGGTGGCAGCACTTGTTCTAATAATTGTTTCCGTATCTCTGGTGTGTTTTGTTTTTGTTGTATTATTATTATTATTATTCTTATTATTAAAATTATTTGTACTAAAGCTACCACCGCTACCTATACCCGTATTTTGATGGGTTGGCGTACGTTTTAAAAACGGGCTTTCAAATTTACTCTTTTCCGCCTTCTCATGTGGCGACAATTTAGTTTTCGCTTTCTTTAGATTGGTAATGGTGGCGGTGGATTCCGTTGTACGATCGCCAACACTACCGCCACCACCACCACCACCACCACCCCTAATACTGGCGTTCGTATTGGCGGCCGCTAAATTATTCAAAGCTTGTAATTTTTTTAAATAATTTTCAAAAAACAATTGAGTCGGATTAAAATTGCGCATAGTTGTGGTGGCGATGGATGATTTGACACCGTAACGCAGAGTGGGGCCAGAACGGATGGCTGGTGTGGATGTTGGTTGCAGTTGTGCTTGCTGTCGACCGTATGTTGTGGTGGCTGTGTTGATAGCAATCGTGGGGATAGAAGGAGGTGGGGATATTGTTGTTGTTGTTGTTACTTGTGCAGGGTTATGTTAATTGGAACTTACGTTTTTGTTTCTCGATCGTCTCATTATTTTCATCATTTTCTTCAGCATCGGAAGACTCGTCGTCTGTCTCATCATTGTTGGTTTCATCGTCTACATCAGAGGCGTGATTGCTGCCATTGGCGTTTGCACTAAAGGAGGTGGTAGAGGGTGGAAATGCGTAACTTTCTAATTGTATCACGTGTCTTACTCTTACTCTTACTCTTATTGTTACTACGATAAATTGGTTGTTTTTTGCTTTTAAGAATTAATTCTAGATACATATTAATGTTGTTGTTGTCGTTGTTGTTGGTGCTACTCTTTATTTCATTGTTCTGGTTTATTGTAATAACTGTAAAAGTGTTTGTTGTAATATGCGGAAGGGTGTACCTAGTGTCAGATATTTTGGTGAAGTATTGTCGTGTTGTTTCTGTTGTTGTTGTTCTTGTTGTTGTTTTTGAACATTATATTCTGGTGTTGTTCTGCTTGTGGTGTTGTTAGTAATGTTTGTTTTTTCACTTTTCCTTAAACTTTCATTGCTGCTGTTTACCGTCATATTTAATGATATAACCGGAGTTGGATTATTTACGTAATGGGCAAGAGAAGAAGGCAAAGAAGTTGTAGTTGTTGTGGTGTTTGTCTTTTCATATAAATTTTGTATTTGTGGCCATATTTGTTGTAAATATTTTCTTAAATTATAATATTGTTGGTGTTGTTGGTAAGTAGTGTTGGCCGTTATTCGTGTTTTCATATTAGAGCGGCCTGTTCTATTTGTTCTATCTATGTTATGGTATTCGTAGGCTAACGGTTTTTTTATATCTTGCAAATTGTCTTCCTCTTCTTCTACTTCTTCTTCTTCTTCATCTTCCAGTTTCTCAATTTCACTTGTATTATCATCATCTTTAGTTGGTTTTCTAATATCATGAATTGTCTGATTTGTTCTGAACAATAGTTGTTGTGTAGGTTTTTTGTTTTTTTAATTTTTTAAGTTTTTAAAGTGTCAAGTGTTGGTAAACAGAGATAGTGATAGTTGTTGTTGTTGTTATTGTGGTAAAAAAAAGAGTAAAAGTGTTAAAGGGAAATTATTTATTTATGTTTTGTAGTATAAGTGTATGTAGAGTGGTATACAGAGGATGTACGAGATTCCCGGTATACAAATAAAAATATTTAAACCCTAAGTTTGTCATTCCTTTTGCTAAATGCAGAAGGAAGCCTCAGAGGCTGCACAAAATATACATTCTTAAACAGCATTAAAATCTGAGTCAATGAAATGAAGTCCGTACGTCCGAGTGTCTGTTTGTCCGCATTGAAACGTTTATGGCCACAAAAATGAAAATATTGAGATTAAATTTTAGTAGAGATACTTTTAATTAAGATCGTTAGGTTGAATTGAGCAAAATCAGTCAAATGCCACGCCCTTAATTAATGGAAATTCGTTTTATTAACCATAAAAATGGGTCTATCAAAATGAAATTTGATACACGGACTTATAACTAGTACATGTATCCTTGTACCGAAAATCTACGTGATCAGATAACAGACACGGCCACAATTTACAAAAAACTATTGTATTTTTGGCGCCCCGACTTGTGAGTTAATACTATTAGGGGGCGTAATCAGTTACCTGCCAAAATATTTTTGTAAAACTAAAAAAAAGTGTCACATTTTTACTCCTTTACTTGATTTTCCAAAGATTTTTTTCTAAATATATTTTTTGAATTGCCCAAGATTCTAACTGAATTTCTTACAATATGAGGAATCTCCTGTTATCTCGGTATCATTTAAAAGGAATATAGCAACATTCCATTTAATGTTTAGGAAAACTTTAGCACTTGATTCCTTTACTTAACATAATTCTGTCCCTTTTCGTTCGTCTCGTACTTTTTTAGTTTTATAAAATAATTGAAATCACTATTTTGTGAAGAGAACAATTTTATGAAAAGTGTCAGTAGAAAACACTTACTTGTAGGACGACTTTGTAGATCCATAATTAATGGAATTTGCAGGCAGTGGTGTACATCGTCCATCTAAACAGTGCTGCAACAGTTGCCAAAACAAACATTAAATTAATTGAGATTTAATTCATTTCATTCATTGCCCCAACAAACACTTACTAAACTATCTCCGCAAGAGGAGCCTTCGGCTGCTGGACGATAGGCTACACAGTAGCCAGTTTGAGCATCAAAACAAAACAATTGCGCACAAACACGCTCATCCTTGAAGCAAGCATAAGTGCCACGATCCCGTCGACATTGAGCATCTAAAGATAGCAATGTACCAGGCAGTGAACGTCCCAAAGCACTATCCTCGTGCGGAGCGTTATGTAAACAGGTGGCAGTATCACCACTATAACAATAAAAGTAAAGTAGTCCAGAAACAAATAACTGTCAACCTGCTTACTTTAGGAAATGATGAAAACTTTGCACTGTACAGGGTGACCAACGAAAACCTCGCTCAGTGTGACGCAGGTCAGACATTATATAACCATCTTCCCAACGACAACGTTGTGCTCCAGGTCCACCTAAATAACTGGGCGGTGGTGAGCCATCGTGAACAGCGCCAAGCCTAATAAAAATCAATTTTTGTAAATAATTTACATTAATCATTGTTCCATATATGAACACTTACAAGTGCCCCACTTCGTGAGCTGCCACAATGATGCCACTAAAGCCGCCAGTGTCCTCAATGATGGCCACACTGTTTACTTTTTCCAAACGTTTATTGACCACACAAGCTCCGCCAACATAAGCAAAGCCTTATGTTTCGTTTTTTTTTTTACCGCAACGAATGGGCAAAAAAACGGTAATTATAATTTTTTTAAATTTCATATTTGGGGATGTTTCATAATGTTTTAAATATATATAATTATTTTTTTGATTTGTTATACTTAAGTGTTAATATTGGCAATTTGAATAAGTTCTGGCTGTGGCATAGCATCAAAAGGTGTTTAAAAGATAATCAAAAAAACAGTATATTAAATTTTTTTACATTAAATATATGTATATATTATTTTTTGAGAATTCTTTTTTATAAAAATATATATAATTTTTTTTTGAATGTTTTTTGAGAATTTTTTTTTTTTTTTATAAAAATACATTTTTACCCAAAATTTATATTTTTATATGTTTTCATTTAAGAAAACAATAAAAAAAATTTTATTCATCAAAAAAAAAAAAAAAAAAATAAAAAATTAAAAAAAAAATCATATTCGTAAAAATTAAATTTTTTTTAAATCTTGTTTGGAAGTTTTACACTTTTTTACTAGTTTTTAGTTTTTATTTCTAAGCGCTAATCCTTTATTTAAAAAAAAAAAGTAAATTATTCTTCCGACTCTTCTTGTTGACAGAAAGATGAAAGAAAGCAGTCGCTAGCCATAGGCAATAATATTAAAATATATTCTTTGATTAATTTTCATGAAGAAACAGCGAAAACTTCTTCAAATTCCAAATAATTATAAATATTACAAGAAAATAAAAAAGGAAGCTTGTATTGACTTGGGTCAGATACAGATAATTACCCATAGATCCGTACATTCCGTATGGTTAAAACGA
Organism: Ornithomya chloropus; assembly: GCA_963971445.1. Taxonomy (NCBI): domain Eukaryota; kingdom Metazoa; phylum Arthropoda; class Insecta; order Diptera; family Hippoboscidae; genus Ornithomya; species Ornithomya chloropus. Next base: position 6,247,304 of record OZ020530.1, read on the forward strand.
TTAAAGAAAAAGCAAATTATGATAGAAAGCAATGATGTTGGTAATCAGGACATTTTGTCCAAGCATGCAAATAAATATATTTCTTGTTTGTTCACTTCACCGCCAAAGATTTATATCCTTTGGCTTCTCTGACACAAAATTTGAAATCATTTAAAATGGTTACTGTCTCTTTTAGAAGTCTCTACTCTTAATTTATTGAAGGATGCATTTTTTCTTTTTCTCTATACCTACCAATGAAGAAAGCCATGAAAGGGCAGCTAGAATGAAATGTTTTTATTGCCAATTTTATAAATGGAAAAGTGAAATTTTAATAATTCAAAATAAATGTATAGAAAGACAGAGACAGACAAGCCAGACATGGCAGACATTCTTTATGATTTGTGGAAGACTCTGAAAAATTTACCTGCTGTACCACGATTACATTCCTCATCTGTGGAGTTACGTCTGCACATATCAAGTCTGAGCAGTAAAATTAACGAATATAATATTAAATTAACAAGTTAATCAAGAGGGAAACGGCTGAAGAACAGCAGAAGAGTTTAAATAAAAATGAATGTAAAGTGTTGGAAATGTTTGACGTAGAATAAAAAGAGAACGGAGATTTAAAGAAAGCAATAAAAGGAAATTTTCGATATTTCGATCGATATTTGTACGATGTAAAGAATATTTCTTCAGGCGCTGGATGGAACGTACCTTTCTCTAACCATAAAAATAAGTCCCTTTCAAGAATTCTACATTTTTCTATTATGAAACTATCATAGTCCACCTAGTCCTCAATTGTGAATAATTATACCCTCTACAAAAGTTTGAGGAATACTAAGTTAATCATTCCGTTGCAATACCTAGAAGGAGGCGTCAGTGACTCAGCAAAGTATATATATTCTTGATTAGCGTCAAAAACTGAGTCGATATAGACATGAAAGTCCGTGTGTCCGTGTTTCTGTCTAGTGCTGGCATTTTCACAGGCGTAAATTTTCAGATATTGGGCTGAAATTTTGTAAAAACACTTTTAGTTTAGTTTCGAATTTAAAATGAACAAAATCGGTTAAGAGCCACGCCCACAATCGACAAATATATATTGAGATACATAAACTTGACATTTGGTATGCGTATCTGTAATTATCCCACCCATCGATATGCTAAAAATGGGTGTAGTCGGATAACAGACACGCCTACAATTTACAAAAAACCATACGCCAGCTTACACATAATTCTCATACTATTACAGAGCGTCATCATATACCTCCTGGGTCCACTTTTTACATGTAAAAGTGAAGGGTATTTAAAGTGTGGCCTTAGCTACATTTAGTTTTCTTACTTGTTTTCTTTTACAAAAAGCTCCCACTACACCATTAGTTACATATTTGTTTTAGTATTAAATTGTATCCAGTGCATTCATAATCTTATGTGTGTATTATGTGCAACATTTACAAAGACGTGGTGGTAACTACAACTAAAAGGTTAAACCGAAAAGTCCAATATTCTTAAAAATATATGTGAATTTTGTTTATAAAAAAGCAAAATTTATTTTACCCGCTGTGCCTTTCGTGCAACGACCTCCTTTCCGCCTTCGACACATATCATATCTAAATTATATATATATTTATATAGAAAGTTAAAAATTATAGATAGAAAGATTTTAGATGTTATTCGGGCTGTTAAGATTCATAAAAATATATTCAAAGAATTTGGAAAACTGAATAAACTGAAAATTTGAAGGAACATTAGAAAAGGTTTTCGTTTTACGCGTTTTTGCACATTACACTTACTTGGTTATTGCTACAGCTATGTCGTAGACCGGTAGACGTCTTTCACGGAATAGATATTTACCCATATCGGTTAGAGCTGCAGCTGAATCAATAGCGTCACGTCCTACCCGATTTCTTTCCAAATATGGTGTAGCATCGCGACCCTTTGGAAAAGGCAAATGAAAGATAATGTTAAGACATCAATTACGGGTTAAGGGAATAGGTGTGAAGATAATATATTAAGAATCTCAGTGGACATGCCTTTTATACAGAGAAATGCACAAGATTTTCAATGATTATTAAAACAAAATAGAAATGTTAATACTTTAGTGCTTCGTTCCGATTGTAGAGGTATGTATTAAGAAACACCTTGATCAATTTGTGTCTTAATACTTGAAATACATTTAAATCTCCTATAGACAGATATTTTTGTTCCATTTATTTGCATTTTTAAACTATTTATAATAAATAACACTCAAACAGGGGGAGACCACAAATGAACAAAACAAACAAACAAACAAACAAATAAACAATAACAACAACAAGAAACAACTAAAAAACAACTATTTTTGATTTACAATAAATCTTGAATACCCAACAACGTGAATAAAATAAAAAATTTCACTGCCAATGATATAATATCTAAGTGCGACCTATATGGGCGTGGCGAATTGTTGAATAAAGTTCTCTTCTATGCTAAGAAAAACAATGAATGTACGTTTTGTGGTGGGCACCGCCCTGAAACGGAGCACCGGCATAGGTGTCTATGTCCAAGAATCACGGGGCAACAGTATTTAAGCTAAAATCCATATTATATAAGATCCCTGGACAAGATCCAGGATCACTAACTACCTTTTAGCTAACATAACGTAAATGGGCTACCAACCCATGGGCAATAGGCTGTCCGAAGTTGGAAGATCAAATGATCGTCAGTCCTACCAGAGACTAAGTCTGGTAACGCGGGGTACTGGAGCCCTAAGGACCTAATGGTTCTTGCCAGTACGTACTTTCGGGTAGGCCCCCTTGTGGGAGCATCGCGGGGGCTGTGGTCATATAGCTGGGTGTGCATGGTTGAAAAACCCTTCACCAAGGGGTGAACTTACATAGCCTATGGTGTAAGTTCTAAAGTTGGGACCTCCTAAATGAGGGGGGGGGGGGCGCTGGGGACGCTCAATAACTCTAATAAAGTCTATTTAGGCCTCCACGGCATGTATAGACTTAAAACACTTTACTTTACTGTACGTTTTGTGGTTTGTCGAAACGATCCTTAGTTTCTCAATTTTGTGCAGATTTACTAAAATTTACTAAGAAGGATATTAAACTTCAAAATTATGAATTTTTTTTTTTTTCATTCCTAGTAAAATTTATTTTTGAGTTTGAAAATAATCTAGAAAGTGTAGTGTACTAAACGTTTTGCTACATATAACATCGACCGCAAGTTAGGTGGTGACTAAAAACAAATGAAATATGAAAGGAAAAGTGTCCAACAATTTATCTAAATGTTGTAATATTTTTATCATGGTATTGATGAAGGGACAGACCATTTATTTAACATAAAAATATTATACAACAATTTATTATTCGCAGACTTGTAAATGCTGTTATGCCAAATAAAGCAACAACAAATATTTTTCATATTACTGAGAATTTCCAATTATTTATTATTAATTTTTTATTTGTTTTTTTGAAAGTGAAATAGTTTACGTACACGAACTTATGTAGATTTTTACCAACAATTGTTGTTGTTGTTGCATTATATTACATAACATTGTATGTATGGTAAAATGTGTTATTAGACGAGAAGGCTTGGGCCAAATCATTAATACCCTCCGCATCCAAAACGGTGGGCGTGATTGTAAAGTCTAAATACTAAATGAAATAAACTTCATGATTATGGGCGTGACCAATTTTGACCAATATATTAAATAACAATTTGCGTACGAGAAATGGATTATTTATGTACAAAATTTCAGCAGAATATCTCAAAATTTACGACTCTAAGAGTGGCAACAAAAAAATGGACATACAGACGGACATGGCTAGATAGTCTCAGATTTTGATGATTTGTGGGGTCTTTGGGTGGCACAATAGGCCTTTTGGCGTACACCCGCAAAACCTAATCTAACCTATGATCTCAGACGTTTCCTTCATGAGTTTTGTAAATTGGAATTTACTCCGGAATTTATTATTTGGGATTAATGACACACACATACATATAAAGGAAAATTAATAATTGGTATTTTTGCATATAAAATATATATATATACATATGTATATATATATATGTATATAAGTATGGAAATCGATATGAAATCTCCAACTAACTACCAAACAAAATTAACGATTAACCTTTAACAAAACAATAGTCAAAGACATTTCGTGTAGTCAGTCACACGAGCACGTTTTACTATAAATATATGTAAATATACATGGAATAAATAATATTAACCAGTTGTGGTTAAACAAAAAAAAAAAAAAAAAAAAACAAAAAAAAATCTGAAGAAGAATATTTTACAACTTTTAGTTTTTTTTTGTAATTTTGATTTTGGTTTTTGTTGTTGTTGTTGCTCTTTAAGCAACACCCGCCCGTTGTTTGTTTAAAGAGCAAACCAGCAAAAAGATGAGCTTACAAGTTGTAACTGGTCTTGTCTGGGTATCAGCAACTGACATTTGAATTGAGAAGAGGAAGCAGAGCTAAGGTAATAAAGTTTATTATTATTATCCAGGAATGCATTTACACACATATTGTAAATAATGTTTTATTGCTAAAACCATAATGTGTGGAATTGGTTTTTTCTATAAAAAAATTATTAAAAGTCTTTGATTTGACATATATTATGTATCGTATATATATACAGTGTATAAGTATTGTATAGAGTTTGTATTAACTCGTGCCAAGTGAGTGGAGCTTAGCTGAGTACTCGTATTAGTTAACCATCAGGTTGGTAGCGTTTCTTGAAAACGTGATTGCTCTGTTATAATATTCGATTCATTACGGCAAGGTGGTGGTTTGTGTATTTGTAACTCAAACGGCCATTTGTTTACTCCCTCTACAATTTGTCAGTGTCTTGGAGAGATATTTTTTTTATACCCCACACATAACCACACATGACAATAATTAATTTACATAAACGCGTTCTAGTTTTTTATTGTTGTCAAGTTTTTTTTTTTTTACAAATACACTACAACAAGAACCAATATGTAATTACTATTGACATTTCTTGTACTACATAAAAGATATTTTTTTTCAGTGTAAATGTGTCTAAATTTTAAAAATCTCTTACAATTATATAGCGTTTGAAAATATAACAAAACACTAAAATTAAATTTGACGGAGGCCAAATTTTAAATAACCTCTATCATCTACATATAATTTGTGGGCGTGGCAGGTACTGGATTAAGCCTCCTAATACTATATATATTAAATGCCAACTTACAAGTCGCCTTTTGCATTAAATAATTTTCTTTTTGTAAATAGTGGGCATGCCCAAGCCAGCCTATTTTTGACATATAGATATACCACTAATTATAAATACTTGTACAAAATTTCAACTGCGTAGTTCAATTGTCGTAGCAGTTAGATACATTTTTTTATTAATTGTGGGCGTAACTCTTAACCGATTTTGCCAATATAAGTACCGATTTCCCTGCAGAAACTATAAATGTTCTAAAATTTCACAATTTCAAGCTTTGACTCTAATACGAAAGGTTGCGAGTTCGATAAACGAAACAATCGAACCCGTGACAGGTGAATAGGTATTGTTTTTGCATTGGGGGGTAATTTCTATATCCTAGGGGTAAGATAGGCACGGTGCATGAATTTAAATCTTTTAAAAAGGATATAGTGGGTGTGTCCAACGTCAACCACTTATGTCAAGTCCATGGATGGCTTGTATACGTATCAGTTTGCATGTCCAGTACGTTTTTTTTTTATAAATTATACGCTTGTCTGTTATCTGACGCCCATTTTTGGTACATAAATGAATTATTATCGAAATTTTAACTTTCTAGCATAATTTTTGTGGATGATAGATAGAATTTTGTTGATAATGGGCGTGGCTGTAAAACGACTTTGTCCAATTAAAAAAGTAATCTGCTTACAGAAATTACACATGAGCATTCCACCATTGTTACAGATACAAGGACATACAGACGGACATTGCTAAATCGATGTGGATTTTAATGCTGATCAACATATACAAATACTTTGTGTTTCTGACGCCTTCTTCTGTTATAATTATATTGCGTATAAAACAGTACAAAATTTCTATGAATCGTGTATTGCTTACAAAATTTTTCAAAATAAAATTTCAACTTTTTTAACCATTCTACGCTCATAATACGCTATTAGCGAATACTATTTAATGGTAACCATTAGCAGCCTGAATTTATTATACATATATTTTAGTATTGTATAAAGGTTTAAATGAACTAATTCACACTTGCCTTTGTCTGTCTGCCTTGATGTCTGCATCATGTATCTATGTACTGGCATATGTACGAATGGCATTATTGGTCATATGTTTTGGGCTAAAAATTGCTTTAAAGCATGATATATACGATACAGAGTTGTATGTCTGTCTGTCTATATAGTTTATTTAGTCACACTACTCATGGTTTTATTGTACTTTGTTTAAAACTAAACTATGATTAAAGTTTAGAAAGGAAAACCAGTCATATATACACGTGTGCATGTGTATGCATGTACGGTTGTGCAAATTAATGCGGTGGGTAATACAGGGAGTGTTTGTATTGGTTTATATATTCGTAACAGTTACAATTACCAAATATTGCTGCAGTTTCTTTTAATCAACCAAAATCATGCCGGTTTTTTTGTTTTTTTGTTTTTGTTTTATTATATTTTATGTATAACGTCACAATCTAATAAGGTGTGTGTGTGTGTGTGTGTTTTATAGGTAGGAAAATAATGATTTTTGAAAAATTTTGTTTTTTTATGTTTTTTTTTGGATCAACTGCCTTAGTGATGGGGTAATATGTGTACAGTGTCAAAATTGTGTAACATATAAAGGCAGCCTTCAGATCGGATAACAGTTGTTTAGCCTCCATGTTAGTATTAGCATTAAATATGGAGTATCGTTTAGTTAATGGCATTCTCTACATTGCACATTTTTCTACACACATACTGTACGCAGGATTTTAGTTATAATGGACCAAATCGGTCAGAAACTATGTCCACAATAAACAAAAATATTTCACATTCACGTTTAAAAGAATAAGTTTTAGGTGTAATATGTTTATCCCGGTCATTGATGTGCCAAAAAGGGTCATGTTCTAATAGGCGCGCCCACACTTGCCCGTGACACATACGTTGAGTCACACATTTTAACATCCAGCAGCCAGCTGACTCATCACAGTACTACTTTAATTTACTTTTTTACTTTAGTGTCCTAGTGCAACTCCGAAATTTAATTTTTTTTTTGTTAAATAAAATTTGGCTCCGTCTGGAAAAAAAGGTTGCCCCAAGCTTTATTGTGACCACACAAAGATGTCTTTTAACCCAAAAGGGAATCCCATATAAGCTGGACCGAATTGGGCTATTTTTAGAACCCCTTCCCATACAAGATCCTATTATAAGGGATTTATGGAAGAAATCGCAAATTTAAATATTTTTTGATAAAATTTCGTGAAGAATAATTACTTCGTTTAATAATTGGCTGTACCAACTTTAGACCCGATCGAATCATTTTTGGAACTCCTTTCCATTTACTGACTCCACTAAACTAAATTGTAGCATAATTTAAGGAGCATAATGGTGTAGGGTATTAAATGGTCGGGCTTGACTGATCATAACATTTTCACTTGTTTTTTAATTGTTTTTTTTTTATTATTTTCAATCGGCGGTGTCTTCAATTAACTTTTTAACAATGCTACTTACTCTGGATATAATGATGCCGGCAATACTAATTCGTATTCTGGGACCCTTTAATAAGCGATAGCGCAAATCCACACCATTCCAAAAGGAAATAAAATATCGTTTCACCTGCAAAACAACAACAACAACACAACAATATTATCGCACACGTAAAAATCTAGCATATTAAATACAGGCCGGCAAACAAGAAACAGTAATAAACGTGCATACATATAAAAAATGAGGCAACAGCATGAAAGAATGAAATACTTAAAATTCTAGGTTTAACTTCAGTGCCTAGAATGTTCTGAAATGTGTTCAATGACAAAAAAAACTCCACAAAAGCAAATCCAACTACTGCATAAAATAAATCAACCGTTCTTGCTCCCTCTCTATTAACCATTCCATTCCATTCTGTCAGTCTTTCGTTATGAGTGTTGAGTGTGTGTTTGGGACAATAGTCACAAACTATCAAATCAACAGTTTTCATACAAAACAGTCATGAAACGAATAACAGGGAGTGTTGACATTTTCGTTAAATTACTTTTATTTGTTTGTTTACCTGTAAATTGTCACCGCCATGCAAACGATAACCATCATAATCGACAATAACTAGAATTTCCGGATAGATAATGTATGGTGCCTGACGTTTTGTACGCTTATGTGCCAGCCACATATTTCTCTTGATGTCATCGTCAGCCTCCAGATATTCCTCTTCCAGTTCTAAATTCTCCAGAGTGGTACGCTCAGCCTTTCTTTTTATTCTTTGCAATTTTACCTCAACATCCGGTTCCATAAAAGCTACAAAATATTCAAGATAGTTGTGATTCATTGAAATTGTTTATTACCAAAACGTAAATATTTTATGAACAATTACAACAACAAAAGGGGAATTTTCCACTTGAAGTGATTTTTTCTTTCTGTCGCTGTTGTCTGGCACGCGTCTTTCATAAATTCATGATTTTTATAATAATTACATTTTGTAATGAAGACGCCAGCCTACGTCAACAAAACGTAAATATCGACCACAAACTGTTTTATTACACCCGGCATTTAAAAAGGCAGAAAAATGGTATATTCATTTGGTCACACCATATGAAACATTTGTAATGTCCGGGTGTCCACTATTCGTTATGTCTGGGCGTCCAGTATTTGTAAGGCCCGGGTGTCCACTATTTATGTTATGTCTGGTCGTCTAGTATTTGTAAGGTCCGGGTGTCCATTATTGTCCACAGTGGGTGTCCACAGTGGGTGTCCACTATTCGTAATGTGCGTAATGTCCACTATTTATGTTATGTCTGGGCGTCCAGTATTTGTAAGGCCCGGGTGTCCACTATTTATGTTATGTCTGGTCGTCCAGTATTTGTAAGGTCCGGGTGTCCATTATTGTATATATCCGTTTGTACAAAATAGACTTGATTTTTTTTTATTTTAATTTATTTTTCCTTACTTAGAATGCGACCTAAATCGAAGTTTATTATTTTCATGTCGTCTTGAAGGTTAAATTCCAATCTTGAATCATTTAATCTTATTACTGTCTTATTAAAATAATTCTTTGCCATGTTCAAGAAAGAAAAAAAACGATCTTAAAATTTATATAAAATAAAATAAATTTGCTTCCTCTTGAACACTCTTTGTTGCTTGTATTTTATTTATTATAAATTGCAATAAATAACTATATAACGGAAAACTTTTGACGCTACTTTTGCAATTCTTTAAAATTTATTTGCATTGAATAGATCGGCCAGTCAGTGAAATGGCAATCAAAGGTAGATAATGTAGGTAGGTAATGGTGTTTGCGTAACTAATTATGGCATAAATTATGGTAGCAAATGGTGTAGGGTATTGAATGGTCTGGTACTTGTTTGTTAACTTACCAAAATCACTTAAATGATCAATTCTATGTAAATCACGTTTGAAAATGATGTGATGTGATCTGTCTTTGTTAAGGCTTAACTCATGAGGCAACGGTTTTATAACCAAATCATGTCCAATACTGCCTTCCTGTAATGAAAATTTTATAAAAATTGTTAAATTATGCATTTTTCAAACACTGCGCGATACAAATGTTGAGAAACATTTGCAATTTTTATTAAACGTATTTTTGTTTGAATTTCCTCAAATAGAGCAAAACATAGGGAGAAAGTTATAAAACTTCATTATATTTTATGAATTTCTTGCACTATAATTTTTATACTCTTCACATAAAAAAGAAAATGCATCGGATTAATGATAAATTTTCATTTGTCCGTCTGTTGTTGGCTATCTCACAGGAGCAAAAATTGAAATGTTGTTCAAACACCCATTTATGATATGTGTAGTTGCCGTTTCTATTCCTATTAAGATTGATAAAAATCACACATTGTAAAATAATGCCACAAAGTTTACATGAAATATATTCAATGTAAAACATTTACAAAATATGGAGGCGTCGGACATAATTTGCGAAAATTTTTATGTGGATTTGTTCTTCGAGTTCAAATGTAAGCGTAAATATGTTACTCCTATTACTAGGGTATCCAAGATTTAACCTCTGCCAACAATAACTATTAATTTAAGTTAGTTGAACAATTTTTTTTTTTTGGTTGGTTTTCATTCTGCATTAATTTATAGGCGGTTTGTTGTAGTTTAGATAAATTGATTCTTATCAATTTGGTCAAGGTTAGAAATACTTTTACGTATAAATAAAGCACAATGTTAAAAAAAAACTAATAAAAAAAAAACGAAATAAAAATGATCAAGCTCAACCTCACATCAATTTAAATAAATTTATAACATGAGATATTTTTTATTGCATGCGATAATTTTTTGAATATAATTTTTTGCTTTGAAATGAATGTGGTAAAAAATGGATTCTAAAAGGATTTCATGTGGATTGCTATAAAAAACGTACCACTGTACCAATACTATAACTTCATGTATTGAATTGGTCTTAGCTAATAGCTATTGCATATATATTAAATGCTCCAAAGTGCATGACTTAATTAATATACTGAAAAAACAAAAAATGGAGGGCCTCGTTGTTAGAGCGAGTAAAGAATGAAAATGATTATAAATACAATAGACAATGGATATACGGTATTTTAACACAATAACAGCTACAACAATAGACAATACTAATGATCAACGTCATGAGCACATGTGCATTTCTATTTATATACACATACATACACACTTATAAACTTGTAAATTCACTCATAGATATTTGTACACATATTAACACATAAAGATTTAGAATCTAAATAAGATTGAAAACTAAACGAGAACTTTTTGAAGGCAAAGTCGAGTCACATGCCAAATGTTGGTTATGAATTGGTATATGTAGGTACATACATACACACATGCAAACATATATGATGATTTATGTGCTAGTTTTTATATCCTCCACATATGATGGCTGGTATACTAAGTTTGTCATTCCGTTTGCAACAAGAACTTAAAGAATTATACAATATTTATTCTTGATCAGCATCAAAAACTGTGCGTACGTCTGTTTTTTGGGCAGATTTTGAGATATTGAGCTGAAATTTTGTACAGACGCAGATCGCTATTTTGAAAGGGCAAAATCCGTGAAGAGGCACGCCCACAATCAACAGAAATCTTTATTTCTGCCATAAAAATTGATTTATGATCTTGAAATTTTGTATGCATTCCATCCCTTGATGTGCCATAAATTGTCGGATAATAAACACGCCCACATTTTACAAAAACCATACTCCCCATAAAACTGAACTTTCAAGCTGATACGTAATACAAACACTAGTAGAGGGTGCTACGCCACGCCCATTTCTATGCCGTTTCTATGTAGACACCCTCCACGGGTGTCTAAGATTTTGTCTAAACCAAATTTAGTTCCCTTACTTGTTTTCATTTGCATTCTATTGTGTATTTTTATTCTTTTTCTAAAGATTTTCACAATATTTGTGCTTTTTTACAATTGTCCATTCAATGGTCGTCCCAGTGCTTTTTATTATTGAAAACAACCATTCGTACAGTATTATATGATTAATTATAAGCAAATATTTTTTCTTTTCATTCAATTTTCTCACAAAAAAAATTTTATTAAACGAATTCACACTTTTCTGAATAGCTCTTGCAATGAAATAATTTTCATTAATCGATTATGCACAAGTGCATAATTGGGCAGTAAGTAGTTAGTAGTTCTGGTTTTTGCTGAATGCTGATATCGTAACCTTTTAACATCTCCTTAATTTACCTCTTTGTGGTGCTTAATTAGTGGTTTTCCTTTTGTTTTCAAAACACGCTTATGTCTAATTTTAATTTGTTAATCAATTACAACTAAATCGTTTTGATATTATTGTTTGTTTAAATTACTTTTTCGATTGATTTTTTTTAAAATATATATTTGCTTTAACCTCAATCTAAAGTGGTTGGTGATTATTGGGGGATTAATATCAAGGGCATATTATAACCTTATAATCGACAAGTAAACAAATTGTTAGATAAACTTGGTGCAGCATAGCTTAAATATAATTATAAGATAATCCCCACATTAATACTGAAAGTGTAGGCGTGGCGCTATTAATAAAAGATGGACTTTTGGGCCAAAGCATAGTGTGAGCAGGTATGTTATTCTATTCCGCCCATTTTTACCATATTTATAAAAAACCTATTCATAAATATATGTATGTATGTATACGTCAGAATTCAAATTTATAATTATAAGAAAAAATAAATTCATTATTAATGAAATCCAGCCATGAACTGTGATAACTTTCATATTATAACAAAAGACTTAAGTAACAAACTTAGTTTTACCCTCCACCTTAGTAATGAAAATTTACTAAGTTTTTTCTTCCATTGTTTGCAACACCCAGAAGGAGGCGCCAGAGACACTACCCTATTCTTAATCAGCGTCAAAAACTGAGTCCATTTAGACATGCATGTCCGTGTGTCCGTCTGTTATTTGCATTCTCATGGGCATAAATTTTGAGATATTGAGCCAACAGACACTTTTAGTTTTCGCACGCAAATCTCTATTTAAAATAGGCAAAATCGGTTCAAGGTCACGCCCACAATCGACAAAAATCTCCTTATCTGACCAAATTAAAGTAGTAACTTGCATTAGAAAGTGTAAATTTCTCAACTCAAATAAATAATTCAACTTAATTTTTTTGTGGCCTGAGATCCATACAATAACGGAAGCACTTGCCTAGATCGGTGCAGATTTAGATACTGATCACGAATATTTTATATGAAAGTTCACTGACAGCTTGTTCTGGGTATTGTAAATGGCCTGAAAAACTCTAGCATTAATTTTATTGAAAATTTCATGCCAATGGTGATGATTTATGTGTTCAGCCATTGGTAGTCTAAGCTGTAAATGATTATAGATGATAAATATGCATCATGTGTCTAATTAATTAATAACAAGATATATGTAAATCAATCATTTCTATAAAACGGCGATGATGGATGATGGAGATTATATTGAAATTATTGAAAGAAAAGTCAATTAATTCTTACATCAAACGAAAATGATTTTAAAATAATCTGTAAATCTACTGTTATACAATAAAAACAACAAATATTGTTAAGACATTTATTTCTCTGTCTCCAATAATAACAATAACAACTTAATGACAATCATTGAGTACAATCTATGAAAAACAATTGCATCGAATAGTAACGACACGAAGTTAAGAAAAACAAGTGAGAACACGAAATTTGGGTTAGGCCAAATCCTAAATACCCTTCATATTTGCAATGGTGGGCGTGGCACGCCCTCTAATAGTGTATGTCTTACGTATTCGCTTGAAAGTCGAGTTTTACGTGGAGTATGGTCTTTGTGGGCGTGTCTGTTATCCAACCATTCCCATTTTTGGTACATTGATGAATGTTGTAATTATAAATATATACAGATACACGGACATACGCATATACATGTCTAGATCGTGTTGTTGATCGTTGTAAGGTTAGCATATCGAAGTATAGAATGCTTGCACTAAATTTCAATGTAATGTATCTTCTACTCAACGTAATGTAGGGTATAGAGAGGTGTGCAAACAATTACAATTAAAGTACACACATAAATATAAAGAAATAAAGTGATAAAGACAGATCAAATAGATTCAAAAAAGATCAAAAACTAGGTGTGTAAATGTTATCAAAACAAATTTGCATACATAACACACTCACACACTCACACACTCACACACACACCTTAATGCCGAAAGAATTTCATTTTTATACCTACCATACTATGTGTGAATGTATACATATATGCTTAGTGATGTATAACTGATTTAATGCTAATTAAGAATATATTCTTTATTTGTCCGTATGTCCTTCCATTAATTCATTTTAATATAATCTTCGACTGGTTTGAAGTGAACATTTAAATCATCATATAAGTTTGTAGACGAGATGACAAGAATGACTAAATATTCTCATAATTGGATACAAATATAATATAAGAGTATGTGTATATAGAGGTTGTCGAGGTGCTACAATTAGATAATGGATATAAAAATAATTGGATTTGTATTCCCACAATAAAGGTTCTTTTGTATTGTTTTTGTTTTGTTTTTGTTTTTCTTCTGTTTTTACCTAAATAGTTTAATTATCAAAGTTTATTTGTTAATCTTTCTTAATCTTAAAGTAATAGAACTTTAATGGTATGTTGTTCCTGTTGAAAAAATTCAAAACAAAACAATATAAAGAACTCAAATGTAAGCCACAACAATGAGTATGAATACTTGTCATTTCGGTCATTTCGGCTTAGACAAAATCTTAAATACCCTTTATATAAATAAAGGGCGTGGCAAGTAGCTGAATTTTGTTTGTAACAGTGTAAGCAATATGTACCAGCTTGCATGTCAGATTTTGCACAATATAGGTTTTTGTAAATTGTGGGCGTGTCTGTTATTCAACTACCTCCCCTTTTTGGCATATCGATAGACAAGACCCATATAAAAATGTGTATCAAATTTCAACCATGTACCTCAATTTTTGTGGTAAATAGATTGTTTTTGGGGATTGTGGGCGTGGCTCTAAACTATATTTACCAATTTTAAAGAACGTTCAACCCCTAAGCTTGTACAGCTTTGTATATGAGCTTTGTATCTCAAAATTTATCACCGAAACAATGTAAAGAATAGACAGACAGACGGAGAGACATGTCTAGACGGTATCAGTTTTTAATATTGATCAAGAATGTATATACTTTGTAGGATCTCTAACTAATAGCAAAGTTAGTATACCTCCTTCACTTAGGTAGAGTGTAAAAAAAACATAACGTAAGATATGCAAATATTAAGAATAACAAAAAAAAAATTGATTCAATGACTTCCCACTGCATTGGCTTAAAGTCCATGTTAGAGTTCAGTGTTGAATTTGTATTAACTGTGTATGTGTATTCGTTGCATGCATATGCATATAAAAAGTACTTTTTATTAACATATTATACACAGTAATAAACGTTCTTAACTAACTGCTCCATTTTCATTGTTTTCAAATCTTTCAAAATATTTTGACATCATCCAATTTAACACTTGTTATTGTTATTGTTGTTGTCGGTGGTATGTATTTCAGGGTCTTTTACTTTAGTTATGCATATAAATGTAAAATATTTATCTCATGATAGTTTGCTTCTCTCTTTTTCTCCCTTGCATTCTTATCAAAGCTTTAACAGTTAACCGACAACTTACCATAACTAAATCACCGGTCACCTCGTGACGTCTCATTAGTATAGCGGCCATATTCTCTTCATCTTGATACACTTCACCTATATGATCACTGGAGTTGATATCCTTTAAAATCAAAATGAAAAAATACAAAAAAAAAAGTGAATTATTTAATTTGATAAAAATCTTGTCAAGTCCCTCACAGTTATAAACTTTACTTGACACAAATTTGTGTGAGTTCGGAATACGTAACATGGTAGTGTTGGTGACAACATTGAATTCATCTAATTAATTAAAAAAACAAAATTCTTATTCTACGCACAGAAAACCTGTTTAATATGTGTGTATTGTACATACCAAGAGTAATAATTTTTTTGCTTATTTAAAATAAATTCATTTTGTGAGCAAAATGGAAATGGCTGTACATGGCTTTTGGACAAATTTTGAATACTTTTTTGCATCATTAAAGAACTTTTACAAAAGTACTAAAAATTCAAGTACTTGGGTAATAAATATTAGCACCATCTGCTCATTTTAAAGCCTTAGTAATGGTTTGCTAGGTTGAAGAAGCTTTCGATCAAAACTTTAGAATTTAATGAGCAAAAAAGTCACAGTTTAGCTAAGGCAGAATGTGTTGTAGAAAACGTTTTATTTTTATATTGTATGTGAATTGTAGGCGTGGCCTATGTGTGCAAAACATATCCCCTTCACTGCGTACGTTAAAGTTTATTTCAAAGGTGGAATTTTTCACATTGTAAGATTTCATAGCCAACTGATTCTATTCTAACTGAGGTTGATGGTAAAAACGCGGCCTAGAAGCATTATTTGTATAATGAAAATGCATGATAATCACCAACAAGGTTATCTAACGAATGAGACTCAAGGATGAAACGTGTTATTGGACTTAAAGTCATTTACAGAACACACGCTTCGTACTCAAATATTTACCACACATGCACGTATTCATGAAATGTATACTTTACGCACAATTTTTTTGGTTTTTTTTTTCAATTTGTGCGTGTTCAGCTTATATTTAATGAGCAGATATGAGTGGTAGGCTTTGTATCATAATTATACGAAATATATGAAAAAACTTGATCAAATTCTAATTAAACTTAATGCAGTCAATATGCATAAATGAAGTTCAAGGTTGAGTTGTGCAAACAAATAAATGGAAAATATTTAAAAATTGATTTTGCAAGAAACAGTTGCAAGTAAATCGAAAAGTTTTTATAGCATCACCCATATGTTTGTCTCGCTT
Source organism: Ornithomya chloropus (assembly GCA_963971445.1). Classification (NCBI taxonomy): domain Eukaryota; kingdom Metazoa; phylum Arthropoda; class Insecta; order Diptera; family Hippoboscidae; genus Ornithomya; species Ornithomya chloropus. Next base: position 6,263,831 of record OZ020530.1, read on the forward strand.
TCAACATTTTTGGTTTAATTTATTACAAAAAGCTTTAAATGGAAATTTATGACAACACTTATCAACTCAAATAAGTATAACACCACTTGAATATTTTATGAATGTTTGTAAAATAATTTGTTAAACATTTTATTATAACTTCATATCATGCCACCCAACAAAATGAAAGTCTGCTTTTAAATTTTTTTCTTTTTTACATAATATAAGAAAAAAAAAGACAGTAACCAACAAGAGTGTCTCTTAAATACTAAAAAAAACAACCTAACACCTAAAACAATAACAACAACAACCACCACCACCACTGCAATTATCATTATATTACAATAAAACGAAACAAAACGAAACGAAAAAGTGAAATGTGTAATAATTTCCCCAATTTTTCAACAGAATCAAAATTACGCAAATGTTACGTGTTATGTATGTTAAGCAGAAAGATATTAAAATGCGGTTAAAAGGCAAAGATAATAAACAAAAAGTTAAAACGAAACAAAACCAAACAATTATCGGTGGACAGTATATGCGTCACTTACGTGGTATGACCCCATACATTATAGGTGATTTTATTGACCACTTTGGTAGAGTATACAGATTCCAAAAAGTTTATATAATTTTGATTTTTATCAAAATTTGACCCAATTGAGTCAACATTGAAGCAATTCCAATTGAAATTGAAATGATTCCAATTTCAATCCAATAAATACTTTTTCAAACTTTTTCAAATTGTAAAAAAGTTGACTTGTAAACTTGAAATTTAGTGGTTAGCCCATCCAACGATATACCAAAAATGAGAATGGTTGGATAACAGACACGCCCACAATTAATAAAAACCTTTATATCTGCCACATAAATTGACTTAGGAACTTGAAATTTGGTACGCGTTTACATAGTTATCCCATTGACTGACTTGGCAAATATGGGCGTGGTCGGATAATAGACACGCCAACAATTTACAAAAAACCATATTCAACGTAAAAGTAGACTTGCATGCTGATACCTAAGACATGCACTATTAGAGGGCGCAATATATATATATATTTGCCACGCCCACTGTTGTGAAGGTGGAGGGTATTTAAGATTTGCCCTAAGCTAAATTTAGTTTTCTTACTTGTTTTTTAATTACATAAAAATTTCAGTCCTAGGACTCCATGAGCCAACTCAGAGGGCTCCGCGAATCTCTTTGGTGTTCGGCATCATCAATTGGCATATACGCACAATTAGTGATTACTGAACCATAGGGGTTCCGTGTAAACTATTATGCTTTCGGAGGGCTGCGTAGTTCAAAAAAGTTTGAGAACCGTTGGTGTGAACAATTGCGCACCTTTTAAAGTCGCTTTTTATGCTAATATTATAACATGTAGTCCCTTTACTCCCACCACCCTGTAACATTTAAAGATTTCTTAAGCGATTGATTGATGTTAACCATATATTATAATATGATTTAAAATGCTTTGTTAATGTCACCGTTTGATGTACAAATGTAAATCGAATGCATAGTCAATATATTGTATAAACCATGACCCCACTCTTAACGAAGGTTATAAGAATATTAATCTTGTAAACATATAACCAACACGTTACATGTCAATAGTGATGCATTACAACGTCATTGCAGTAAATTTGAATTTCAAAACATCAAAGAATATAATAAGCTTAAACACCCACACAAGTGCCAACACAAAGAGATGAATGTCAGTAAAAAATTGAAATTTTCTATTATCCATAATGTTACCAAGACTTGGTTCAGGTATAATGTTTTCCTCTTTGACAGAAATATGTAAAAATGAACAATAATTTATATGTGTACCACGTGACTATTTATTGATTTTTATAACAACAGAAATTTAACACAACAACCACTTAAGATTAACAACAGACACGTTTACAGCATTTTGTCATCTCTTCTTATTTATACTTTCATTTTTTTTATACAAGAAATGTTTTCGTTCAAGTTTTAGACATTTGTTTGTGGCTAATAGAGATTATGGTCATGAATACATTTCTCAAAATGCGACTTTTGCTTGATAGCAAAAAGAAAAACAAAAAAATTCATTTAATATTTATCCTAAAGAAGGTCAATTGTCCTCGGTTTATGGCAAAATGTAAATCTCAGATTCGACTTTAGCTACATTCTTAAGTATAGATTTGTTTTATTCATGACAAAACAAATGCTTTTGCTCTCTAACCACCTTCTAGAGGTCTTGCATTTACTAACATGTGAAGTAATTTTTATAAATATTTAAATCGTTAATTGATTTGATAATAACTTTGTAGCCATTCGCTCAATAGTTGTGGTCTTGAAAACGTGTTAAACAGGGTAACGCTTAATGATAATGATAATGATAATATCAAATTGTTCATTAGTTCTAGTCAAGGGCTCAAAAGCTAAACATATATATGGTACAACTCCATTTTCTCACAGTTTGAGATATTTACAAATTTACTCACATAATGCCTAAATATAAATCATTACAGATGATGCTTTGATAGATCGATTAAGCTTAAAGTTGCGCCATTCAATTCGTTTAGTCATTGACTATTAAACTAACTCAAACTTGGCACGATGCAGCCTTATACCAGGTGTATGGAATTGAATCTAAATTTCAATGGAAAATATCAAGTTTTGTGGATTTTTCCTATATAGCAATCTTTTTATGGTGCGCTGTTAAACATTTGCGAAAAACGAAGGTGAGAAGAAAACCTTTTAGAAGATTTAAAATCTGACATTCCTAAAATATTTATGAAATCAAAATTCTATATGTGTGATTCATATTGAACTGAAGATTCTTTTTGTGGTTAGTTTATAATTATTACAGAAGCTGTCACAGTAGCTCAAACTTGCACCAAAATTTTGATATAATTTTTTTTTACATTTCAAAAAAATTGCAAAAAAACTAAAGATTGTCCGACAATATCAAGCTTTGTGGATTATTATTAATCGAATCAATGTATCAAAATATTTACAATTATGAATTTTTGCCATAAAATGATCTTGCTAAAATGATCTTGTTAATGTGTCCTCCAATAGTAGAAAGGTTTCCCACCTCTGCTATTGTAAAACTAGCTGTTATATCCAACAACCTGTACCCATAGCCATAAAAGCTCTCAAACTGTATCAAAATATAACATTTTGTAGCCTTTGTGAACCATTCCCGAAATGATTTTAATTAGATAATGAAGTGGAACGGGCTACCGCAATTTAACTTTATATTTTTTATTAATACTCTTTAGTATTTTTATTATTATTATTCATTTATCTATTGAGCCTTGCATTTACCTTGTTCGTATACCAACAAAAGTGTTTTTATGAGTTTGTGCTCTAATTTTTTTTGTTTTGTTTTCGTATTTGAAAGTGTAAAAGGTACTTCAACTCTGACTCGGTATTATTTAAGTTTGGTTTGGTTGGATGTAATTATGTTCAGACAATTGCTAACGCTTTGTTTTATCGCAGTTTAATCGGCCACATGTACAAAATTTTATAAATAATCAATAAAATGTGGGAAGAATTTTTTTTATATATCAAAATATTTACAATACATTTATTGCACCCTACATCACTTTTGGCAAAGGGTATATTAAGTTTGTGCGGATGTTTGTAACTCCTAAACGGCAAATGTCACAATCATCTTCACTTATAACGATCAAAATCTAAATCGATTTAACCATGTCCGTCTGTCCATGTAAATTTGCGCGCAAGCTACAGGTGACGTTTTCTGAGTTATTCTGATGAAATTTTCTACAAGGACTTGTATTGGCCCGAAAAGAAAACCTACTAAAAATAAATCGGATCGAACCATTTCTAGAACCCCTCCCCATATAAGAACCCATTATAATGGTAGTCTTTTTATGGCAAAAAATCGTAGTTCCTAATATTTTTGGTAAAATTTGTTGAATAATAGTTAATTAGCCTGATAATTGGCTGGGAAAAATTTTGGACTCGAATTTTGACATTCTCCCATATAAATATATTTCAAAAAGTAACTTATCACTGCCTCGCTTATACAGATTACCAATTGTAGCATAATTTGGGGAGCTAAGTGGTGTAGGGTATTAAATGATGGGGCTTAACCGACTAGGTGAGAGTTTAACCTAATTTCAAATTATATTCGGATTAAATTCGGAGTGAAATTAATAATAATTAAAATAATTTTTAAGTATTTTCAGAATAATTGTAGTTAAGAGAGCTGTTGTCCTAATGTCGAAGTCATTTGGGAATGAATTAGGAGTGAATTTGATGATAAAAGTATTTGAAGTAATTTAGGAGTTAATTCCTAGTGTATGTGGTCAAGTGGCTGTCTTGACTAATTTCGGAGTAAATTTGTAATCTATTAGGAGTTAACTAATCAGTCAATATAGGATTAATTTATATATTTATTGTAATTAATATTAATCGGTGTTGAGTCAATGTTGATGCGGTCTAGTGGTAGCATTTACCAAAGTAAGATTAAACTTGTACTGCCTATCCCTACATTTAAAAAAACACAAACAATATGTAATAAAGGTCCTTCCTTATTCATATAGTGTGGGCGTGGCATCAATTAACTCAGACATACGGACACATGAACGTAATTTAATCGATTCATTTGTTTAAGGTCTTTGAAGCTTTCTTCTAATAAAGTTGCATAGAGAGTGACAAAATTAAAATACAGTTGTGTTGAATTGAAGAAGAAGAAGAAGAAGGAAATAGCAATCATACATAATAAGAAATGCATTAACCCTAAACACTACATACTGTCTACATATAATAAGTGACCTACATTCGTGTTATCCAATATATGCACTGAAAGTGTCTGTCATGTACAAATACAACCACAACAACCAACCACGATTAAATTGTACAATTGATTTTCCTTTCATCTCTCACGTGTTTCTATTATTATAGGTACGTGTACAATGCAATACATTATTTATCCGTATATTAGAAATATCGGTTTTCAAACACTACAATGGCTACATGTGTGTGTGTGTGTATGTCAGCAATCTAAATGTTATTAAAATTTCTTACATACATATCAAATATGGATCGACTGGCTTAATCATATAGATTAATGGATGTTTGACTCGCCAGAAACTTACATGCGTGTGTGTGTGTGTGTGTGTGAAAGGCTACATTTCAAAGTGATCTTAGTTTAGAAATGTTAATGGACATATTTCTCTGTAGAGGTACAAATTTATTAATTTTTTTTTTGAAAAAATGGAGTTAAGTCATTTTGCAAATAATCGATTCATATGTTCATATTATTTGTATGAATACGTTTTGAACTGTTTTTTGTTACCTACTTGTATACCAATGTGGGATTTTGTTGTTATTGTTGTAGACAAACACACGCACACGTTTTGAAAATTCAACTAAAACCTAAAAAATTGTTTTATATTAATAAATAAAGTGAAGCAAAGCTGTATGTGTGTGTGCTTTATGTGAATAGATACAAACAGTTGTTGTTTGTATTGTAAGCTGAAGCATACACATTGTTTAATCCAATGTGATGTCTGTGGTGTCTATGGTGTCTGGGCAAAGTAGCATAAACAAAAACAAAAACAATAACAATAACTTACAAAAAAAAAAAAAAACAAAATCGATATGATTTCATTTTCAATTTTTTCCTCTTCTCTTCAATGTGTTTCTTTTCCCCAATACGTGTATTATGCAATTTGTATTTAATACGCTTGCTGTTCACATGAAACTAGTTGTTGTTGCTGTTTTTTTTTCTTCTTTTCACTTTTTGTATTACTGCATAAATAGATAGGGACGGAGCCATACAACACCTTATCGTTTTTACTTTAATTTGGATAATTTTATAAAAATAGATTTTTTTCATTTTGATCGCTTTGAGAAACTTTTCCAGTTTTCCTTTTTTTTCTATTACACTTTAATTCAAGTTTGACACATATGTCTGAAATTTAGGACGCATATATAGGGTGTGTGAACGGAATGGTTAACATGGAATGGGAAACATTTCTACGCTTTTTATAAACTCCACATGAGATGGGCAACTTTGTATTCTATTTGCAACACTCTGATGAAGGCGTTAGAGATCTTATATATACAGTCTTGAACAGCATCAAAAACTGAATCGATCTAGATATGTGTGTCCGGGTGTCCGTCTGTTTTTGGCACTATCACGGTCGTAAAATTTGAGATATTAAGCTGAAACTATGTACAAACACTTTCTGCGCGCAGGTTGTTATTTAAAATCGGCCAAGAGCCACGCCCACATATATATTTATCTGCCGCAACAATTGGGCTATGAAGTTGAAATTTATAATTACTAATAATTATAATCACCTCATCCGTCGATGTGCCGAAAGCGAAACACGCCCATAATTTACGAAAAAAAAACGTACTCGGCGTAAAATTCAACTTGTCAGCTGATATGTAATACATACCCTATTAGAGGGTGCAAATATGTACCTGCCATGCTCACCGTTTATAAATATTTATACAGAGAGGGTACTTCAGATCTTACCTAAGCCCCGCCAGTTGTATGAAAAAACGGGGAAATTGTTAAGCAATGATTTTCAAAAGTAAAGTAAAAAAAAAGAAGATACAGGAAGTGAAGCAGTAAGGAAGTCTATTTGTGAAAGATGGTGGCATTCATTTCACTATAATGGAGGGGGCATAAGTTGCCTTTCCATTTCTCTCTTACTGCCTCTAAATTTATATTTATATGTACGCGCTATATATGGGAGCTTACATTTCAACAAACAAACTCTAAGCTTAGCTTAAGCAACATTTGGAAAATAATCTCCCATTGAGTGAAATGAAAAGTTGCTCCATAACAGTTGTGGTGGAGATGAAAATTTTGATTGGATAATAATTTTAAACAATAAGAAAAGATAACCTAACCTAATAAACTTACGTCATCTTCAATTTTCTGTATGTGTAGACCATTGGTGGCATTTGCCTGCGGATGCACATACCACATGGGCAATTTGTGGATGGCCGCCTCTTTAAATAAACCTTTGTTGGGTTGGAGGGTTAAATTTAACATTTTACCAAACGCTTCGAATGTTATTTTATGCAGTTTCTTGTTAGGTTGGTGGTCGTGGCCGCCACCATCATCATAAACACTATTTTTGGATTCGTTTTCATTCAGCAACAATTTCCCCTTCATTTCACTGTAGTAAGCGTTTTTACTTAAATCCTTTTTAATGTGATGATAATGGTGTGCCTTGGATTTCTCTTCTTCCACCTGTTGTTGTTCTTTAGTTATTTTATAAGATTTCTTTAAGCTACGCCTTCTTCGTCGATATGAGGGATGTGATAAATGATGAACTGGATGATGTTTCAATTGAACAATTTCATAATCGGGTATCGCTTGATAATTATCTACATGAAATATCGATTGTAGCTGTTGTGGCGACATTTGTTTGTGTATCTGAAATAGAATAGTGAAAAAAAGAATGGTTTTATTTCATTTTATAATGTTGTCAACTTAACTTAACTTAATATACCCTGCACCACCCTGTGGTTTGTCGGATGTTTGTAACTCCTAAACGGCAAATGCCACACCCACCTTCAGTTATACCGATCGCTTCAGAATCAAAATCTGAATCGATTTAACCATGTCCGTCTGTCCATATAAATTTGTGAGCAAGCTACAGGTCGCATTTTTAAAGATATTTCGATGAAATTTGGTACAAGGATATGTTTTGACCCAAAAAGAAACCCTTTTGAAAATGGATAGGATCGGTCCATTTTTAGAACCCATCCCCCCATAAAAAAAACAAGATTCTACTTTTATGTTAACACATTTAAAGGGGCGTAATCAGGTGCATGCCACTCCCACTATGGAGAAAGTTGTGGAGTGGGTATTTAACATTTGGCTTAAGTCCAATTTAGTTTTTTCACTTGTTACTCGTTGTTTATATATATATTTTGACAGACTTAGTATATCTACTAGGTAATGACGAAGGTAAGAAAACCTTAAAGAGTTTAAAAAAAGTACTGAATGAATCGCGAATAAAAAAAAAAAGCCGAAGCGAACCGTTATTATCACCGCTTTGCCAGTTACATGTATGTAAGAAAAAAGCATAAAACAGAATTGAAAATAAAACTTGTAATCCTGTGTGTGTTAACAACATATAAAGGGCTAAAAATAATAATAATAATAACAATAACCGGTATTAAGAACGCTCTGTATATACTTATAACATAAACCACTTGTGGTATCGAGTACAGTAAATTTATTCAAGTTATTGTTAAGCACATTGTCTTAAATAAAGTGTGAAATTATTTTTTAGAAATTGATAAATGTTATGTATTTACTTAGTCTAAAGAACATTATTATTATTATTATTTAATTTTACATCATTTCTAAAATCTTTTTCGTTATAAAACATTTTTCGCAAACATATGATACTGACTCGCATTTATGGATATTACGGAATGCTATAATAAATGGACACCAAGTGGTGTAAGGTATTAAATATTCGAACTTGACTGAAAATACAATTTTTACCCGTTTTAATATAATGAAGAATGAATGTCAGCAGTAGAAAACAGTTAACAATAAACGAAAAAGCGTTTTTAAGAAAAAACAAGTAAGAAAACTAAATTTGGCTTAGGCCATATCTTAAATACCCTCCATCTCCACAACGGTGGGCGTGGCAAATATATATATTGCGCCCTCTAATAGTGTATGTCTTAGGTATCAGCATGCAAGTCTACTTTTACGTTTAATTCGGTTTTTTGTAAATTGTAGGCGTGTCTATTTTTCGACCATGCCCATTTTTGGCACGCCAGTCAATGGGATAACTGTATATACGCATACCAAATTTCAAGTTCCAAGGTCAACTTTTGTGGCAGATATATAGATTTATGTCGATTGTGGGCGTGTCTGAAATTTGACCACGCCCATTTTTGGCATATCAGTATATGGGATAACTATGTATAGGCGTACCAAATTTCAAGTTCATAGGTCAATTTTTGTGGTAGATTAGTATATATTTGTGGATTATGGGCGTGGCTCTTTACCGATTTTTCCTCTTTTTAAATAGCGGTCTTCGTGCAAAACCTCAAGTGTCTGTACAAAATGTCAGCTTAATGCCAATAACAGATTGTCACACGGACACACGGACGTACATGTCTAAATCGACTCAGTTTTTGATGCTGATCAAGAATATATACTTTGTAGGGTCTCTGACGCCTCCTTCTAGGTGTTGCAAACGGAATAACAAACTGACTATACCCTCCATCTTATGTGGAGGGATATAAAAACATACATTGTAATATATTGTAGTTATATGTACAGCATACAACCATATCGTCATGATGAAACTAAGAAAATAAAATATGTGCAAGTAAGAAAGAGCTTTGAAAAGAGTTTAAAGTGGTTTACCTTGTCATGATAAAATTGCTTTAAGTGTAAACTATAATATTGTACAATCAAGTACCTTTGGTGTTATTCCAACCTCTCCTCCTCCCAACACTAAACATTACATTCATTTGCTTCATACATCTATAAACTTTGCATATAATGAATTTATTTTTATTTGCCATTTATTACACTTAAGCTGAACATGTTTTAAAGATTACAACTTAAATTGTTTTTTACGTTAATACTTTCTTTTTAATGTCGTATAAAATTTAACTTTAACACTTTATTAGATAATTTTGTGTACTTCACATGGTAGTGGAGGGTGTATAACTATAGAGTTAAAGTTTGTCATTCAGGTTTATAAGGGCTTTCTGAAGATCTTATAAAGTATGTAGTCTATGCTCTTGATTAATATGAAATCTCTAATATATGTAATCGGGTACGTTGTGACTGATATTTTAATCTAGATATGTATGTCCCAGCATAGCCGTACTAGAGGCTCATTTTGACTCTACATGAAATACACAGGCATGTAAAAGTCTGTATATATGTGAATTATAAGACTGTAAGCTTTTAAATAATATAAATGGCGTATGTTCCCCACCTATGGATTAAGATTTGAACGCGGTGTGACATACTCGCCAAAAGTGTCATTATGATATAAAGGGTATGACACGAAACACTTTTATTTAATAGTAATGTTTAATATTTATTTAACCTAGTTTCTGTACGATTTTATTGTGGTTTCGTATTTCATAATTTTATGTAAACATTGACGGGTTTTCAAGGTGATATACTTGTGTGTCCGAATGAATAGAAACTTTTTAAGGGAGAGATAATAATATGTTTCAAAAGCAAACGACATTTTTATTAATCGATCACAAGAGCGACCAAGTATATAAGTTACAGGGAAAAGAAGTACCAATTAAAAATTGTACAATAATAGTTACGGATGGGGACCTCGCTTCCTACTAAAAGTTTACTTTTCTTACTGGTTACTAATAAATCGATTTATGGCCGTTATGGACATATTTTGTCAGAACTTTTTACCTTGTAATGTTTTTACTTTTTTACTATATTTACAAATTAACAAATTATATAAACATTGAACAACCATACATATCTGTTGGCTCAACTTGATTGATATTTGCATAAATTCACGGTTATTATATTTGTCTGTCAGTCTGTCCGTCTGTCTAATTATGTGCATGGATACAATACAAGGAATTTAATTCATTTAAAAGAAAACAACAAACATTACATTATGGTCAAGGTTATTGTAAAATAAAAATAAATTGAATAACAAAGTAGAAAAAAAAGTAAATTTGGCTTAAGGCAAAACCTTGAATAGCCATCGAAGATGCACCAAAACCCTCCAATGAGTAACCGTGCCAATTTTTACTACATAATAACTTTATTAAGCGTTTGCAACAACCAATTCATCAACGCTTTTATTGTTTGTTCAAGTATTTTTATTAAATTGGCGCGTAAGAATTTCAAAAACAGACAAATGGTTCGTTTTCGTTTTTTTGTCTTTTGAAATCCACTTAAAAATATTAAAAAGCTATAAAGCATGTGTGGCAACAGATGCAAAAAAAAAAAGTTATTTAATAATTACAAACGGACGTCAACGTTAGACTTCTTAACGTTTACCTTACGTTACAGATACCAGAGTGGTTGCAGGTAACAAACATGTGCACACATATTTCAAATATAACATTGACAGAACTAAACACGACAACCATGAAGTTTTTTATGCCCTCTACGGTAGTGGGTAAGTTAACTTTGTCATTCCATTTGCAACTGTTGGTTGGAATGACAAAATATTGGGCCATCTATCTAAGGTTGCTGTTGAAACGCTCTCAAAAGTTCAAATATTGAACTAAAATGTTCAGCTTGTGCTACGTTAGCTTTTAAATTGAATTCGTTTTCAATTTTATAGCCACCACACCCCCAATAATAAAAATGAAAGCGCCTTCATCTAAATAGAATTCCATTTAGATCGATCGATGATGGATTTTTGGAGATATTCTGAAGAAATTTGGAGGGAAAGGAAATGCATTTAACAAAAGAGAAATCCTATTTAAAAGCTCACCGATTCAGACCATATTTAGAACTCCCCTTTTTATAAGTTTCTATTATAATGGGAAAAAATCGCATTTTTTTAATTTTGACAAAAATGAGTAAAGAATCGTTAATTGGCTTAATAATTGGTTATGCTAAATTTGGACTCGATCGGATCATTTTTAGTATCCCTTCTTATATAATAATATATGGTAAGGTGTACAGATACAACCAAACTATTTTTAGCATAATTTAAGGAGTTAAGTAGTGTAGGGTATTAAATGGCTGATCTTAACCGACTATAAAATTTTCACTGGTTTTTTTATACTTATTATTATTATTATTATTATTGTTGTTTTTATGTTATAGTTCTTATTGTTGTTGTTGTTGTTAGTATTTTTCATGTATATTTCTATTTGTTGTTGTTGTTATTTATCATGTCGATTTTTAACTATTTTAATTTTTTTATATTTTTTCATGATTGCAACAACTCATGATTTGTCCACACAACGAAATTGTTTATTTTGTTGGTTGTTTGTTAGTTTACTAATAACAGAAACAACGGCGACGATAACTATAACGACAATAGCGGATATTGCGAAATTTGTAACTTTTCTACTGCTAATGATGTTGTTGATGTTATTGTTGTTTTAGTTACTTTAAAAACGCTCTAACAAGTCACAAAGGTTGTAAATATGAAAAATGGTTAAATGTATGATGGGCGGAGTTCAAGTCAATTATTAGACTGAGCCATTATTTTTTCAGAAAATTATTAAATATTACAGATTTTGACGGGAAGATACTTATTTTAAATACAGTCATAAAAACTTGATAAATATCTGACTAGAATTTAAAGTACAGTTGTACTTTGTATTACAAGCTAAATACAGTTTTACAGTATTACAGTTATTATGAAAATACTTACATCTGGCAATGCTCTACATGTTGTGACAACTATTGACACTAAGGCCAATAAAATACCGATTACAGGTGTATGTGACATTTTTTTACAAAGTAAAAATAGACAGGAAAACAATAATGGATGGAACCCCCTTCTTCGCTCCACGTAACAGCGGCAACTTTTTCCAATAAATAATTATTAAATAAACTTCATACAAAATAAATGTAATCTGCAATGAAAAAATATGAAAAAAAAAAAATAAAATAAATAAAAAGTATGTCCAAATTATATAAATGTAAAAGAATTCGAATATAAAAAATTAATATTTAAAAATTTTATAAATAATTAAATAAAATATTTTAGATTTGCAAAAAGAGATTTTCTGTTAAACAAGAAAAATATTCAAATTTCTGTCTGCCCATTGTAAAAAAAGGTTACCTACACCTGGCATTAGCCAAATTAACGATAAACGAAATATTTTTTCAAATCTTTGCGCCTTTGTATGTACTCCCCTGTAAAAAAGGTTGCCCACACCTGCCATAAAGCAAGTCGAAAGGTATCCTAACTTTGGTATTTCAGTTGCAACTCCCTCAGAAGGAAATGTGTGTGTATCGGAGACCAAATCTATTATTATTATACAAAAATCAAACATAAAAAACAAGACAAACTATGTTAAAGTTTTAGCTTAGCACTAGTTGTAGTTGGCCCGTTGAATAAAAACGACAGTACAGGTCTGCATTACGTTTAATAAAGCTTTTCCATTTCTCTGATAGCAACCAAAACATCAAAATCGTTTACGTTGCAGAAAAAGAAGAAAAATTTCAAAGAAATTTCAAGATCACTAGAAATTGTGACATTGACCATAACGTGAAAACTTCAAACAGCGTAAGCACAAAAAAATTGTTATTGTAACTCCTAAACTACACTGAAATCAATTATATTCAACTTGAACCAAAACTGGTTTATTTTATTATCTGGATTGTGGGTGTGGCATGTATACAATTACACCCTCTGTCAATGACAAGTTATTCTTCATTATTCAGAATTTGCATTCTGCATTAAATGCGAGTGTAACAACAGACAGGCGCACAGACACGAGGATGTTCAGGTCTAGATTGACTCAGATTTTGATGCTTTGTAAAATTTTTGACACCTTTTCAATGGCAAACTTAGTATATATATATAACTTAGTTTTATGTGGAGAGTGTAAAAAAAAAGAATTGCAAATTTTCACAATGTAAGGATTTAAAAATGCTTAGATTTGTACAGACATATGTTTAAGGCGCATCTCTCATTTAGTCTAATTACCCTAAACGTGTCATTATGGCAAATTTTAAACCAAACTCTCTGTAGGTTTATTACAAACACACATGGACAGACGGAGATGCTTAACGCGATCCTGCTTCGGGATTAGAATGTTCCGCTTATGCAAAACATACTCTATAGAGTGTTACACTGTACACTGGGTGCATGGTTATAAAATATTTTCAGTTTTTTTCAAACTTCTAAATATTGCTTCATTTCCACGTCAAAAGCAAATGTCAATAAACCCAAAATGAATCAATAGCAATTAATTTAAAAAGCTATTAAAAGATGTTGCAATCGTGCACACATGCATGTAGCAATACTTGAGAGATACATAAAAGCTTCACTGCGAGTTATATGACGTCAAATATGTTTCGATTAGGCCACATCTGAGGTACCCACCATATTGGTAAATGGAAATCAAATTTATGACTGTCAAGCAACTTTGACATCTGCGCGTTGTTTTGAAATCATTTTCAAGTGAAATCTTCATTTTTCTCATTTTTAGCTGAACAGTAGCTAAAGTGAAATCCTTCAACGAGTAAATGTACAGAGGTTTGTTATAATGTGGGCGTGGTTTTTGATCGATTTTGTACATTTCCAGTAACGATATACAACAATAAATATATCCGCCAATGTTTGACGCATGCGAACGCACAGACACTTTTATACGGTCTCAGAGTAAACACACTGCAAAGTTGTCAAACCTCTTAATAGAGTGTTTATACCAAAGATAAAAAAAAGTCCAATTGATGAGTACAAGATTGTTTAGGAATGCATTCAACTATCAACTATCACTGGAGATTATTATTGCTTTTTGAAATGACAACGATGGCATTTGAATGGCCATCAAAAATTGGTGTTCGTCCGTCCGTCCGTCCATCCATTCTTGTATTGAACAAGTAAAATGTCTACGCATGAATTCACAACAAGCAGCACACCCGGTACACTTGTAATTAACCGGTGCGCACCGACCATAAATGGCGGTACCATCACCATCAAGTAATGAAATCATTTAAAAACTTGCTCATAAACTATGGCATCAATTAGCGAGTGTTGGTCGGTAACACATTCTATATGTTGTGCAATTATGAAGCAAAGGCACTTAGTATACATGTGAGAATAGAAAATTTTACGTCAAATGATGTTTAACCGAAAAAAAGAAGAAAAACAAAATAACGCACATAAAAATAAATGAATTATTTGCAAACGTTAAGAAAATGTTGGTCGTGGTTGTTGCCGTCGTTGTTGTTGCTGTTATAATTAAGCAGAAGATGCTACAAGGCTAAACGAATGTTTATGTTGTACGTAGAGCGTATATGAGGCAATTGGTATTTAGTTGGTTTTGTGGCATTTAACATTTAACTGCATTTAAAGTCTGCGTTGCTTTAGATGCGATTGCGTTCAATGATAATAAGAAACCTACACAACAACAACAATAATTTACTGTTTCTTTTGCCTTTATTATTTGTTATTGCATTTTCTTGTTCTTCTTCTTCTTTTCATATTCTTAAATTATAGTTAACAGTTAAGGTATGGAGCTGGAATGAACAGCAAACAAAACATAAGAAGAGTGAAGAATTTTTAAAGAATTTACAAACAGACAGTAAAAATTTAAAGCAAATAATTTTAGGTTTTTTTTTAAGGTTTATCTCTAAACATACACATATCTCTACATTTCCTGTAGCAACAACTATCGACACAAAGAAATAATAAAAAAATTTTTTTTTTGGCCACATTTTCATTACTCAACACAGAAGCATCAATTTTTATAGCCACCATTTAACGGTATGTAAAAACGCCCACAAGAAAACATTGGGGATTTTGTAAACTGTATATATATTGAATCAGCATCGAACACCAAGTTGACTTAGCTATTGTCCAGCTGTCCGTCCTTGTGTAAGTTTGTGAAAATCATTGTTCCGTGTACGTTCTTTGTTAAGATAACGATTCTAAACTTGGTAGAAGTTCGTGGAGGTAGGTCACGCCCACAGCGCAATAAAAACGAATTTTTTAAATGATTTTTTCTGTGTTTTTTCATAAAGCTCTGTATCTGACAGATAGAGTGGCTTCTTGAGTTATGTGTATACATGTAATTCCTCCTAGTAAACTTAAAGATACTCTTGTGTCAGTATGTTAGTATTAAAATGCTGTTAAAAGCAAAAATTGAGTAATGAGCTAAAATTTGGCACAAACTTTTTCTAAACAAACTTTATCGCTCCACTAAAATGAAACAAAATCGTTCAGCAAGCACGCCCTCAAAAGAAAAATTTCTCACGCATACAAGCTATAAAAAATTTATATTTCTATAAACTGTGCATTGGTAAGTGTAGAAGGGGAGAATAATAGCCACGCCCCTAATTTAAAAAAAAAACCCATTCATTCGTGCATTAAATTGATATTTTTTTGGGGGGGCGTGAAATCATATATCTTTCACGCCTATATAATAACCATGCCCACAATTCAAAAAAATCCATGTTTTGTTAAAATGGAGTTTAAAACAACAACAACAACAACAAAAACAACAACAATTCGAATCGTTAATGCTTCGCTTAAAAAGCGATAATTTTGTGTTTGAAAAATATACCATCACACAATACCCCACATATCTATAACGTAATACCTTTAAAAATTGGAATCGTTAACTAGTTAAGTACATATGTACTTAATTAAAAACAACACTGCCAGCACTCGTTGGAGTATAAATCTAATTAAAATGTTAAAATTGAACAATTTTAATAAGTGGTGCGCTGGTGCGCTGGTGCACTGGAAATGAAAATTATTTCCGAATGTAATATAAAATGCATTCACACACATGCACACATGCATACACATATGAATTACTTCAACTGGTTTATATTTATTGCATATGTTTGTGTATTAAATATTATTTCAGCAAAACAAAACCAAGTAAGAGCCAGTTTAACAGCAATAGCAATAACAATAACAATAGCAACAACAATTATTATGTATTGTATATTTATATAAATGTAATGTAATACAAACACGTACATAACCACTACCGCCATTTCACGTATGTGTGTGTGAGTGTGTGTGTGTGTGTGTGTGTGTGCTCGTAACATGTAATATGTAACGTGAGTACAATTTAATGCCGATTATCTATATTAAAAACAAACTTGATAGATAAGAGTCACACAAATGCTTTGAACGTTTTGAAGAAAAACACACAACAGTACAATAATAAGGCTTTGCCCCAACACCACCACCACCACCATGCCCCTTTCTCTACATTACATACTTATACTGTATATGCATATACGCTGTAATTGCTTGGAGTGGAAAATATCATATTAAGCGCATAAACTTCAATATATTTACAATATATCCAACATAATATCTATTTATTTACAAGTATGTGTTTGTGTATGTTGTGTGTGTGTGTATTGTAAATATTGTATTATAAAATAAATTCACATTTAACACTTGAGACGGACACACAATGCTAACTATTGTATAACATGATTATTTGTTATGGTTGTTGCTTTTGGCATTGTTGTAGTTGAGGTTGTTTTGTTGAAAACGAAAGTGAAAATGCAAGTACATACATACAAACACACACACACATGCCCGCACACCCAGGCACACACATACATACTTAAAGTATATATTTTTCGCGTTATAACGGAAGACAACTACTACTACTCTCTCGTTTGCTTAACGTGATGTGAATTTATGAATGGAGTATATTTTGTTGTTGTTGGTGATGTTGTTGTTGTTGTTGTTCCGCATTATATTATATACTAATTAATTTTACATATTTACACATAATATTAATATCAATTACAACAACAATAATAATAAGCAAATGTCTTCATTTTCAATAATTTTGTTTTATATCAAAAAAAAAAATGTCGGCTTACCATGGCAACCACAACACCCAGTGGCAGCAACATTTATAAGAACATTTCAAATTTGGTGAATTGATTTAAATAGAATCATAGATGGAAATAAAAAGAAAAACCCAGCCTGCATAATATACAAACAAGAGAAAATCTTACAATCGGTCAATGCTAACCATTTATATACCCTACCCTACCCCACTTGATTCCTTAAATTGTATTACACTTAGTTTAATTGTGTTAGTAAACGCGAGGTATTGTCATATGAACCACTTCGTGAACTATCATTATAAGGAAAGAGGTTCTAAAAATGGTTCGATATACTTCAATCAGTTATTTAACTATTCTTTATAAATTCATCTCAGAAACTATTAAGAATTGCAAATTTTCATCGTAAAAAACTTCCTTATATGGAGATCTATTCTAAAAATGGTCCAATCCGGTCCATTTTCAATAGGTCTTATCTTTGAACTAATGCATGCTTTTACACCAAATTTCATCGAAATATCTTAAAAAATACGACCTGTAGCTGCACAAATTCACTTGTACAGAAAGACAGACAGACGGATATGATTAAATTAATTCAGATTTTGATAATTAAAGGTGGATGTGGCGGAAATTTTGCTTTTAATCGTTACAAACATCCACACAAACTTAAAATACTTTTTGCTAAAAGTGGTATAGAGTATAAATATGGGCATGTCTAATATATATGATTGCACCCCTTAACGGAGTATATATAATATTATGTATCAACTCATATGACGCATAAATTGCCTTTCTATTATATTGTGGGCGTTGCTATATATATATACTAATTATAACAACTTTAGTTGAAATATTGAAAGTGCGTTTTGCTAGTTATTTGGTATTGGAATTAAGGAAAATCGATGTAAAGGTGAAATATATACACCGTACACACCATACAGTATAACAGGGGTATTTTATATTTTATACGAAATGTCAGGCCGCTCGGCTCAGGATAAACATTTAAATTGATTTAACAATATCCGTCCGTCCATGTATTTCTTAAAATCAACCAACCGAGCCTTAATTGTTGATACCTTTTGGATCAAGGTAGGCTACCACTCAAAATTGGTACATAAACGGTAGATGCATTTTCATTAGTGAAAATAGATGCTTTTTCAATAGTGGCCCACATCGATGTACTTTTAGGACCCTAGGCTATAAGGGCTATGTTTTAAAGAAAGTACTTTTATAACGAAAATGTTTATATTTTTAAATTTTTTGATAAAATTTATTCAATTGTTGCAAAATTGGTCTCTATCGTCCACTATCCGCGCAAGGGATCTGTACGAAGAAAATTTTATATATGATTAGTAATCTAAACTAAACTAATTATACCATAAATTGTAGTATATGTTACCACACCCATCATATTCCTCGACTATGAAATACGTTTTACTAGCACCTCTAATAAAAATGACGCCGCCTTCCTCACCCCAAAAACAGGCCAAAACACAAAAATGTGTAAATTAAATATAACAACAAAAACAATAACAACAACAAAATCTATTCAAGGTGCAAGTTCCTAAAGACCAAACAAAAAACAAACAAATTTTTGCAAATGGTATTTTTTTTTTTAAATATATGCACAGAGGAAAAATTATACATAAAAAAAATTTTTTTATTCTTGTTTAATTTTTTAATTTTTTTTTTTTCTTTTTTATGAACAATTCATCTTATTGTTTGTAACGTTTACCTGTTTAAAGAGAAAAAACAAATGTATTCACTGCTAATTAAATAGAGAGTATACTGAGAGTTTTTAATGAATATTTTAGTTACATATGTATGTAGAGGTTGTTGAAACGTTTGCAACGCCCGAAAAGAGGCGCCACAGATCCTACAAAGTATATATTTTATGGATCAGCATCGAATACTAAGTCTGTCCATGTGTGTGTGTGTGTGTGTATTGAGGTATAGATTCCAAACTTGGCAAAAGTGTTGCTAGAGACCATACCCTGGTTGATATTGAAATTGGTTAAAAATCGTTCGAACGACACGCCCACATTGCAACATAATTTTGAAAAAGCGAGCAATTTTTTAAATAGACTTTCGGGACTTACTAGCATTTACTTACAAAGTACAGCAAACATATTGACATAAATTCGCTTCAGGAAGCTTTCGCGCCTCGATGGTGGGTATTCAAGATTTGGCCTCAACCAAATATACTATTTTTTTTAATGGTTTTTATCTTGTATAATTTTTTGCTTCATTATAAATTGTTGTTGTTGTTGTTGTTGTTGTTGTTTATTGTTATCTTTGCTTTGCTTGAAGGCAACGTAAAAAAGTTTTAGTGCCAAATACCAAATGTTCACCGAAATGCAAAATAGTTGTTATGTAATATTACGACTTTAATATGTTTTTGTTTTTTTTTCCATCTTTTTTTTTCGATTTGATGAAGATGATTATGATGGTTACAAAAAAAAAAGAAAAAAAACATGAAAAATACGTAAAAAATCTATAAATCTGGTTTATAGCAAATCTAGGACACTCGACACATTTGTTTGTTTTTACTTATTTGTAATGTATGGGCGTGGTGCGTATATAATTAAGCCTTTTTTAACAATTATTGTGTAAGTACGTGCTAAATGCAGTTTTATGTAAATAGTGGTCATGTCTATATTTCAACTTTGTAGTTCTAGCTTTGTATGACTTTGAAAGATTTTTTTTAGTGAATGTGTGGGATATGGTTATATAAATTGTGTAACAAAATTTGCTTCAAAATTCCAAGCCTATATCTGCGTTTTTGCTCTTATTAAGGTTTCAACAAAATACGGATAGACGGACCTAACTAGATCGACTGAGAATTTAATGGTGCTTCCTTTCAGTTGTTATACCCCTCCACACCTACCCTAAGTAGACTAAGTTTATAACACTTAGAAGGAGGCGTCAGAGACCCTACAAAGTATCAGCGTCAAAAAACTGAGTCGAAATAGACATGTACGTCCGTGTGTCCGTGTGTCCGTATGTCTGTCTGTTGTTGGCACTCTTACGAGCGTAAAATCTTCCACAAAAATTAAGCTATAAATTTGAAATTTCGTACATATATCTATAAATATTAGTTTCATCGATGTGACAAAAAAAAGGGCGTGGTCGAATAGTAAACACGCCCACAATTTATAAAAAACCATACTCAACGTACAACTAGACTTGCATGCTGATTGCATACGATTAGAGGGCGCATTATATATATATATATATTTGCCACGCCCACCGTTATAGATGTGGAGGGTATTTAAGATTTGGCCCAAACCAAATTTAGTTTTCTTACTAGTTCTAAAGTAATAAATTTACCTTGTAAAGTGTATAAAATTATATCTGAACGTGTCGTTATTTATAAGACTTGAGTGAAAATTTTTGTTTTTACGTTTTTTTCTTATTTTTTGTGACTTGTGACTTGTGACTGCTTTGTTAGCGCTATTAATGTGATATTATTTGAATGTTATGCATCTCGAAAAGGTCAGAGATGTACTGAATTTGTTAAAACGTTTGGAACAACCAGAAGTAGGCTTTAAGCACATACATAATTTCCTAATAAAAATTTCACTTTCTAATTAAAGGTAGCACAATTTAACCAAAGCCAAATTGTGGAACCGATATATCTTTTGTTATATTAAGCATTGACTTGACATTTTGGCTGAACAATTCATCTGATGTATACTTTGTACGTTCGCTTACTACGTCTGTAAATGTTATGCGTTTCGATCCTCAAAAACTCTAGATGACAGATGCAACTGATTGACTCATTCATAATTCGAAGGAATTTTAAATGAATCGCACGAAAACAGGAAATGTTTTATTACATGTTTATAATAAATTATTATTACGTACCTACTGACGTATTTTCAATAATACCACTTAACATATAAACTTTTAATGTAAAGGTTGAGTTCATATCCTAAATCACTCTTGGGCTGAAACATATTTTAAGTACGACTATCGTCTTTGGCACCCCCAGGCACCCAGAACAGTTCAGTAAGTCAATCTTGATTATAGATAATTTTTAAAGTCTTATAACTTGGAAACGGCTGCACAGATTTTGTCCAAACTTTTTCTGGAAGCTTGTAAATTAATTCATCTTTCAAACGAACTTATAGTTTATAATAATATAAATAGATTTTTGTCGATTGTGGGCATGGCTATTGAGCGATTTTGTTCAATTTAAATGGCGATCTTCGTGCAAAAACTAAAAGCGTCTGTCTCAAAATTTACGCTCTTGAGAATGCCAACAACAGACAGACACACGGACACACGGACACACGGACACACGGACACACGGACACACGGACATACGGACATACGCGTCTAAATCGACTCAGTTTTCAACGCTGATCAAGATTATGTATACTGTGTAGGGTCTCTGAGGCCCCCTACTGGATGTTTCAAGCGGAAGAACAAACTTAGTATACCCTCATCAGGTAGATGGAGGGTATAACAATAATAATAAGAAGAAGAAAGTCTTTTAAATTGAATTAAGTAATCAGCAATAGGAAACTTTTTCTTGTTAGCTGTTATGCTGATTTTTCTTTTCCATATTTTCAATTTTCATTTACCGCTGTCTCTCTTCTCTCGTCTTTTGTTTTCCTGCATCCAACACTTTCCATTTACGGTGATTGTTGTGCTTAAACATTACAATCACTCTGGTATTGTACAACGCGCATACTCTGTATATGCTGTTGCATCAACTTTTATATTTTTTTATGTAAAATACGTTTGTTTGTCTATTTGTCTGTCTGTTGCTCCGTCTGCTTGCTTGCTTGCTGGCTTGCTGGCTTGCATGCCTGCCTTCGGGTTTGTCTTATGCTTTAAATGCTTTAATAACGCTATTTTGTAATACTTTCCATGTCTATGTATTGCGCACACACTGACTTGTACAATATACTTTTTTCAACCCAACGGTTTACCTGTATACAAATAAATGCACAATCTATACAATAGTGCTCCAAGTTGCTCTAAAAACACCTTGTTCGTACTGTGTCTGTTGGCTTGAGTCTTTTTACATTGTAGTTTTTCATTGCTTTATAACTGACTGCCAGCACAACTACACACACACACACACACACACATATACATGAAATGTATTTTTGTTTAGTTGCTTGATTTATGAATTTTAACTTAAGTGGTATGTGTGCGTGTGCATATATTCGCACATGCAGTCATAATCTCACATAAACCCATAAACACCGCACACTTATGCAAAACTCAACTAACGGAAAATGTGTAAAGAAACGGTGATTGTTATGATCGCCATTGCATTGTATTTGTACTTATGGGCGACACAGGGTATTTGTCGTTAGTTAGTTAAACGCTTTATGACCTGACCAAGTAACCACCTAAAATAACAACTACAAGACGTACAAACAACTTTACCATGCATAGCGTACTATATGAACATGTACTAAAATGTTTAATTGTTGCAGCCTTTTAACAGTGGTTGGCTATTGAGTGTTGCTTAGACTGATCGTTTAGTTAGCATTCAATTAATTTTCTGAACGGAAATTTTGCAACTCGTACGACTTGCTTTTAAGATTCTTGGCTAGTTAGAAACCATAACTTTGAACAGCACTCCACATATGTATATATATGAACATTTATAAAAAAAAAAATTATTGAAAATTTTAAAATGAAGTATTTTTGTCTCTTGGTTACCTTTTGTTTTTGTTTATTTTAAAACTCTATTCTTTAAACTTTTTATTACATGTAGCACTAAAGATTTTAATTACAAAAGTGTTAATTATTTTTTTTTTTGAAAAAAAAATTTTTTTTTATTTTCAAATTATTGGAGAAATATTTTAAAATTTTTTATGTGTTATTTTTTCAAAGTTTAGGAAAAAATCATTTTTTGTTTTTTTTTTATTTTTTACTACTAATTAAGTTTATTGCAGAAAAATTTAATTTGATAATTTCTGGAATAAACATTTAAACTTTTTTATATATATAATTTAATTTAATTTTTATTGCAAAAAAAAATAATATTTTATATTTTGAAATAATTAATTATTAAATGTTTATATTTTTATAAACTTCTAATTCGTTAATTTTTTTAATTTAATTTTTTTTTTAATTATGGAAAAAAAGAATTTATTTTATTGTATTTATATATTTTAATTTTTTATGTACTCTTTTAATTCATTGGAAGAAGTATTTTTTAATTCTTGAATGGTTTTAATTCTCATTTATTATATTTTTCTTAAATTTTTTTAATCTATTGATTAACTTCTTTACGTTTATTTTTGTTTACATTTATTTGTTAATTTGTTTATTGGAAGGAAATGTTTTTCTTGCTTCTATTACTAAATATTATTATTTATATTTTTCTTAATTTTTTTATTTATTTATTTATTTATTTATTTATTTATTTATTTTGTTACACCACCAAACAATTATATTTTTTCAACATATAAATTTCAAATATTTTATTTTATTTATTTTCATTACATGCTTTATATAGAAAAATTTCTTCAAATTATTTAAATATTTTTTAAAATATTTTTTTGTTATTTCTTAACGCACTTGGTTAACTCAGCTGGTGTTTTGTTGCTGGTTCAATAAAATTGTACGTTTTTGTAAATACGTCGATTCACGTTAAGAACACACGCACGATTAAACATTTCAGTTGAGCAAGGCAAGCAATTTAAATGAGCTGCTATTGCTTA
This sequence comes from Ornithomya chloropus, assembly GCA_963971445.1. Taxonomy (NCBI): domain Eukaryota; kingdom Metazoa; phylum Arthropoda; class Insecta; order Diptera; family Hippoboscidae; genus Ornithomya; species Ornithomya chloropus. The sequence continues at coordinate 6,287,958 of OZ020530.1, forward strand.
CAAAAGAAGTTTAAGTTTAATTTTTTTTTATCTTTTTTTATTTATTTATTTATTTTTTTATTTTTTTACTAAAAAAATAATTTAATAATTATTAATTGTTATTGTTATTGTTATTGTTGTGTTCAGTAGGAAAAAAAACAAATCCAGAAAAAGAAAACAACAATGAAATGTTTTACGCACACGCGCGCACTCACAGTGTATTGAGCATTAAGCAGCATCAGCTTGTTGTTGATACCGGGTACTGCTGTTGTGTCATTTGCCTTAGCATTTCTCGTTATAAAAAATAAAGATTAAAAAAGTACAAAAATAAAAAAAGAGATAAAGAAATAAAAATAAAAGAAAAATTTAATACAAAAACTGGCCAGAGTTTTAATTGTTTGTTTATTGTATGTATATGTGTCGTAATGTGTCGTCACGGTGTTGTTCTTATTATTATTGTTGTTGTTGTTGTTGTTGCAGTTGGTGTTTATTATTAAATTTTATATTAAACTTTTTTTAGGTTGGCTTCAATATTTTTTTTTATTGTATTGCATAAACATTTCTTTGCGGTACATACATACATACACACACACACACACACACATACACATACATACACATACATACACATACTACACTGAAAAGCTTTTTTCAAATTTTTTGTTGTTTTTTTTTATCGTTTTTATATTAATGTATATAAAGTTGTTATAACGCACACACATGCACACACACACACACACACACACACCCAATACATGCGAGAACGACTACGAGTACTTTACTTACTTATCCACGCAGAGTAATCAAAGCTTTCAAAGCCAGTTTGTTAATAAGTTTTTTTTTGTATTTGATTTTTTATGATTGTTGTTGTTGTTGTTGTTGTTGTTCGTTTGTTTAATTAGCAAATTGTATAGTTTCATATTTTATTTATAAAAAAAAAGAAATATTATTTACAACAATGTTATGAATGTAAAAAAACTCACTTGATTTTCTTTTCGTAATATTTTCCTTTATGTCATCAAATGCTGAACTTTACAAAGCTTGCTTTAATTTGCCATTTTTTGTTTTGTTTTTTGTTTTTTGTTTTGTTTATTATATGAATTTATAATTTATGCATGTTTTATACATTTTTTTCGTTTTCGCTAAATCCCATAAAACAATAAAACAAAGCAATAGTGGGAGAGAGACAGGGATAGAGAGATAGAGCGAGAGAGAGTATTTCTTTTTAAATTATTTAATAAATAAATCTCCACTCAACACTTTTGCAATATTTCAAATGCTTTTATTATATGTTGTTGTTGTTGTTGTTGTTGTTGTTGTTGTTGTTGTTGTTTATGTTATAATTATTAAAAATTACGGGTATAATTTTTATAGCAGAACACGTTAACAATTGTGGCCGTTTGGCTAAAGTTGTCGGCTCACACTAATCTTCACTGAGTGTTAAGAAACTCTAGCAACCACCAGCAACACCTTCATCACTCTACCAAAAAAAAAAAAGAAACAAAAAAGTTTTCCAAACTAAAAAAAACCTACAAGAGTTTCCAAAGATATTGAAAGCTAATGCAGATCAGCTCTTTTGTACTCAGATTTATTCCAAAGTTTTTGTTTTTATTTGTCTTCGACATGCAAAGAAGCTGAAGCCAGTATGTTGATAGAGTGTAACAACTAACTTTCAGCAATGGTAGTAAAAAGCTAAGTTTTATTTATTAAAGCTAAAGTTATAAACTTTGGCATGAGTACAAACTACTTGAAATCTTCTTAGTTAACTCTCTTCAAACTTGGCTTCAGTTGTTATCTTCGATAATAGTTACTGTTGCTGCTATAGTTTGAAGCTTTGCTCTGCAGCTCACTGATTGTTGTGTTTCTCTTTTCATCTCTCTATTTCTTTCTCTTTGTAAAATTTTGTATAATTATGTATTTTAATACCCTGCACCACCCTGTTGAGGAGGGTTTATTAAGTTTGTGCGGATGTTTGTAACTTCTAAACGGCAAATGCCACACCCACCTTTAATTATACCGATCGCTTTAGAATCAAAATTTGAATCGATTTAACCATGTCCGTCTGTCCATCTAAAGTTGTGCGCAAGCTACAGGTCGCATTTTTTGAGATATTTTGATGAAATTTGATACAAGGACATGTATTGGCGCAAAAGGGAATCTTACTAAAAATGGACCGAATTGAACCATTTTTAGAATCCCATATGAGGTCCTATTACTTTTTGAGATATATCCATGAAATTTGGTACAAGGAAATGTATTGGCCCAAAAAGGAACGATTTTGAAAATGGATAGGATCAGACCATTTTTAGAATTATTTTTGGGCCAGTACATTTCCTTGTACCAAATTTCATCAAAATATCTCAAAAAAAAAAAAAGTACATATAGGACCTTATATGAGAAGGGGTTCTAAAAGTGGTCCAATCCGGTCCATTTTCAATTGGTTCCCCTTTGGGCTAATACACGTCCCTGTTCATCGAATTAGGATTTATTGACACTGAAAATACTATACAGAAACATGGAGGCTAAGAGTTACCTTGACTTCCTTTTTATCTTTTCCTTTCATTTAGTATGTAAGTCTAGTGTTTAAGTCTAGTTCTTAAGTCAATTTTTTTAACGTAATTTAATTTAAATACACACATAGGTCAAGTGCCGGGAGCAAGCACGTTTCTCTGAAATTTCGATATTCTTATAATCTTCAATATTTGTTATGTTTTAAATTTGATATTGTCGTACCAAAAATGCCATTAAAGTAATACATTATAGTATTAAGTCTTTCCCTATTGCTCTAAATTTAAAATTGTAAACACATTTTCTGTATATTGGAAAAAAAGTCTCAAATAAATCGAATCTAATCTAATGTATATATAATCGAAGCTATTGTTTTTTATTTAATATCACATAATACCATTGAAAACGCTATCATGGAACGATTACTTTATGCAACTGCATTTCTCACTCTCTCTCTCTGTGATGAAATCATAGATGTAATGATCACAAAACCTCAAAATATGTAATAGTTGAAGCCGAAAACGAAATGAAACGAAAACCAGAACAGACAGTTTCCTTAAAGCAAAATACAATACAATACAATACAACAACAATGAAGTAGATTACACGACGTAAAGCATATCTTCTGGAGGCACAATGGATTAGACAGACAGACAGACAGACACAACAATAATAAACCGAAACCGCAAAAATATTTACTTTCATTAGTTTCTCACTTCTCACTTCTCTATCTCTCTCTCCTCTCCTCTCCTCTCGTTCTATCTCCTTCACTTTGTCTACCTAAAAACTATTTTCTAAGCTTATGCAAATCCAGGCTTTTAAGTTTCAGTTGAAGTCTGTGAACACGATAATTGTTGTAAAGTATAAGTAGCGCGAATAGGTAGTAATTTGTGTAATAACTATTAAAGCAAATCACCTCAAGTCAAATGTATTATACCATGAAACTATTGCGTTATATTGCTTCTAATTACACAAATGCAAATACAACAAATCAAAAAAAATATACATAAAATCAATTGTCAGTAATTTTGATTGCAATTGATGTACGAGGGAGTACAATGAAAAATATATTTACTCAGTCATTAACCGAAAATGAACTGAAATTTATTTGACAGGAGCTCAGGAATAACACAAATAATTACAATTTTATTTTAAATAATTTTTTTCGGTTGACTTTTCGAACTAATTAATTATCAAAAATTAATCAATAATTAAAACGAAAAAAAACAGTAATAAAAAGTTTTAGCTTAAGGCAAATTTTATGTATCCTTTACACATAGAGTGTGGGCATGGCTAAAATACAATTGCCCCCTTTTTTTAATAACTATTCACGGTTGTATTAAATGTTACCTTGGCGTTCAAATTCTTTGGGGAAGATTTTACATTTGTATCTTAATTTTTCTCATTATGAGAAACTTTTCCTAATTAATGTCTTAATGTAAATTTTATAAAATCAGGACGCCGGACGGAACTGTAGATAGACTTGGCCGCAATCACCCCGTGGCGCTGAAGCATGGACTCCAACACAAATTGATGAGGCTTGTTTGAGAGAAAAATTCTGCGAAAGGTCTTTGGCTCTGTACGCGTTGGCGGATGGAATTGCGATTTAGAATGAATCTTGAGCTGTTTGAGCTTTACGCCGACATTGACAATGTCCGTAGGCCATCAAACATTTGGACTACACAACTAGAGAAGGTGCGCTCAAGACCGAAGCACGTGGCGTTCTTTCTCGCAATGATGATGATGACGACATACCTTATAGGGGCCCAGTGTTATTACCAACAGAGAGATGAACTTATAATACTTTACGTGTTATGTAAAAATTCTCTAAAAAGTTGCGGTTAATTTTTTTTTTCAAAATAAAGTCGAAAAATTTATTATATAATGTGTGTGCTTGTGACAAGTACTACGCAGACTCCACTCACTCGTTAGGTGAATAACATTTTATAATTATTATTAATATTATTATTTAATTATAAATTACAGCTATTTGTTTGATAATAACCCTGTAAGTGGGAATTTTTTTTGAAAAGAGTGAATGAACGGCCCCTAAGTAGCTAAGTGGGGTAAGGCTTTCTCTTAGTAAACTCTGCCTGCTGCAGGACACGGATTCAAATCCAGCTGAGGAAAAAACTGAATGAGTTTTTCAACTTGAATTTGAACTCATGTGTCGCTTTGGACAGTTAAGAATATTACCATGAAAGTCGAGGTTGGTTCAACAGGCGAATGAGCATTTAAGCTTTTAAAAAGCCATAAATTATTATTATTATTATGGATTTGGTCCTTTTTTACGAGGACGAAAGCATTAAGTCTATATAGTTAGTGATGGACTGAGGAACGTCCGAATGGAACTATTGTTAAGTATTATATCAGGTACTGAACTTAAACCTAATTTTCCGTCTTGATTCGATTATATTGGCGTTCAGCTGTTTTCAGTTTACCTATGATAGCTGCACAGGCATTTTTACTACAATTCCATATCGATAAAGATCGCACCATATACGGGATAAAATAATGGCCCCAACTCCCCTGGCCCCTGAAAGTTTGACGCTGACAATTGGACAATTGGACAATTGTAATCTTCTGAGGCTTATTTCTAGAACATTAATTGACTGCATTCACAAGAAGTTTTTCCTTTTTACGTTTTGGTTTCCTTTGTTTTAAATTTTTCTTTTTTGGCTTTAAGGAATTATTCGAATTTTCAAATAAGGCCTTCATTGAAAGAACATTACTTAGACGCTATATATAGAGGGGGTCCATATTCTTTAGCTACAGTTTCGGAAACATTTTTATCAGCCGCGCTAACGATTCCTTTGTCTGGTGCACACTGCTTTTGTCTGCTACAACAAAACATTCTGTTAATTACCTAGGAGATGGATATTTTTTTATTACTTTACATTTTTATTTCTTAATTTTTATAGGGCCACCTGAGCGGCATTATTTTCGATTAACACGTTAAAGGTAATTTTTTACCTTTAAACAAACATTTACAATAACATGACATTTATGTACGTAATAACAGCAGTCGTAAAATGTTTATTGACAAAAAAACTAACATGATCATTAAAGCTGATACGAGGATACGCATCCTTATACTTGCAATTATTTATTTATTTATTTTATTAATTTAATATGTATTAATTAAATTATACTTTAATCAGCAAATCCGAATGAATATTTTGACACTCTATGCAGATTCATCTACTAGATAGTAGACTTGTGTATGTACGTGTTAAATTTAATTGAAATTATCGGCACGCTAAGCGTTATTGTATCTGCCGTTTACGTTGACCTTTATACTTTTTCCACATTCAGTCAGTTCGATCACCAAAAAAGAAACAACGATTAATTTCGAAAATTTTCGAAAAATTTATACCTATGTCAAATAAAATGGAAGCCGTGAATGCCAAATTAAACGATTATTTGTTTAAAACAGGTGATTTTTAAGATTCGTTGTATCTATAATCTAAACGGATGGTTTTTGTGAAATTAAAGCCCAAAAATAATTCCAACAAGTAAAAACGAGAAATATTATTAAAAGAGTCATTTTCTAAGCAAATGGGCAGTACCTTGCCCATTAATTATATATTCTTTAAAAGTTACAAAAATTTCCAAACGTTTGCAAAAAATTTGACCAAATTCGGAGCAGTAGTTTTCTAGTTATAAGCCAAGCAAGTTCACCTTCATTTTTGTGGTCGTAATTTTGAAAATCATGCAAGCATAAACATGTTAGCAAAATACCAGGCGCCCAGCATACCTTAGCAAGCAAATCTTGATTTTAGGAATTTTTTAAAGTCGTATAACTTTTTAACGGCTGCACGGATTTTGTTCAAACTTTTTGTAAAAGCTTGTAAATTAATTCAGCTTTCAAACGAAGTATATTATGTGGGCGTGGCACCACCCACTTAGTAAATAAACAAGAAAATAGATTAAAAAGTCATTTTCTAAGAAAATGAACAGTGCCACGCCCATTAAAATTATTTCCCCGCAAAGCTAGAGAAATTTCCAAACGTTTGCGAAAAATTTGACCAAAATCGGAGCAGTAGTTTTCTAGTTATAAGCCAAGAAAGTTCACCTTCATTTTTTTGGTCATAATTATGATAATCATGCAAGCACAAACATGTTAGCAAAATACCAGGCGCCCAGCATACCCAGCAAGCAAATTTTGATTTTAGGAATTTTTTTAAAGTCGTATAACTTTTTAACGGCTGCACGGATTTTGTTCAAACTTTTTGTAAAAGCTTGTAAATTAATTCAGCTTTCAAACGAAGTATATTATGTGGGCGTGGCACCACCCACTTAGTAAATAAACAAGAAAATAGATTAAAAAGTCATTTTCTAAGAAAATGAACAGTGCCACGCCCATTAAAATTATTTCCCCGCAAAGCTAGAGAAATTTCCAAACGTTTGCAAAAAATTTGACCAAAATCGGAGCAGTAGTTTTCTAGTTATAAGCCAAGAAAGTTCAGCTTCATTTTTGTGGTCATAATTTTGAAAATCATGCAAGTATGAACATGTTAGCAAAATACCAGGCGCCCAGCATACCCAGCAAGCAAATTTTGATTTTAGGAATTTTTTTAAAGTCGTATAACTTTTTAACGGCTGCACGGATTTTGTTCAAACTTTTTGTAAAAGCTTGTAAATTAATTCAGCTTTCAAACGAAGTATATTATGTGGGCGTGGCACCACCCACTTAGTAAATAAACAAGAAAATAGATTAAAAAGTCATTTTCTAAGAAAATGAACAGTGCCACGCCCATTAAAATTATTTCCCCGCAAAGCTAGAGAAATTTCCAAACGTTTGCGAAAAATTTGACCAAAATCGGAGCAGTAGTTTTCTAGTTATAAGCCAAGAAAGTTCACCTTCATTTTTTTGGTCATAATTATGATAATCATGCAAGCACAAACATGTTAGCAAAATACCAGGCGCCCAGCATACCCAGCAAGCAAATTTTGATTTTAGGAATTTTTTTAAAGTCGTATAACTTTTTAACGGCTGCACGGATTTTGTTCAAACTTTTTGTAAAAGCTTGTAAATTAATTCAGCTTTCAAACGAAGTATATTATGTGGGCGTGGCACCACCCACTTAGTAAATAAACAAGAAAATAGATTAAAAAGTCATTTTCTAAGAAAATGAACAGTGCCACGCCCATTAAAATTATTTCCCCGCAAAGCTAGAGAAATTTCCAAACGTTTGCGAAAAATTTGACCAAAATCGGAGCAGTAGTTTTCTAGTTATAAGCCAAGAAAGTTCACCTTCATTTTTTTGGTCATAATTATGATAATCATGCAAGCACAAACATGTTAGCAAAATACCAGGCGCCCAGCATACCCAGCAAGCAAATTTTGATTTTAGGAATTTTTTTAAAGTCGTATAACTTTTTAACGGCTGCACGGATTTTGTTCAAACTTTTTGTAAAAGCTTGTAAATTAATTCAGCTTTCAAACGAAGTATATTATGTGGGCGTGGCACCACCCACTTAGTAAATAAACAAGAAAATAGATTAAAAAGTCATTTTCTAAGAAAATGAACAGTGCCACGCCCATTAAAATTATTTCCCCGCAAAGCTAGAGAAATTTCCAAACGTTTGCAAAAAATTTGACCAAAATCGGAGCAGTAATTCCCAAGTTATAAGCCAAGAAAGTTCACCTTTATTTTTGTGGTCATAATTATGATAATCATGCAAGCATAAACATGTTAGCAAAATACCAGGCGCCCAGCATACCCAGCAAGCAAATTTTGATTTTAGGAATTTTTTTAAAGTCGTATAACTTTTTAACGGCTGCACGGATTTTGTTCAAACTTTTTGTAAAAGCTTGTAAATTAATTCAGCTTTCAAACGAAGTATATTATGTGGGCGTGGCACCACCCACTTAGTAAATAAACAAGAAAATAGATTAAAAAGTCATTTTCTAAGAAAATGAACAGTGCCACGCCCATTAAAATTATTTCCCCGCAAAGCTAGAGAAATTTCCAAACGTTTGCGAAAAATTTGACCAAAATCGGAGCAGTAGTTTTCTAGTTATAAGCCAAGAAAGTTCACCTTCATTTTTTTGGTCATAATTATGATAATCATGCAAGCACAAACATGTTAGCAAAATACCAGGCGCCCAGCATACCCAGCAAGCAAATTTTGATTTTAGGAATTTTTTTAAAGTCGTATAACTTTTTAACGGCTGCACGGATTTTGTTCAAACTTTTTGTAAAAGCTTGTAAATTAATTCAGCTTTCAAACGAAGTATATTATGTGGGCGTGGCACCACCCATTTAGTAAATAAACAAGAAATATGATTTAAAAAGTCATTTTCTAAGAAAATGAACAGTGCCACGCCCATTAAAATTATTTCCCCGCAAAGCTAGAGAAATTTCCAAACGTTTGCAAAAAATTTGACCAAAATCGGAGCAGTAGTTTTCTAGTTATAAGCCAAGAAAGTTCACCTTCATTTTTTTGGTCATAATTATGATAATCATGCAAGCATAAACATGTTAGCAAAATACCAGGCGCCCAGCATACCCAGCAAGCAAATTTTGATTTTAGGAATTTTTTTAAAGTCGTATAACTTTTTAACGGCTGCACGGATTTTGTTCAAACTTTTTGTAAAAGCTTGTAAATTAATTCAGCTTTCAAACGAAGTATATTATGTGGGCGTGGCACCACCCACTTAGTAAATAAACAAGAAAATAGATTAAAAAGTCATTTTCTAAGAAAATGAACAGTGCCACGCCCATTAAAATTATTTCCCCGCAAAGCTAGAGAAATTTCCAAACGTTTGCGAAAAATTTGACCAAAATCGGAGCAGTAGTTTTCTAGTTATAAGCCAAGAAAGTTCACCTTCATTTTTTTGGTCATAATTATGATAATCATGCAAGCACAAACATGTTAGCAAAATACCAGGCGCCCAGCATACCCAGCAAGCAAATTTTGATTTTAGGAATTTTTTTAAAGTCGTATAACTTTTTAACGGCTGCACGGATTTTGTTCAAACTTTTTGTAAAAGCTTGTAAATTAATTCAGCTTTCAAACGAAGTATATTATGTGGGCGTGGCACCACCCACTTAGTAAATAAACAAGAAAATAGATTAAAAAGTCATTTTCTAAGAAAATGAACAGTGCCACGCCCATTAAAATTATTTCCCCGCAAAGCTAGAGAAATTTCCAAACGTTTGCAAAAAATTTGACCAAAATCGGAGCAGTAGTTTTCTAGTTATAAGCCAAGAAAGTTCAGCTTCATTTTTGTGGTCATAATTTTGAAAATCATGCAAGTATGAACATGTTAGCAAAATACCAGGCGCCCAGCATACCCAGCAAGTAAATCTTGATTTTAGGAATTTTTTTAAAGTCGTATAACTTTTTAACGGCTGCACGGATTTTGTTCAAACTTTTTGTATAAGCTTGTAAATTAATTCAGCTTTCAAACGAAGTATATTATGTGGGCGTGGCACCACCCATTTAGTAAATAAACAAGAAATATGATTTAAAAAGTCATTTTCTAAGAAAATGAACAGTGCCACGCCCATTAAAATTATTTCCCCGCAAAGCTAGAGAAATTTCCAAACGATTGCAAAAAATTTGACCAAAATCGGAGCAGTAGTTTTCCAGTTATAAGCCAAACAAATTCACATTCATTGTTGTGTGTGTGTGTGTATGTATGTGTGGTCGTAATTTGAAAAGTTACAAAACAAACATGAAAATGTGAGAAAAATACCAGGCGCTCAGAACTGCGCAGTAAGCAAATGACGATTTAACATAATCTTTAAAGTCTTATAACTTGGAAACGGCTGGGCGGATTTTGTTCAAACTTTTTGTGAAACTTTCTAAATTAAATCAGCTTTCAAATGAAGTATAATATATGGGCGTGGCATCACCCATTTTGCTAATAAACCACCATTTATTTTGAAAAAGTCATTTTCTAAGCAAATGGGCAGTGCCACGCCCATCAATTTAAGTTCCCCGAAAAGCTACTGAAATTTCCAAACGTTTGCAAAAAAATTGACCAAAATCGGAGCAGTAGTTTTCCAGTTATAAGCCAAACAAATTCACATTCATTGTTGTGTGTGTGTGTATGTATGTGTGGTCGTAATTTGAAAAGTTACAAAACAAACATGAAAATTTGAGAAAAATACCAGGCGCTCAGAACTGCGCAGTAAGCAGATGGCGATTTAACATAATCTTTAAAGTCTTATAACTCGGAAACGGCTGGGCGGATTTTGTTCAAACTTTTTGTGAAACTTTCTAAATTAAGTCAGCTTTCAAATGAAGTATAATATATGGGCGTGGCATCACCCATTTTGTTAATAAACAACCATTTGTGTTGAAAAAGTCATTTTCTAAGCAAATGGGCAGTGCCACACCCACTGATGTCTCGATCGACTAAGATTTTGACACTTCTCATGAATATATGCTCTTTGTAGGATCCCTGACGTCTACTTCTTGATGTTGCAAATGGGACTTAGTATTTAGTTCTTCATTTTCGGGTGGAGGCTATAAAAAATTGCAACCGGAAGCCTTCATTTTATTACCGTGTATTCACACATTCCATATGAAAATTAAGAAATACGTAAACACTTAATTTGTTTTATTTATTTATTCATTATTAATTTTTGTGTATAAGTAAATGATAATAAAGATGATGACGATGCAAACAAATTTTTATTACAAAATTTTATTAAGTAATTACTTTATCATTCCAAACAATGATTCTGTTCTAAATGTGATTACTTAATCAGTTCCGCTTATTTCCTCTTCACTAGATTCATCCGGAGAGGCAGAAGTGGTTGCCTTCTCTTCTTCATCCTCCTCATCATCACTAGCCGGCTTTTTACTCTTGCGCAGTGGTTCTTTTGTGGATTTGGTCATGGTGCTCTTCTTATCAACCTTCACAAAACCAGAAAAATTGAAAATTGGGGGGATTCGGACCCGACATTAATTATATAAAATATTTTTCATTGTCACTACTTACGGTTTTAGTTTTTTTGGTGTCCGGCTCTGAATTTTTAGTTTCTTTTTCTTTTTTATTCTTGCTCTTCCCTTCCGAACTTGAGCTGTCATCATCTGATATGTATTCTTTACTTTTAAATGAACCGGATGATATGTTGGCCTGTTTCTTGGGTGATTCGTTTTTCCGTTTTTTCGTCGTTTTACCCTTTTTCCCTTCATCCTCATCACTACCATCATCGGCTGTTGGCTTATAATTGCGCATTTCATCTAAATAGCGTTGTTTATCTTTGGCAGCTTTTTCTTCCCATTTCGATTTGTCCTTTAAATCCCTCCACATTTCACCGCCCTTCTTAGCAATCTCGGTTACTTTAATGCCGGGATTATCACGTTTAATCTGATCGCGCGTTTCATTCAACCACAACATGAATGCTGTGGTAGCCCGTTTGGGTTTATTGGAGTCTTTCTTCTTATTAGAGGTTTTTCTCTGCAGAGAAAGAATCAAAGCAATCAAAAGTTATAAATTTTTTCGTAAATATCAATTAATTGAGAATTTTTTTACCACTTTATCACTCTTTTCCTTCTTCTCACGGCGTTCTTTCTTTTCATTTTTATGCTTTTTATGCTTTTTGGCATCATCGCTGCCCTCAGTACCACTGTGACGGCCACCTGTAGCATCAGAATCATCGTCGGTATCACTTTGAGCATTAGAATCATATTCTTCAGCTACATCTGATTCATTTTCGTTGGGTTTAAAATCTTCATCTGTAGATTCTTCTGAACCTTCATCATCATTATCGGACTCTTTTTCGCGTGCCTCCGCTTTAACTCGAGCCAAATAGGCGTCAGGTTCATTTTCATTTTCCGAATCACCGAAATCAACATCTTTATAACCACCCCCCTTATCTTTGCCAATATTGCTGACGTGCAGCTTCTTTTGGGTAATGAAATCAAATAGTTTCGAGTATTCCTCTTTTTCTATGGACGAGAATGTGTTGACGGTGCCATTTTTTAAACTAATTTCAAAATCAAAGCTACGCGTTGAACCACCACTACGGGCAAAATTCACCGAGGAAATCTCTTCGAAACGTATATGTATAGGCGGTTTGTGTATATAAATGAAACCACGCTCCAGTGGATACAAATAGCCTGCAGCTGCCTTAAACGAACATCCTACAGCCGCTGTGCCAGAGTGTCTGTGTATTTTCATTTATGATAATTTATCATTTATCAAAATATACATAAATATGTACAAATACACTTACCCAACAAAACTGCCAGGTCCTGTAATCTTTCGGCCTATTAATACTTTCATTACTTTGCCCATTACCTCATACAAAGGGCCGGACAGCTCTTTCTCTAATTTGCCGTCATACTTCTCCTTCAGTTCTTTCTCTGTGAAAGGCAATTCAATAGATGCTTCTTCTTCTGGACCAAACAGTAAAACCAAAAAATGGTAACGTGTCTGGCCCTGTTTAATGGGCGGATCTAGAGATAAAACGAAGAACATTTGGCGATTGTCTTTATGGGGCAATAGAAAAAGGCGCAACACTGAATCCATGGGTATTTTGTAATCAAATGTTTTGCCATGCAATTGAAAAAAGGTGGAAAACACTTTAATGTCGTAACGGCCCCTCGGTGTAAGGCAGTGAATTTCACGGAATATAGCTATAGCATCACCCGATGCCGATATCACGGACGCCTTATTCATAACATTAGTTTGGAATGTTTCAACCGGATCGTCGTCCGCCGATTCCACAGATGGAATATGAAAACGCATTTCCATTAAGCCAACCGGAGCATCATCATTCTGATGAAATTCCAATGTTACCTCATTCCGTCCGGTCATGCATTGCGAAACATGGGACAAGGGCACCTCAAATATCGTTTTAGTGTCTTTATCAAAACTTAATACTGAACCTAAAAACCGTGCCGTTCCCCAATTCCAACCTTTCACACACATTTCCTTCTCCACCAATTCTTGTTTATACGATTTTTTAATAAAATTGGACAACTTTTCATTTTCATTGTCCTTGAAACCAACGAAACGGTGCAAATGGCCACTTTTGGTGAATATACGCAAACCCCAAGTACCAACAAATTTTTGTGAATTAATTAAATCAATATCATCGGTAGCAATTTGTTCCACTTTTCCAGTTTTACTATTTTTAAAAACGATATTTTGTTCAGTTAGTTTTAAACGGCCCGGCGTCTGCAAATAAAGAAAAAAAAATAATTTATATTTATTTATGAATTAATAAATTTCTTTTGAAGAAAATTACCATAACTCCACGAACTTCAGCCGAAATATCGTTATATTCTAGAGTTTCGGTCATTTTTTAAGTTTTTAATAAATCAATTTAATTTTATAAAACACAAAATCACGTTTTTAAGAAGAGAACGCTAAACTAAATCGCTAGCTTTGGAAATGTTGAAACATGAAACTAATGGCAAATAAATTGCTTAAGGCTAGTGCAGATGACTTGCTTACATATGCTTTTGACTGTAAAATCAGAGATGTATTATTAATCGTTGAAACATATACTTGCATTTGTTGAGGTATAAAATCGTTGCCTTCTCTGTGTTAATTTGTATATATTTACAAACAACTTTGCTGCCGCTTGCTATCTTCTTCTGTTCATTTGACATCTATATAAACATTTATTATTTGTAAAGTAGGCGCAAAACGTTTCCTAAATATTCTTAGAATTCGAATAAATTGAGGAATAAAATAAAATATATTTATAAAATGGACAGCGTAAGTCCAGGGTTTTTGCAAGCCGACAGAATTTTATATTTAAGAATCTTCTACAGGAATTAAGAAGTAAAATCGAATCATGCTGTCGTACTGCCGAAGACTTTACAAAATTATATTATTCATCCTTTGATAAACGGAGACATGTAAGTGTGCCTACCCCTTGCATACCCCAATCTAACGAATCTTCCCACTTTTAGGCTATGGGCCGTTTATACTTGGATAATGGTTTATTTGTGTGGAATGGTAATGGTAATAACGGCAAAGATAATATTCAAAAATATTTTGTCGAATTACCCAGTTCCGAGCATAACATTACCACATTAGATGCTCAGCCAATTGTTGATGAAGCATTAAATGGTCAAATAACATTTTTAATACAAACAGGTGGTACGGTCAGGTATACAGATCAGCCTACCAAGCCATTCCAGCAAACCTTTATTATAACAGCGCAAGATGATAAATGGAAAATAGTGAGCGATTGTTATCGTTTGCAAGATGCCTTAATAACACAAGAACACCAGTAGATTATATATATTATATGTGTAGGATGGCAATAAGCAAACGAAATGAACTTCTGCGTTGTAAAGTTTTTCTTATTACGGAAGCAATTTATTGATTAAATTGTTTGCGTTGCATGATTACCATTCATCTGAATAAATTAAAAGCATGATAAAAGAGTCTAGTTCCTCCACTATATATAGTTTAGTTTCACCTGTATGGCGGGCGCTTTAAATACGCCCTTTATTTTACTCTTTTTTGACTTTCTTTGATTCAGGCTCTTCGTCTCCTTTGGTTGTCTCTTTTCCTATGGGTTCGGAGAATACTGCCTTTGGTTGAGTTTGTTTATAAGCGGGCGCTATCCAATACGGATTTTCTTCAGCTTCTTTAGCATACTTTAATATTGCCTCCCTGGGATCCTGATCATCATCCACTCTCTTACTGAGACCCAAATTTCGTATTACATACGAGGACAAGGTGCCGCCTGAACTTGCCACACGTCCTCCCTGTCCACTAGTAATTGGCAAATCTGGTCGTCGTGATTTAATCGGATCCAAACGTTCCTTTTCAATTTTCTTGCGTGAAGAGCGAGATTTCTCTTGCCGGAACATGGGCAGAGCATGCGGCGTTATAATTTGCGATACACCCGCCATCTCTGTGTGTTTTTTCTTGCGATACGTCTTCACCGCACACAGTTTGGCGCCCCTAAAGCTGCGCCTTTCATTATAATATCCCTTCACGACACCATTACCACAGCCCACAAATATCTGATTTAACTTGGGATGCCAGACTGTTTTGATAATGTGTGAATTCGTTACCGGTATACGCTTAACTTCCTCAAATGTTTGTACATCATAGAAGTAGAGATTTGCGTGTTGCTGGCCTTTGGGCAAAGATTCACCGGTAACGAGTAAACGGTCATCTGGACTAAAGCAGCAGTCGGTGGTGTCATAGCGGGAATATAAGCCGGGCCATACGTGGAGTGGCTGTTTCAGTTGCCGCAAATCCCACAGCTTCATGGTTTCATCGTTGGAACGTGTAGCTATGTGATTTCCTAAATAGGAAAATACAACCGAAGTAATTTCATTACCTTTTTCATGCGCCCCCCGCACACAATGCGTTGTGTTGACAAACATTTTTCTAGTATCCCATGTTTGCAGTGAACCATCAATACAACCAGCTGCTATAAGTGTGGCATCACGATTATAGCCACAAGAAGAGGCATTTGTTTTTAGGCCACCCAGAGCTCGTGTCTTTATAACGGTATTTTGTTCTTTATTCTTTAGACCCCGCCATATCCTTAGAGTGCCATCCATGGCTGCGGTAAGAAATTCCTCTTTAGTGTAAGGATGCCAACAGCCAGCCGTTAATTGAGCTATGTGACCCTTTGTTTTTGACATATCACTGATATACTGATCTCCCTTAACACATTCCATTTTCTCAAAACCATCACGATCCACTATTTTAGCTTGAGCGTTCCCTGATATTATCAATATCATGTCACCTGTTATGGAATACTGCAAGCCACGTATGGGATAATTCTCACATGGTTGTATTGTACGAAAACTGCGCATAGAAGAATCCATGCCAGCAAAATCCCAAAAACACATATCGAAATCTATGGATCCGGACACTATACGGGCTCCTGCTGGGTCGCTAGCCAAAGCCAATACCGCTCGGCTGCCGTGCTGCATTTCTACTTCATGCGTGTCAGGTATTTTTTTCATCAAATTCACATCATCATCATCATCGTCGTCTTCATCACTTTCATCATTATCATTTTCATCAACTTTATCATCTTCATGTTTTGTCTTCTCGTGTGCTAATTTATTATCCATCATAAAAGGTAATGGACCTATAACATCACCCTCATCATCATTTTCGTTTTCGTCTGCGTCATTATTTTCTGCATATTCCGCCTCATGTACTGTGGCTGGAGCTACAACTTTCGCTTTGGCAATTTGCTCCTAAAAATAATTAAATCGTTTAAAATTCGATTGGGATTACTCTTGCTTGTACCTATAACTAACATTTATATCAAAAACTTTTGCTGTTTTACGCCCAAAGCCGGTTATGCCCATTATTTCCTTCAGTTTTTGATTTTCCAAATCATCAGTAACCTCTTCCACTTTACGTTGTAGTTGCTCTTTATCGATTTTTTTAAAACCTATAGAGCTGCCGCCGGTTGGTATCTCGCTTTGTGGTTTATTATTTTCTGTTCGATTCACATTTTCATAAAAGGACGAATTAATTTTGCCAAATGCTATTTTACCACGTTGCATATTGTTTTCTTTATTTCTTATTTTATTAAATATGATGGATTTAAGCGCAACTTCATTTCATATTACGAATTTCTTTTTATCTTTAGTTACGCATCTGGAACATGTTTTTGTTTTACTTGTTTTCTTGTTTTGCACGTTTTATTTTTAATAAAGAGCAAGAGATTTTACAAGTGAAGTTATCGATTATTACAGTTTTGAATGCTGAAAATGAAAATGAGAATATGATTAGGAAACTCTGCTATTTCTTTGCAACCCTGATTAATAAGAACAAAAAAAAACAGAGGAAATTGAAAAGAATAAGAGGATATAGCAGCTGATGTTTTGCTTCAACGGAAGAAACACATTTGATAAAACTAAAATATTTCTACCACGGCAAGACGTAATCAAACTATTCATGTAAAAGTTGCAATATTTTGAATAAAATGCAAACATTTGCAGTGCATTCAATAATAGAATTTGCAATGACAAGAAATGGTATAATCCTTTAGGTTAAATACCTTCAATCTAGCGCAAGAATGCTTCGGCTTAGGATAAAAGCGGTTTATAACCGGTTTAGACGTAAATCTTTAAAATATATTGTTCAAGGTGTGAAAGGAACTTTTTTTACGAGTGTTGGCACAAATTTTCAAAGCATTCTTGTGGGATGATTTGGTTTTGTTAATTATCCATTTATGTATAATTTTTGCAATAAAAAAAATATTTATTTCACTTAACATTAATGTTTAAATCTAAGTATGTAGAAATTGTGGAAAAATAGCATCATCACATTGTGTCTATGTAGTATGGTATGTATAGTATGCAATTATACCTAAGATTAAATAAAAATTATACAAAAATTCTTAAAAATGGTACTTGTGCTGGTACAGAAGGTGGTTAGCTCTCTAGTTATTACAAGGTATACGCTGACAATTTAAGTGACCAAGTAAGCTACTAGGCACGCCTTAAGCCATACAGTCTGCCTTTAATTATCTCTATAAGGAATTCTTTATGGCCTTTATGGAATTATGCTCTTGCTTCTATATTAGGTATAGCTTTATATTTCCTATCTCTCCGCCACCATAACCAGTTATTTTCATTAAAGTAATCCTCAATCTGTGCTAAAGTGCGCCCCTTAGTTTCCGGCTGAAACATAAACATAAACACAGACACCAGAAAACTGGCAATGGCAAACATTAAGAAAACACCGCTCATCTTAATGGTCAAGTGTATGAGAGGAAAAGCTTTGGCCAACACAAACAGTGTAATATTCATGGCAGCGAAAACTCCGCCAGCAGTTCTGCCACGTATACGAGCCGGAAATAATTCACCCACCATAATACCCGGCATTACCATCAATGTTGTATTGGAGGCTATATAAAATAGCAGACAACTGCCCACCAATATAATATCTGTACCATTTACAGTACTCTGTCCCTGTCTTATAAATAAAAATATGCTTAATATCAAGCAACTTAAACCGGAACCGATACCAGATAGAATAAGAATAGGGCGGCGTCTGACAAATAGCAACATCACGCACAACATTATAGTGCATAAAATTCGAACAATAGCCGTCCAAATGGCGGCACTTTTTGTATCAAATTCCGCACCAAAGCCGGCTATAATGTCGACAGCATAGAACACCACAATAAATGTACCGGAAATGATTTGCAAAAATGACAACACGATAACTATCACCAAGGGTTTGATGGCCACCCGTTGACAGCATAATTGAAATATATTCTCCTTGGTGTTGGCGGAGGCGGCACGTTCCCTTTCTAGTCTTTCGCTCATATCGTTTAATTCCTTTTGTGCGGATATTTCGTTACCACGTAGAAATGTTAAAGCTGCCAATGCTTGTGGAAGGCGATAGTGTCTTAGCAACCAAACGGGAGATTCAGGTATAAAGAAAATTGCCAAACCGGCCATTGCGGGTAATATGTTACCACACCAAGCTACCACACGCCAATGCAGAGTAGATCCCAACGCATAAACCAACATTATGCCCAATGAATAGGAAACGAACGGTGTTCCTATTAACAGGCCGCGCAAATTCGGTTCAGCCGTCTCAGCTATATACACCTAAAATGAAAGCAAACGTTAGTTATGTCACATTCGATGCCGAAACTATTTCATCAAATTAAGCTTAACAACGGAATCTTCTTCTACTCATACATATATTCTAAACAAACAAACAAACAACTAAACGATGTAAACATTTAGAAACCGGAACATTTTTTACGAGATCATTTGTCTGAACATTTTGAGTTCATTTACGTGGATTTCCCCAAACACATGCAAATATTCACACAAACTCATCGCAGACAAAACAGAAATTTACATAAATTAAGTACGAACTGGGCATATGTGTTTCCAGAAAACGTCACGGACACATTTATTAAGATGCACTTTTGTAAAATTTACGCACAACTGAGAACTCATCAGCTCATGAATAACTGAGCGTTTGGCGGAACTTTTTCATTTAATATGCGTTGACAAGCGGCGTTTGTTCTTTTTTTGTTTTTTGTTTAATATAAAACGAAATCAAACAACACACAATGCATTAGGCAACAAAACTTGTCGGAAGCTAATTGAAATGGAGAATGTATTATTCGGGCACATATAAGGTCTAATGAAATATTTACACATGTCGTCGGTGTTGTGTTTGCCAGTACACGCACCACAAAAGATGATGGTCAGCATACTTAATTTATAATTTGTCCAATATATTAACTAATTGAATCTCATCATACCTGACATGGTCCGCCTAAGATGCCCGTTGCAAAGCCGCATAAAAAACGTCCCACAAATAACATGGGATACGATTGTGCTAAAGCTAATACAATCCATCCCATAAATGTGGGTATGGTGGAGATTAGAAGCGTACTGCGACGTCCTATGTAATCAGCCAAAGGTCCCGATATCAAGGCCCCAACAGGTGTGGCCAAACTGTGTACGCTTGCTGGTGATAAAATATACAATAAACGTTACAACGAAATTGAATATGATCGCAAAGCTGTTCACCTATCCAAGAACCCATTTCAAGATCAAGAAAGATTTCTGGGGTAGAGTTAGTGGCTAAGGTACTGTTGGATAATTGGGGTAGCAGCACCGCCGAATAACCTATAGGCACACCACAAGCAGCGGTTAATAATAAAACGGCACAGGTACATAATATCTGAAAAAAGGAAAAATATCGTGTCAAGTCTAAACGTAATTGGATGAGCTTTCCCTTTTTTCTTTTTAGGCTTTAAACGCGACAAAAATTAGCAATTTTCATGAAATTTTTCCTCATATCGAAATTGTGATGCCATATAAAAGTGCGATCAAGCTCAAGCATGCATTAAAGAATCCGTATTCAAAATTCAAAATCTATCGATTGATATCAAAATTGAATATTTTTGGAAGATTTGTTAAAATTGACCCCGAAAAAGAGATGTGGCCTCCGCTGAAACCCTTCAGTAGGACAACCAGGCTTGCTCACCGATCTCACCCATACGTTATGGAGTTGCCGGCGTATCGCACAACACATTACCGAAACGGTTCGTTCTTTAACCGTGGTGTTCGCCTCTGGAACCACCTACCTCCAGGGGTGCTTCCCACCATGCCTAGTGTACGCAATTTCAAAATCAACGTACACAAACACTACTCCCTCTAATCCCTTCTAAGTATAGGGGTCATCCCCTGAGTGAATGGTTATATATTTAAAAAAAAAAACAGTAAAAATGGTCCGATTGAGCTGAAACTTGTCTCAACTGAACACTATAGTAAATGGAATAATTGAATCAAGTTTCATCGAAAAATATTAAAAATTGTGGATTGTAGCCACAGAAAAGTCTTTTCTGTGCGCCAAGTGCCACAACCCTACTTTAAAATGATCACAACTACCGTCCCCGAGATCCGATCGATCCGATCAAGCTTGATTGACCTATTGTAGCCGCTGTTGTGACGATTTAAACCTTTAACGATTGATGACACCTTAAACTGATGATGTAATGTTAAAATGAATAATCAACGAAGAAGGCCTATCCAGGGTTAATTAGACAATATAATTTCTTATATAATATTCTTTTTTCTTCACTTACCTGATGATAAATGCCTCGTATTTCTGTTCGATGTTTTGGTATTTTCTGTGTTTGATACAAATTTGTGATTGGATCCGGTAGTTGTTTAACAATCTGATAATTTTTGGGCACAAAGTTAACAAAGGCATCTTTTTTATCACTGTAACGAAAATTAAAGATATTTTATTATTAACAAAAACAAATTACAAAGTAGTGCAACAGGCGCACTTGTGAACATGAAAAGAGTTTATCATGAAAGCAAAGCGCGTAGATGTTGTATATAAAAAATGGAAAGCGATTACATTATTTTTACCGCAAACTGATAAGAAATCAGTGCAAATAAAATAAAAACTATTAAGCAACAAACACACACACGCACACACGTATTATCCACATGCTTGCTCATAGTTATGAATGATAAACCAATAAGCAGTTTAAGTCTGTCTGCTGTTAGCTAACCATACATATTGTTTTGGTCTCTCCCTCTTTCTATAGATTTTACTCCTTGATTATGTTTGGTTTCAAATGTATTGATTAAAATGTTGTTGCAATTTATAATAATAATAAAACAAAATAAAAAATAATAATAATAAAAATATTCTATTGTAGAATTGAAACTGTTATTGATATTGTTGTTGTTGTTGTTGCTGTTGTATTAAACAATAAACAATGACAGAGCATACACTTCACTTAACACTGAACTTTCGCTTGCAATGTTATTTTACAAGTATATGTACATGTATGTGTGTGTGTGTGTGTATGCATGTATATACACTTTCTCATGTTTACGAATCTATTGTATTTCAATTATACGGTCAATATTTCAATATTCTACGGACTTACGGACAACCATACTACACCACACTGCACTATTACGAGTATATTCATTCTTGAAGGTTAACTGATTTCAATTCAAATGTTTTTTTGTTTTGTTTATTATTATTAGTGATTGACAACAACAATTATATATTTATATTTGCATATCATATCATATATTAACAGAATTATTCCATTTCATTGAAATTTTGAAGCCCTTATAAAGGAGCCACCAAAAGTAAAACACGTTTGTCTGTACATCCGTCTTTTGTAAGTACTTGTCAAGGTAACAATTGAATTTTTGACTTAACACTTGGTCTATATTTATGATATAATGGGATTATTTTGAATATAATCTCAGTTCATTTTTCGCCTACCTAGGTTAGGTTAAAGAGGCACTGGGAGGCTACAGGATGATTCCTCTTAAGAGTCTTTAACCATAACCATCTAATTCATCAGTCCTCCTGTGTAGGCTTTATAGAGTTTCAGCTGGCAAGGCGAGATTTTTAACAAATCTGATTTTAATAAATTTGTGAAAATTTGTTTCTTCTTCATCCTTTCATAACATGTATGCCACTTGACCTTAAAATGAAGTGTACTAATCGGATCAATATTTTGATACTTTCCACATAATATGGGCAGTATATTAAGCTTGTTATTCCGTTTGCAACACCCAGAAGGAGGTGTCAGAACCCCTCAATATATATGTATTCTTAATCAGGATTAAAAACTGAGTCGACGTAGACATGAATGTCCGTTTGTTTGTCGGTTCGTGTGTTTGTCTGTCTGCGGTATTCCCATAGGCGTACAAAATGCACGCCTATGAGAATGTATTAAAAATATGCTAAATCGGTCTACAAAAATTGAGCTATCAAGTTGAAATTTAGTAAGCTTATTTATCCATTGTGCTAAAAATAGGCGCGGTTGGATAACAGACACGCCCACAATCAACAAAAATCCTCATATCTGCCACAAAAATTGAAATTGATGAAAGTCGATGGGCACATGTATAGTTATCCCATACATCGATGTGCGAAAAATGGACGTGATCGGATAATAAACACGCCCACAATTTACAAAAAATTATTACTCAACGTATAACTCGACTTTCAAGAGGATACGCAATACATACACCATTACAGGGCGTAATCACATACCTGTTACGCCCACCATTATAGCATAAGCGTAAGTAATATTTGTCCGTACGTCCAATCAGTCAAAATATTAATTATTAGAAAATTTAATATATTTTCCTTTTTTTCAACATATCATGTAAGGTGCTGCTAATTTAATTACCATAAATTTAGCATATATTGCTAATTTATTACTCTTACATTGAATGAATCATCATTCGCTACTGAGAATTAAGTTGAAGATGTGCCAACCACAACAAACAAGTCTTAAACGAAATATTTTATTTGTTAAGACACAAATACTATGGAAATACATAACAAATAAAGATCGTGTTAATGAAAGATAAGAATCATTTATATGTAAAATAAAAACTCATATCAGAAGGTGTGCAAGAAAGTAGCAAAGTGAGGGTGTTAACAGCTGCCATGCAATATTTTTAAATATTTACCTGTTTTTTGTCATGTTGCCTTGAGAAATTATTCAATTGTTTGTACAAGTATTTCAAAATATATCCACAAAGATGGAGTGACGATAAATTTATCTTATATTAAAGACACTTTCTTATTATCTGGAAGAAATCGTTGACAGATTAAAGGTTGAAAAAGTTGAGGTTTATATGTTTTGTATTTAATTTTGAACCCTTCACATTAAAAGGTATGTTTAAGTGAGTTTGGCGCTTCTTTACGAATCAGTGTTAAGTACTGAGTCACTTGGTACAGCAAAATTGAAGCTATTCTCCTGAAATTAACTTTACATTTCTCTGCTCATGTAGTTGCCTATATAAAATTAGCAAAATTTGTTTAAAGTCACGCCCATCATTGGCAATAAATCTATGGCGTTCAATGTTTTGAATTATTTATTCATCTAGAGGCATAATTACTTTGCCGAAATCTTTGTAACATCTAGCAGAACCTGTTAGCCCAAGAAAATATTTTGTGCTTTAGATATTTAGCAATTTCGCAGCCTCCAGGGAGTGTGGGCCAATGGCTTAGTCCGAGAACTATAAATATATTCTTGATTGGCATGAAATTCTGAACGAATTTACCTATGTCTCTCTGTCCGTCCACGCTATGATAATTATTCTCTCCCGTTAATAAAAACAGAGATAATAATTCAAAACTTGGCTAAAATATTGGTTGTGCTTGTAAGCAGGTTGTTATTGAAATTAAGTAAAATTGATCGAGGGGAAACTGAGAAAAGGTGACTTTTTAAGATATTTTTAAACGCTTTATACATTTATACACATTATTACCGCACTCAGGCACGTGAGGCATGTCATTAAAACCGCTCTCACATTATAAAAACTTACTTAGCAGTCTCAACTTCTTACGAGTATCCAAGATATGGCTTCAAAAAAATATAACTTTTTTACTAGTTTTACACGTGGGGCCTCTTCTGGATTAATCTTTTGTCTTTATGCAGTAATTTTGCTTACTAATAATCTAGTTACGTCAAATAATTAGCTCGCTATTCAACGCAACTTAAAAATGTCGAAGTTTTCTTCAAGTTACGCAAATCGACAATTGTTTTTGAAGTAAGTTGGTATGACTTGGTAGAATTGTTCAAGTTTGACTCATATTGATGATGAGGCCAGGGTTTGGTGGACACATATAATAGAAAGTGATTTCCATTCAATATTCTATTCAGAGTCTAAGCTTCATACAGTTCAGTCTCAATTTAATTTGCCGTGAATATTTATTAATTTACAAAAATAAACGTATCTGGCACCAAATTCGATTAGTGGAGTTAAATAATAAAATAAAAAAGTACGCGCTTAAACGAAGTAACGTTCATGTGAAGGGTGTCTAAAGTTTGTTGAACACAAAACGTAGTTTTTTTTTTACTTCTTAACACATTAACACATAAAAACCTGCCTTGTTGCATAAAGTAACACTTTTAAATGCATTTATTATAAACACTAAATAATAATTATTGTAAATTTTTTATAAGTTCTTCATGTACTCGCATGGAAATTTATTTCTTTCAATCACACTTAATAATATTTTTTATGCAATAATACACCAAAAACGCACATTAAAATTAAAATAAGCTGGAAGTGCTTGACTGAGAGCTCTTTCTAACTGTGTGTTAAAATTGCCAACTCACTCTCTATTTATAATAAAATAAAAAATTTTTTATAACTCGGCATTCTTCTCCCAAGTATTGAAATCTCCTCTCATTCTTTTCTTGTCTCGCTTTGCAAATACATTGAGTTTCTCTTACATGAAGATCGTTTTATTGAAAATCTCAATTGAACAACAAAAGGAAGAGAATATATGGTGGATACACTCATTTGATATATGATAATAAGCAATTTTACTTCCGACATTTTTTGTTGAGACAGAATTGTAAACATGTTTGAACAAAATCAATTTTGGTTTATAACAAACAAAAAAAAAAAAAGGAAAATTATTATAAATTCTTTTGATGGTGCTATAAAAATCATAAACTTAGTACGTGTGGTAGAGGGTTTGTGTGTACATGTAAGACATATTGATATCGATTTACATCGAACTTTGGATTCCAATTGCGTGTTAGTTATCAAACCATGCCTATTTTTGGCATATCGATGGATAACTTAATTGTAAATATGCGTACTAAATTTCAACTTGATAGCTCAAAGTCTATTGTGGGCGTGGCACTTGGCTTATTTTGCCCATTTTAAATAGTGATCTAAAGCTAAAATTAAAAGTGTCTGTACAAAATGTCAGCTCAGTGCCAATAACAGACAGTCGCAGGGACACACGGACATACATATCTACATTGATTCAGTTTTCGACACGGATCAAGAATATATATACTTTGTAGTGTGTCTGATGCCTCCTTCTGAATGTTGCAAACGGAATAGCAAACGGAGTGTACCCCCCATTATGTAGAGGGTATAAAAATTCGTTCGTATGTCTTTCAAAATGAAGAACCTACGTAAAATTCGGAATTCTTCCGTATATTAAGAAGATCAGCTTTCAAACATTGTAAAAGAGTTTCTTATATCAGCATTGTTTGTCCGTACGTCCGTTAATTAAAACATGTAGCTAATAACTTATGTGTGATCCACTCAAAATAAAAGATGGCCCAACCATCGAGCCTACGGCTTAAAGACTATATGTATCAAATTTTTGATCTATCAGTATAATATTTTGGCTCTTGGCTTAATTTTTCTATTTTGCGGATGTACTGTACTATTACTATTGCTTATGTTAAAGTAATTTTGCGTGTGCATCCGTCCATTGGATAATACAGCTAGGGGCGAAACATATTGATCCGATTTAATCTTAAAGTCAAGCAGCATCTTTAAACCAACCTCTCACGTTAGCTGCAGAACTAATATTCGAGTCTCTAATACGGAACGTTGTAGGTTGAGCCGAACGCACAACCATGACACTGGAGGTTGCGTAAAATTGAAGATTTTATATAAATTTTTGTAAGGTATGGGTGGAGTGACCTTTAATCGGTTACATATTTTCGGGTTTATAAAGTATAGGAAGCTGGAAAACACCTACAGCTAAGATTTTATGCTAAAAAGTTACAACGGTTAAGGCCACATCAGGAACAAGGTGGAACATATTTAACGCTTTTCTAAAAGCATCTATACGCTTTAACTTGTCTTGCTTTGTTCGCTTCTACAAAATACCACAAAGCTCTTCTCACTTGGTTAATGAAAGTGAAAAAGCTCTTTTTTAAATGTTGTTTACAACCAACCATTCATTCTTGTCCTCCTACGAATGAATAGCTTGAGTGTAACTCATACGTCTGGGTGTTCTTAAATTTCAATGAAATTCAGTTCCCTGCGAAATTTCCTCCAATCAATTAATGCAAACGCATTACGCGCAGTTCAAAAAAGAAAAAAAAATTGAAACGAAGTAAAAATATTTTAAATGAAAAACTTCCTTATTAAAAAACAAGTTAAGTGTAAAAAAAATGAATGTTGAAAAATCAAAGTGTTTTCAATGTTAATTAAAGCGTAAAAATCTCCCTTTTCCTGGATGCGTTATTTCTGTTTTTGTTTTGCTTGAGATCCTGTTATAAATGCTTAAATTTTGCAGTCGCATGTGTTGGTGTTGGTGTTATATTATCCTCTTATGTACATCTGTGCTTAAGTCCTATGTGTGAAGATATGCTGTGAAAGCTGAATTTTCAAGCAAGCATTCAATTACACACGTTTACATATAATTTTATATCATTGTTGTAGGCGGTGTTAGAGTAGCGTCGCATTTATTCTTCGTATTCTTCTGATTAATGATAATTGATTAAAGCAAAAACACTTGCGGTTTAATTGCAAAGTGACAAAGTGCTGTACAAATACATTTAAAAAATAATAATAATAAAATCAAGTTTTCAGCGCGGATTATAATGAACAGAAATACTTCACTAATGTGTGTAGAAATCAAAAGAATTCCTGATATGACATTAACGTAACCATGTGGGGATGCTGTATGTGTGTTTTGATATATCAACTATTTTTATAATAAAAAAAAAAACGGAACTTTTTTATATCCTCCATATAGGATGCATCACTAATTTTGTCATTCCATCAGCGACATTCGTCGAAGGAGACCTTGGATGGATATCTTACAAAGTATATATAATATAATCTGATGCGTTCCAGTTATGTCCGTCTGTATATCCGTGCAAATGTCTATTTTTGACATATTCGCGATCGTAAATTTTGAGATATTGAGCTAAAATTTTGTACAGGTACACTCGTAACGCTTTTTAAAATGGGTAAAATTGGTCAAAAGCCGCGCCCACAATCGGCAAAAATCTACTTATATGACACAAAAATTGACCTATAAACTTGTAATTTGATACATATATTTATAGTTACACCATCCATCGATGTACCGAAAATAGGCGTGAACAAACAACAGACACGCCCACAATCAATAAAAATCTGTATATATGCCTCAAAAATTGACCTATGAACTTGAAATTTGGTACGCGTATACATAGTTATCCCATCTACTGATGTGCCAAAAATAGGCGTGGTCGAATTTCAGACACGCCCACAATCGACTTAAATCTATATATCTGCCACATAAGTTGACCTGTGAACTTGTAATTTGATATGCATATTTATAGTTGTCCCAACTATCGATGTGCCAAAAATGGGCGTGATCGGAACATAAACACGTCCACAATTTACAAAAAACCATACCGGGTGAAAAAGTCAACTAACAAGCTGATAAGTAATACGTACACAATTAGAGAGCATAATATATATATCTGCCACACCCCCTTTTATAAATGATTTAAGATTTGGCCTAAACCAAATTTAGTTTTCTTACTCTTTTTTACTTGTTTTTAGATATTCCGGAAGGTTAGAAATTTTCCACCTTTGGTGCAATAACTAACACATCCGTCATCTCTGCTCAATGTAAAGATAATTAGGTAGTTGCTGTTTTTTAAGATGATAATTGTTTACTATATTAGAAGAGTGTCGGTTAGTTTAAGAGGAAGTTCTTTTTCAAGATTGCTAGCACGAATTTGTCCAAGTGTACTAATTTTCATTACGCATCCACTAAACACATTTTAATTCGGAAAAAGAGTCATTAGGTTAAAATTTAGTGCAATTTATATTATATTAAATGCATTATACCTATCAAAATTGTTGCAAACTGACGGTATCGAATAAAAGAGGCGCGTCTTTATTATTATTTAGAAAAAATCGAATTTCAAATTTCGGTTTTAACCCTATAAAGCGAACTGCAACATATACTTCTATAGTCGCTCAATTATGAAACAATTGCGTACTTGCCACGCCCACCTATTATAAATTTGTAGACGTATCAGATTTGGCCCGAGCCAAATATATAGCTTTGTTACTAGTTTAAATAACAAGTGGTGGAGGGTATAAAAAGGTATATTTGGTCAAGTCTAAAACGTAGATACCCTTCTTTTATTGTTTATATAATTGTAGGCGTGGTATATTTATAAAATAAAGCTATGTGAAAGTCTGTGTTTTATCTTATCGTAATGGTCCATATCTGTAAAGAGACAGGCCCCCCCTCTGTTATCATTAAGTTCATTTTTCATACATTGTTGGATAGAGATGGATCGATAATGTACAAATTTCAACTTTGTCATTCAATTTTTGTTAATTGTGGGCGTGGCTGTGCGTATTTCAAATGGAAATCTCTTCTTAAGATCAAATATTAAGAAAAGAACATAATTGTTGTGACCGTAATCGTTTCAATGCTGAGCAACAATCCCTCGAACATACGGACGCATATGACTAGAACAACTTACATATTAGAGGGTCTCTGATCCGTTTTTCTTACAAATTCTAACTTTTTACCTCATTTTTTTTTTTTTATCAATTATGGGCCTTGTTGTATCCATTTTATAGGAATATAGGAATTCCGCATTTTTGTGACCGTGAGCGAGTAGCAAAAACACGGAAATACGAACGAACATGACTAGAGAAACTTAGGAATTCCTAAAGCCTTTCCTTTCCGAGAGTTACGTAATCTAATCGCATATCACATTTAAAGTCATTAAGAAATTGTGATCCATTTTCATTTTTAATTCTTTCCCTGTGATTCTGAAAAGTGGTGGACATTTCGGGTTCCCTTTTTTTCCAACTTTTTAACTTTGAATTGAAATTTAAATATTTACACGTTGTACATACGTCTGTTTACATAACTTTTTAAAGCTACTTTAAAATGACATGCAGCAGAGGAGAAAAGGAACGCAAGTCTTTGTGTTTGTGTTTGTATTTGTTTATGGTAGAATCTTGTTCCTTTTCAATTTTTTATTCAATCGCTTACATACGGTAACTACTCCAAACCACTCATACCGTTACCATTGACATCAACATTATCACAACATCACAACTTCAATGAATGTGCGTGTACATGTGTGCATATATGTGTGTATGTGTAGTATATGTTTATAACCTTCAACAAGTTTTTATGTGTATGTATAACATTTTAAGATACATAAATATTGAATGAACTAAGAAACAACAACAACAACAACAACAATAACAACAGCATCCGTAGCCAATCTAATGCGTGAAATTATTGTTAATAAATCTGTAACGAAATAAAAGCAACAAATATAGCGCAGCAGCTTCGTTTTGATGCATAATAATAAAAGTATAAAGCGTAAAGGTAAAGAGCGGGGGAGGACCAAATGATGCAACAGTCTATCGGTGGGCGATTATAAAAAAAACAAAAAAAAAGAAAAAAACTTTTCATTTACTTTTAGTAGAAGTTACAGTAAATCGTAGCCTTTGGGTGAGCTTGGTGACATTTTATAAGAAATAATTATTTTCGATTAACCAAACTATGCCCGGGTTGATGTATGTCCATTTAAATCTAACAACAATTACGGTAAATAAACTGAGGGCGTGGCACTTTTTTGCAAAGATCCTTAAAGTATTTAGTATATTTTACCCTAACAGACAAAATATGCATTCACTCGACTCTTTTTATTTATTGTGGGAGTGTCTTGTATTTAAATACCGCCCATTTTTAAATTAACTTAAATTATTCATTTCAATTCCAACTTTGTAGCTTCATTTTTATAAGCATCAGACATTTGTAACAATTGTGGTGGAAATTTTGAATTATGGGCGTGGCATTTTTTAACCAGTTTGCTCATATAGAATATATAGAATATTCCAATGCGAGTAAAGAAAATTTCTACAACATAACTAATAAAGTAATATTAAATACACTTTATACCTGTATATAAAAAGTGGGTGTGACAGGTATCTAACCTTGTTTTAGTATAGTATTTCTTTTATATATAAACTTACAAGTAGGAAGTAGGAAGTTTGCGTTTAATAAGATTTTTTCTAAATTGTAAGAGTTTTAGTTATCCGACCACGCCTATTTTTGACACAATCAACGAAAAACGCTACTTATACGAGTACATAGGTGTACTAAATTTCTTAAATTTTTTGGGGCTAATTTTAAATTTAGGCTTATGGGCGTGGTTTTCAACCAATTTCATGCAAATTTAAGTCTGCTTGCTACATATCATATATAATGTATATAAACAATTTCGGTTTAATATATCAATAGTAGTGATCGGAAGCATTCCGGCAGTACATGGGCATCACGGACGGATGTTAAATTATATCAGCTTTACATGTTGACTTCAAATGTAAACACTTTATAGGGTTTCTGGTAAACTTAGTATATCGTCAATGCACCCACCTACCCACCCACCCACCCTCTTCTATGAAGGGTATAAAAAGGAGCAAACATTTTTAATTGTTGAAAAATTTTACAAAAACGAAAACAAAATTTTTCCAACTTGGCCAATGAAGTCCTTGAATTAGTTTCTGTACAAATAAAAAAAAAAATGGTAAAAGTTTGTCCTGAAACTATTTGTAAGGTCGTTGCGATGAGAAATGTTACAAAAAAAGTTAGAATTGATAACTTTTGAGACCCCAGATGTTAAATTCTCAATGGGATCTAACAAAAATATTCCAACACTTTGATGTTAAATTTTCAATTTCTTTCATTTTTCCATTAAAAAAAAAATTTATCTAAATGTTGTGCAATTGGACTTTTTTTTTTTTTTAAATCTACAACAATAATAATTTCTTGAATAAATCTTTCCTTCATATCATGCAACAAAAGACATGTACATGTACAGCAATTGCTATGAGAAAGCCGAGTATTTGTCTATTCACACATTATACGGAGAACAAGTAATCCATTAAGTCAGTTTCTAATAAATTCTTAACCTTCAATATATGCATTATTTTGTATATTCATCTTCATCTTTATTTTCTTCAACATCATCGTCAACAGCAACAGCAACAGCAACAGCAACTGTGTGTGATGTAGCACTAGTAGATATAATGGTTATCGTAACATTAACATTAACATCGTCATTGGTTATCGTCAACATTTCATTTATTGACACACAATCAATATCACTCGCACTACATGCTTTATTTATATTTATTATTATTATTGTTTTTATACCCTCCACATAAGATGGGGGATATGCTAAGTTTATCCTTTTGTTTACAACACCCAGAAGAGGGGGTCATGAACCCTACAAAGCTTGATAAGCATTAAAAACTAATTCGATCTAGATGTAGATGTCTGTCTGTTGTAGGCATTCTCACGGTCGTAACTTTTGAGATATTGAGCTTATAGTTTTTGCACGCAGATCGCTATTTAAAATAGGCAAAATCGGTCCAGAGCCACGCCCACAATCGACAAAAATCTATTTATCTTTTGTAGCAGAATTGACCTATGAACTTGAAATTCGATACGCATATCTATGGTTATACCATCCATCGATGTAACGAAAATGGGCGTGGTACAATTTACAAGATACCATACCAGGCATAAAACTCGACATGCAAGCTGATACGTAAGACATCATTAGTGGGCGTAATCATATACCTGGCATGCCCACCGTTGTAGATGTGAAGGGTATTTAAGATTTGGCCCAAGCCACATTTAATTGTTTTACTTGTTGTTATTGTTGTTGTAATTTCCATTCCTTCCTTATATATTATGAAATACACGCAAAGCGCCGACAGTGCCTTTTTTTTATGTAGTGCACTATTGCATGGGGAAGTGGAAAATATAAAACAACAACAAAGAAAAGGAAACAGAGGAAATCACAAACACTACGAGAAACAATAATAGCGACGAAGCATACTAAAAATATTCACACATACAATTAAACGTGTACTATCAACTTATTATACTGGAATACAATTTCATTCATGCAAATTTTTTTCAGCATTTTCCCGTAATTTTCTTTTTTTTTAGTATACTATTGAACATATTGATATTTTTCCTTTACTTTCAATCATCCATTCAATGAGTATTTATACAATTTTAGCCACCTCAGCTCAGTGTAGAAGATAAAATAAGTTTCAAGGAATAGAACTATATGGATTTTTTTGAGTGGAAAATCATCCATCCGTATGTCTGCCTGTTATTGAAATGCTCATAACAACAAAAAATGAACATTTCAAATGAAGTCAAGTTACTTCTTTTCAGTTGTTATAGAACTGTGGGCGTGTTTTTCATTTGATTTTTCAATATCAACTAAGAAGATTTTCATAAAGTTTGAAGTGATATTTCAAATTTTTCAAACGGAAGGAAGAACGTTTATTAAGGTAGACAGCCACGCCCACAATCGACAAAAATCTATCTATCTGCCTCAACCATTGAGCTAATAAATTAAAATTTCGTATGTATATGTATAAGTATCCCATCTATCGATGTGCCAAAAATGGGCGTGTTCAGATAACAGACACACCTATAATTTACAAAAAAACCATACTCAGCGTAAAACTCGACTTCAAGTTGATACGTAATGTAAACAGTATTAGAGAGCGTAATCAAATACTTGCCACGCCCACTGTTTGTAGATATGAAGGGTATTTAGGATTTGCCCTAAACCAAATTTCGTTTTCTTACTTGTTAATTTTAAGGAAGTAAATGACTTGGTGAGAGGGCTAATTATAATCTGTTGTCTATGCGATGCGCTCAACAAATTTTAAACGGAAAATTAAGAATTATGACTCCTTTTCCCTGCATTGGTATGTCTCAAAATGTAATCCGTTTTTAGATCTTAATGATGTATTATTTAACATTGTTGCTTATGTGTTACATATGAAGTAATTAAGTTAAAATTTGATCAAAATTTTTTTTTTAATGCTGGCCCATAAAAATTTGATCATAAATTTTATTTGTTCACATAAATATTACGTTTTTTTTTTTTTTTTTTTTTGATGAATCATTTACAAATAGGACGCTTAAGCTATTCATCATGAGTGTAACGCGTGTGCATGTAATTGACTACTTGAAGCAAATAAATGCTCAAGTGTAGTGCCTTGTTGGAAATGCACAAAATATTTCGCCAGAAAATTGCCATTTCGGAAATGTCTCTACCATAGGGGCTGCCCTTCCCATCTCCAGTAGTGATATTATTAACACGTCCAATTCCTTTTTCTTCTTTCATTCATTCAATTTCAGTTTGCTTCGCTTTTCCACTTTTTAAATGAGTTTTAAATGTAACTTTGCCGGAGATTCGCAGAAGCAGATAGTCTGTGCAATTGCTTTTTATACAATTATGATTTATTTGGTGTTGTGACGCTCTTGAAAGGATATACGATATAACAACATATATAATGCATCACATTATATATAAAATTGCAAATGCGTTTGCCATTAAAATGCTTTACATAGGAGCACCTTGAAATCCAATGCCTTGTACGGCTATAATATCTTTTGAAGCATATTCCTTGACTACTGTATGCTTTGACTATATAGTGAGTGAACAAGTTAATTCAATTGAGAAACATTTGTCAACAAAAGCTTTCTTTGTTATGATTTTAACAGTAACACGTAAATAAAAAATTAATTATTATCAGATGTGAAAAATAAATTATATTTTGTTTATTTATGCAAATATTACGTTTTTTATACTCTCCACATAAGATGGTGGGGGGTATACTAAGTATGTCATTCTGTTTGCAACATCTGGAAGAGACCTTACACAGTATATATTATATATTCTTGATCGGCATCAAAATCTAAATCGATCTAGACATATATGTCCGTGTGTCTGTCTGTTGTAGATAAATATCCCAAAATTTGCCCCCGGGAGAAATTTACTCATCAGTTTCAATTATTAAAAGGATCTATCGTACCAAGTTTGAATGAAATTGGATGTTTTTTACATTTTTAACCATTTTTATAGCAAAGGCAAGCAAGTAAAATTTGGCCAATTTTGTAAAATTTTATTTATTCGATATTTTGATTCCATACGATAGTTATTGTTCAAAGGAATTCACTAATGCATTAGTTTGAGTTTGATTGACTTATTGTAACAGTTTCCGTGAAGCTTTAAAGGTAAAATAACATACGTGGAAAATAGCCTTTGAAACATCCATTCAGAAATTGATTCCAATTCCAATTAAATATAAAGTAAAAATGAGAAAAATCTTTATTTACGTGAACCGTTCATATAATGTAAAAATATCCATCATTTCCATCTTAATTTGCATTGGAATTGTAAAAATGCAAACTTTAACCATAAAGCAAAACTTCATTTATGTGTAAAACTAAATATCCTTATATGGAAAAAATCCACAATTCTTGATATTTCCCAATGAAACATGATTTTATAATGAAAAAGGTTTGAGTGCAATCGCACTACTTTTCTCCTTTTGGTTAATTTTTTGGCAAACGCTAAAGCAAGGCAACAATTCAATTGAGAATTCTTTTTTATATAAAAATTTCGATGCATTTTGATATTTAGGGACCGTAGGAATTAATTCTTGATTCGCAGCTGTGATTATTTAAATGTATAGACGAATATAATGTGCTGGCGCTTCTTAAAAGTGTTTCACAGTAAGGCATCTGCTAGATATTGTGGAGGTATATAAAGGTTCTAATAAGAACAAACTTCTCCACCTTATTGTCTCACTTATACAAAAACTTATTAAAAGCATGAAATCTATCTATCCTTTCAACTTTGTACCGCTACTAAAAACTCATTAGCTCACAGCGGAAAGTAATGCTTAATGTGGTGACTTTTAAAACAGAGACGCGAAGGAACGATTAATTAACCAAATATACTACGTTATGTTATATGAATAATTCTCAGAAAGAATGGATAAAAAATTGAAATTCTCAACAAAAACAAATCTCAATAAAAAACTCAAAAAATCACAAAGTGAAATAGATAAAGGAGAAGACCTAGATGTACAAAGCGATTTGTGGGAGGTAAGTGTTAAAAAAAAACAAAAATTCTTGATCACTATTTAATTTTAAATCAATTTAGCCTTTAGTCGTAAAAATTGTGGCGGATTTTGATAAATTCTTCATTAATAGAAACAGTTTTCTGAGTCAATGGTCAAAATTGGTCTACATCCCCGCCCCAAATCCCCAAAACATTGAGCTATAATGTTCAAATTTGTTGCACAATTTTTATTTCCTGCATTTATCGATGTGTAAAAAATGTGTGGTATTAAATACCAGACACGCTCACAATTAAAAAATTATCATTTCGATTATCGTTAAAAAACACGGAATTATCGCTACGCCTATAAATTTGCATAGCATAACATAAGAGACACGCCCACATTAAAAAAAATTCTCCTTGAAGTCGATTATTATACTAAAATGCAACACTGTCATTACAAAAACCGACAATTGTATACATGCCACGCCCACAAGTAACGCGTACATGTGTAGGGTGTCCTATAATTGGCCTAAACTAATTGTATATTTTTCTGTATTTGTATATATTTCCAGCAAAAAGAAGATCGCTTAGTAACCAATAAACCTCCAAATAAATTAAAGCCGCCCCCAACGCCGAAACCACTAAGAAATGAAAAAAATGAGACCACTACAAAAGTAGTAGGCCAGCAGTCAAAAGCGGGTGTTGCAACGTTTGGCGGAGTAGATTCTCATACTGCTCTCATTAATCTGGATATGACAGCGATATCAAATGAAACTCTTGAACCGGAACGTGGCAACTGGACGGGCCGCTTCGATTTTCTACTCTCATTATTGGGTTATTCCGTCGGTTTGGGAAATGTTTGGCGCTTTCCATATCTCTGCTATAACAATGGCGGTGGTATGTCCAATATATTGTACAAAAATTTAGAATATTTGGAAACATTGCTGGCATTTTTGTTTTTCTTGATAGGAGCATTTTTAATACCGTTCAGCATAATGCTCATAATTGCCGGCCTACCACTTATGTTCATGGAATTGTCATTTGGCCAATATGCTGCTTTGGGTCCGGTAGCCATTTATAGACGTTTTTGTCCTTTGTTTCGCGGCTTGGGCACCGGCATGATTATCGTGTCGGCCATTGTCATGCTGTACTACAATCTTATTATCGCCTGGACTTTGTTTTATATGGTAGCCTCATTTCGTACTCAGTTACCTTGGCAAAATTGTGAACCTGAATGGAGCACAGCCAGTGAGTATGATGGAAATAGAAGAAAAATTAAATGTGTGTGCTTAACAGGTTGATAGGAGGTATTGCTAGTTAACCAGAAACCACAAAAGGCTTTAGGAAGCATAAAAAAAATTGTTTAAAATCCTTGTAAACACTAGTAAGCACTAGCAACGACAACACAACTCCGTACAAAATAACTAGTTTTCTGGAGGGCTGCTTTATATTGTCAAACGAAACCATTAAAAGCATAAAACCAACATTAAATGCACAAGTTTAACCTTTAAGCGAAATGGGTCTGTACACACATATCCACCACATGAACAACACCAAAGACATAATAAACCAAGCCGGGTACTCCGGTGGTAGAATGAATAAAAGACAAAGACAGCGGAAAGTGAAAGTTTTTAATAATTAAAAAAGTTGTCGTGGGGATAATTTGTACACTTGGCGTCTATCCCTACACGTGTCAAACTTATACCTTCTTCCCATTGTATTCAACTATATATATTTCTTCGTAGCACAAATAACGGTTATAATATATTTGGATGCAAAATTTCATTTGGTTATATAACAACAATAAGAACAACAATCCCCCCCCAACAACAACATTTTCACCTATAATGACAAAAACTTTACTCCATTATAAAAAGAACTAAAGAAACAATTCTTTGTTTAGACAAAGGGTGTACTAAGTGTGTCATGCCGTTGGCATGTCTAAGCGCTAAGGACTCGATTTTAAAGTTATGTTAAAATGTTAAAGGCGGTTCAGCTTCGCAAATTATGCTACACTTTAGTTTAGTTTCACAGATACTCTGCCAAATAAATCTTTGTGGAATATTTTTATAAAAATGATCCGATAGGAACCAAATTTAGGGCTATTAATCATTCTTTAACAAATTTTGTCAAAAAATATTAAGAATTGCAATTTGTTGCCGTAGAAAGCCTGAGGAGGGGTTCTGCAAATAGTCCCAATTTGTTCCATTTTCAATAAGGTTTTTCTTCGGGCCAATACATACCCTTGTAATGAAACGTCCGTATGTCCAGGTATCTGTTTTATTTATATTAAAATACTCACAATTGAAGAAATTCACGAAGCTGTTGGTACAGACACGCAGATAATGTTTAATTTAAATATATTTAAAATGCCACGCCCACAAATTGAACGGCCCCAAAAATAAAGCAACTAAATTTTATTTTTATATGTATAAAGTTTATTCTTAAATGTAGCAGAAAGGGGCGTGGGTTGGATAAAAGAAGCGCCTTCAAAAAGCCTATTTTATCTAATAATTAACCTTTGAGATAAAGTACTGCCACGCCTATAGTGTATTGAGAATGAGAATGAGTTTTCTCATACAAAGGGGAAGTAGCTATACGTACTATACAAATACTTAGATCATCGTCTAAACTGAAATACTTGTTCTTTGTCGTAGACAAGGTCTTTCTCCCGTTTGTCCTTCTTTATAATACAACAATATAAAGAATTTCTCAGCACATATACTCAAATAAAGTGTAGTACTTCGAAGTGCAGGCAACTTTATTAATGTTATCATTCATCATTGCTGGCCGATTACAACCTTTGTAAATATTTGACCTGTTGCAAAAGAGAAGGCCACGCGCTTCGGTCTTGGGTGCACTTTCTCTAATTTTGTGCATCAGGTGTTTGATGCCCTGCAAAAACGTGTTCCCTTCACTTGAGTTTCGGTCTGCCTCTTGCGTGGCGTCCTTCCGGTTCCCTGTCGAACACCATCACCTAGCTAGAGCACTTTCATCTATACGGCCGAGATCACCTAGCCATTGTAGGCGTTGAATCTCTATAAAACGGACAATGTTAATCTCGACGTAAAGCTCAAACAGCTCAAGATTCATTCTAATTCGGTATTTATCGCCAACGCGCTCAGGGCCAAAGACTTTTCGGAAATCTTTTCTCAAACACGCCCAAAATCATCATAAATTTATCATTTTGTGCCCATGTTTTAGTGCCATAAAAAAGCGCAGCGGCGATGAAGGTCTAACTATTTACTACATTAATGTAAACGATATAATAAAGAGTCACCCCTTAAGTCGAACTTTTTTTTTGTGTGCTTTATAATGTGCCAGTTGGTTCATAACATCAATACAAGAAAATTGACATAATAATAATATTTATATAGCTCAGACATTAAATTCATGCACCGATTAAATCAATGCCAATAACAATAACAAGAATAACTTACAAGTGGCTTTATAGAGTCATAAATGTTTTTCCCTTGATTATATCATAAACATACATAAGTAAGGTACAAATATTTTATAGAGCCAAACAAAACACAAAACGCTTTGAAGGAGGCTTTAAAACGCCGCTTGCTTCTGAGTTAAAATATCTCATTACAGATTGCTTCTCCTACGAAATGGCCGATAAGTGTGAGATTAGCAATGGTACCTATTATCTGAGAAACTGCTACAATGCCACATATGCTGAAGAGCATAATATAACGGAAAAAGCCATGCATGCCATAAGGAGAGCTCCAGCTGAAGAGTATTTCAAGTGAGTTTACGAAAAACTTGTACACTTATCGGATAAACTTGAGAAAACCGTACTACCGTTTTTGTTGCAGCAACTATGTATTGGGCATATCGTCCGGCATTGAGGAGACGGGTGGTATCAAAATCTCTTTGGCCATTTGTTTATTTTGTGCTTGGGTGATTGTGTTTTTGTGCCTCTGCAAAGGGGTGAAATCGTCAGGTAAAGTGGTTTATTTTACCGCTTTATTCCCCTATGTTGTATTGGTGATACTCTTTGTACGCGGTGTTACATTACCAGGAGCTGGCACTGGTATATTATTTTACCTAACACCCGATTGGAAGCAGCTGGCTAATGCTCAGGTTATTAGTTTAACGATTTATTAGTTTTTGCTTTTTCGATAAAAAAATCTCATTTCCTCAGGTATGGGGTGATGCAGCAGTACAAATATTTTTCGCTCTCAGTCCCGCCTGGGGTGGCTTAATAACACTATCATCGTATAATAAATTTAATAATAATTGCTACAAGTATGCTTCAATCTCATTTTTCAAAATTTCATACCAGTGAGCATCCTTTTTTTCCAATTTCTATCCCAGGGACTCATTAATCGTGGCCATTAGTAATATTGGCACTTCCTTCTTTGCTGGCTTGGTAATATTTTCGATAATTGGGTTTTTGGCTCACGAATTAGATGTGGAAGTGGAAAAAGTCGTCGATCAAGGGGCTGGCTTAGCTTTTATAGTTTATCCTGAAGTTGTAACACATTTACCCATCTCTCCGGTATGGTCGGTATTATTTTTTGTTATGTTATTGACCCTAGGCTTGGACTCTCAGGTATGTACATTGGAAAGCGTTTTAATATTTTTTATGTTTCTCGAATCCTTTCTAAATTTATTTCAGTTTGCTTTAATGGAAACAGTAACTACTGCTATTTTGGACAAATTTCCAAATTTAAGGCAATACAAAACGTGGGTGGTGCTCTTTGTGGGTATAATGGGGTACCTGGGCGGTCTGGGTTTCACAATGAGAGTAAGTTTGGATTTTGTTCATTTCTAACCGAAAATGGTGTCGCAGGCGTTGTTGAAAATTTCTATTCGAAGCTGGAACTTGAAATAAATTGTTTTTCATTTGTTTTCATTTCCAGAGTGGCATGTATTGGCTACAACTCATGGATAAATATGCTGCCAATTGGTCTGTCCTCTTGATAGCCATATCCGAATGTGTTTTAATTGCGTGGATTTACGGTTCGCAGCGCTTTCTTAACGATATTCAGGGTATGATCGGTAAACGCTCAAAACTGTGGAATGATTTTTGGTCAGTGATGTGGCGTTATATAACTCCTGCCACTCTCTTGGTAATAAGTCTCTTGGTATTGTTGAATGATTTCAATGATCACTTACTTGCTTTCTTTTATTTTTTTTAGTTTATTTTATTCTTCAATTGGGTGGAATATAAGCCAGCAAGTTATGGCCATTATGTATACCCCTTATGGGCAGATGCTGTGGGTTGGATAGTGGGTCTGTTACCAGTTTTTGTCATCTTTATGGCTGCCATCCAAGAGTTTTGTAAAGCTCCGAATACAATGAGCTGCAAAGAACGTTTCATATATTTACTGAAACCTACCCCTGAATGGGGTCCGGCCGGTCGGCCATGCGTTAATTTGCATGATCAGCGCTATCAAAGTGAAAATTTCGATACTATAGCCAACACCAGTATACTGGTGGAGAATAGTACTCCCGAACGGATGATCACGCCCAACAATTTTCATTTAACTTTTGATGAACGTTATGGGAAAAATGGTACAAGGGATGGCGGCATTAAGGGCGATGAAGTATTGCAACTCTGAGAGCGAGTTAAGGCATCAACATCAACCTTTGCCGCCAAAACTTCAGATCCAAAGATTACCATAACGACTTCCACAACATCAGCATCTAACAACATTACAACGGACACTCTTAATACCAAAGAGAGAAAGAGTATTTTGAAGACCAGTAACTTAATTAATCCAGAAAAGCCGTCTCCGGCAGATTTTACACTAACTGTAGTAAAAAACACATCGGTTAAGGAAGAAGATAAGGAAAAACCCATCAAAGTAGCTGCCAATATAATATTGCCCCTGAGCGGGGTTAAGAAAGTCTCTAGCAGTAATAATAATAATAAAATACAGATCGGCGATACTACGCAAAGGAATCTTGAACTAAATACCGCAACCACTCTTACTACAGCAATTCCATTAGCAATAAGCAATTCTATGCTAGGGACGAAGCCTCAACATATAGCGGCATCTGTTCCATACGTAAAACAAGACTTTACAGAAATCATTACCGAACCAGTGAATACCGCACTATCTGAAATTCATCACGAAAGTAACACAACTGGAAATAAATCTCTCTTAACAACAAAAGCAATCGCTAGCAAGTGTACAACAGCCAGTACTGCCAATAAATCAAGTGATTGTTATATAATGAAAACTATTGCAGTAACATCTAATACGATTTCAGGATTATCTACTACAGGTGATTACACACAAAGAGCAAACATTGTATTTGTAACAAATGCTGCCACCACTCCAAGTAATGGAAGCACTAGTTTCGAAGCGAATGGTTTTAAAACAAAACAAACAGCCTCACCAACCATGGCATCAATACAAAAAGCAACAACTTTAACAATAATTCCTACTACCAGAGACAAAATAGCACAAAGTGTACCAACATGTAGTACAAATCAAATGTCGGTGAAATTAAACGAATCGTCCTTTTATACCACAACAAAAACCCCCGTAATTCTCGCTACATCAGCAGTCCATACGACAACTACAATAACGAGTCCAGCCTCAGCGATTCCCCAAATTACGGCACAAATTATACCGAATTTAAGTCCAGTATTGCAGCCAGTATTCAGCAGTGCCGTAATGACAACAGCAACAACTATTACTACTACCACCATCTCATCATTCAGTTGTAGGGATGAGGGTGGTAGCAATACTATCAGTACTACTACACCAAAGGAACTTGCAACATTTATAAACAAAACGCCAGTCTTATTAAAAGCAACCCAGAGTCATAGTACCACCGACAATACTTCTACAACTAACGGGACTTTAACAACAAATAAATATATCTCAACAAACGTTACCGCCACCACCGTGACATGTAATCACGTCACCATCACAACTGCGACTCCAATATTTATTGCTTCGAAAAATCTGAATCCTATAACAACAGCAAGCAATGTGTTACCTGCAATTTCTCCAACAAAGGAACATTTAGTTGCCACAACTAATAAAACTATTGCTGCTACTGAAACTCCGATTGTAGTGATAAAAGGGAAAAACATCAAAACAACAACCACAACAACCAATTAGTAACTTGCGCAAGAAGTTTGAAAATCAATAATAAGAAAATGTCGGGGTTTAAGTAACATTAAGAATCAATTATATGAAATGAAGAAGGAGATCGATCACCTGTTCGCCCTCTCCGGGTAAGATATATCACCTACGAATATTTCCTATTTATATGTTAACTAAAATGAAATAATATGAAATAAAAACGTACAAGTAAATCACGTACCTTAAGTGATACAGAGACATTAAAACTCACACCCAATACGCCAAGTATTAATTGCATTGAAAACTATACTAACTAAGTAAATTTAACAATAAACAGTAGAAATATTTTTAAAAATATTTTTTTTTTTAAAGACGGATTTACAGACATATGTAGTAACATTTTAATGTGTTGTTATTATTAAGTTTTATATGTGAACGTTTATAAATGTTTTATTGTATATAATATATATGTATACACACCTAGAAGACTACTTATGTGTATACGGGCATAACATTGTAGATAGAGTAGATAGATACGTTCGTGTTAAAAAGAAAACCAAATACCCAAATGTGATAAATTATTTGTAAACTCAATGTGGTGACAAAATAAGTGAAATAAATGAAATTTCAATGGACCACCGAAAACAGATCGCAAACGTCTTCAATAAACATTTAATCACAACGTAGTGGAAAGAAGCAGAAATAGAAAAGTTTTTCTTTTGGTGAAATTTTTTTTTACAAAATTTTTAATTCCTTTCAATACCGATGGATTGTTCGAATTCAATATAAGTTTAAACTTGATTGAACCATTCCAACAGCTTCGGCGAGGCTTTAAAACTAACATAAATATAATTTATGAATAATTGAATTCAATTTGAAACATTCTCTCAGATGTTTGTTTCATTCTTGATAAATCTAAGGCATAAATACAAAATTCTTTCTTTACACAAATTTACAGATTATTACCTCTGATATATGATGTAAAAATTTCCCATCTATCTTTGCTTAATGCCAAGTTGAAGAACTTTAAATTTTTATATACAAAACATCATTCAGCAAACAATGAAAGAGATCGTTGTGTGGAAAAAATCCACAATTGTTGACATTTATCAATGAAACTTTGCACAGCAATTCCACAAGTCCTGCAGTTTGCTTTAAATCGGTTTTGAAATTTGTTTATATCGAATCCAATTGAATGGTGCCAGTCTGAGCTTAATTGGATTACGCCTGTGATAGGTACTGTTGTTGAAAGACGGATCTACTGAAATTTCATTACAAATGTTTCATCTATTTTTAGCATTTGTATATACTGTACATACACATGATTTGTATTTTGTATATTGTTATCATATAAGATACCAAAAATGGCTGTTGCGAGTATTACTAATCAAAATACATATAAAAAATGTACCTGTATGTTGTTACATACAATATTATAACTAACCTATTACCGTTTCGTATTAGAAGCAAAAAACAAAAACTAATAATTGTGTATAAATATATATATTAAGAGGGGAAGAGAGTAGAAGAAACACTCAAAAGTCAATTCTTTTCAATGTTTTTTTTTTTTTTTCTTTTTTTGTATTAAAATTATATCTTAGAAGTGCGATCATGCCTCAGCACAATTAACAGTTATTTCATTTCAGTTATTCAGAGATCTAAAAGAACCGTTAGTGAGAAAAAGAAATTTGCAAGTCGAAATTTTACTCACATGAATTAAAACTGTTACATTTGGTATAAATCAAAATTGTGGGAAACCCACCACCTTCGGGTAAATGAATA
This sequence comes from Ornithomya chloropus, assembly GCA_963971445.1. Taxonomy (NCBI): domain Eukaryota; kingdom Metazoa; phylum Arthropoda; class Insecta; order Diptera; family Hippoboscidae; genus Ornithomya; species Ornithomya chloropus. The sequence continues at coordinate 6,332,428 of OZ020530.1, forward strand.
AAATTTTAGTTTGTGCAACATTCACACACACAAAGAAAGAGCTGAAGATTCTTAAAAATGTACTTTTTTACCATTTTTTGCTGAATTGCGGGCCAGGGTTTCGACCCATTTTGACCCATTTCAATACTAACATATGTTTAAGAACTAAATTGCGCTAATTTTGAACATTCACACAAACGGACTTGACTGAATAGACCCAGAATTTGATGCAGATCGTATATATATAAACATTTTTTCCTCCTGGATATATAAGTATAAGGCCCAAGGTGGTGGTCATAAAAAAAGTATTTCCTCATATATCTGATTATTAAAAACTCAACATTCAAAACTCTATATTACCCACCAATCTTTATATTATATAATAAACGTTTGCATATATATCGCAGGATATAAAATAAACTTCTATTTAACTATAAAAATTTGTTAATTGTTCTACTCTAGAATTTTAGGTAATTGTTTAAAAATCTGGTTTACAAAAACAACTATCCCACTATAATAACTACTAACTGTTAATTCCAAAGAAAAGTTTTAATAATAAAATCAACTTCTGTAACAAATCGTTTTCTTTTTTTATAAATGTATATATAAATGTAAATTTATTCCTTCATTCAATAATTCAAATTCAGATTGCTTCACAATACTTATCAGTAAAATCTTATATAGATCATTTAAGACATATGGTACGAGGGTATATTAAGTTTGTGCGGATGTTTGTAACCGTTCGATTTAAGATTAAAATCGAAATCAATTTAATGTATTGGCCCGAAGAGGTACCCAATTGAAAATGGTTCAAATCAAACGACTTTTGGAACTCCTCCCACATATAATGCACATTTGAAATTCATTTATAAAAAATTCAAATATAAAAAACTCAATATTCAATGATTACGAACACGTTACGACTTAGTTGTACGAATGCAATTCTTTATCCACTTTACTTCCATGTCAAATAGTAAAGGGATGAAAAGTTATAAAAAAAAATATTATAGATTAAATTAAAAGTGAAAAGTGTACCTATGAAGGGGTATCTTTGTATTCCACATTTCACTTTCGCTATATTCGATGAAATTTTTTCTTTTTTTTTTTTTTCATCATTGCTGAAGTTTTTGCGCATTTACTTTATCGATAACATATTTGGGGTTTTCCACACCATTCAGTGTTAACTTCAAGTCCATTGATTTGGCCAAAGCATTCACAGTTTCAATTTCTTGCAGAGTTAAGCCCGGCGGCAATTTAAATTGCGTTTGACTTGTATCGTTTTTGAATTCAATCATAAGATTCTTCATTTCTTGTTCCAAAGCGGTAAGGTTTTCTTCAGCGTTGTTGTCGTTGGACTCTTTCGTGCTATCCATAATACCCAAAGCTTTTGTCCATGTGTCACGCTCAATGGTTTTATACATAGTGTAACGCTGATCCAATATCTTTAACTCTTCACTAATTTCTAGGTTATTAGGTTCCATGTATTGGGCTTTCACAAGTATTCGGCGGGCTTTCTGGTAATCACCCAGCATTAGAAGAGCTCTACCTTCTTGGAACAACGCTTTGCACGAAGGCTGATTGTGCGTTAAAATGCGTATTTCGCGGCACATAATGCAACTTCGATTGGGGACATTGACTTTGTTGTAGCACACAGCCAAATTGGTGTAAAGCGCAATTAGCAAACTACGTTGACCGTCTTCTTCTTTTTCATCAGCCACCCGGCAAAACTTTAATGCGTTGGCCGCTTTTTCAAACGCCTTTATGGCATTTTGGTACAACCTTTGGGAGAAGAAGTCCACGCCCTTTTTACGCATATCCTTAATTTTACTAATCATCACCGAATATTTGTTACGATCCTCTTTTGGTACCTGTTCTTCCGCATTTATATCGCCGACTACATTATAAGAGATCAATTCCACAGTGAATAGACCATCAGCTTTAGGCTTAATTCTAGGTGGACAACCCATTTCACCATACAACAAATGGTACGATATTATGAAGTGAGATTCCTCGCCGGGATGCATTGTACGAACAGCAAGCTCAAGACCTTCCACAATTTCTTTGCGTCCCGTATAGAAATAAAGTGTACAGCCTCTCAGGAAAGTTGAATCAAATGGAGAACTCTCACCTTCTCCGTATGCATTGTAACGCATAGAAACTCGAGCATTTACAGGCACTTCCGGTTGACTTTCATCACCTACCCTAACTATGCGCTTCCACATGTACGGATTAATTTTTCTCATAGACATTTTGAGCTCATTGAATGGTTTAGTCCAAGGTGATATCACTTTTGTATGATCCACCTCAACTTCTTCCAGCTCATCTTCTTCCAAATCTAAGTTCATTTCATTAATTAAATCAGTTGGTAATGGTAAATCTTCATCAAAGTTGGTATTAATTTCAAAATATACACCATTTCCAATTAATTCACTGTTAATTATATTACTTTTTATTTTAATTTTACATTTGCAACCTGCTTATGACTTACCTTAAAGATATAGGATCCTTAAGAAAACTTTGACTTTCTTTCATTTTTCTTTTGAATTCAATAAAAAAAAATTGCTGATAAGCAACTTTTTAGCGTCCCACAAAGAATTCACCTTTAATTTTTGGCGGATAAAACCACACTATTCCCACTGTTAATAAATGTTTCACTCTAAATTATCGTCATGCATATATATATATATATATATGCATACTCATGTATATGTACATACACACAATTTCATCATATCAAGAGAGCTGCCAAAGCAATACAAAATGAAATGCATGCTTGGCGGTAATTCATTCAACCATTTAATTTAATTCTTTCGTATTTATATACATAATAAAGTAGCACCTTATTAAATAATTAACTTTTAATAATCAAAGTCTAATAACATATTATTCACTTTTCTTTTTCTTTATTACATATAAAGAAAAACTATATAACTGAACAAGTCTGTTTTAGTTCTTAGTTAACAAAGAAAATTGTTTACAACACTGCTACTTATGCAACACTGCATTATCTTTTGTGGAACTAATACTGAAAAGATTAAAAAAGACAATTTCAATTTGATGCCCTTTTGTTCTGGAAGAAACGTATTTTTTAATATTTGGGAAATAGTAAACAAGGTTTTTTGGGTCACAGACTATTAATGTCATCTAAACAAGTTACAAAAATGATTTACGACAAATTATTAGCATTAATTTCTCACAACAGAAACCAATGGATCAAGTAAGTAAAGCGGACATGTGTTTGTATCTATTACCCGCAACATGTTAAGGCGCTGATGTGACGTAATTGATTAACCAATAATTTTCGTTTATAGAGGTGGATCGTACCGGTGGCCAGCTCTACCTCGTTTATATAGTTCTGAAAAGTCGGCAAATAATCATCATCAGCAGCCACAAGCATATATGACAGATTCAGATGCAGCATCAGGAGATTCCAGCGAACAACAAATCAAAAAATTAACGCAAGATTTAGATGTAATGACTAATGAAGTGAAAGTGTTGAAAGAGAAAAATGATGATTTACTGGACAAATACCGTCGTTCTCTGGCAGATAGTGAAAACTTACGTGTACGCTTGAACAAACAAATTAGTGACGCTAAACTATTTGGCATACAAGGTTTTTGCAAAGATCTACTGGAAGTGGCGGATACGTTAGGGCATGCCACCAATGCTGTACCCCAAGACGAAGTAAGACTTCACATTTGACTTAAGCTCAATAATTTGAATGAATGGAAACATTTCGTAAATTCATTAGTTAACAGATAGAAATCCTCATTTGAAAAGTTTATACGAAGGTTTAACTATGACACAAGCTTCATTATTCCAAGTATTTAAGCGTCACGGCCTGGAACCAATGTATCCCCTTAAAGAGAAATTTGATCCTAATGCGCACGAGGCACTATTTCAAAAGGTTTGCGAATATTTTATGTAAATATATAAACCGTTCATCTAATTGTTGTATATTTTTTTTTAGGAGGACCCATCCGTAGATCCCAATACTGTAATAGAAGTAACAAAATTGGGTTATAAGCTGCATGACCGAGTTATAAGGCCAGCTTTGGTGGGTGTTTCCAAATAATAAATTACAAAATCCCAATTTGTTGTATAAAGCATCCACCATTTCATTTTCATTTAATGGTTTTGCTTCCGTAATTCATAGACGAAGTTCAGCCAAAAAGAACAATTTTTTTAAATTGTTGTAAAATTATTTACACGGTTTAAGTTTGTCAATGTCCTCTAAAAATCATTTGTAATTGGTATTTAGGGAGCGAAAATAAAATAAAAATTAAATGAAATGAAAGAATAAAATACGTATAAAAAGAATGCAATGAATTTTTCTATCCAAGAGGTTAGCCCATAATGACTGTTTCTTATAATATATACAATGTGGGTGTCAAAGGAAAGGTCTTGATGAACGCTTCCAAGTAAAAGTGTAAATGTTTCCTTATAAGCCCCCTTGACAAAGATATTAAGTGAAAAGGTTTGTCGTGTAGAGTACGATGAGTTGACATCTTTCCACTTTGTTTCTCTTCTCTAAAACATTTCCCTTTCTTTTTATGTAATTATTTAATTGAAGCATGACCTCTAGGCACTACATTCACATGGATACAAGTTTGTTTATAAAAAAAATAAAATATTTATTAAATCTTTTTTGATACGTTCTACAATTGATGATCTCCCAATAGCTGGTTCCACTAGTTGAACATCAGAAAAACCTAAACCTTCTTTTTTTTCTTCAAATTCAATCATGTGTGCGCACGTGAGAATGAGTTCGTGCGAACAAGTTCACGCTGCGGATACACATGATGAACTTCATCAACAGCGTAACGAAAATGAGCGATATTGGTTAAAGTACACAAAATTAAACTGACATTACATCCTGACCATGACTATGGTTTAGAATCATCACTAAGGATATAGGATGGAAGCAACTTTGAGGTTATGTCTTATATAGCGAATAACGTTTATAAGGATTGCTTTGGTGTCGGTTCTTCCTGTAATGTTGTGCAATTCCCATCTGTAACCTATGGCCAGAATTTATTGTATTTTTTCGAATTTCCGAATGTCGTTGTCTATCATCTCATTTTTGTTTTGCCTAACCGTGACCAAAACAATTTTATATTTAACCCGTATACGTTTGAATGATCATTCCGCACCGCTGCCATTTTATTTAATTAGCATGGATGCTGCGGAATTGCTTGACAAGTGATGTGCAACGAAGTGTAACGAATTCAATAGGATTTCAGAAATGACTGGTAGGCGGAAAACTGAAAAACTGAAAATGTATTCGAAAAATATAATTTTGTTTCCATTTCCATGGTGTATGGTGTGCGTGTGTGTGTGGTACGCAATGGATGGCTGATTTAAGGCATGCTGTGTAAACTTTAGAGTTCGCAGGTTCATCTCCCATGAAATAATATATTTATGTTTAAAGTCTTGCTTTTCATAAGCAAACGCACACACAAAGCAGCATTATGGGAAAAATTCATTCAACTATATCTAATAGATGGTGCATGTGCATCTAACAGTACAAATATAAATACAAAAAAACAAAAAAAAAAAAACAATACAAAATTTGTCATCATTGAATTGAATGAACTCATTCACATACACTCAGTCACCCACTGCGGTATGAGTGAGAGAACGGTAGAAGATTATATCTGCAGTGCTACAGCAGTTACCAGCTCATAGGAAGATCAAGGTCAAGGTCATTGTGGACTTGTGTATTTGAAGTTTATTAAGGAATATTTTATGACATTACTTGAGTGTTTCCATCTTTGTTACTCACCCTGTATGCACAGTACGTACATATGTACATATTTAAATCCTTATAAGGACGATTCAAAACTTGGTTCTACATAAAATGGTTTCTAAATAAAACTTAAATTTGAGAACTTCAAGAAATCGCTTCCGAGTCGAGCCTCTATCACTTTTCCAAAGTATTTAGCGATTTCAGCATTATTTGGCAGCAGTTTAGATGAAAGAATACATTTCGAATAATAACATTACATAAGTATATATGCGGATCTGTCCAATGTTTAGTAACTTATTATTGTCCTTGTAAAGATATGCTTCAAAGAATGATTTGCAAACATTAGGGTGCAACAATAAAAACCCAACTTTCTCTTCTCAGTCGTTGGTAACCTGAGCGTTTGAGCAGTTTAAACGTATCCTTAAATAAAAACATATAAGAAATGTTATTTAAACACCAGCTAAAGGTATTGAGTTGACCAAATTCTAAATGATTTTAAAAACCCCGAAAAAGATTTCCTTTTTATTTCAGTTATTGGTTTTCATTTTCTTATTGAAATGTGTACAAAATCAATATGAACAGAAGCCGCTCAAGAGGATATTTGTACCAACTATTAATTCAACTATTGGCCTATACAAAAATGGCACAATGCCTCCGCCTTATAGGCTATGGAATCCGTTTTATGGTTATTTTATAATGCGACCACATCCAGCCATACTGCCACTGCCCACAACAAGAGATTCCTTTGGTAAATTGCTAAAAATACCAAAACATTCCAAAATCAACACGTCGCTCACCACGTCCACCTCTACTACTACCCAAACCACTTTAGATATAAACAAAGTAAATGCACAGGATTTAATAGATAATGAAACTGTATCCAGTACGGAAATAATACCATTGCTAGACATGAACTGGGTGGAAGACAATCAGAATAAATCCAAAGTGACTTGGAAAATAGATACAACGCGCGCCGAAAATGATAAAAGTCGTAAAATTGCATTCTTAGAGGAGACGACTTACCAAGATGTTGATGAAAAACAGCAACAGAATCTTTATCAATCACCTGAATTATCCCATAATTATTCCAAGGTTAAAGTACAAGGTAATGCACTGAAAAACTTACCTTTCCATCAAAACCCTACTGATAAAGAGCCCATATTAACTAGTTCCGGGAACAACCGGCCTATTTATTATTCAACAGAATGGAATGAAAGCACAACGATACCAAATCTTATCAAACATATAACCTCCACAGATTTTATAAACATATCTACACCGAATATTCATCAATTTGAGAATACAACTGAAACAACAACAACAATAAGTACAACGCTACTAAATACTTACTCCACAGAGCCTTCAAACACAGCTACAATGCTATCAAATACTACCTCTGCCACCTTCCAATCTCTCACCCATAATACAAATTCATTCGAGTCAATACAACCGTCTCATCCAATTAAAAAAACTTTGTTACCTTCAGCACAGCCTCATTTAGATTATGTGAAAATGCCAAATTTATTAAAAGCGGCTGTACATCAATTATTGCGCTCTGGTAATATATCGGAAGAACAATTTGTTGATTTTATGGCGCGAAAACCCAAATTATTGACTCTAGTTAATAAAATTAATAGCTTTCCAATAAATAATGAAAGTAATCCAGCAATAGAAAAACAGATATCGCATGCTATAAAAAATGTTATAAGTCGAGACAAGGATTTGCAAAACTTACTCAACAAAACGACAATATCTTCTAAATAAACGAATGTAAATTTGACGATTAAATTAAAACAAACAGACTGCATATCAATTATAATTAAAAATAAAGATAAAATATTTTAATTAAAATTATAATGGTTGGCTTTACTTTTACCTTGCCTAGCAATAGCGTGGCAAATACAACCCTAATTGTGAATGCCAGAGACGTTTTGTTGCTTTAATATGCTTGAAACAAATACCAGCAACGAGCACGCACAGTTTTGTTCATATAATCATTCGTCTTGCAAAACCACTGCGATAAATACATTCATCGCTCATTTGAGAGAGCCTGAGAATTTTTTTTAAATAAATTGTACTGTATATATTTAGCAAATATAGCAAAACATAAAATTGTCCAATGCACGCTCGTTTTTTGTATAATATAAAATTTCGAGTGCTATTTTGTGGACAAATAACAAAATGGAATTTTTACCAGCGAAACACTTAAACTCCACGTGGTTTTGTTTCGCTTGAAAAAATCAATTCCAACATAGCACGGAAATAGCAACGAAAGAATTCGCCAAAATTTATCATTGCTATTGTAATTAAATTGAACTTGCAATGTATGCACCTGGCGATAAATAGATTTTCACAAGGAAGTACACATTTTTACAACGCTTTAGTTTTGCTATTTAACTAAATGTGTTGAGGTGCTGCCACAAGATGATAATTTCATTTAATAAATTCAAAGGCTGAGTTAAAGGAATGGTAAATGTAGCCATGGTACGAACAATACAAGCAGGTCTTCTTTAAATCGTGCTGTATGCGTTTGCAACAATTTATTATCTGAGGTCTCTCCCTTTGTTCCCTTCGTTTATCTATAATTTTCCCTATCAGCTCAGTACATTCACATGTAGAGATTATTCCATCAGTGGCTGCTTTATACAGAAAAAAAAGTTATTTTGTCCAAACTGTGTCCCTATGTCTATTCCACCATTTTATATATTGGGGAATTGCCTTAAAATGGCGGCTATCAATTTCTTTATTATCTTTTTGGTGGGAGTAGAATGTGTTGTGCTAACCTTAAATTGTGTGGCATGCGCCACAAAATGGCGCTTTGTTGGTTTCAGCTTTCATTGGCATATATATCACATGAATGCGTTGGATGAAGAAAATACTGAGTGCACAGCACTATAAAGTAAAACCTAGCTTTAAACATTTTATTTTCTCGATTTTGGTGAAGTTACTTTTTTTTAGTTCAATAATGCATCTTTAATATTCCACCATGTGCAACTCATTAAAATATCCCTTGGAACATATCCTTTCAAGTTTTAACTACAAACTTTTTCTTTTTTAATACTTTTCATGCATTTCGTAAAATTAATTTCTTTATTAGAAAGTTTTCAATTTTCTCTGCTAATGGAATTTTAACACAATCACTTGCTTGTCATAAGAAAGACTTTATAAATCATTGCCAGATTAGGCAATGTTCTACAAATCTTATGCGTGCGTTATGCACGTTCAATAAAAAATCAATTGATTTTTTATCATATTTATGATTTATTACAAATTTATTTAATATTTAAATTATTACATATTATATGAATTTCATTTTATTTTAATAATTTCATGTAATATATGATTTTCATTAAATTTTTGTTTAATATTAATCCGCATAGCAAATATATTTATTAGTGGTTCCTTGCTAATGGGTTTGGAATGGAAAATTCATTCCTCTTGCATTTCATGTGACTACTCAATCGAAGCATGACCTTTAGTCACCACACCAGACTTTATATATACTTTGGTTTATATTTTATAATTTTTTGTATTAGTATTAAATAATTTATGGTACATTCTGAAAATTATGATCTCCTACGAGCTGGTTCCACTGGATGAGCATCATCAAAACGCAAACGTTTATACAACTGCATATTTAATCTTCCATCATCCTCACTTGTACCAGAGCGGGTGACTGAGTGTATGTGAATGAGTTCATGCAATTCAATGATGACAAATTTTGTATTGTTTTTTTTTGTTTTTTTTGTATTTATATAACTGTTAGATGCACATGCACCATCTATTAGATATAGTTGAATGAATTTTTCCCATAATGCTGCTTTGTGTGTGCGTTTGCTTATGAAAAGCAAGACTTTAAACATAAATATATTATTTCATGGGAGATGAACCTGCGAACTCTAAAGTTTACACAGCATGCCTTAAATCAGCCATCCATTGCGTACCACACACACACGCACACCATACACCATGGAAATGGAAACAAAATTATATTTTTCGAATACATTTTCAGTTTTTCAGTTTTCCGCCTACCAGTCATTTCTGAAATCCTATTGAATTCGTTACACTTCGTTGCACATCACTTGTCAAGCAATTCCGCAGCATCCATGCTAATTAAATAAAATGGCAGCGGTGCGGAATGATCATTCAAACGTATACGGGTTAAATATAAAATTGTTTTGGTCACGGTTAGGCAAAACAAAAATGAGATGATAGACAACGACATTCGGAAATTCGAAAAAATACAATAAATTCTGGCCATAGGTTACAGTTGGGAATTGTACAACATTACAGGAAGAACCGACACCAAAGCAATCCTTATAAACGTTATTCGCTATATAAGACATAACCTCAAAGTTGCTTCCATCCTATATCCTTAGTGATGATTCTAAACCATAGTCATGGTCAGGGTGTAATGTCAGTTTAATTTTGTGTACTTTAACCAATATCGCTCATTTTCGTTACGCTGTTGATGAAGTTCATCATGTGTATCCGCAGCGTGAACTTGTTCGCACGAACTCATTCTCACGTGCGCACACATGATTGAATTTAAAGAAAAAAAAGAAGGTTTAGGTTTTTCTGATGTTCAACTAGTGGAACCAGCTATTGGGAGATCATCAATTGTAGAACGTATCAAAAAAGATTTAATAAATATTTTATTTTTTTTATAAACAAACTTGTATCCATGTGAATGTAGTGCCTAGAGGTCATGCTTCAATTAAATAATTACATAAAAAGAAAGGGAAATGTTTTAGAGAAGAGAAACAAATTGGAAAGATGTCAACTCATCGTACTCTAAAGGGTTTTAATGACACCCAATCACCTTCACTTCGTAAATACATTGTAACCTAATTACAAATCAGGACTTTTAGCTTATTGTATTCTACTTATCAACCCCCCTTATTTGATATCCGTATTATATAGATTGTGATAAAATTGCTAATTTATTATTTCATAGATGGCGCCGTATTTAATTTCGTATGAGTACTTAGCTAATGGTATTCTACTCGTCAAACCCTTTCATTTGATATCCATATTGAATATATTAGAAAGAACAATAATTAAACATTTCCAAATGGCCGCCACATTGGATATAGTGGAAATGTTACGTATGTGTGGCATTTTTTTTAAGTGTACTTACACTTAAAAAATGTATATTAAAGTTTATAATCTTATTGTGTCCATCTGTAAAAGATGACTAAATCGATTGAAATTTTTGGAACAAATCGAAAATTTGGAGTCTCGGGACCCACATGTTAATAAAATTAATTTCCTCTACAAGATGTGGTCATGGCAGATATCTAATAAGGCGTTCATATATTACGTAAACCAACAAGTTGGAACGCCAAATGAGGTTTTCTAAATTGTGGGCGTGTCTATTATTCAATCCCACCCATTTTTAGCATTTTTGTTTTAAATATCAACTTCACAGATTAATTTTATTTAGCTCTTAGATAATTTTTTGTTTGTTTGTGGGCGTGGCCATCAACCGATTTTGCTATAAATATCAGCTCAATATCTCAAGATATTCCATAACAACAACATTAAGAAAAACAAATGAAAAGACGGACAGACACGACTTTATCGATTCAGATTTTGATTAAGGATACACTTTGTCGAGTCTCTCGCGTCATTTTATGGGTGTTGCGAACGGAATGACAAACGTAAATGGAGGGATATAAAAAAAAACGTTAATTTCTCAAGTATTCGTAGTTTCATGCTTTATGCCTCATGCATGAAAGCTTCTATCTGTTGTACGCTTAACAATTTCATTTCATTCAACACATTTGGTTTCATTATGATCAACAAAATGTTTGCAGGCTTGCTTTCACAGTTCATTTAAATGTTTATTATACAATGTTTATATACATACACATGTTTTTTATGATTATCATGCTGTTTTTATGTTCTCGAAATGCCATAACACTCAGCAGGTATTTTCTCTAATAAAACTATCAGGCTGTAAGGATTTTTTATACCAATCAGAAAAGTTGGTGGCTGGCTGTCTCTGACTGGATGACAACGTAAATACCCATAAACGATCATTCCCATAAGCATACACGCACATGCGCACACCTATATAATAACCGTGGGAACCTTTAACAATCGGAGAGATGATCATTTTAAAGGGATAAAGATGAGATTTCATTTAAGACGGCCATTTTGATGAGAATAAACCAACCAACAGAAAACCTGTATGCGTGTAAAGACTTTTGACATATATACACATTGTACATATTTATATACAACATTTTGTATGTTCTTGCTGGTTCTCACATTACCTACAGAGAACTCGTGGGAATAATTCCATAAAAATGTGAACTTTAACATGTGCTAAGAACAGGAGCCTAAAACGTATAGCAAGTTTAAAGGAGTCCTTAAGATGCTACAGTCATATACAGCTATGGCCGAACATTACACATATATGAAATGTGTATGGGCATGTGTATGTGTGGATTGTGTAAGGTTTCTTTCTTTTTCTGTTTTTTATATTGTAGATCATAAGGGTACGAGCAGCCATATAATGATCATGTTCTTTTTTCTTTTTTCTTTATTTTCCTTTCATTTATTGGATGTATGGTGAGAAGTTCCCACGCTTTGTAAGCGCAGAGCAGTGTGTAAAAGTATCTTAAGAAAGTGTGAGAATTTTTCGAGTAACTGTTATATGTGTATAATTTTGGTATAACAGGGTTTAAGGATTCTTTAACCAGCACACAGAGTCGACACTTGATATCATAAAATAAAATATTAAAAAAAAAAACAATATATCTCATGATTCCCAAACACATACAACGCACATACACACGCTTTTTTCACAATTTTACGGCCTAACTAATGTAGTTATTGAATGATGGACGGTCTTTCGGTACGACGTACAGCACAAACGCTTTATATAAATTTACAACTGTGTGGAATGAGTTCACGCCTTGTCAGTTCAGAAGAATATATAGTTTGTAGAGTCTCTGATGTCTTTAATGCAAGTGTTGCTATCGGAGTTCCTCTGTCCCTCTGTCCATCTGTATATAAAGGTATAGAGATGAATGAAAGACATATAGACTGAGTTAATAACTCCATATATAAATATATGCAGAACAAAAGAAAGGGTATCCAACAGGCGATCCCGTCTACTCTCAAAACTCTACTCAATCGCTATACAAACATATATAAAACTATTATACAACATATGTGTGGGAAAATTGCTGCACGATATTCATTTTCACAACATGATGATGGTTGGTGATGATGCGTGAGAATTTTTACTATAATTATTGACTTTTGTAACCGTCTGGTAATAGGCAATCATAAGTGAACGCAGAGCGTAGAAGAACATTTTATATTATACCATACAAAACAATACACATATATGTATATGTGTGTGTAAGTTTTTGTGTAAAAATTTTGTTCCCATCATCATATTTATGGTAAATAAATGCAACCGTCCAGAAGACCTTGAACTTGTGTGTTATGTGTATTATGAAAGCGAATAAAAGAAAGTGAAGTAAGAACAAGAAGAAGACGACGAAGTAACAGCAAACACAAGCCAGCGTCCGATACAGTTATGTATTCAAGTGTGTAATAAAAACGAAATATAGCAGCAATCTGTACAGTTCCATTTATAGGACGCTCTATACAGAGGATTATTGTTGTTCTGTTTCTTTTTTTATAGCCCTACACATTATAGCGAGATCATGCTGAGTTTGTTATATGTCTTACAACTACCAGTAAAAAACTTCATTTATGATCACTGTTACAAAATATCCGTCCGTATATCCGTTCATTTTTTTTAATGTTTACAAAGACACGAAAAGGATTAAATCGAGTGACAACCACGCCCACAATCATTGTAAATTACCAAGGGCCACAAAGATTCAAATGATTTAAAATTTCGAACTTGTATTCTATGCATCAAACTGGATTAGGTTAAATGACAGACACGCCCACAATTTTCAAAACAAACTTAATTTTATGCAGAGTTCAACCGACAAATTGTACACACTTTTGTCAGTAAAGTGAAAAGCAAAATTGTATACCTGCCACACCTTTTCTTTCCTTTTTTTTTTCATATATATGTGAAGGGTATTTCAAATTTTGCCCAAACTCAATATAGTTTTTCGTTTTGTTTTATACAATGGTTTTGTTTTGTTTTTAATAAAGTGAAAAAGGGTTTAAAGGCATAACAAAGTGTAGCATTCGAACAGGAGTTCAGTACGGTGAGTGAGTATCAGTTCATTTATGAAGATCATCTAAATCAGGTGGCGACAATCTATGGTACATATGCCAGTACCAGCAATAAGCAATATATAGTCATATAGAAATTATGTTTGCAAGGGATTGGTGGCATTTTCTATTTAACTTCTTCAGCAACATTTTCATTCTTGATAACCTTTGGTACCGCACTTCGTTATCGTAACTTGGGTAGATTTGCCTTAGACCCCGTAATATTTATAAGAGGGGAATTGTATGGAAATTGTAATTTGGAGTTCTTACATAATATATTCTTGTACCGCATCAATTTTTCAATCCATTTAGTCCGTCCGCCCTTACGATTGAAAATTTTCATAAAATATTTGTATTGGACCAAATCTTAAATCCATATAGAAGCCGTGGGCGTGGCATATATATGATTACGCCCTCTAATCGTTTTTTATTATTATCTACCAACTCAAAGGGCCGATTTTGCACCAAGTGAAACTTAGATTGTTCTATAAATTAGAGGCGCATCTGTTACGCCTATTTTTAGCACATTGTATTGAATATTTGTACCAAATTTCAACTGTATAGCTCAATATGTGTGGTTGATAAGTAGAATTTAGTCATTGTGGGCGTGTCTCTTAATCAGTTTCGCCTAATTCACTTAAGAACCTGCGTGCAATAATCTGGAAAGTTCAACATTCCAATTTTTGCGATCATGAAAGTTCACACAACAGACAGACACCGGGACGGACATTGCCAAATTGATTCAAATTTGTATGCTTTTGTAACATATTGAAATATCCTTTTGGGTATTGCAAATGAAATAACAAATTTAATGTACTCTCTGTACTGTACTATGTGAAGGGTATAAAAATAACACACACAATGAGAGTCCATTTATTAAAGGCTTTATTCCAACACACACACACACACACACACACACACACACATACACACACACGTTGCAGTTTGGATGAAGAACAAAGGAAATGAACTTGCTTACCGAAAAAAAACAACAAAATAAAAAAAACCTTAATTGGAATTTTAGTACAAGAATAATGACAACAACAACAATAACAACAACAAGAAAATGTACAATTCATTGATGTAATAAACGCTAATGAACAAGACCAAAGGGACAGACCACAACAGTACGCTATATAGACAGATGTACAGCATGTACGTTCAACTGAGAGTAACACCAGCAGCAGGCACCGAAATGAAAATATAGCATTTAATGAAAGGTAGAGATAGTCAGATAGACAAACCAATTAAAATAATGAAATTACAGTGATTATTATTATTATTGTTGTTGTTGTTGTTGTTGTTGTTGTTAATGCTGTGAGTACTGCGCCATTGTTTGTACTATATGTGGACGTACAAATATTTAAACGTATTTTTCCCCCTTCTACGTTTTTTTTTCATTTTATTTTAAATTTAATTAGCACACTAACAAGGAACAGCAGTTTGCTGCTGTTCATTGCAACAACAACAACAACAATAACAACAACAACATTACAAAATAATTGCACAAACAATACAATTTATGTTTTTTATTTGTAATATTTTAAAAAACAACAACAACAACAACAACAACAATAAAATCATATAAGACAGGCTACCCAACAAACAGGCAGACAAAGAGACAAGCAGGAGTACGAGCGAGGTACAAGTATAGCTAACCAGCCAGAATGGCATTAACAATAACAGCAACAACAACAACAACAACAATGCATAAGAAGGAGGGAGGTTGGTGTCAGTAATTTGAATTGAAAAGGGTTAAAATAAGCAATTAGTTGGCAAATTCGAATAGGCGCCCAGTCTAACATAACAAGTCGACAAACAAGAAGTTCCCCTCCACACCACTCCCACCACTTCACCCCTTAACCACTACTGTTCACTTCTTCTTTTGGGCACAGAAAAGTAACCGCATGAATTAGAGTAGATTACCGGCCGGAATGGTTGGCTGCCAACGTTGTCGCATTTGCTGATTGCACACAATTGCCGACCGTAGCAGACTGTGACGACGCCGTTGCAGCAGATTATTCATTATTTATTCACACAAAAAAAGAAAAAAAATAGATAGAAAGAGAGAGAGAGAGAGAGAGAGAAAGTGAATAAGAGAACTAACAAGGACCGCATAAACCTCTATTTTACTAATTTTAAATATGTTTTGTTGTATGGGTGCGTTGCCCGAACGCAACTTTGTGCTGCTCTGGCACTATTGCCAGTCTATGACTGCCTGCCTGCCTGCCTGCCTGCCGGCGTATACGTCATGCGGTTTCAATTAGAGATAGAGCAGTGTATCATGCGCACACACATATACACGCACACGCACACACGCATACGTCGACGACATCATCATTCAGATGATGATTTATGTTCCATGTGTAGTGTCAGGAGCAACAAGAGGACAAAACAGAAAAGTCTTTAATTAACACTTTTACCCCATTCATCGTTTTGCCATTATACACACATACCCTTATGCAATATATATGCATATATAAAAGGGTCATTAAAAACACCAAACCAAACCAAACCAAACCAAACACACACAACTATGTGTACAACTGTGAAATTTTTAATTGGCTTAAAATTGCATTTAATTAAGGTGGATTTTCAACAAGAACTCAGTATCAGATAGAAAGTTATGCACCAAACAAAGACTCCACAGCATATATGCATATACCCTACATAGAAGGCAAACGAAGAATTGTAAATTTGATTAGAAAAAAAAAATGTTCAAGAAGAAGAGGAAAAACGCGATATTGCCCAAGGGTGAGATACTCAACAACACAGTGCAGATGGCTGTCGCAAAATGCTCTTAATAGGATGAAACAATTATAGGATGGAAGCATGAAAGAAAGTTATACAAAGAGCAAGAAAAGGCGCCTCTGTGACTAAAGATCTTCCAATACAAATTCCTACCACAATGACTCATTGTCGAAGATTGAGAGCAAGATAAGTGTTGAGAGAGTTAAAGTTAATTAAAGCCGATCCTTTGATACCCTACACCACCTATCTGTAAAGATATCACTTCTCCCCTTGTACACCAAAAAAATTACTTGTTCGTGCTTTAATCAATAAAAAAAAAGGTGTAAAAAAATTAAAATCTACAAAAAAACTCATTTCATTTAAACTAAATCTGTATACAAATAGTAGGCGTGGCAGAAATCTAAGTAAGGTATATATATTAAACATCAGATTTTGTGGAGGGGTTTCGCGATGGGTCCGATACCTACGGCAGTCCAACCCATATATGGAGTGAAGAAGTGTTTTTAAAATGTTTCTTAAATAAGGGATACTTTTATATCTGGGGGGCACCTTGCATGCATTTATAGAAGATATCTGCCGAGTTCGCGCCCTTAAGCCGTTCGCACATTGACGAATACACTTACACTACTAAATACGTTTTCGAAATTTCAAGTTCATGGATGAATTTGTTGTGGTTAATAGAGAGATTTTTGTCGATTATGGGCGTGTCTCTTGGCCGATTTTGTTTAATTCAAATAAACTGAAAATTTCTGTACAAGATTTTAGCTTCATATCTTAAAATTTACGATCATGAGCAATTTACTTGGACGGACATGACTAAACCGATTCATGCTTTAATGCTAATCATACTTTGTAGTGTTTCTCTCTCTCTCTCTCTCTGAATATTGCAAACAGAATGACTTATTTAATTACCGTCCGTATAATTAAGGGAGCGGAATTTTTCCCAAATATGTCAAATTTTGCTACCTGTGAGTTAAATATAAAGAATATTAACACAACCAAGTACAATTCAAGGACGGACACCCAGACATTGCTAAATAGATTCAGTATTCCAATGTCGAGAATGTCCTAAAATGTCTTCGAACTGACAACTGAATATACCTTGAATGACTATTGTCAGGGTGTTTGCCTGTTGTTGTTTAACGTCTACATTCTCCTACGCTTGCATTTTCAGGTTCTTTCAAGTGCTTAACCTGAAAACATTTATCATACCCGTGTGTGTGTACAATTTATAAGCAAAAGTTATTTTAATTGGCATTCATTAAATATGCACTTAATTGATGCATTTAAATGCTAATTAAATACTGTTATAAATAACAAAGCAATAAAACCACAATACACACGCACACACACACACTGGCACACAAATACAGAGAGATTCTTCTGCTTTCTCTCCCTCTCTTTCTTTACATTATCCTGGCCCACGTTGTACACATAAACCTCCCCACCTTCACAAAACTACAAGCAAGTTATATTCGTATGCGCAGTATGCACCAGTGTCTTCTACAACAACAACTAAAACCAAAAACCAAACAAAACTTTCTCTTCAAGAACATTTCGAATATATACGTACATGTATAGGTGCAGGTGTAGTGTGCAGTTTGAGGAAATCCTTTCGACATAATCCTGAGCTCCTGTTCAAATGACAACTAATTGCTATAAATTAATTTGAAACCGTATCCATACAACAATGTATAGTGAGTGAGTGGGTATAATGAAATTTCCTTTATTGCATAATATGCGTATAAAGCAACAACAACACGACTGTTAACAAGTTTGTTAATTAGTTGTAATAAAAGCAAAAAAAAAAAAACAAAAAACAAATAAAAAGTACAAGAAGAATAATTCAGGCCAATGTACGTACATTTATTATTAATCTGTGGGCGTGGCATGTATATCATCTCGTTGTGTTGTAAAGATTCTACAACGAATTACGACTAAATTGTACGGTTATCGTAAATTATGGGCGTATCTGTTATCCGACCATGCCCATTTTTGGCACATCGAAGGATGGAATAACCATAAATATGTGTATCAAATTTCCAGTTCATAGGTCAGGACTTTTGTGGCAGATATTTAGATTTTTGTCGATTGTGGGCGTGTCTGTTAACCGACCATGCCCATTTTTAGCACATTAATTGGATAACTCTAAATATGTGTACCAAATTCTAATATCATAGCTCAATTTTTGTGGTAGACAAATAGATTTTAGTCAATTGTGGGCGTGGCTCTTAACCGATTTTGCCCATTATAATTGGCAACTGCATGCAAAAAATAAAAAAGTATTTGTACAAAATTTCAGCGCTTGTGAGAATGTCAACAACAGACAGACCCACGGACATACATGTCCAGATCGACACAAATTTTGATATTGATCAAGAATATATATACTCCAAGGGGTCCCTGATGCCTCCTTATGGGTGTTGCAAATGGCATGGCAAAACTCCCCATCTTATGTGGAGGGTATCACAAGCCCAATACATTTGTGAAGTATGTCTGAACTGAATTAAGTCTGAATTTGTCACCAAGCAAGGTTGCTTTTGGGCGTGCTCATTATCCAGCCCCGCTCATTTTTGTAACTTTGATGGTTAGGATAATTATAATACTTCTCCTCTCCTCTTTTGCGGCTCTCTTAAACTTATTTGTGAAGTTTGTGGGCGTGGCTATCAAGTAATTTAATGTAATTCAAATAAGAAACTACATGTGGAAACGCACGCATTAGCACTGGGCCTTTCTCAGATATACAATATTTTCTATGTACTCGTGACAAAATAGAATATTTTTAAAGAATATGTTGCCTCCGTTGTTGAAAGAAATGTTTGCCTCCCTCGTAATGTATTAGCCAGTCATATATTTAGTGAAGAGTAATATAAAAATATATACCTAAAAAGTCATAGCATTTTGTCGAAACATTTATAATACCCTGAAGAAGGCGTAACACACCCTAAAAGTGTATATATCCTAAATCGATATTGGCGATTTAACCACGTCTCCGTCCTTACGTTTAGAAGTGAAAATCGTTGTACTGATTGCAAAATTTGACATATCGGTTCCATTCTTATGAGTAGATAGATTCGTAGTCTGTACATACATAAGAAAAAAGGGTAAATTTGTAGAGTTTTTCACACAAAAATTGCTTCAAAATCATGACCACAATAATTAAGCATGACTGCTAGTCACAAATTTTATATAATACTGGGTATCTAGTACAGCAAGTGATTATGATTTTTGCCAGTTCAGATTACAAAGACAAGATTACAAAATAAAAAACATAAAAAACTTCATAAATTACAAACATTATGTCAAACTTTATTATCATATACAAATAAATGATGTAGGGTGTACGTGTAGTATATATTACTATGTGCCCTAGAGCAGTTTATGCAGCATATGGGTCGTTGATATATGATCTCACTGCAGGTAACATTATAATGTGGCTTTCCTGTTCATGCAGCAACAGCAACAACAACAATAACAGTAACAGTAACACACCAACTTTAATAATTTATGTGAAAATGTCACGATAATTTATGTTAATTGAACAGGCCAACAGTTTTACTTGCAACACGATAAAGATGCCTGGGTTGCTCTCCATGTTATTGCTGAGTACCTGTTACATAGAATATTGCAAAGTCCACATAATTGAAGGTCGTTACTGAAATGATTATATCATTATAAAAATGTCCTTTATTGAGTTAAGTGTTATAATTCTTATACTCACCAATTATGCTTTCCTTTACTCCACCACTAAATTTGTTGAGAGCCTTACTTGTAGAAGCATGCATTCATTAACATTATGTGTTTGGTAACATTTTGATCACTTACGTGCACTTACCTAACATTTCTGGTTGCCTCATGAAAGTTATCAAATTATCTACAAACAATCATCCATTATTTTCTTGCTGTCCGTGAACATCAATCAGTTCATTACAGAACTAAAAATAACCACATATTAGAATGCAGAGAATTCTACAGCTCATAATGATGCAGATGTTGCCCTACTTCAGTACATATAGACCCATCATTATGAAAGTGACCCAAGTCACTTTTTGCAACGCATCGATTTAACAATAATTTTGTATGGCTTATTACAAGCTTGAATGCTGCAACCAACCTCGATTGGGTTACAAATTCCCCGATTTGGATTTGAACCCGTGTCCCACAGTGGGCCCATTCAACTACCGAAAGGACCAACATATCGATTTAACTATTTCAATAATTTCATTTCTTCATCGATTTTCAAATGTTTGTGTTTTTGAAAAAGAGTGACTTGTATAACATTCATAAGAATAATAATGGTGCTTATATGTATACTTTTGATATGTACTGTAAGTGCTGCCTCTGCCACACAACTCTGCTATACATATATGCCAAAATAAGTTTCCCCTGAAATTACATCATGATCACAATCGTTCTCTGTAAGGTTTGCTGCTCTTGCTTACCGCCAAAATGCATTCTAATCATTACATATATTTTGTCTATGCAATGTAATGTATATGTAACATATGTAAGATACTTTTTTTTTTCCAAAAATCAACCCCCTTATCTATTCGAAGGGAGATCATAGAAAATTTCAATTATCGTGTCATTTTCCTGTAACTTACAGCAACATACTGAAATTGCTTTGCGCCTAATGAAAATTTGGAAAAATCTGTTGCTTTCACTCTCAATGGAAATTTAGAAAAATCTTCAATCTTCATTCTATGTGTACGAGTACTCTTTGTTTTTGTCTATTTTTATTTCAACCTAGGTAAGCAACAATTCACATCTGGCATTGGTGAAAAACTGTTGTTAGCACAAATCGTTATATGGAGAAAATATTGATATTCTTTGATATACTTTCTTCTAGCACATTATGTCCATTTGTTGTAAGCCTTAATGGAAAAAATTGGCCAAAATTTCTGAAAAATTCCTTTTATTGAAATTTTGATAGCAATCGATAGAAAAATGATCAAACAAATTCACTGATGAAAGTTTAAGGTTGATCAGCCCACTGTGGCAGCTTCTGTGATGAATTTCAACTAACCCTGAAATGCATCTTTTGAAGCAGTACTAAGAGAAAAGTGCCTCATTTTAACCTATTATGAATCAAACACTTAAAACTCTTCAATCACATGAATTTTTCCTCTTCAAACGTTGTAAAAGATTTTCTTCTACGTTAATTTTTCTTAAAGTTAAAACAGTTCAAATTTTGTGATGTGTTGAAAAACTCCATTCAGCAAAAGATCCAGAACAAAAGAACAAAAACACACAATTCCTAATATCTTCCCATAAAACAGGGCCTATGAATTTTAATCATTCTAAAGAGCTTTATTAAGTTTGAGTGAAATTGGATGATTTTGACCTTTTTCGGCATTTTTTTTTTTTTTAGTAAAGACAAAAATTTTTGAAAATTATGAAAATTTCAAACCAATCGAGACTGATTGATAATAAAACCTCACTAGTTTTAATTTAAACTCTTAAATAATCCACTGTAGCACTTCAAACTACATGAAAAACAAGCTTTGAAACTTTCTCGCATAGAAATTAATTTCAATTCCACACACAATGGCGATAGCGGCCTTAAAATTTCACCTAAGCCATGTTTTTTGCTTTGTTTTGTAATGTAATTCTTTTTAAAAAACTTTGCAAAATCCATCCATCAGCAATTGGTAAAGAGACTCGGGGTATGACAGGAAGAGAGGGATAAACATGTAATCAATTTCTGCGATTAAAACACTGAATTATTTATTTTTCGTATATTTTTGATATTTATACCTGCCTTTAAAACAATTCTTAAATTAATTAAATAAAGAAACAATTATGAAATAAATAGTTTTTAAGCAAATTGTGAATGGAGCACACGCTTCGAAGTCTTATGGTAGACTGAATGAAACGTTTGCTCATTGGTGTTGCTGAAGTTTGTCTGGCTGCTTGTTTGCTGGGCTGTTAGCTGGACTTAAATAACACAAAACACACACACACACACACACATACACATATACATACACAAGGAGATATAAATATGTGTGTTTGTTGGTTCGTGTATATGAAACCTTTCAAACCTTTCAAGCCGCCTGCATGCCTGCCGCGCTAGTCAGGTTTAGCTACAAAACAAAGCGGAATATAACAGATACGCTTGAAGAGTTAAAAGGCTAAAGGCGCAGATGGTGCCTGCGCACCAAAAAATATAATAATAATCAACACAACGCAACACCACACAACATAACAAAATTTGTTTGTGTATGTTGTGAACATATATGTTATCGTTATCGCATTATTCTTATTATTATTATTGTTATTGTTGCTGTTGCTGTTGCTATCTGTTTGCTTTTCTAATATATGTTGAAATTGTTGTTGTTATTTTTTTGAAACCCCATATCGTTCGTTCTCTCCTTCATGACATGGCTCTCTCTCTCTCTCTCTCTCTCTCTCTACGTCCTCTCTGTTTTTTAGCATGCCCCTTTGCTATGCGTTCTTTTTCCGATGAATATGCATCATCATCATCATCATCATCATCATCAGCACCGCCAGTATCAGTATGTCGGAGGCCTTTGTCTCAGTATATATATGGGTGTGTATGTCGTGTATTCTGCGAGCCTGTTCGAAATGCCAGCTAATTGCTTATTTTTAAAAGCCCTTCTTTTTAATTTGGATGCTTATGTTTTTTCTTTTGTGTTGTTGCTGTTGCTGTTGTTGTTGTTGTTGTTGTTGTTGTTGTTGATGTATTTACTGTTTTGTTATTTATTATACAAGTTAGTGGAATGCTTTTCGTTTGTGTTATTTATTAATTAATTAAAGAATGTGAAACGCACACCAATTATTTAGTTGCAGTTCTTTTTTATACCCTACACCTAAGAGGGGGAGTATGCTAAGTTTGTCGTGCTGTATATCAAAGACAGAACTTTACATATGTATGCTGCAGTATTCTTGATCAGCATGACAATTTGGACCCGATCGTACCATTTCTAAAACCATTTACTGTTTATTTCAATTAATTGGGATGTATGGTATTAAATGGTCGCCCTTGACCGATTATAACATTTTCCCTTGTATTTGACTTTTTTTTCAATTGAAAGGCAATTAATTGAAAATCCGTTTCGAAAAAAGGGAAAAAAAAAACTACTTCTTAACTTCCTCTCATTATACAGCACAGAACACTCTTTATAGCAAAACTCCAACCAACTGTTCGACCTACATACATATACTATATACCTTTTAAGTATAGTAAATGTACTAATTGTACGCTCTCTGTGGGGATATAGTGAAACTGATAAAACATTTATTGTATTGTCTGTATATTGCGATAATTGGTACGAGTTTACTGCATATGGCGGCCTTTTAATTGGATTCTTTGTTAAAGTCACAACAACACGTACACGTACGGACAACAAAGGAAATCTAAATCACATATAGAAATCCTATGAGTTACTATGTAGTTGTATCCAGAGGGAACTCCACATTACATGTAGAGGTATACTAAGTTTGTCATATTGCTTGCAAATATCAAAAGGAGATCCCACAATGAATCAGCATTGAATGCTAGGTATAAAGTCATCATCATCTTCATTACTGGCCGATTACAACCTATGTAGGTTTTGACCTGTTGCAAAAGAGAACGCTACGCACTTTGGTTTTGGGCACGTCTCCTCCAGTTTCGTCTACCAAGTACTTGTAGGGCATTAAACATTTGGTCCCTCCATCGGAATTTCAGTGTGCATCTTGAGTGACGTCCTTCCGGTTCTCTGTTGAATACCACCAATTGACCTAGCCATGGTAGACGTTGAATTTTTATACGACGGACTGTGTCAATGTAGGCGTAAAGCTCATACAGCTCACGATTCATTCTAATTCGGAAATCATCGCCAACGCGTACAGGGCCACAGACCTTACGGAGAACTTTTCTCTCAAACACGCCTAAAAGAGCTTAATATAGTGTTAGCGTCTCTGCTTCAGCGCCTTAGAAGAGCACGGGAGTGATGAGGGTCTTATAGTGTGTAAGTTTTGTTGCACAAGAGAAGGCTTTGCTGTTGAACTGCTTACTTAGACCATAGTAGCACCTGTTAGTATTGAGAAATTGTGGACCCCTTGGAACATTGCAAGCTTAGAAGAAGCCTACTTGAATCGTGCACGCTACCCATATCAGTTGTTAGTGTATCTATTTAGAAATATAAAAGAAATGTCTAAGGCGTTACAAACGTATTGTTCATATAAACATTCCGGTACAAAGAAAGCGATACAAAACAATCGTTTATAAAGCCCTTCATTTCACAAAAATACAATTTAATTAATTAGCAGCATAAGATTTATATTTTGTTGTTGTTGTTGTTGTTGTTGAGTGGTGATTACTTCACACACAACCACGCACACACACGCACATCACACACAGCATACATTTCTCTTATGAATCGTTAAAATATTTTACAAACATACATCCTACGTACACACAAGTGTATAGGGTATTAATAATGTAAAGGCGCGTATATGGGTATGGGTATGGGTATGGGTATGGAGGTGTGTGTGCAAGTGTAAGTGTGCAATATTTTAATTACTGGCATGTTAATGAATAGCTTGGAGGTATATTTAATTACGAAAAGCTGCTAATTAGGAAACATGCCCTTGTTGTTGTTGTTGTTGTTACTATACAATACTATAATAACAACAATAATAGCAACACTACACACCCACACCATTCAATTTGTTTGCAAACCAATTAACTCTACGCCAGGTAACAGGTTTACAGAATTTCATTCCGCTGCAGTAAGCAAGAATTTCACATTTTTCTCAGCCACATCCATATATATATATCTAGATATATGTATATATAGAAATCGCGCACACCAGGCAATAGGAAAAAGAAGCGGCTGTTATTGCAAACGTAGAAAGACGGACCGACCGACAGTTAGATCAACGGAAAAACCAAATGCCTTCGTATATATATATATATATATATGTGTGTGTGTGTGTTTGCGACTTGCAATGAAGATGAAGTAAGTGTCTGGGTGGTTGGTATACTGAAATAATTAGTTTACAGGTCTTTTATTACAAAAGAACTGAACGCAACGACGGTAAACTTCTATAACAAGGGGCATCCTTTCTAACACTTGACACAGCCAACTGTACAACCAGCCAGCCGTACAACGTTGTACGGCTTTGCTTTAATGTCAACAACAACAATAACAAGACAATACGTCTACTTGCCAAATTTTTAATTAAATCTTCTTCACCAAGAGTGGTGCTCCTTTGCATTTCTCTTTATTTTGTAAAGAAAATCCAATTAAACAAACAAAGTATACCTTTAGTTCGGACTAATGAGCGGTGTGAGCTTTGTCTAAATGTTTTCCAGCCAGATATGTATCTAAGGGGGAGGAGAGGGAGGGCTTTTTTTTTCGCTTTGACTCATCGCCACATTCATTCATATAAATCGTGCATTCATTGTTGGTTGGATTGCATGACATGTCCTGGATATAAAAGTTATGTGACAGTAGCAAGAAAACTTGTTTTGATGCTTTTCATTTTACGCTGCAACAAATTAACATAAAAAAAACTTAAGACAGACAGACTGACTGACTGACTGGCAGACTCATTAAGTATTAATTAGTTAATGGAAGAGAAGGCATAAAAAAACCTTTTGACATTGCACACACATACACAACGAACACGTAAGTTTTATATGGAGAGGTTTGCTTAGCGTAATTAGGTCTCTGTTACACCCACCTTTTGTACATATAATCTACATAGATGTGAAGGATATTTAAGATGTGGCCCACACTATCACATCTATATAGATTGTTTGTATAAAAAGTGGGTGGGGCAGAGATCTGACTATATTCCGTATCAACTAAAAAAGGCGATTCTGTACAAAAAAGATTGTTTTTTTGGATAGTTATCCGACCCGCCCATTTCCGACACATGGATGGATGGGCTAATTATAAAAAAAATTATCGAATTTCAACTTCATAGTCCGATTTTGATGGCTGATATGGTTTTTTTTTTGTATTGTATGGGCGTGACTCTCAACCTATTTACATAGAAACCCGCTACAAGATAGCTCATGTATAAAATTTCAACTCCCTATTTGAAAATTTGCATTCCGTAAGCATTTCAACGTTAGAGGGACACACGGACGGATATGGCTAGATTGAATCAGATACAAAACAAATATCAAGAATATATGTACTGAGCTTTTACGCCTAGTTTTACGTAATGCAAACGTAATAACAAATTTAGTATACCCCATCTTACATGTAGGGTATACAAATTAGGAGGAAATATAGTGGCCAATTAATAAACCTTTTCCTATAACTGTATAGGACATAAACCCTCTAATCGAAGCAATCAATTTTATTTCCTGAAAAAGGAGTGATAGGCTCCAAAAAGAGTATACTCATATATTTTGAATAATGCTTTAAAAAAAATTTATTATCGGAGAAATTGTATGGATTATATCTTAAATTAACCGACTTCCTTTGGATATATCCAATGCAAATTTGCCACGCCCATTTTTTCTACAAAAGTCTACAAAGTATGATCAGGTGTAATAACGGACGCATAGATAAAATTAGTGATGCATACACATAAGAAAGTGTACAACATTGAGTTTTGTCCGTACATCCATGCATTTGCAAAATGCGATGTTCGATGCCCAAATAGGAATGCAATCTTCAGAATTGACAATAAACACTCTCAATCTATGCAGATAGGAACAATCAATCCTAAACGAAAATAGCATTGGTAATGCAGCTATATTGCATCGATTAAGCTGAAAGTCTTAAAGCGGTTCAACGGGCTTAAAAACAAAAATTTTCATAATATCAAAAAACATTTATTTTTTTCTTTTAAATATAAAAGGAATTTTATTTTTTAAATTCTTAATTAATCGATAATAGTATATAATATATTTAATTCGTCAATGGGGAATTTATTGTACAGTATATGTATGTCTCTTATATTCTTTATTATAATAACAACGATATACGATATTTCAAAACGTTTCCGTCGCATTCGAATATAACTTAAGCTTCAGATTGAATAATTGTTTTTATTTTAAGTACAGATTGACTCTGATTTATTTATTTTTACATATCAACACGTGTTCTTGTTATTTAAATGGTTTTTTCAATACAACGATTGTAAGAATAATTCGCAGGTTATTTGTTTATAATTAAACAATAGTTTAACCCCGTTTGATCCAATTGGGAAATGCTTTAGTGCATAATCTGCGATGCGAGTTGAATATTTAAGAATTATATTCGGTTATTTATGGCATATGAACGCACTTCTTCTTCAACTCTTGTAACATTAAAAGTTGTTAAAACTTTTCAAAAATGTATATTCGCACACATTTTTATCAAATGCTTTTTGTTTTTTGTTTTTTTTTTTTTTAATTTTTACAAATAATAATTTTACTGTGAGTTTTTATATATAGTGATGGTAAGAGTAGCTTAATCTTACGATTCATTAAACTTTCAAGTCTCGCTAAAATACTTTTGTTTTGTTTTGAAGATGCTTTTAAATGTTAAGTAACACCTGCCAGAAACCTTAATAATGAATACGTCATTATATACAAGAATCATAGCAAGGTTATACCGCGCCTTTCTTCTTAACAAATTACGAATTATTTATATGCAGATCTTTTGTTATTCTAAACGTAATGTATCCGAGTTAGTTTCTGAATTGCTTTAAATCTGATTTACTCAAAATAATAAAAAGAAAGTGTACTTTCTTAGAGTGTTCCCACTATTCTGGAACATTATTATTATAGAATTGGTAAGAATGCTTCCAATTTAATAGTAGGAATTAATAATATTGCAAAGTTTTGATATCCTTAAAAATTAAGCCATTTTACAGGCGCCACATTAATTTATAAAGTATATAATTTTTTTATCGGTCGATTCAACGATGTTCGTATGTCCGTGTTGTAATGCTCATAGTCGCAAGAATTGTTGATGCAGACATTCTTAGTCTGTCCTGATGGTTTCTTATGTAATATGAGTGATATCGGTTAACAGTCACGCCCACATTTCACAAAAATTTTCCATAATTACAAAAAAGTTAAGCTATAAGATTCAAATTTTTATAGCTTAACAAAAATTGATAACACAAAAATTTACGTTTCTATGTAAGACACGCCCACAAAAAATCTTTAATTTCGTTTAATAATCTTTTCTTTGAATTGATTGACTTATGTTTTAATAGTACTTAAAATTAAATTTAATTGGTTGCCACACCTTCAATGAAACATAAATATGGGGCGTTTTTTAGATTTACCTTAAGACAAAGGTGGTTTTTTGATCTGTTTTAAATTCTGAATTTTTGAAAAATCAAATCACATGGTTTAAAAAATGGAATCAACATAAAATATTTCTACTAAACAGTGAATTATTTTATGTATTCCAAGTAACAAAATTCAATTGAAGAAAATTTGATTTTAATTTTCTTTATGCCAAATAACTCAAGTCCACTGCTTTGCATTTTTAATTTTTTTAAACTTTTTATACCCTACACCACCAATACAAAACTATTGCATAAGAGCGGTTTTTTGTAATCACTAAACAGATGAAGAATTGGCCATTTAACCCAATCCGTCTACCTGTATGTCCTTCTATTTCTGGGTAATGAATCTACCGATCACAATTTTTGACATTTACTGATAACGTATTTAGAACAGGGATGTGTTTTGCATCTAGAACTTTCCAAGTGGATCTAATCAGTTGATTAATAAAAACGCCCCTTTTTACAATAAGTTTCTATGTAACAAAGATTCCCACACTTTAAAATCTTTTGATCAAATTTGTTGAAAAAATAATTAGCTTAACAATAAAATAAATTTCAAGCCATTCTTAGAACCCTTTTCCAGTCACTTTTATATGAAAATGTGTCACGTTTCTTGATACAATACACAAAACTAGTTGAAGCATAAATTGCAGCAGGAAGTGGTGCAAGGTATTAAATGATCGATTATAACAGAATAAAATATTTTCACTTGTATTTTTTAATAACAAACTTTATAACCAATTAATAAAAAAGTTACCAACCTTGCTCTCCTACACTGGTATCATACTTATATATAGTTGGTATATAAAAATCTTCTTCTTTCTTGAGAAAAATAAAACTTCTCCGGCCTTAATCAAAATTAAAGAAAACAAAATCCTTTACTTTTTACTGCTGGCACAACGTCGTATATAATATTTGGATGTTGTAGCGGCTGTCACAAGAAAACGCTTGTCCACCAAGCGTTTCGGCCACTTCTAGGATTCATACAACAAACGTTGATAATGCGGCAAAACCTCATGCATTGGGACATGTAAACTAAATTCCAGAGCCACCAATACAGCAAATTCTGAAGCAATCAATTCTTTACGATGTACCCGAAAAACATGCTCGCATTTCTAAAAACAAAACAAAAAAGCACTAATTAGTAATTAGAGTGGGACAGTAGGCGTGGTTGATATTACTTCAATTAAACTTTTTAATAAATCGCCTTTGACGTCATTCATTTTGGCGCTAAGCAACAAACAAGCTCCTGCACACAGCTTGCGATTGCTTTTGTTGATTAAATTCGCCAAAATTAATTTCTCAAAATAAACGTAAGCCTGAGAAATGGTGACCAGATCGATGCGATTGTCCAATTTGTTAATGCGACGCATTTCACGTTTAATGCTACAATAAAAGGTAAATCAATTAATCGAAGGATGAGTTAAAGTAACGTTTAAGAACTCACCTTCTTAATTTGCTCAAAGTTAACTGAATGTGAGGAAACTTCTCTTTGAATTTATCGTTAAGCTCCTTTTTCAAGTCTGACGGTCTTACATAGTCTATCACCGATGTCATGTACGATGTAAAGGTAAGCAAGGTACGATGCTTACCAGCAATCAATTCTGGATCATCCAAAATATTTGCGGAATAGGGGTGATACTATAAATTTGTTTTGTATTTTATTATACACCAAACAAATAACAAAGAATCTTAAATCTTTACTAACCGGTTGTACATTTCTGTTGCCCTCTAATGCTTCATCAAAATCCAGTTTCATGTCGGGCACTGGACTGGCGGTGTTAACACGATTGTTATTATCGTAGGTAAAGCACCTTTTGTTTGATTTCAAAAATTAAAGAAAAAATGGAAAAAATTCATTAATCACATTGTTTAATATTGGAGAAAGAAGAAGAAGAAGAAGAAAGCCTAATGAAAAGCTAGCAACTTAATGTCATATTAATTAATTTTATACTGTGTTGCACAGATTTGATGTAAATGAAGGCTTTTGGTTAATGTTAGTAATTACTACAGCTGTGACTTTAACGATGAGAGGTTAGTACAATAAATTGTTAGTTTACCATTTGCCCATTTGTTGCGACATTACTCTTGTCCTGAAAGAAGAAGATGATGCAATGAATTAATGAAATCATAATCATTCCAAATAATAAACAAGTTTACCACAAAATGTATAATTTTTTCTTATCTGTGGAGCTTGTATTTTTATTACACAAACACTATCTTTCTTAACCTTCTGATAGAATAAAAGGAAACACATTTTTCTCCTTATGCACTTAGGTCCCATATTAACATGGGAGAAAACTTTTGAATTTCCGAAGGAACTCATATTCGAACAAGCACAGCTGGTTAGGTTATTGGTTGTTAAAGAGCTCTCTAATACATATATAGCTATATAAGATAAGTGGGGTTTCCCCGAGTTTTAAAAACCGCTGTTGTAGGAAAAGCAAAAAACCGAGACCCGAAAACCGTTTTTTTTAAGGACTGTACGAGGATATCTGACATTAGTTTACTTTTTTATAAACCTTAAAAATATTTCTTTATTTATAAATATTTTGTTAATCTATCTGTCTTTACCTTTATTCGTCTGACTGTCTATATATATTGGAAACGTAGAACAAGACAAATTCCTTTTTAATTAACTTTAATTGTGTAATTCAGTCTATTTCTTTATCTGTCCGTCTGTCTGTCCATTTGTATTCAGTAAGTTTCCTGTTTATGTTTTCTGTGTCAAATTGCTTCCATTTGTTTATTACAAATATTCTATGCTACATGTTTTATAGACCTTCTCTGCCCTATCATTGGGATCTGTCCTATTTGACGTCATTTTCCTGCACCACGAATTCTATGATTCTATGTGTCTTTTCATTCAACGTTTTAAACCTTTTTTATTGAATTCATGGGTCGGTCTTGGTATAAACCTTTACGATAATTTATGATGTACTTTTATGAGAGTGAATTCCAAAGAAGACATTCATGTTAATGATTTGATTTCGTTACTTGATTACTAAATATTGTTAAGCTAACTACAATTAGCAAAAATAAATTATTGATACTATCACAAATAGTCAGCTAAGTGTTAGGGAATACAGAGCAAATGGATTAGAGGCGACTTGATAGCATAATGAACTGCATTTTTACATACCGGGCAATACCATGATTTTTTAAAGCTGCTGTACCCGTAACCTCGTACTGATTGTCATTAATGCCACCATGCCCGCTACTACTAGCACTGCCATGTTTTTTGCCATCTTTACTAAAATGACGAGACGGTATCAATAAATGGCCGTAAGACATATCCTGCAAATGAAAGAAAAGGTTTTAGTTTTGAACCCTTTTACAATAGCAATAAATATGATCTCGATCTCAATACCTGGCCATGTTCAGCACGTTCTATGCCCAACAAATCGAATGGATCAAAGGGAGCATGAGCATCATTAATAGCAGACAAGGGCCTTGAACCAGACGGATAACGACGACGGCCCTCTTTGCGTAATTCAGTTCTAAAAATATATGATGAATGGGAAACAGATTAGCTAAACTTGTATTGCATTGAAAACAAAATGAAAATGATAAAACTTACCGCCCATTTTTGCCCTTGTAATAGGGTAAAGCGGAGAATATGAAAAATGGTACTTTACGTGATACAAACACCAAACGTTCCTCCTTAAATTTATGCTGCTTCCTTGAACCACAACCACCACTAGCACTCATTGCATGACGTAATTCCTTAGGATCATTAACTTGAACAGATTTTGCACGGTTTGAGGGGAAAAATGCACCACCGCCACTGCGACCCGCAACACCAGCACTTCCTCCCGGTGTCAAACTTTCAGTGCTACTATCATCTGTTACATGTGAAATATTTGAATTAATTATATTATATGGACGTTTACTGCCACTACCATAATTAGAAGCTGCTGATAACCCGCGTACACCGGGTGCAGCATTGAGGCCAATACGACGTTCAGGTAAAATATTATCAATAATGCCGTTACTTAAAGTTCTATAAAATAAAATTTTGAAATTGAAAAAGCGATGTAAAAACAATAATACATACAGATAAATAAAGTGATTAAATTGAAAGTCAACGTTTTAGCTCACTAGCGTAAATTGTTGTACCACTGTGCGGGACAGGGTATAACTCCTAAAAAAGCAAACAAACACACTCACTTTCAATTATACATCGATTTGGAAACAAAATTTAACTCGATTTAACTAAATTGATGTCCGTCTGTCTGTCCATGTTAGTTTGTGTACAATCTACAGGTCGCATTCTTTAAATACTTCGATGAAATTTGGCACAAGGATATATATTGGCTCAATGGAGAGCCCTGTGGAGAATGGACCGGATGGGATCATCTTTAGAATCCCTCCCCATATAAGGTTCTCTTATAATGAAATTCTTTGTATGGCAAAAAAATCGAAATTCCTAATATTTTTCAACCAAATTTGGTGAAGAATAGTTAATTAGTTAAAGAATTGGTTGTATCAAATTTGGACCCGATCGGACTACTTTTTTTGTAGCATAATTTTAGAACTAAGTGGTGTAGGGTATTAAATGATTGGGCCTAAGTGATTATAACATTTTCACTTGTTTAATTTTGAGGCACCTAGACATTGAAGGACTTTAGCCAAATTTGCTTGGTCCGCGTACCACCACTCATTGGTACCCTATGGTTCTCTTCATATGGGGGTTAAAATATATAAAAAAGTAAATCCCACACAGTGCCTTAAGTGTCTGCTATGACTAAACTCAAAGTTTCTCTGTGTATGTAAGTATTCTGTTCACGAACTTATAATTATTAATGACTTCAAATTTAGTTATGCATGTATATACTTCTGTTTTTACTTTTTTGTTTATTTTCTTTTTTTGTTACTCATCCCATCCATACATTGAAGCATACTTTTCTACTACGTCCAGCAAAATACTGTTCGCCTGGTACAAAAATCCAACTAATTAATGGTGGTTTAGTTTAATTGCCGAAATTTGTTTAAAAGTTTGTATGACACCAACAACAAATACATACACACACACATATATATATATATAAAATGAAAAGGAACTGACACTTGTCAGACTCAAGAGTTGTTCCTCATGCTCATTTATTCTAATATTAAATAGAACACATACAAATAAGGCCACCGTAATAATGATGCGAAGAGTTTGTTATTCTTTTTGAATAAAGAGGAGAAAAGCAAACTGTGAAGACTGTCACAAAACATGCTTGATGCTTACTTTTGCCCTTGAGACCCCAAAAATACCTAAAACCAATACAATTCTCTCTCTCTCTCTCTGTAACTAATTACCTAATTAAGTGCTTATGTATACGTACACGCAGTACAAGTCATTAACAAAAACTGTGTACACCCTATATAATGTGTGAGCAATTTCTCATTCAAATTAGTCTACCGAACTTTCCAATTTTCAAAATGTCTTAAATCAGTCCATAATTATGGAAGAGGTTTAAGTCAACCATCCAAATATAAGGAAATCTATTCAAAATTGCTAAATCAATGTATTCGAATAATTGACTTGGACTATTTTTACATTTATGGACGCATATATAAATTCTGCATCATAACCGAAGAGCTGCACATTCAACCAGACATGACAGAAAAGGCTTCTTCAGAAAGATTTTATCATAGGCCACCTATAGGCTTGAAGAACGCACTAGTTATATAAACTGTGATGATACAAATTTTTCGATTAAGATTTACGCGATAATTATGAATTATCGGACTGTCAACGTCCGTACCCAGAAGACTATCTTTTCGCCACCATTACCGTGAAAGGATCGCTACTTTAACTATATAGTTATAGGATTTTTTATACAACGTAGGCATGCCTGATGTTCGCCCATTTTTCCCAAATCGATCAAATGGGTTCATAATATATAAATTTTATTATTATAGTTGAATTTTTTCGGCTAATAAGTAGAATTTTATCGATTATGGGCGTGGCTATCAGTCGGTTTTTCTCACTTTATATAGAAATTTAATGTGCGATAAGTAGAAATGTCTGTAAAGATTTCGTAATATGCTGTTGTCTTGGGGACGTAACGCAATGGAATGGCCCATATGTAAGTATTTTCTTGTATAAATGTTTTTCTAGTTATTATCGTATTTTATTCTGTAGCAAGAACGATTTCATTTAATTTAATATCGCCTGCCCATCCAAGTGCTGTAGAGTATGGAATGGTCACGCTTGACCATTCATATCTTATATATAAATTTATATATATTCTGTATTTAAACGCAACTATATCTATATTCATTTATTTATAATTTTCTTATCTCATTTCATTTCATTTCATTCTTTCTTTCTTTCTTTTTTCAATAAACAAATATAACCTCGACCTAGAAGTAAACGTTTGAAGGTAATTATACTAGGCTCTCAGTTTTGAATGGTTGATAAACTGAAAATATCTCGAATTTGCTCTGTTCTGCTCTGCTTTGATTTGTATTTTGTATCGCTTTATAATTAATTTGTCTATGTATATATATATTCCAAAGAAAGTGAGTGTGTGCTAGTGTCTTATTGGATCATACTACGGATGTATTTCGACAATACACGCACACTATATATTTAAGTAGTTTAAAATAAACTAATGCGCAGAAGAATGATATTATGGAAATGTCAAAACAACAAGAAGAAACAAAACTAAATTAGGCTTAGACCAAATCTTAAATGCCCTCCACATCTACATACATTCTGCTCTCTAATATAACGGATATATTATGCATCAACTAACAAGTCCGATTCTACGCAAAATAGGATTTTATGAGAATTGAGGACATTTGTTAACAGACCACGCCCACTTTTTAGGCAATTTGACAAATATCCCAATTATAAACATGAATACTTCAAATGCATAATTAAATTTTTATGGCTAATACATAAAATTTTGTCGATTGTGGGCATGGCAGCTTGTCGATTTTGACCAATTTCAGCTCAATATGTTAAAATTTACAACCCAAAAAGTGCCAATAACAGACAGATCCACGGACAGATATATCTAAATCGAGTCAGATTTTAATGTTGATCAAGAATATCTATAATTTGTAAAATCTCTGATGCCTCCTTCTTCTGGATGTTGCAAACAGACCAACAAAATTAGTATACCTTCTTCACTACAACGTCTATTATTGTATAAACTACAAAATAAAAAAAGACAAACAAGAATTGAAACGTTTAGTATGTATATCCATGTCTCTTATCTAATACGCACTTTTATATTTAAGCATAACAACAACAATAACAACATTAAATATTCAAATATTTAACACTCTGTTGAAGGTTTATCAAGCTATTGCGTTGCAGAGAAATATGATTTTTTTTTTTAAATATTCGAACGTGTTAAATAGCACTGAGATTGATAAAGACGCAAATAAACCTTTTTTTATATGTATGTGAAAACTATATTTATGAAGTTTTTATTTTCCTTTCATTCATTTTAGAGTAAACATAAACGATCAGCATAGTTTGGAAAAATTCCACATGAACTGGTAATAAGTATAAATTTTTATTGTTGTTGTTTGTTTGTTTTTTTTCCAAAATTCTTCCCTTGATTCTTCACTTTCGTAAACAAGTTTGTATGTATGTGTGCAATAAAGAAGGAATTCCTCAAATAACCCTTAAAAACAAAAATATCATATTTAGGTACACGCACGACCTGGTTACAAGATATGTTTATAAACAATGTATATGAAAATTCATAAAGACAAAAGTTAAACAGCTACGAATCTTGAATACCCCTTCACCCCATAACGCTAGTTGTGTATAAAGAAATGATAAAATCGGTTAAAAGACACGCCCACTAAGCAACACAAACATGAAAAAGAGCACTTTTTTTTACAGATTTCTTTCTAAACTAGATGATAGAACTTTCTTCAAGGTATTTAACTATATCACTCCTAAAATCTATAATATTGGCCAACGCCTTAAGATATAAAATCGTTTTATTTAGTTTTTAAACATTTTCTTTAGAGCATCAAGATCTAAAATTTGACTAAAAATTTACAGTAAGATTAAATTCATTAAATTTCAATCATATTTACCTGGCAGAAATTCTACTTTATTGTACTAAGAGAACCTAGATAGGCTAGATTTGGAGAGATTTGTTAAATGATTGCACATAAAAACCAATGAGAATGTTTATTTTCATTAATTGAAGGTTAGAGAATTATTATCAGTGTTTCAGCTGCAACTTTACATTACATTATTACTATAGTTTGCATGTTATACTAAATGAGTGGTATATTAAGTCATTTGACCCAGAAGGACATTTCAGCTTTGAATCTAATGTGCTTGGATGAAGTGCTTATGGTTACAAAAACTTTATATCAAAAATTGAAATTTTTATATAGAAAATCTTAGTTTATGGAAATGTTTCATATAAAATGAACAAAATAGAATAGTAGCCACGCCCACAATTTACAAACAACCAAATTTTAGCATATAAATCGAAATCATACAATGTGTAGCACATATTTTAATCATCAAATAAAAGATAAACTTGCCACGCCCTGAACGTAAAAATTGGCAGGGTATCCAAGATTTTGTTTAAGCTAATCTTTAGCGTTTTTCCATTGTTTCTGTTTTGAGTTTTAAAAACAAATAAAATATTGCATATCAAGTCGAATCGAAACGAAGTGGTAATAATTGGTTTGAATCGGTTACAATTGGTTGTAAGGAGAAGAAGACAAACTGGAAATAGTAAAATAACAAAAAATCTATGACTAATTAATTACAGTACAATAACAAAATAGACAGTAATTGGAATTCAATTGGTACCGATTTGTATTCAAACAATACTACGCATTCATATGGAGAGACTCGGATATCGCAAATGGAAAAAGGGCGGCACTTTATATATACTAAATAATAGATATAGTTTTTAATTAGAAACTAATGTTGGGCCGCCTATTAGAGCTATTTCTTTAGCTTAAGGTATCTTGTGATCAGTATGATATTATTAGAGAAAAAAAATTCGCCTTAAAGTAGAGAGAAAGGTAGAAGTATTGTAATAAAAAAGTGGTAGATATTAATGCATTCTTTAGGACGTGTCTTGAGCTTGTACGTCTTGAGCTTTTTCGCATTATCTTAAAAACCATGCAGAAATATACATGGACAGACCGATTTACAATCTTACAATCGACAATCTTAATGTAACCTCTTACCATATGTGGTGTAGGGTGTAATGGTTTATTCAAACTTTAACGCAATATATCAATTTTTTAGCGCAATGTGAAATTGTTGACATCGACTATTGTATTACAAAAAAAAAAATAAAAAAAAATTTGAACGACCGTTCCACATAAAAAACAAACAACACGGAATTACTTACTAATCAAATTCCGCAAAATGCATAAAATCAATAATGGCCATGAACACTACTCTTCTTCCATTCATTCATTCATTAATAGCTGGAGAAAAACACATTCAAAGTATCAGTTACACTTTAAGAAGTAAACACACACACACATATATATATATATATATATATATATATATATATATATGTATATACATACATTCATCTACACTAATGTAAACAATTTGTGCTAATGGCGAAAATATTTCATTGCATTCCTTTTTACTCAGATTACGATAATGAAGGCATTCCTAAAGACACCCTACACTGCCATTCAGATTGAAAAATTCAAACACATACTTCAAAGGTAGTTAAGAGATGTTATTGTATACATGCCACACCTATAGTTCAAGTAAAAATTTGGAGAATATTCAAAATTCGACTTAAGCCATATACCGCTTATGTAAAACTGGAATACCGTTCTCGATGCATGCATCCTCTCTTTTAATATATATGCTTTTTTAAATCCAATACTGCACCAATATGAGTGGATCATTTTTTGAACCCTACCCCATATAAGATCCTATAACAGAGGAAGTCTTTATATGGCAAAAAATCGCAATATTTAATATTTTTTGCCAAAAATCGGTAAAGAATAGTTACTTAGCTCAATGTTTGGCTGTGCCAAATTTGGACCCAATCGGACCATTTTTAGAACCTCTTTCCATATAACGACATTTCACCGAGTGCCTCGCGTTGCATATTTTGTGAAGCTAAGTGGTGTATGGTCAGTCTGTCAAGTCAGTCTTCACCTACCGTAACATTTTCACTTATTTTTACATATTTAGCAAAGTGCAAGGTGTTTTTGAATTTATATAACTCTTAGTGTTAAATGAACAACAGAAGCCGGAGAACCAAAACAAAACCAAGTTTCACACATACGCGATACACACAATCCGTAATAAAAGTAATACGTAATTACATAACTGACATTTCACAATGTACCCTCCCTCCTCCATTCGTCGCGATGGAATTTGTTTATGTTTTGCTCCTGTTTTATGTTCTTCTTTGAACTGCTTGTCGTGCAGATTCTTTCCATTCCCTGCTATTTGTTACGTATTTGTTATTGTTATGTAAGGTTTTCTTTTTTCGTTGCAGCTTTTTGTTGTTTTTGCTGTATTTTGTGTCGATTTTGAAGAATTTTGTTTTGTTCTTTTTTTACAAATAAATGTATTGCAGGTAATTTGAATATATATGATACCATAGAGAGAGAGGGTAGAGTTGAAAAATTCCTTCAGGCAATGTGGTGGTCTAGGTGTTATTCAAAAACTAATCTTCTTAGCTACTACAGTATGGACATTTTTATACCGTCTACATAAAATGGGGGCAGTAGTAGAAAGGGTCAATGTATTATCTATATTTTTTTGATCGGCATCAAAAGCTGACGTAATGTCCGTAAATTTCGCGATATTGAGCTGTAACTTTGTGCGAACATTTTCAATTTATTTAAATTATGGAAAATCGGTTAAGAGCCACGCCCACAATAACCAACAATCTATCTATAATCTATAATATTAGATGTTACATTTCACTTAATGATCAAATTCCGCCCATTTTTAGTATATCAGTGAAAGGTATCCCAACTTATTGGACTCTGGAAGCCTTTTAAATGTTTAGCCATGTTATGGCTGAACTCCAAATACAATCCTAGTACAGACTAAACCCATATTCCATGTGAAAAGTGAACATTTTATATATGTAGTGAGTAGATAGAGTAAGGTGGAGATTTAGAAGCAGACGTATTTTTATCTAGCTCATTAAACATTCCCTCTTATTGATTTATAGCATACGTGATTAAAGAATAAATAAAAAAAAGTAATATTTCACATTTTCTAGGGACATGTTGTTCCACCTACTTGATAATATTATCTTATTTACAAAATATACGCAAAACATATGCACAAAAGCAACTGGCTGGTTGATTAAAAAATAATTTATGATTGATAACCAAATAAAGATGAGGAGACACTCTCTTGTAATGCAAATATAAATTTATCTGATGAACGCACTTTTATCTAAAGTCATTAAACCATCATGAACTATTGTTGAAAGGTAGAAGGTAAGTAATGTGATACAATTCACTCGTAAAACCAATGTGAAGCGGTTTATATAGAATAACGTTTGATACTTCTCCTCCTCCACCCCCACTATTTACTCGTGTAAGAAACTTTTTTGTGCAACAAAAAAGAAAAAAAACCTAAAAAAGCTTTTTATGCAGCTTTACCAAAACGAACACCACCAGAGAGTGTGTTAGGAAATGTGTAGGAATGGCAAAGTAGAAAAATCTTGGGATAGGTTAAGTCACGTTAGAAACAAAAACAAAAACTTCTGCTGGAACAATCGAATTGAAAATATTACAATTTTTCTATTGTATAGCACCCCACAATCCATTTAGTTTGATTCCAAGTGATTGTTTCCAATCTTGAAAATAAATTTCGTGTTATTTTTATACCCTCCACAACTCATAAAAACTCTGCATATAATGTTTTAGCAGTTAGCCATAATTTCAATACTTACTATAATTCTATTATTGTAAACTATAACTGTTATGGCAGTTTTGTGATGTTATTTCAATAGAGATTTGTAAAAGTATATTGTCTCTCTCTCTCTCTGGCTCTCTCTTTCGGATTGGTCTCTCAATTATTAGTACATTGAACATTGATTTATTTCTGCTAATGTCAACAACCGTTAGTTGCCATGAAGTTATTTTCTATTGCCAAGAAAAATTATTGTGTAGCAACAAGACAACAACAACAATAAGTACAAATTATTGATTAAACTAATATACTTAAAATTTTCCCTCTTCAACTTGAATTATTATAGCACACGGACAGATGATTATAAACAATTCAGTGGCAACGCCAGCATCATAAATTTAAGGTAACATTACTAGGGGACCGCCCATTACACCTTTTGTGTTATGCGACACCTATGTGTTGTGTCGGGGTGTGTGCGACCTATGTATTGTACAAAGTGTTGTATTTCGCAAGGTGTCAATGAATTTCTTTAGATAATATTGAATTTGATAAATTTTTTATATACTTAGCGCTGCAATGTGCTTGTTTTACTCTAACCGTTTTGTTATTTGTTAAATGAATTAATAAAAATTCGATAAAAAGAATATAAACTTACCGTTCACGTAATGGCGTTAATATGCCATCACCCCTACTGGACACCTTCATTGGTATCTTAACACTATCCGAGTCGCTGCCACTTTCGGCACCTGAGCCGCCACTACCGCCGGCAAATTGATGGTGTTTCTGTTGTAACAGCTTTTGCTGCTGTTGTTGCTGATGCCTTTGCTTGCCGTTGCATACAGCCAAGTTTCTGTTGCTGACATTTTTCGCAATAGAAATGCTGGTGGTGGTGGTGGTGGACGAAGATGCTGACCGCTTAGTATTGCGTTTCTCTGCCACAGTTTCAACAATTGGAGTTGCTTGCGCAGCTGGGTTCTGCTGCTGCTGCTGTTGCAGCTGCTGTTTTTGT
Source organism: Ornithomya chloropus (assembly GCA_963971445.1). Taxonomy (NCBI): domain Eukaryota; kingdom Metazoa; phylum Arthropoda; class Insecta; order Diptera; family Hippoboscidae; genus Ornithomya; species Ornithomya chloropus. The sequence goes on from OZ020530.1 coordinate 6,374,239, forward strand.
TGTTGTTGTTTATGCTGTCGCTGCCACTGCTGCTGTTGTTTATTTTCTTTGCCATCGCTGCTGTTAGCGTTCGACAGCTGGGCACTTATCAAGTAGTCACCCATATTTTCAATTTCACTAAGAGGCCCATCATCACCGTCCATGCTGGCGCTGCTGCAATCACCCAAACCATCTTTTGCAGTTGTAAGGCTACCACCACCACCACTACTACTGCTGCCACCGCCACCGCCACCGCCACATGCCGCTGTTGCTGATGACAAATCAACGGATATATCCAAATGATTGTCGGAGCCGGTAAAAGCGCTTTTATTAGTACGCGGCACCGTGATGGAACGTCTAGACATGGAATTGTTGCCCAAACTGCCATTCCGTTTATGATATATGATATGTTGGTGATGTTTACCAGATTTCTCATACAAATTGTATTGTTGCTGATGTTGTTGTTGTTGCTGATGTTGTTGCTGCCGCTGGTGCTGCTGCTGATTGTGTTGATTGCCAAATAATTGCAAATCCAATGATGAAATATTGATCTTACGCCCCAAACAGTCTTCAACATCAGCATATGTTGTTGTTGCTGTTGTTGCTGCTGCTGCTGCTGCTGTTCTGCTGCTACAAGCACTTGCTGTTCTGCGTCGTTGTATACCCGATGCTGCACCCGCTGCTGCTGATGCGCTATAGATGCCAAATGTTGCTCCAAGTTTCGTATCTCGATGAGTGCCATCTAATGATATATTCGATAGAAACGAGATCGCAGCCAATCTGCGTCTGTGTCTCGTTTTATTGAACGAACTACTTGCCATTAGGCAATTACCTGAATTTTTTTTAACACTATTCGGAGTTGCGAACTTGAAACAAAAAAAAAAACGACAACAACAAAGTCAACAACTCTCGGAAGAAATTTTACACAAATTTTTTATATATATATTTTTTTTATTTTTCAATTCTGCTTTAAATGCCAATTTCCTTTCTAGCCAATCACCAAACGGAAGTTAAACTTTATTTCCGTTATGCTGTTTATTTACGTTTTATATTTTGTCTTTCTTTCTCGCTCTCTAACACCGCCTCAAGCATCAGCAGTTTTTATCTAAAGTTATGGAAATTTTTTGCAGATGATATGCCCAATACAAACACACACACATATATATACTTTCCTTCTAAAATTGCAAAGCAGCCTCCTTTCTTTCTTTACACTTTACACGTTCGCTTACACAATTTTTGCAAATTTTCTAAAAACACACAATTCTGGGTATATTTGCATATGTGTTATAAAACTGTTAAATTATTTTTTTTCTTTTATATTTTTTTCACACTCGGAAGAATTCTGGCAAAGTTATTGATTTTTATCAATTAAGCCGAATCGAATGTCACGCCTTTTTCAATTTTGTAATTCTTTGCAGAAATGAACAACAACAGTCGGCCACAATTGTTTCTTTTTTTAACAAACAGCCATGTTACGTTTTTTTTTAATAAACTCCAACTGTTTGGGAAGGAATCAATAAAACAGCCTCGGATGACGATGTGCAGATTTTCTGGAGCAGCCACCACTGATGATTACCCATCAGATTTATTACACGCGCACACACTCACAAATCATGCGATATCACATAAAATGTTTAGTTTTTGTGCTAAATGTCAGTTTATTGTTTAATAAACTATTTGGACGCGACATTTTGGCGAGAATTCTCTTCTTTTTTTCACTTTTCCACCCAAACACAAACAAATTATTATTAATATACTCAATTTTATTGCTGTTAGATTTCAATAAAAGGTGAATTTTTTCTTTTTTTTTTTTTCTTCTTATACTTCTCGATGATTTTTTTAATTGAATGCTTTTAAAAGCCGCCGTTCTCTACCAGGTTTTGTTAAAAAGTGCCGGAACATTCTGGAAGTACATTGCGGAAAAGTGAATATAGGTACACACATACATACACATACATTATTACACATAAAAAAAAGAAAAATCGTAACAATTGTAACCATTATACGTTTAAAGGTATGGACATGAACAAGAGAGAATGCAGAGAACAAATTTATGAAAAACTACTCTTCTCGCTTAAATGAAAAAGCTTACTGGCCGGGTGATGTCTTATTATAAATAATAAACAATCATAATAAAACATACATACTTGGCTTAAACCAAATTTTAAATACCATACATATTGTGGGCGTGGCAGGTATCTAATTACACTAACAACAGATTTAAACCTAGATGTACAGACGGACCTGACTAGATGTACTCAAATTTTGATGCTCATTCTTTTTTTTTTAATTTATTTTTTTTAAAACCCTTCGTTCAAAAAAAAGTCCGTTACATAACAAAAGGTTATAAATGGTTTAAAGTGTTTTTTTTTTTTTTTTTTGAGGCCAAAACATGTCCTTGCCCCAACCTGGAAGTTGGAAACAAATATTTATACACAGAGGGACAAATGGACAGAGTTAAATGGATTCTAAAAATAATGATTCATCATGAGTTTAGCATGAAAAGTGGGTCTCTCTCTCTCTCTCTTTAATCGTGTGAGAGTTACAACTTTTTATAAAAGTGTATTATTGCAACATTATAATGCATGCATGCAACTAACACCTCTCAGTATGCATACATACACAAATCAAAAGCGAACTTAGAAGTTTAGCCAAAGTATAGCACAACAAAAGCTGCACTCATCTGTTAATTGGGTATAAAAATATGTTTTTGTAATTTTTTGTATCTAATGACGAGAGCAACTAATTGTAATGAATCGCATGAGAGCTATAAACAAAATTTATTTTTCTGCCTCCGACACACACTACATAGCATCGCACCTGTGAAGAGAGCAATTAAAAACAATATTTTACACATTTGTGCTTCTATATGCATAACACTCAGTATGAAACATAGGAGAGAGTTTGTAAATGACTTGTGATAGCCGGTGCGTCTACATTTACTATAACTCTGTTAAAAACCTAAACTTTATAAAAAAAAAGTATTATATTTAAGTTATTTTTATGGGAATTTTTCACTTGAAATCAAAACTTTTTCAGAAAAAGTATTAAAGAACAGCTTTTTTAAAAGGGTTCCTAACTGTATGAGGCAATGCGTATAAAATTTTAAGCTTTATTGTTAGTTTCAGCCCAACCACTCGATAAATCTCAGCTAAAATGCTTTTGCAAGTGATCAGATTATGAAAGCAGTCTAATGTAATTTTTAAAAATTAAATAATTCTACTTTAACTTTCTTTTTACCAAGTCTCTTACTCAATTTGAATTCACTTTATATATATTTCAGTTGATTGTTGATTTTCCGTTCGCAATTATCAGCAGGCAGATTAGTTTGCCTTACACAACTTCACTTTAGAGCTTTTCTAGCATAACTAAGAAGTTTAAATAACTACTTCACGCATTTTATACTCTACTATAATCGGGGAAAAATCAACAATAACAACATTTATCACACACACGTTTAAGCCATTTACCATTTATATGAAATATATAAAAAAAGAATTATTCAGTTATACAGTGGCGGTCATTGATATAGGTACAGGTTTTTTTTTTTTTTTTTTTTTTTGTTACGCTTTGTGGCATAATTTTGCTTTCTTTATATTGAAAAGAAATTTAATAATTCAATTATTGGCACTATTAAAAGAAAGAATTGTCCACCATGTGTGTTGGAAAATCTGTTTTGAAAAGTTAAACTCTTGCGTGTATTTGTGTGTGTGTGTGTGCGTTTGTGTTTATCTTTACTTAGATAACAGGCCATATATTGCAAACTCATACAAATAATCGCAGAATTTCTTTAATGAATAAACAGAAAAAACCAACAAGTTGAATAAATATCAAATTTTTGCATATTTTTTTAAAGAGCAATTGTTTTAAACGTATATCAATTATGGAATAAGTATTATTTGCTTGGTTCGTGATGACACTCATATGATGTGTTGTTCATTTGGTCAATGTAGAAGTAATTTAAAAAAAAAAAATTCCCTCTATAGATTGGTCCTGTCACACCCACATGTCCTATAAAATTTTAATTGTTGAGAAATGTAGAAGATAAAGAAAAGCTTGCAGTCATCAGATGCAATGTTAAGGCAACAGCAGATAATCACAACAAAAACAATAACAAAAGTATTACACGATAAATATGTAAAGAAAAGCCGGTTAAAGTAAACACACAAACTCACCATTAAACGCCACATCAAACGTCAACTAAGTGAAGTTTCATTGCGAAAAGTTGGGGGGAAAAATCAATAAATCACAGGCTAAGCAGAAAAGATTTGGAAGCTTTACAATTACTTATTTACACTACATATGCATTACATACAAATACATACATATACATGCATTAAAAGAAAAGAAACACTTACCATTTAATGATATTTATGATATAATTCATCACAATATTACCAAATTATTAACGTGTTGTTTTATAAAGATTTGTTTTACAAAGGTTTCTGACGTATCATTTTAGCAATAATTTCAATTACACTAATAAGTAACAAAAACAAAGGAATCTCTTCAATTTAGCTTGTCAGACTTCTATGACACACTTTTTCAATTTACTTATATGAATGTATGCGAAATGTTGCATATATATGTATTTTTTGCTTTTTCCTTGTGCACCATTTATAACTCTAGCACAAATCTTGTACAATTATACGCCTGTTATATCAATTATTGCTATTGGGGATTATATTTTTAGATCTATTTAACAATTTTCACTATTTTATAATAATTTTAAAACACTTTTTACACTTTTTTCTCACTTTTAAAATACACTTGCTCTCTTGATGTGCAAAAAATTGAATGCAGTTTTTTCACAAATAATAATTATGAGCAAATAACAAACCGTTGGCAACAAATAAATAAACAAATTGATACAGAGGAAACGAAATAGTAATTGGTCGAGTTCAAGTGATTGGCAATATAAAAAGAAGCGATTGTTATTATTACTATTTAATAACAAAACAAAAAAATGGAATTAATGAAAAGTATTTGTTCTATTTATTTAAAGAAATTGCTTAAATTGGTTTTCGTATCAGTCCGATATTTATAAAACGTTTAAATGTTGCTTTTTAGAGTTCGTTAAAGAACCCATTTGCTAGCTTCACGTCGATAAGTAAATTTAGCAAACAGTATGATTCTAATTTCATCAACTTTTGATACAAAACTTTATAAAAGTTGTAAATCATTAGAAAATTAAGAATTACTAACAATATTCAAATATAATTAATTTAGCAATACATATATATAATGGCTATTGCAGATTTTCCCTTAAGAATGGATATTGAGTTTGTAAGTTTCTCTATAATATAGCAAAGCTTGGTAGCTGCTAATGTTTATATTTTGTGTACAATTAGCCTGAAGAAGATGTCCCGTATGAGGAGGAGATTCTACGTAATGCATATTCAGTGAAACATTGGTTACGTTATATTGATCATAAAGCGAAAGCACCCAATAATGGTGTAAATATTGTATATGAACGTGCTCTCAAAGAGCTGCCAGGTAGTTATAAAATTTGGTACAACTACTTGCGCACCCGCCGGAAGCAAGTACGCGGTCTTTGTATTACCGACAGCATCTATGAAGAGGTTAATAATACATTTGAAAGAGCTCTGGTGTTTATGCACAAAATGCCGCGCATATGGATGGATTACGGCATTTTTATGACGCAACAATGTCGCCTCACTCGTACACGTCATGTATTCGATCGTGCTTTGAGAGCTCTACCTATTACCCAGCATCATCGCGTGTGGCCATTATATTTGAAATTTGTGTGTAAATATGATATAAATGAGACGGCGGTGAGAGTGTATCGTCGTTATTTGAAACTATCGCCGGATGATGCTGAAGATTATATTGAATATTTGCGTAATGTGGGTAGATTGGATGAAGCGGCCCAACAGTTGGCAAATATAGTTGATAAAGATCAGTTCGTTTCGAAATATGGCAAATCGAATCATCAGTTGTGGAATGAATTGTGTGAATTGATATCACAGAACCCCGATAAAGTGCGTTCATTAAATGTGGATGCTATTATTAGAGGCGGTTTGAGAAGGTATATGAAATTGTTTCTTTTTTTTTCTTTTTCTTTAATAATACTTGTGTTTTGTATTTTTTCAGATACACCGACCAACTGGGCCACTTGTGGAATTGCTTAGCCGATTATTATGTACGGTCGGGTCTTTTTGATCGGGCACGTGATATTTATGAGGAGGCCATACAAACGGTGCGCACTGTGCGCGATTTTACTCAAGTCTTTGACGAGTACGCTCAGTTCGAAGAAGTCTCACTTAATAAACGCATGGAAATGGTAGCTAATGATCCTCAGGCTTCCGTGGAGGATGACATTGATGTGGAATTACGTTTGGCACGTTTCGAACATTTAATGGAACGCCGCCTCTTGCTATTGAATAGTGTCCTCTTACGACAAAATCCACACAATGTTCACGAATGGCATAAAAGAGTTAAACTGTATGAGGATAAGCCCCACGAAATCATCAATACTTATACGGAGGCCGTGCAAACCGTACAACCCAAGTTGGCTGTTGGAAAATTACACACGTTATGGGTAGAGTTTGCCAAATTTTATGAAGCCAATGGGCAAGTGGATGATGCTAGAGTAGTTTTTGAGCGGGCCACCGAGGTGGAGTTTGTCAAAGTGGAAGATTTAGCTTCGGTTTGGTGTGAATGGGCTGAAATGGAAATACGTCAGGAGAAGTATGAGGAGGCGTTGAAATTGATGCAAAAAGCTACAGCTATGCCTAAACGAAAAGTAGCCTACCACGATGAATCGGAGACGGTGCAAATGCGTTTGTATAGATCTTTAAAGGTTTGGTCTATGTATGCTGACTTGGAAGAATCCTTTGGCACTTTTCAAACCTGTAAAGCTGTCTATGATCGTATAATTGATTTAAAAATCTGTACACCTCAGATTATTATCAATTATGGACTGTTTTTGGAAGAACACAATTACTTTGAGGAAGCTTTTCGCGCCTACGAAAAGGGTATCGCCTTGTTCAAGTGGCCCAATGTTTATGACATATGGAACTCATATCTTACCAAATTTCTTAAACGTTATGGTGGCACAAAATTGGAAAGATCCCGTGATTTGTTTGAGCAGTGCTTGGAAAATTGTCCGCCCGAATATGCCAAATATTTTTATTTGTTATATGCCAAGTTAGAGGAGGATCATGGTTTGGCGCGTCATGCTATGGCCGTTTATGATCGGGCCACTACCGCCGTCAAACCGGAAGAAATGTTCGATATGTATAATATATTTATTAAAAAGGCCGCGGAAATTTTCGGTTTACCACGAACCCGAGAAATTTACGAAAAGGCGATAGAAAGTTTGCCGGAGGAACCGATGCGTCAAATGTGCGTTCGGTTTGCTGAAATGGAAATGAAATTGGGAGAAATTGATCGTGCTCGCGCTATTTATGCGCACTGTTCACAGGTGAATTTTGTAATTTGTTATACCCTCCAAATTAGATGGGGGGTGTACTAAGTTTGTCTTTCTATTTACAACACTTGGAAGGAGACGTCAGAGACCCTACAAAGTATATATATATTCTTGATCAGCATCAAAAACTGAATCGATTTAGACATGTATGTCCGTCTGTTGTTGGTATTCTCACGGTCGTAAATTTTAAGATATTGAGCTGAAATTTTTTACTTAGATCGCTATTTAAAATGGGCAAAATCGGTCCAGAACCACGCCCACAATCGACAAAAATCTATTTATCTGCCACAAAAATTGAGCTATCAAGTTGAAAATTGGCACGAATATCTATAGTTATCCCATTCAGAAAAACTATATAACTTCCATTTTTTCACATTTATACCATTTTTTTTTTTTTTTTTTGTAATTCATACCAAAAACAGGTTTGTGATCCCCGCATTACCGCTGATTTCTGGCAAACTTGGAGAGATTTTGAGGTCAATCATGGCAATGAGGACACGATGCGTGAAATGTTGCGTATAAAACGTTCAATCCAAGCTACCTACAACACTCAAGTCAATATGATGGCCGCCCAATTTATACATTCCTCCAATAATGTAAATACCGACACCAATGCTATGTCACTATTGGATGCCAAAGCCATGAACGCGCAACAGGATAAACAACCAGCCCTTCAAGCGCAAAATTCTTCAAATATTATGTTCGTTCGCGGTGAAATTCAAGGGGGCGGTGCAAGAAATAAAGTTGTCAATCCCGATGAAATCGATATCGGTATTAGTGATGATGAGGAGGATGAGGAAAATACTGAACCCAAGAAGTCTAACGATAAACCATCGCAACGTAAAGATAATGATCAAGAACAAGCAGCCACCCGCAAAGATTCCAATGAATTGGTTATAAAGAAATTACGCATCGAACAGAAGGCTATTCCTTCGAAAGTGTTTGGCAGTTTAAAGCCGACCACAAAGTCAGACGAAGAAGCTGATGAATAAGTGAAATGTATTTGTACGAACAAGTAATATAATATAGCGAGAATAAAGGAAAAAGTGAAACAAACTTTTCAACAAAGTTTTTTTAACGGGGCTTTTATTTGTTCAACTCTTTAAGTATTGTTTGAATTCATTAAGTGCGGGCAAAATTCACTATTGTGCACACAGCGGTGACAATTGGATTATTTCAACTTTTTTTTTATATATGTGTAGGGTATAAGTATAAGTAAGCACAACTTTTCCTAAAACGTTGTTATATTGTATATAGTTTATATTCTGTATAACAGTTTGTAAATTCCCTAAACATGTTCACAGTTGGCGGGGTATAATAATGGGCGCACACCCTACACTTATTATGTGTATTGTGCTCCTTTTGTTCATTTAAGAGGTAAATGGTTTAAGAAAACCAAACCAAACAACAGCGCCTGGCAGATTATTTCGTTTACAACACAATTTCAAAACCAAACACCTATAATTTACATTTTGTTAATAATAATAAGTAAGAGTATAAAAATATTTATAAAAAAAAAATGAATTTTCTAAACACAAGCGAACAATTAGTTTAATGTAAAAATTATATGCACACGTACAAAAAGTCGGATTGTTTTCAAGTGGTCCCGGTTTTCGTTGCTTATGCGTTTAAAATAAAGCACATTTCCATGCATACTTATTATATACTATATATGTGTACAGAACGAGAGCGACAGAGATTGAATAAAACTCTCTATAGAAATATATCATAACTGAGTAAATGTCTGTTTTTCATTAAGAACAACAACAACAACAATATTCGTTTATATATATATATATGTGTGTGTGTGGGCGAGGACACTTTTTAAACTTTTTATTTGCTATTAACTAAATTTAAAAACTCCTCTCGGGTCTTGGGATCATCACGGAACACACCCAACATTGTTGAAGTGACTGTTTTACTGTTAATCTTCTGAACACCACGCATAACCATACACATGTGCCTGCAACAAAATTGCATTACAAACGTGTTTCAATGTTTTTCAGACTTTCAGATAAAATTTCATTTTACTTACACTCCCTCCACCACTACAGCTACCCCAGCTGGCTGTACAGCTTGCGTTACAGCCACCGCTATCTGTTTGGTTAAACGTTCTTGTACTTGTAAGCGTCTTGAGAATATTTCCACAATCCTGCAAGCATTCAAAATTATATGTTTTGCTTACAGTTTAACAAGTTTTTTTTACAGAAATGCATTACCTGGCCAGTTTACTGAGACCCAAAATCTTATTACATGGCAAGTAACCAATAGAGACCTTACCATAGAATGGTACCAAATGATGTTCACACATGGAAAACATTTCAATATCTTTCACAACAACCATTTCATCGTGATCCTCATCAAAGACCGCCCCATTTAAAACATCTAAAAATCGGAAACAACAGTTGTTTGAATGCTAATCAAAACGATGAATATTTATGAAAGCAAATGATACAACAACAATGTAAGGCAAATGAAATGGTGTAAAAATGAAGTATTTCATGTGTAAATATATAAAATCGCAGCTCTTGTAGCACATACTTTACGGTAAATTACCCTAAAAGAAAATTCTCTCACGAGTATTATTCTGTAGGGGTGGTAGACACCAACACACACATTCTTTAAATGTCGAACGGCAGATGGATTACAAAGAAAAAATCAAAGCAATCCATTTGTATGCATCGAAATGGAGAAAAGTATTATATAAGGTCATTAGAGCACAACTACAAGTCCACGCACATGTATTCACAATATAAATATATACAAAATATATGAAAAGGCTTCATTTGCCAAATCGATTAACTCCATAAAGTAAAAAGTAGAGAAAAGTCATGAAATATTGTACAAAACATTGTTATACCCTACACATAAAATGGGCAGTTTACTAAAATTGTCAGAAGAAGGCACTCTGCAATGTATATATATTTGTGATCAACATCAAAAATCCATCTAGACGTATATGTCCGTAAGTCCGTCTATTGTTGGCATTCTCAGCGGCGTAAATTTTGAGATATTGAGCTGAAATTTTATACTTAGATCGTTATTTCAAATGGGAAAAATCGGTCAAGAGCCACACCTACGATCTACAAATATCTTTATATCTACCAGAAACATTTAGCTATTAAGTTGAAACTGAGTACATATATATATTATTACCCCATCCATCGATTTGTTATCCGACCATGCCCATTTTTGGCACATTGATGGATGGGATAACTATAGATATGTGCACCAAATTTCAAATTTGTGTATCTCAATTTTTGTGGTAAATAAATAGATTTTGGTTGATTGGGGGCGTGGCTCTTAACCGATTTTGCCCATTTTAAATAGCGATCAAAATTTCAGCTCAATATCTCACAATTTACGACCGTTAGAATGCTAACAGACGGACAGACACACGGACATACGTGTCTAAATCGATTCAGTTCTTGATGCTGATCAAGAACTGAAGTATTGTAAATAGAAAGACAAACTTAGTATGCCCCCCATCTAATGTATAATGAAACTGGTTTCATTACCTGATTAAACATTTACTTGTATTTTTTATTTGAATGGAAACCATTCAAACGCGCGAAGGTAATTAACTTTTATTCTACAATTTATCACTAATATACAATTTATTATTATTATTATTATTATTATTATGTGCACGTCACTGCTGCTTAGGTTATTTTAAATTTGATTGAATAATTTTACGATTCTCACACCCTTTCAAATATTGAAACGTTCCCGTTCGCCAAAGTTTCAATATACAAATGGATGGACATGCTTATTTTATGCAGTCAAGTTGCTATTGAAAAAATGGTCAAAATCGGCCCACAATTGATAAAAATCTCTCAACTTGCCATGCCCATCTATTATAGGGACATGTATACAGCATTTACGATTCGGCCTATATATTTATATATATGCCACGCCCACCGTTGTGAATGTGGAGGGCATTTAAGATTTGGCCTGAACCAAATTTAGTTTTCTTACGTGTTTTTGTTTATTTTTGTGTTATGTTCTAATTTTTGTTGTTTGTTTGTTTTGTTTTCATTTTCGCTTTCGAAATCTGAAATCCGGTTCAGCTTGAAATCAAGCGTTTTGCTCTTGAATGGTGGTTGTCAACTGTGTAAGGTCTAAATTGTTTATTTGGATGAACGAGTTTCAAAAAAAAAAAAAATCAAGTATCAACAATCGATTTATAAAAACAAACATTTGAAATGGAATGAATTGATGGAAAATTCGTTTTGTAATGTTACATACCTTCCAGATTCTGATCGTAGCCTTTGGTAAAGAAAAGCATAGCTTTGGCAGCTCGTTCCGGTGTTTTGATTAATCCTTGACGATCCGGATTTTCACCGAGGCCGCCTAAAAGTAAACGATATGATTTGGCCATGTCGGGTAACAAAGCTTCCCTAGTGGGTGGTTTATGATCCAATTCCAAGTCATGATGAAACGTGCAGTGTTCATGACCTATAACGGAGTTCAAACGATATTAGAATTGACCAAGGCAACGCCTAGGCTACTGAAATCTGAACATAGAACACTGACATGTAGTAGAATCATTAATTTTTCTAGAATTTAAAGCAGAGAAAGCCTTCCCTTAACACTTTATCTCTCTCTCTCTCCATATATGTAGATTAGCAGCTACCAGCTGTTAGCTGCTTTGATAGTGTACAAGAAAATCGATTACGTATGATTAGAGAAAAACTGATAACATATACATATATGATGTGTGACATCTAATTATAAATTATTGTGAGAATTATCAGCATGAAAACGTTATCATCACAATGCTTGCTGCAGTTCCATTCGTGTCAATAATTTAGTCATCGATTTTTTTTTACAGTTTTTCTCACTTTATTTTCCATTTAGCGACTATACAAAATATACGGATGGATCAGTATTTGGAAAATTATTTGGTCTGAAATTACTTTTACAACCACAAAAATTGAAAATCGCCATTCTCGCGGATATATATCGTAGTCACACGTAGTCACACGTAGTCACATCCTAATTTAAACAGCCACCTAGGCTAGAAACTTTGGTAGCTCTTTGGCGATGTCCGTCTGTCCGTCATCGGTCGCAAAATTAAAGATATCGAGTTCAAACTGTGCCGAAATATAAATAGTTCTTAAATATAGTTTGGTATGGAAATTGGTTAAAATGGGTCGTGGGATACACCCATAATTAAACGAAAACTAAAGAAAGATCGATTTTCTTAGTAGTTTTCTTTTATCGGACCCCGCCCCCAATAAGTAAGTTTCACTGTCAATCATAATTTCTATTTTGTCTCCTAGCCGGGAGACACTTTGATGGAGTTTCAACTTGAAAGTTATGTTCAATGACTTCTCTCTGATAAATTGCTATTTGTTGTATTCGCCGAATCACTAGCAGGTCTTGGCGGATCATTTTATATACCCCAACACTAAATATTATGGATTAAAGTCTGATTGAATTTGTTCAAAAAAATAAAACTTTCTACTCTGAACATATTACAAATTACAAATCACCTGGCGTAGTTGAAGTTCTTGGTGTACATGGGGTTTTCTGTTCACCATTATCACCACCATTGTTGGTGGACTCGTTTGTGTCCCATTCCGGTATAATACCATTTGTTTTCAATTTCAATATTGGTCGAATATTTGAAAGAGAAACGGGTGTGGTGGTAGCGGTAGTGGTGGAAGCAGTGATAATGGTAGCTACTGCTTCAGCACCCACTGCAACAGCTGACGCTTCTTCACTTTGAGATAGAGAACGATCTCGTAGGAAGGGAGTGCCCGAATTACTGCTTGTTGAACAAACACTATTATTACGACCACGAGATAAGATGTGAGCCTGTGGGAAATTCGTATCGTCGATGGCATCATTCAATTCGCTAGCACTCATTTCAGACAATTGGCGTGTAAGACTCATTTTGGCTGGCCACACGAATACCATCAAAACCAATACACACACACACACAATCCGATACTTTATTTAAATAAAAAAATTGGTAAATCTTTTTTTATTCCGTTAAACCACTTGTAGATTAAAGTGTTTTTTTTTTCTTTTTTTTTGTTATTCTTGCACTTTATTGCTATTAAAGCTATCTTGGCTGTTAATCGTTTTTTTTAAGATTTTTTTAATTTTAGCTTAAGATTTTTTTTTTCGCAATAAAAAATTTTTATGGAAATATATTAGAATGTGTGGAAATTTGTGCTTAAGAAGTCTTGAATTAATTCTCACTTCTCACAACATATCCGCTCGGACACGTACACGCGTAATGAATTGCCAAAAAGAACTAAGTTTGTAGTGTCCAATGAATACGTAAAATTGTTATAAATACACTTGTAGTTGCATTTGCTGTTGTTGCTATTAGTTAACTATCTCTTCTGAACCTTTTTATTGAACTTGAAAGCTTTTGAGTAAGCTCGATTTTAAATGAGAAACATGTTTGAAAAACCATCCACATGCTCTTACCCTCCAACTGCAATCAAAACGTCAAGCAGCAAGCGTTTTATTAGAATTGCTGCTATTCTATGGTTCTGCGCTGATGCCACCCGCTCTCACCGCATTTTGAACTAATACTGATAAGTTAATAGATAGTTGGTGACCGGCTGAAGATATGCGACACCACGTAGGATAGATAAGGAAACGAAATTTCACTTTTTTTATACCCACAACCTGAAAGTCTTCACTTCACCGTGAAACCATTTATGCCTCTGTGCCAATTACTCTCTCAGTCGCAAAGATTGTCGATTGTTTTTGTATGTAGAAGGGTATTGAAATTGGGAAAATCTGTCGAAGGACATGCTTAAATTTTGAACCGGTTTTTCACTCAAAAATTCCACCAAAAACCTCACTCACAAAACAGTATCTTCATAAAATGATGCGTGAACAAAAATTTGGTCAAGTTTTTTAATTGTTAACATTTTCAAACTGTGAGACCCTTCCTCGCAAAAACGAGGGTTGTCCAGCAAAAAAAACGAATGAATATTCCATGTTAATTCAGTACTTTGCTGAGTCCGTGAAGCTTCCATCAAAGTGTTTCAAAAGTTTTGGCAATGTACTGCACATATATCCCCCAAAATCTTTGACCGATAGGTACAAAAAATTCCACTGAGCGTATGGAAGTACTTTCTGACACTGATTCCCCATGAGTTAAGCTTCGCTTATAAATGTAACCTTATTACTATTAATCTCTCTTTTTTTTAGGAGGCTTTTATAATAAAGAATAATTTTAGCTCTAGCCCACTCTGCAGTTTAAGTATTTTAGTGTCTGCATAAGGCCGGACGGAAAGACACTTGAAATAAAACACAAAGCTACCTAATAAAATTCATTCTCTTGCAATTCCTACCCAGTGGTGGTTTGAAAGTACTGATATTTTATGTGAGCAAGGTCAATAATTTGTTATGAAATTCGATATAAGGTAGAAAGTACATCAGGTTGATTTTGCGGTTAATGTTAATTCAAATATGAATAATAACTGAATCATCAAATGAGTTCCTATTCAAATTTGGTCAACCTTGTACTTTTTCCGTAGATACGGAATTACCTTCCACGCGAATTCAAAGGGATTTCCGCCATAGCGTTTGAATTACAATAAAGTTTGTATAATTATTCATTTTGTGGTATTTGGGATTCAACAATAAAATCACAATCGATTTTTTACTATCTCTACAATTTATTCGTAAGCTCAAAAATTTTCCATTATTTTACGGAAATGAATTTGTTGTGTCACATTTAAAATTTTAAAATCAGTCGTTTTTTTTTTTTTAATTTCGTTTCTATTTGAATCTTTCGGAAAATTTATCTTTTGCGTACAAATACTTTTTTAATCACTAATTGCAGTGATGGCGAAGCAACCAAATAAAGGACCTAAAAAGATGGCTACATTCTCAATGGACAGAAAATTATCGAAAAAAATCAACAAACAAATGGAAGAAATCGCAGCTTTTGTGAGCACCCGAAATGTAGCGCCATGGTATCGTGGAACGTCCGTTTTTCATTTGGAAGGTGCCACTCGCCTGTTCAACGCTATACGCGATGACACCGAACAGAGTACATCGCACCGTGTAAAAGCCTGTTTGAATATGCTCGGCCTAGATCCGATGGTTAATTCAAAGCAAATTAAACTTTTGATGCGATTGAGCCGTGGTAACGATTTGGCTTTCTTATGGTTTCTAATGGAAATGCACTACAAAACACCCAAACCGGGAACATGGAGTGTTAACGAGCAGCTCATCTGTTCGGCGATATGTCATTTGGATATGATAACCACGTTAAAGGAGCTGGATAAAATATTGCCCCGAAGTCACAATTCCAAGTTGCAAATGAGAAGGGCGAAAAAATCCCGCGAGGCACAAAAGAAAGAAGCTTTAGACACGAAGCCACGCGTAAAGGACAAATATATTAGCCCCTATTTCGAAAAGTTGCCGAGGCCAAAGGAGTTCGGTAAGGCGATAACAATAAAACAGCCCGACTTTACTGTTGATCTGGGAAGGTATAAGGCTTACAGGGATCCCAATCATGTGGTACCGAACGAAAGTAATCGTTGGTATGCCAATTATCAGTTTCAAACCTCCAAGCGGATAGCCAATAACATCATCTCCCAGGAAATTAGTCAATTATTCAAAGATCTGGAAGCAGCTAATATCAAAGCTTCACAAATCCAAACCATCTGTGGCTATCACAAAAATTTGCGTGATATGCACGAAAATCTTAAACATGAATTGATGGTCAAGTATCGCGATGAATGCTTAGACAGGCATTGTCCCTCCCGAAAAGTTAAAGAGGTGAGTATATATTTTGACAATATATAAACAATACAGCACATATCCTTTTTAGGCGCGAAAAGAAAATGTCAAAAAATTATTGGAACAAGAAATCGAGACACAATTGGCAAAGTTTCGTAAACAAGCGACCACCTTACGCAAGCAAATGACCCTGAAAACGTTGACCAGTGATTGTGATCTTATCGATGTGGTATTAGGTGAGGAAGATGTTACGAAATGTTCTGAGGAAAAAAACGCTGCTAAATCTAATACCAATAAATCAAATCAACTTGAAAGTGGCGGCAAGAGCAACGAGTCCTTAGTAGGGAAGACGGGAAGACGTAGTACTAACGTAACAGTGAGAGATGAAAGTGCAACGGATTTAGTCAAAGCAAACACATCTCAAAAAACGTTGGGTACAGGTCAGAGAAGACTTTCACAAATGTCTAACTTTGCCATGCAATATCTGAAAAACTATTATTTTGGATATGATTATGGAGAGGATGACGCCTTAGAACTACCATCATCGCAAACCTTTTTTCACGCTGCCGACACGCATAAACCCTACAGTTTCGACTATCATAAGATATTTTCAATCGATACTAAGAATAAAAGTGATGAGGACTTAAAAACTAAAGTGAAACTGGCGTTTCTGGAAGCTTTAGATCAAGACGTCTCCAAGTTGACAGATTTGCAAAGAGCTACCATTACAAACGATGAAGCCATTACGAAAAATGTTCAAGAACTATGGCAAGAAAAGGTGGATACATATGAAAAGAAAAAGGAGGAACATATGGACGTTGCGGACCGTGATAGGCCCTTACAACAATATCCCAATAATGTCCCCTACAATGGCAATGATAAGCAACTGATGAATCGCATGTTGTCCGATGCGTTTACTTATTTACGTAAGAATCCAAAATTTGTGTGGGCTCAATTACCCGAGGCCCACAAAATACCCTGGCTACAAGAATGGATAGCTGATCGCTACGGCAAGATGTATAACAACAAAGAGCGTCTTCAGCAAGTGCAATTTTCCATGAAAATATTTCATGCCTTGTACCGTATGGATCTCAGCTTCCCGGGGCCAACAGCCAATGAGTTGGGCAATAATCTATTTCTCGGTTATAATTGCAAGAAATACCTACTAGAAAAGGTGAGTGATACAGATCATCTCTACACAATGCACCAAGTATTTGTAACTGGATACTTCTCGATTATCACTGTTTATAATTGGTAACGCTAAGCTAACCCCTTGGGTCTAAAATTCAGTCTACAGCTAATTGTATTTACTTCAACACTATTGGTATTATTATTCTGTCGTATTACTCATAACACATATAGTGCCCAAGGGGTTTTAGGGCATTAGTGATAAGTTCCAGTTCTGCAAAGATTTTTGTTTTATTTGTCGTTTTTGTTTTAGAGCAAACGACTCAAAGACGAGTTTGATCGGAAGATAAACGACAATATAATGCAACAGAGCCGCATCTTTTGGTTTGCAATTCGTTCAGTTTATTTTTCGCCACGTCGAACATTCTTCGCTTATATGCCGTCACGTTATCGGGATATACAACGCTTTCGTTTATGGAAAACGGGAGAGTATCGTAATTACAAAATGGCTTGGGATACGCGTCAACAAAAATTACGAGCCCAAAGAACTTGAAGCAAAATCCTGAATGAATACAAATTAAATTTCTGTAAATTTCATGTAAATTATTTCGCAATCAAAGGCTAAGAAGGGAAGAAACCTAAACAAAATTTCATGTCAATTAATCATAATAATTTATTCTTGCTAATAAATGCTTGGTTATGGTTTCTTGACAATTTTGTTGCTGTTTCATTGTCTAATTCATTTTCATTGCAAAAAGTGAAGGAAGTAAAGTTTATATATATATAAAGTACTAGGAGTCGTCTTGCATAAACGACTATAACATATTCATTTGTTAGGATTTGCATTGTATGCATATGTAATTTGTAAAAAATGACTCCAAACATTATTTTTATACCCTCCATATTAGTGATGAGGGTATACTAAGTTTGTTCTTCTGTTTGCAACACCCAGAAGGAGGCACCAGAGACCCTACAAAGTATATATATTCTGATACGTAAGGCATACATTATTAGAAGACGCAATATATATACATTTGCCACCTGCACCGTTGTGGAGGTGGAGGGTATTTAAGATTTGGTCTAAGCCAAATTTAGTTTTCTTACTTGTTTTTACATACAATCGCGAAGTATTGGTTTCATCATAACCTTTGCAACCCTTTGTTTTATATATATTTTTGTTAAAAGTTTTGTTTTTTCTTCATACTAAGGGACAACACATACTCGTATATACACCAGAGTGGGCCGAAAAAACAATTTTTCGTTCATCAAGTTGTTATCTCGCGGGAAAATCGCGATAAATTGATAAATAGGTTATTTGTAAAAATATGTACCAAATTTCAACCTTTGTGGCATATAAATAGATTTTTGTCAATTGTGGGCGTGGCTCCTGACCGATTTGGCCCATTTCAATTAGCGATAAAACTAAAACTATTTTTACAAAATTTCAGAATGCCAACAACAGACGGACACACGGACATTTTTGTCTAAATCGACTCAGTTTTTGACGCTGATCAAGAATATATATACTTTGTACGGTCTGTGGCGGCATGCCTTCTGGGTATTGCACGGACTAACAAACTGAGTATATTTTATGTGGAGGGTATAACCATTGCGATCCCTAATAATTATCATCGATTGATTTATACAATTTGTTTTTTAATATATCAATCACTTAATTAATTATTTTCGGTCGGTGATTTTATTCCATTCAATTCGCCCTTTCATAAAATAATTGGCTAAAAAAAAAAAAATATAATAATTTGTTAATAAAAAAAAAAAAATATATAAAAAAAAACATTTATACATATTTTATAATTGCGGTCAATACTACGTATTGAATACATGAACCGACCAATACATTTACATACAAGCATACACATATACATATATCTAATACGTTTGTACGGTGTATAACAAATTGTTGCAATTATTTTCATTAACATTCTTTTTAATGAATATTTAACGAAAAATGAGTTCTAAACAAATCGCATTTATAAAGCAAATGCATTGTAGATGTACACGTTAACAAATATTGTGCTTTAATATATAAATCATTAATCCCTATCTGCTCCGCATTGTGGGCACTTTCTAATTGTTAATACCAGTTAATTACCAGTTTACAGTTTAACCTTGACTTTCAGCACATATTTCATACAAATGAAATTACCGTTTTATAAAAAAAAAAAATTATACAAATTATGTATACATGCTCATAATGCTCTGCGGTTTTTCTCTACATGCATGTCATGAATCACATAAAATATTTGGCATGTTTAACGTTTTTCTTAATTCACCTAAAAATATGCAAGATTATTAATGTTTGAGAGCAGAACAGAGAGAGAGAGAGAGAGAGAGAGCAAGTGAAAGCATTAAGTCGCAAAATTTTGGAAAAAATTTAAAAATTTCCTCAGATTACACTGAAAGTGATGTGAGTCCGTATCAACATATGAAAAATGAAAACCCTTTAGATAGTTAAATTGATGTGTTGTCAGAATGGACTTGCCCCCTCACTTTCATTCACAAAATACGTTGAATTGAAATGTTTACATTTCTCTCTAAAGCCACTCGACACGCGACTTGTCAGCTACCAGTCTCTTAATTCTACATAACTTAAGAGTTCTTCCCCCCCCATCAGTGATCTCTTTGAAAGCATACAATTTTTATACATATTTTGTTAAATAAAGAGCTAAATAATTCACTTACCCATCTTGCAATGTTTACATTTTCCATTTTCCATATTTTTAATTCCATTTTTAAAGAAATCCAAATGTATGGCCGTTTTATCGACTGTGCTGTTATTGGTTGTGCCATTATACACTACATTATCAGATAATTGTTGAAAATTGTTCATATCACAATCGGAATCATTACTAATCTCTTCGTGATCATAATTTTGTTGTTGTGTATGATGGTTATTATGATGATGATGGTCATTTTTTTGTTCATGACTTTTATTTTCATTTAATTGTTTCATTTTGTTGTTTCAAATAAATATTTATTTATATATTTTTTTAATCTTTTCAAAAATCGTTCAGTTTAAGCACTTGTTATAAAGTTCCTTCCTTAGTTTCTTCACCAAGTTTAGTTTATTTTACTTTCCCTTAACGGTTGGCCGACGACTAAACAGTTTCTCAATTATTCACAACCTTTTTATTTTGATTGCTCAAGCGAAAAAGAGCATTTACGATATAATATGTAACCATGTCGCTTGTGCTTAAAATTATGCATATATTCCTATAAAGCCAAGTGTACAGCTGTTCTTCTAATTAAACAAAAATCAAAAGTTAAGAGATTTACATTGTTTGCGGATTCATGTCTGACAATTAAAGAGAGAGAACGAGAGAGAGTTTACATGGCTTTTATAATATTTCTTCTTCAGCCCCAAGAGCTTGATTTCCGGCCAAATTATCATTCGTGTAAAAGCTCTACTGAATCAAAAAAAATCATACTTTTTCACAATTGAGCGAAAAAGCAACTTTGTAGCGTTTGTTATACTTCTCTTTTTGTCTTGTGGATGATAAATAATTTTTTTTTTTTTGCCACACAGCTCTTGATTGTTGTTACTCGAAAAGTTCTCTCCCCAAGTCTTTAGCTTCTATTGAAGTATATCAATTAAAGAGTTGTGCATGTGGGTTCTTGATACTGTTTATTGAACTGCATGCCAATTCCATACTTTGTTATGCTTGATGTTACATTTATTATTGCTTCAACTTGTTGTTGTTGTTGTTGTTGTTATTGGTCTGTTGTGGTTTGTTTTTTGTTTAGGGGGCTTTACACTTCATTAATAACGTTTTCATTGTCATCGTCGTATGAGTAACATTGATTGGATTTGGTTGACTGTAAAATATTCGCACATTAAATGCTTTATATACTTATTCGTATAAATGAGAAGATCTCAGTTTCACAAAAACATTAAGATTTTCTTGCAGCTTGAGATGGGGTTTCCATATCTATAACATTCAGCTTTTATTCGATTACCTTTCCTTATAAGCAATGATACATCTTTACTCTCACATGACTTTAATTGCACTCTAATATAAAGTTAAATAAATGGAAAAATGTTTCAAAAATTCTACACAAGACTTAAGGAAACAGACAGTTTGTGATGTTTTGCATTTTACATCTCCATGACTTCAACGGCTGTATTCTCCATACCCTGAGCTTTTCGTTCCAATTTCTCTTTGGCCATATTTTCCAATTGTTCCTTGGTTAACAACGATATACCCAGTTGATCTTCTCGCGTGAACGGTTGTGCCATTCTCTTTAACCAACGTCGCGCTAATTGCATCGCCTCCTCGGTACTTAAATTACAGAAACTATCTACCAAATGTTCCTGTATCCATTTGGGTAAACGACTGCGTTTATCCTGTCGCGAGAAACGTTTATCGGCGAATATCATAATACCATAATCGGTTTTGCCGCGCAACGCTCTGCCCACACATTGTGCCGCATGGCGCATAGCATCGAAGGTGAGGAAATCATTTTCTCGTATTTGGAATTGATCTCTTAAGTAATCCAAGCGAGCTTTTAGGATACGTGATTGAGTAAATACATAGGGAATGCCAAACATAAGTACAGCACGACCATAGTGATGATCAAAATCGACACCTTCAGAAACTTTTCCACGTGCCACAGCCAGCAAAACAGCACCACGGCCGCAATCACAAGCCTGTTGTAAAAATTTATCAAAGGCACGTGTAACTTAATACGTTTCAAATGAAATTATTAATGGCATAGAGAAGCATTATTGTTATATGTAGGAAAGAATAATTTTTAATTTAGTACTTATTAGGGCCGACTTGGGTACGCATTAATAAACAAATTGAGATAAGGCTTAGGTCAAATACTAAACACCCTCCACATTTACAATAGTGGGCATGGCAGGGTAGACGTGTCATGATCATGCCCTATAATAATTACATATCAGCTTGCAAGTCTAGTTTTATGGTAAATGGTGAACTCGATCACACCCATTTTTGGAACATCGATGGATGGAATATCCATAAATATATGCATCAAATTTCAAGTTCATAGGTCAATTTATATGGCAGTTATATAGATTTTTGTCAATTGTGGGCGCATCTGTTAAACAACCACGCCCGTTTTTGGCACATCAGTAAATGGGATAACTATGAATACGCATTCCAAATTTTCAGTTCATAGGTCAACTTTTGTGGCAGATAGATATTGATTGTGGGCGCATCTATTAACCGACCACGCCCATTTTAGTCGCATTGACGAAAGGGATAATTATAAATTTCTAAACTTCAACTTAATAGCTTAATTTTTGTGGCAGATAAATAGATTCTTGCCGATTGTGGGCGTGGCTCTTGACCGATTTTTCCTATTTCAAATAGAGATGAAGCAACTTAACAAAATAGTTTCTTAAATAAAATTTAATTCAAATTATTAATACGAAGTCTAAAGCATGACAAAAAATATTCCTTCTTTTGCTGCGCATATAGGGCATATTGTAGTCAGTATTAATCGTTTATTACTAAATTGAACCAACACTTACCTTTACATAATTCATTAAAGCATAACTCGTTTCCGCATTGTCCTGAGTTTCAATGAATAACAATTTATAGCGCAGTAAAGTGTCCACAATGCCCTGATCATACCAAGCAGCCACCACAGATTCCAAATATAAATAAGAGGTGAAAAAACAAACAATACCATCTGGCACCGTTTTGGCTGTCTCCACTAACAATTGCCCATAATTACGTATAACGGCTGTATCTTCACGGGTTTCATATTTCGAAGAAATGGAAACTTGATCGTTACCTTTGGAAACAATCTAAACAACGAAAGAAAATTTCCATAAACAAGAAATATTTTGTAAAAGACGCATACTAACCATAGGCAGTAAGCAAGGTCGTGCCAAAGTCATGGTAAATGAACTCATAACAACCGGATCGAATGCTAAAATTTTCGGATACATATCCATTGGTGACAATGTACCCGATGTTATAACAACTGTTTGAAAACGATTAAATATTGGAGACATGGCTATCGATGAATCCATACAACTGAAATGCAATATAGGATTCATTACAGTGGGCGTTTTATCATCAAACGGCTCTATAATGACAATAAAGCCTTTAACATAAGTGGAGACCAAAGTGGCAAAGTGTGTAATCTAAAACAACACCTCTTCAGTTAATTGGTTGGTAGTTTAAGCTATTAATAAATACCAGAACCAAGGAACCATACTCCGTCATATCGGCTATTTCAAGAGTCCTTAATAAACTGGCCAAACGTTCGGCACAAAATCTTAACGGTTTGCGTTCTATGCATATTTTAGAGGCAACATCTTTCAGGAAACCTGCAGGAGACTCTTGCACAACATGATGAACTTTTAAACGTGTTTTAATATACTCCACAAAACGTCTAAGAAAACTGAGAAAATGATCAGCATTACGTATATTACCGGGAACCACCTCTGAATAATGAAAACCAACCAAAGTTTTACATATGTATGCATATGTAACGAAACAATAACAATTTACGTGAATACCTTTCAAAATGTCGTTGGGTAGAATGGGGTTGGCCAGGATCATATCAGTGTCGCGCTGAACACTGGCATCCTTCAAACCCTGCACCATGCGTTGATATTCCTCATTTAAACGATTTGCTCCTTCATCACGAAAACTATATAAAAAAAAAATTATTAGTTTATATAATGTGGGCTACTGCAGCTCACTTTTTTACTCACTCTTGTACTAATTTTTGTAAATTATTTAAAGCATTTGTACTGCGCTCCACAATACGTCGATTAATCTTAACGCTCATGGAATCAATGCACACATTGTCAATGTTGTGAGCCTCATCAAACACAATGCATGACTCCCGAGTCATTTCTTTAGAAACCACTTCAGCAATTTTGGGATCAAGTAAATAATGATAACTATAGACCACTATGTGGGCTTGATTTATCTAATGAAAAAAAACATTACAACAACATCTCAACACAATTGTCCTTATGAGCAAATCTACCGCATATCGGGCCAAAAAGTAAGGACACCAGTTACGCATACGACCGTATTCTTTAAGATCATCAATACTGTAAATACCTATAGGCAAAGCGGACTCCTTACCTTCTATATTAAAACCTTCATAGTATTGACCTAAATTATGAAAATTAATAGAAACCACCCTACAACCAAAAAGTAATGTTTCATACATATGGGTGTGTCGGGATCCACTTCATGCCTTTGCCTTACATAGCTTGCTGTTAAACCATAACATTTTCCATCCACAGCTTTACCTTCACGTTCTCTACTCACATCCGGATGAATGCACATATTTTTTCTAGAACTCAATACCAATCCTATTAATTCCGGTGGTTTCGGTGCATGTTTCTCATAATAGTTGATCAAGTTTTGTAACTCGACAATGACTTTTTCAATTTCTGGTACAGTACGCGAACAATATATAAGTTTACGTATAACTTCTGGCCTGTCCAACATATAGGCTACAATTAGGGAGAGTAAGGTTGCCGTTTTTCCCGTACCCGAAGGCATTTCCAGCAAACAGTGACCCTTTGCATCCAGAGTACGTTTGAGCTCCAACATGTAAGCATATTGTTCCGGATATATGTATTCGTAAGGGAAATACACCAATAAACCATCTACGCTAATTCTAATATGAAAAAGATATTTATATTACGGATATTTTCAATTCGAATTAAATAATTTACTTCATTTTCTTGTTTTTACGCGCAAATTGAAAAAATGACTGCAAACAGCCGGCATTTTAAGCATTGCTTGATTTAGCAGCCATAACATTACTTTAACATAACATGAAATGTTATTCTGAAGACAGCGCATAAGCGTTTACTTGTAAATATCAATTTAAAATATTCAATTAATTAACGAATGAGCATGTCTAGCACTCGTATCAAAATGTATTTCGATTTGCTTTCTAACATTTTATTAATTATTAAGTAATTTTCATAAATATATATCACACTTTAAGAAATTCAATACATATTATGTACACCTAATGTAAACGCGTTGTGTAATAAGCAGTTATAATGCAACTCTGTATAAGAAGCTAAAGTGAATAAAGTAGCGCGGTTTTTTTGTTTGCAATTTTTCATTTTTACAATTTTTCTACAAATCTATTAATTATTATTGCCAAAAATAATATTGGTTAAGTAAGAAAATTATGGGAATTCTAGGCCTTTCAAAATTAATTGCAGATGTGTGCCCACAAGCCATTAAGGAGAGTGAAATAAAAAACTATTTCGGTAGTGTAGTGGAACTAAACAAATATTTATATATTTTTTTAATGGAAATGTTTACAATAGGTCGTAAGGTGGCTATTGATGCTTCCATGTGTTTATATCAATTCCTAATAGCGGTAAGAGCTGAAGGTGCCCAACTCACCACTGTAGATGGCGAGACTACGTCCCATTTAATGGGCATGTTTTATCGCACCATACGTATGTTGGAAAATGGCATTAAGCCGGTATATGTATTTGATGGTAAACCGCCAGATTTGAAATCAGGCGAATTGGCCAAACGGGCAGAACGCCGCGAAGAGGCTCAAAAAGCTTTAGACAAAGCCACTGAAGCTGGAAATGAAGCCGACATGGATAAATTCAATCGCCGCTTAGTGCGAGTAACTAAAGAACATGCCAACGAGGCTAAAGAATTATTAAAGCTGATGGGTGTACCTTATGTAGAAGCTCCCTGTGAAGCCGAAGCACAATGTGCCGCTTTAGTTAAAGCGGGAAAAGTTTACGCTACTGCCACCGAGGATATGGATGCTTTGACCTTCGGCTCGGGCGTATTACTCAGACATTTAACATTTAGTGAAGCGCGCAAAATGCCGGTCAAAGAAATTCATTATCAAAAAGTGTTGGAGGGTTTCGGTCTGACTAGTACTGAATTTATTGATCTTTGTATATTACTGGGTTGTGACTATTGCGAGAGTATACGCGGCATTGGACCAAAAAGGGCCATAGAGTTGGTGAATACTTATCGTGATATAGAAACCATATTGGAAAATATTGATTCCAAGAAGTATACAATACCCGAGGATTGGAATTATCAAGTGGCGAGAGAATTGTTTATAAAACCTGAAGTAGCTGAAGCGGACAGTTTAGAGGTAACATTTAAGAGAAATTTAATAAAAAGGATAAGAATTCTCCTTTTTTAATTTTAATTAGTTAAAGTGGTTAGAGCCGGACGAAGAGGGTTTGGTAAAGTTTCTATGTGGCGATCGTCAATTCAACGAGGATCGTGTGCGTTCGGGAGCTAAAAAAATATTAAAATCGAAAACCTCTCAAACTCAGGGGCGCTTGGATAACTTTTTCAAAGTTATACCATCTACGGGTGGTACACCCAAACGTAAAGCTGAAGAAGAAAAGAAACAAAAGCATCAAAAGAAAGCCAAAACAAGTGGCAGCACTAAAGCAGCAAAACGACCCAAGTAACTTAATTATAAAATTTATTACATAAACTTGTCTTAAATAAAAAGAAAAAAAAACCAGAATATTTTATAACAAATATTGCTTCGCTAATGCTCTTAGGAAGCGAGATTTGCGTATTGCTGCCCCCTCACGTTTTATTTCCTCATTATTGTTGGCATTCAACTCCAACGAGCCCATAATAGCAACCTGTTGCATACATATAGAAAATTGAAGAAAATCATTAAAATTATATTTTTACATCCACCATCATATGTATACGTACCGCTTCCAATTTGCGACTATGTTCACCTTTTTTCGCATGTAAATTTATAATAAACTCCAACAGAGTGGTGTCCCAAATGCAATTGTAGTAGGCGTCCATGGCATCAGTAAAGTTTGATGATTTTTCGGTTAAATTCTTAAACACAATGCCATAATCAATCTCCTCCAAAAACTACAAGGAAGGACAATAACATATACTTAGACCGCAGTGGTGGATAAGGATTTTATTTTATTTCACACCTGGCATAAAACTGTAGCCTGCATGTGACAGCCCAAATTTGAGGAGCACCGAATCATTTTGCGTATTATATAATCATCGGCCACATTGCGTTGTAACGGTACGGTGCAATAATCTGTACCGGTAACTAAAGCATTTACATAACAGCGCATGGCCGCCTCATTGTTACCTATAGCTGAGCCAGAGAACAGTTACAAGTGAATGTGTGTGTGTGTGCGTTTGCGTTAGGTATTTACCCAATTCAAGATCTCCCTTCATTTTCAGCCAACTGATCGTTTGTGGATAATACTTTAAAGCTTCCGTTAAAAGCCAATGCAACGTCTCCCCCACCGATCTAATATTATAACTGGGCAAAGGACTACAAAAAAAAAATATATTATGTTAAATTATATTATGGTCTGGTGTTGGGATTATACCTATTTAGTGTGGTGGGCCATATGTGCATATATTCACCATTCAGATCATAATTTGGATCATCTTTGAGGAGATTA
Source organism: Ornithomya chloropus (assembly GCA_963971445.1). Taxonomy (NCBI): domain Eukaryota; kingdom Metazoa; phylum Arthropoda; class Insecta; order Diptera; family Hippoboscidae; genus Ornithomya; species Ornithomya chloropus. The sequence goes on from OZ020530.1 coordinate 6,401,952, forward strand.
TGTATTTTACCCAATATGGAAATGGCCAAATTGAAGACCGTTTGATGCCTGATTCTCTTGAAGAACGGCTGTAGACCGGTGGATAAAGCTAAGCAGGGAGAATTTCTATTGCTGTTACCACCGGCTGCATTACCCGCCGCCCCTGCATTGTTGCCACGTTTCGTATTATGGAAAAACATCGACAACACCAAATCCCAAGCATCTCGGCAAATTTTCTTCGAGCCCTTCATCTTTTCCATGTCCAGGAAAGTGACCGCAAACGCTGTGGGCAATTCCAATTGCGGCAACTCCAACTTGGGCTTATCCAAAAACATTAAAGCATTCCAATCATTCAAGTTTAACAACATAATAGCACAGCTCTCAATGATCTGAAAATGATTAAAATTGTTGGCTTAATATTTTCTAGAGCATTGTTTGGGTACATTTCTCACACACTTCAATTCGGGGTATTACGGTGTCACCGTTTTGCAAGGAATTCAAACATTGCTTACAGCGCGTCCCCAAAGATTGCAAATCCAAGGGTTTGCGATTCCATTCCTCCAAACACTGACCAATCTGTATCAATAATATTTCCCAATTGACCAATTTACCCAGTTTGGCAATAATGGCAGCATTGGAGATGTCGAGCCGTTGCGTTTCCGATTTTAAGACACTTAACAAGGACACCGCACCAATAAAGTCCTGTTTGGCAGTTAGTTCGCGTGACTTGCCCAACAGTACATAAGCAAAATCTTGCAGAAAGCCCGGCTGCATCGTCATTAACACTGATTTAATGGGTGTGGCTATCTCCCAACTGGGATTTACGGTCCATAATGGCTTGGCGGGATTTGTGGATGCCAACTTGACCAATAGTTTACGCACCGTGTTGGCACTGGTACACGATATCAATTGACGTTCCAACGAACCAATCTCAATGCGTGGCACTATTTATTATTATTTAAGTAAAAATCAAGAATCAAATTATAATTTTCATATTGTATTAACATACTTTTCGTGTGAAATTTCCACTCCTGCAATAAGGCCAATGGTGGCATTGGCAAGTCTTCTTCTTGTATTTGTTGTTCCAGACTCTGTAACTCCGTGTTATTAAATAGATTGGTGTTCCTTAATTCGGGTAGCCAATGCTTTTGCTTATATTTCAAAATGACATCCAATAAAAATTGCTTTAAATTTTTACTCTCATCAGCGGAACAGTAGAACAAGACATCTTGCATGTACTGCAAAAAAGGAAATTAAAAAAAAAAACAAGTAAGAAAGCTAGATTTGGCTTAGGCCAAATCTTAAATACCCTCCACCTCTACAACTGTGGGCGTGGCAAATATATATATATATTGCGTACCAAATTTCAAGTTCCTAGGTCAACTTTTGTGGCAGATATATAGATTTTTGTCGATTGTGGGCGTGGCTCTTGACCGATGTTACCCATTTTAAAAAGCAATCTGCGTGCAAAAACTAAAAGTGTCTGTAAAAAATTTCAGCCTAATATATTAAATGGCCAACAACAGACAGACACACGGACATACATGTCAAAATCGACTCAGTTTCTGACGCTGATCAAGAATATATATATACTTTGTAGGGTCTCTGACGCCTCCTTCTGGGTGTAACAAGAAGACAAGAACAAACCTATAAAAAGAAAGAGCAACCAACTGAAATGATAATATGTACCTCGACTAAGGTGGCAAAACAATTCAGCTGTTGATATTTCTCCAAAAAATCGATATTGACGAAAATGTTCCCTTCCTCGAATATGCCGCGTACCACATTTAAGGCGGCCACTTGCATTTCCAGCTGGCGCGATTCCTTGAGTATGCCCTGAGATATTGCTCCCTCAATATCGAATTCCACAATGCGACGTTTAACCAGCGGTATTTCACGTTTCCGATTATCCAGTTTTAAAATTTCCACAATATCCTTGTGAAACAAACATTAAGTAAATGACACAAAAGAGCTTCACATTATGTTCTAGCTAACCTTGTATTGTGTCAATGTAGATGAATTGAATTGTTCCATTAGCGTCTGACTATGAGCACTCAGGCCGCACGCCAACAGATAACCCTCCAATTCATCCTCGTTAATGTGACAGAAAACGAATTGTGCTGGCGTTTTGCCCAACATTTCATACTCCGCCTTCGCCAAAAGCAAATTCTGACGACACTCACCCACCGCCTCACGTGCTAAATTGTACTGTTTGGTGTATAAATAAAAGTTTACTAAATCAAAATAGATTTGTGTTCTCAATTCAGCCAAGGAGATGGGTAACATGGCGTCAAATTTTTGGCCCGAACCCGTTTCCACACCACCACTGCCATTTAAGGGAATAAAAGTGTCATAGGTGAATATGAAAAATGTTTCATTCGATTTACATAAATTTTGCAAAAAGTCGATACTACTTTGTGAAGGTATGTCGGGTGTAAAAAACTGATGCATCGGCTCCATGGCAACGAACCTGCAAAAGTTTTATAATTATTATTATTATGCACCTCCTCACTTGTAATAATGATGTGGGCAACTTACATATTACCGGCCAAAGAGGGTCGAACGGACTTCAGAGCGATGTCTCGTATTATTTGTAACCGCAACACCCAGCGATGATAAAACATTAAAGCAAAGCGAGCAGCTTTTTCATTACCATCACAGGCTATTGGAGTAAAGATAAAACGTTCTAAATGGAAGCGCTTTTTCAATCAGTTAAACTTACTAATTGTGGGTTGAAAGTCAGTTGTAAACGGTATCATGACCTTTTTGCCAAAACTTATTGTACACAAATCTCTCAGCAGAAACAATTGCTTGGGTATGGGCAGACTCTTCTCTATAATGTCCAAGTTCCACTTCAGCCACGTGGCCACTTTTAAAGCCAATATCTTTAATGCCATTTGTTTGTGAGTTAATCGCAAACCCTCTGTAACCATGGCTGCTGGTGTGCCGGACATGCTGACTGGTTCGGCGGCAGTTAAATTATATGTAGCTGGTACTCCATTGTCAGGAGTCATGGAAATGAATTGAGACATGAGTTCCAAGGGTGTGGGTTCTGCAACAAAAGCTTCAAGTTTAGTTGGTTACGTATAAACAGTTTTCATTACCAACCGGGATTCGACTTCTTTAAATGTTTTGTGATCAATTCCGGATCCAATAAAAATTCAAACCACAATACTGTTTCGGCAGCCAAGGGCACTGCCTTGGGCTTTAAAGGATCATCCATTTTACAAATTTCTATGGATACTATGAAAATCCGTTCTGGTTTAGCAGATCTTTCATAAAGTTTACCTAGGTTGTGTTCAGCCAATTCTTCTTACTCGTTGTTGTTTGTTTTGCTCATTATTCTTTTAATATAGAATGGTCCAGAAATATTTTTTTTTCCTTTATAAAATATTGTGTAACACTATCCTCGTGATTATCTTAACACATACTTTTAGATTTCTAAGAAAATGCCTACAATAAATGAATATTAATAATAACTGAAAAAAAGTAATATTATATGCCCTTTGGTGGGAGTGGCATATACCTAAAATACAGATGTTTTGTTTCTTATAAATCTCGAATTCGCCATTCCTGATATTCGCTTCAATTATATTATTATTACAAGAGTCACCCGGTTGTTGATTTCAACCGGTATAAAATAATCTTTTTATCAATTCTTTAATGTAGAGTTTCATCTATTGTTGGCTGGTAATAGCAATACAAGAAGTGGTGATTCTGGGCTGAAGCTCTGGTGTTTTTTTTTTTATTCAAGAGTAAAAAAAAATTAAATCAATAAAACGTATGTAATAAAGTTATTGAAAAAGAATCCTTTAAAATACGTATCAAAAGTGCTAAGCATATAAAAGTGTTTTTAGCTTAAAAAAAAAAAAAAAAAAAAAAAAAAAAAAAAAAAAACGTATCGAAATCTTAATTATACATAAATATGCGTATACACATAAAATGTTTTGGACAAATTTAAACATTTGGTGTAATTTTTTATAAGAAAGAAAAATTAAAAAAAGATCAAAAAAATATATAAAAATAATTACTGTTGCTTTGTGCAAATTATCCTTTGTCTCTCCTGTGCAGACATATTTGTGTGTAGTTCGTTGCACCTACTTTTTTTCTTGGTATGTAATCAAACTATTGTTGATTATATACATATACGTGCACCAGCCCTTTAGCAACAAGAATATTATATACAAATGTGTATATAGAGACGTATGTATATATTTTAATATGTAGTGAGCGTGCAAGTGAAACAGGCACCCTGTGAGTTTCAGCATTCACATCATTCAGAATCATTTATATATATGTATATGAAAATTGTCTAGCTATTCGCTGCCATTCGTGTGTTTCTCCCTTTTTTCAGAAACAAGTTTTACTTCGTCTATTTTAGTGAGATTAAATATATACATTTAGAATTCTATTCAACGAAAACTACCCTTTTCAAAGTTCTTATTGCATATGCAAATAGTTCGAATTGAAATATTTTTAATATGCATACACATAAACTTAACGAAAGAATATGGGAATAAACAAACCAATTTTTTTTTCGAGAACAAGAGCCTCTGTAAAGCCCAACAGTAATAATAACGTGTATATATATACGTATATGCATATGTATATGTAATAGATATTTAGTTTATTTTCGGCGAGTTATGCCGAAACAAAAGAAAGCAACAACAACAACAACGACAACATCGACAACGACAACGACATTGATCAAATGAAACTCGTGGGGGACAACAAAATGCAGCGTGTGTGTGTGTGTGTGTGTGTGCGGGTTGTGTGTGTACAACCGAAGTAAACGCACATTACGACGTCACAATATATAAAGCACTGCCAGAGTTGGGATTTTTGTTCTTTCCAAAAGAGACCTTTCAATACAATAGATTTAATAAATATTCTCTTATTCGTTTTTTTATTGCTCAAAAAAGTGAAATTTCATTTACACTACAGACTGGCAACATGTGTTATATAAATATTTGAAACACTTGTTATACTGATTAATGTAGTGCTGGCAATACTGTACAACTATTTGCGCTCTTATCGCACTTATAATATAATAAAAATGAGACTTGTGACGGTTCGCCTGACACTTCTCTCTTTTTCAACTAAGATGCTGTTTGTTTGATTTCGCGCTCATACACATACGTAAAACTGATGATTACAGACGGTGGAATTTGTTTTTTGTTTTTTTTTTCATATTTTTAGTTAGTTTCACGACTAACGGCTACATAAAAAATTTCATTAAATACAGTGTGTGATTATTTTTAATTTTCTAATAAAAATATTCATTGTGTGCGGTGCGGGTGGTGGTGGTGGATTATTGAAAATTTTTTACCCCAAAAAGAATTCGTATAGCTGACGTGGTGAATAAGTAAAAGAAAACAGAAACGAAACAATTTACGTAAAAAATTTTCACACACGCACATACACACTGGCATGCAAATGATGTCAATTCCGATATTGAAATTAAAATAACAATTATTTATAAAACGCAGACGGTTGCTGTGAAATAAAATATTAACAATTGAAAGGAGATAAATATAAATAGAAATAAAAAGAAAACGCAACAACGCAACAACGAACTAAAGAACGGCAGAAGTTATTCTCTACATATAAAGAATATTTTGTGAATTTTTAAATTAAGTAAAGTACGAGCGCACGAGTTAACGGAACACTTGCAAAGAGTAGAAGAAGATTAACAATAACAAAAACAACAACAACAACAACAACAACAGTAAATTACCAATAGTAACCAGCACACAACTATAACCACGCAGGAACAATGGAAGCAATTGCCAAACACGATTTCTCAGCTACAGCGGATGATGAACTCAGTTTTCGTAAAAATCAAATTTTAAAGGTAAAGTTGTTCAGTTCAGTTCTTCTGTTCTTTGTCTGCTCATTGTTCAGTTAGAGTATTGCCTGCCTATATATGTATGGACACACACTACGCATGTGTGAAGTCTTGAGATGGCTTCTATTTATCTGTATATATATACATAAATACATAACATTTTTTAAGTGGAATTACTATTAAACTATAAATGATGTGAGTTCTCGGTAATGACCAAATTGTAAATTAAATATGTATGTATGTGTAGAGTATTTATCTATCGGTTTTCGATATTTTCTCAAGATATTCATTTATTGCCCTTCGGGTTTTTATCGTTTCCTTACTACGTACTATTAAAGTATTTATTTATTGTTTATTCTTGTAATTCTGTCCGTATTCTGTTTGTAAGTCGTTATCAGGGTTCGTTTCAAAATGATGAAAAAACTCTCCCATAAGCTGGTGTTTGATTTCTTTTATTTGTTCTGGTGTTGGGTGACAGTTATTATCTCCTTTGATAATAGCTGTTTATTGTTGTCGTTTCACAGAATGACTCACCCCGCTAATGAGTGCAATATGAGCACTATGAGTAATAATCTTGAAGTCGTCTGTGTTTTTACTTATATTTAAACAAGTAAACAATAAATAACCAACACCACCAACAGCGTACGAAACTATTTCTAATCCACTTTCGTACAATATGCATCAATTACCGTTAAACTATAAAATTTTATTACAACCCATAAACCGAATGGACGTTGATTGATTCAAGGCTGTACCAACGTATTGCATATTTATGCGTGTTGAAATTACTGAAAATGACCGACAAGTATGTTTTTTTTTTTTTTTTTTTTTAATTTTTTTTTTTTTTTTTTTTTTAAATATTTTTTTTTTTTTTTTATATAACCATCCACTCAGGGGATGACCCCTATAAAGTTAAATGTGTGTAAACTATAGATTTTCAAGAATTGAGTCGTTCTAGACATGTGTGTCCGTATGTCCATGTGTTCATCTGTTGTTGTCATTCTCACGGTCAATAATAGATAATACATTTTTGTCAATTGTGGGCGTGGATCTCAATCGATTTTGCCCAATTTAAGCAGGAACCTGTAAGTAGAAGCTAGAAATATCAAATCAAATATATTTAGGTTCCTTTTAAAATGAAGCGAAATGCCACTCCCACAAATACGATTTATCAAAAATAAGAATAGATTTCAATTTTGAAACTTGTATTTATTTACGAACTCTTCCATTCAAGTGGGAAAATGAACGTACGACACGCCCATATGAGCCACGCTCATTTTCTAAATATATAGCTGAGTAGGTCGTTAAAGATTTTATCAAATTTTTTTTGGCCAAATTTAGCTTTCTTGACTCGTTTTTCTCTTGTATCACTTACTAACACACACACATTACAAAATACTAAATTTTTAATTGTGCTACAAGGGGTTTTCCGTTATCATATACGATACATATAAATGTATGCATTGGTGTGTGTGTATATCTGCAATAACTAGTTAATTAATGAAAGCGAAAATGTGCGTTGACACACACATCGTATAGAAAAAAATTGCAATAAGCAAAAAAAAAAAAACAAAACGAAAAAATCACCTTTTGGTTATAAATACACAGAAATTTATGATTGTGATAGAGAGGGGCTACAACATTAATCGAACGGTAGTGTGTAGTACATTAAACTTTGCATAAGTGTACAATATTTATTGACTGTGTGAGTTACATATTAATTGCATTCATTATTGTTGTCAAATGTAAGCGCAAATAAATTGAAGAAAAAAATGAGAAATAAAACAAGTAGAAAAACGAAATTTGGCTTAGGCCAAATCTTAAATACCCTCCACAACTACAATAGTGGTCGTGGCATATATTGAGCCCTCTAATTGTGTATGTATAACATCTCAGCTTGCAAGTCTAGTTTTATGGTGAATATGGTTTTTTCTAAATTGTGAGTGTGTCTGTTATCCGACCACGCCCATTTTTGGCACATCGATGGATGGGATAACCATAAATATGAATACCAAATTTCACGTTCATAGCTCAATTTTTGTGGTACATAAATAGATTTTTGTCGTTTGTGGGCGTGGCTCTTGACCGATTTTACCCATTTTAAATAGCGATCTGCGTGCAAAAACTAAAAGTACCTGTACAAAATTTCAGCTCAATATCTTAAAATTTACGCCCGTGAGAATGCCAACAGACAGACACACGGACATACATGTCTAAATCGACTCAGTTTTTGACTTTGTAAGGTTTCTGACGCCTCCTTCCCAATTGTTGCAAACGGAATGTTAAACTTAGTCTTATCTTATGTGGAGGGTTTACATTTCAATTTTACAATTTCTTACCCTTCACGTACCGTAAACGCAGTTGTATGCAAATTTGAATAAAAATGCGGTAAAACTGGCCGGTTTGGGCTACCGGTTTACACAATAAAATAGTATTATGTTTTATGTAGAGCTTATAGTGATCGATTTCAACTATAAAAACAGACGATTCGTTGTTGTTTTTTACAATTTTAAAATTCTACACACGTTTTCTCCTCAATTGATTGCAAATGTTCGACTTTTTGGCTACTTTGAAGCCATTTAAAGTCATTTGAAGTCTTTTCTTTCCTTGAAGTGAAAACACTTGATAAATAAGTCTCTAAATACCAGTGTAAAGGGAAGTATTACTATCCGAAGATTATGCTTTAACAGAATGCTGTATAAGTTAACCGAAATTATTTACCCAATAAAAGAACTTCACCTGGTTCGTTCCTTTCAATGGTGGTGCCCAAGGTTATTTTATAACTTATAACGCAGATGTGAGTGCAGGTGTTTTCAAAATTAGAAACACCTCGAACAGCAGTGGCTTACATTGGGTAGCTTTAATTTGAATAAATGAAAAAACCATACAACAATAACAACAATTAAAAACAAGTAAAACGTGGCTATATTAGGAGTGCGCCAAATCTAGGATACCCATCATCATTAACCTTTTTCAAACAGTTACATAATAATGATTGTGTGGGATTTGAAAAGAGTATATTGTTGGTCCGATTCCTGTAGTTATACTAAGTTTGTTATTCTGTTGACAACGCCCAGAAGTAGGCGTCACAGACCCTACAAAATATATATATTTGTGATCAGCGTCGAAAACTGAATCGATTTAGACATGTGTGTCCGTGTGTCCGTGTGTCCATGTTGAAATTTAATATGCCTTTTAACAAATACGCTCAAAAATAGGCGTGGTTGATTAACAGACACGCCCATAATTTACAATAAACTGAACTTGCCAGCTAATATATAATGTAATACACTATTAGAGGGCGTAATCATATACCTGCCATGCCCACTATTTATTGCACATGTAATGGGTATTTAAAATTTGGTCAAAGCCACATTTATTTTTCTTAATTTTTTTTAAATCTAAAAAAAAAAAAAAAAATTTGCCAAAAGACCTTTGACCTTTACACACCGGAACTACACATACGAATACAAGTTTTTCTATACTTGCCATAAAATGAGTCCAATTCAGTTTTCAGGCGTTTAACTGTATTAGATGCTAAATAATGCATAATGTAATTTTTATAATGCCTCAAGCTATATAAAATTTATAAATTTGCTTTTTAATGAGTTTGGCTGGCTCACCTCACCTTACATACACACACATACACACGTACTTATTCACTCAACTAATTTTCCTTTCTCTTTATTCTATTTACAAAAAAAAAAAAAAATAAAAAAATAAAAAAATTAAATTCATGATTTATTCATTGATGCCGGAATTTATATAAACTATTATTGTTGTTGTTATTGTTGTTGTTTTTCATACAGACTATAGAAAACCAGCAATAATAACGGAACAACCTCCATTGTATATGACCCTGGCTAAATTATGCATACCTTTTACTCCTTTTTTTAAGTATCCTAGGGGGCGTATAAGATCTCCGAAGTAGTTGCGAACAGAATGACAAACTTAATATGCCAGCCACTGTAGTGGGGAGGCCGTACAATATGTGTAAATGCATAATATGTTATGCGAGCTGAAATGAAAATGAAAAGTGAATCGTAAACACACACAAAACTGCATACAATGCAGACAACAATGCCACCCACCAACAACACGAATCTATTTAATGCACATGCAATATTATTATTATAACATTTATGGCAGTAAAATGTTTTATTACGCACAAAAAAAGCGATCCAATACGAATATTTAATACCCTACCCGTACACAGACATTTTATACTCCAACTGGTGTTAGTTGCAACAATTGTCCAAAGAATTGCGATCTTCCTTCATAATTATTTAAGTAAAAGAATCTTTCCTGTTGTTATTGTTAATTTTTGTATTTTTACAGATTTTGAATATGGAGGACGATTCAAATTGGTATCGAGCTGAGCTGGATGGCAAGGAGGGCTTAATACCCAGCAATTATATAGAAATGAAAAATCATGAGTATGCGTTCTTGGCCGGATAATATTAACATCTCTTGTTTATACCCTTCACATTACCGCTATATAAAGTATATTAAGTTTGTTATCAAATGTAGCAATGTCCGTTTGTTTGAGTGTTTGTAAGTCTGTTATAAAAAATGGGATCAGCCTGGTGGCTGATGATCTGATAGGTTTTCTACATAAAATAAGCAAAATTGTTCAATAGCCTCGCCCACTATTTACAAATATTTCCATCAATCACACACATTGTAAGTTCGGGGATAAATTTTTGATACATTTTTATACCCATCATCACGATCATTTGAAGGCATATTGGTCTGGGGCAAATGTTTATAACACCCAGAAAAAGGAGGCATGCCACACCCCAAAAATTATATTTATATTTCATTAGTATCATTAGCCGGGACGATTTAGTCCTTTTGTCTGTCCGTCTGTTGTCTGTATGAATTTCTTTTCCAACTTTCTGTCAGGATCTCAAAAGTTGAGACTTTCTTCTGAAATTTAATACAAATAATTGTTATATAACATAGGTACAAATATATATTGAAAATAGATTCAATTGGACTAAGGATGCATCAATAAAATATTTTTTTAGGTTTTTCCATTATTACAGTCCATTCATAGAAGCTACTAGAGTCGAATTTTGTCAGAATATTAAGGAATTTTTTTTTACATATTTGGAAAACTCATTTTAACCACGCCCCCTTTTAATAATTACATTATATATGGTCATTTGTTTTAGGGGTTTATTTAGAATATTTGATATGATGAAATTTAAACCTAGTAGTCGTCCTTCATGTCGTAAATTAGTTTGTGAGAATGGGCGTAATTATATGTAGATAGTGGCTCGCTAAAAATATAGCTGAATTTTGTAGCAGGTGTGATGATGGGTATCACAGATTTGGCGTATGCCTCATGTAGCTCTTTCTACTTCATTCAATATCTTAAAAATGGGCGTATTCGGATCACAGATCAAACTTTTGGTAAAATTTCGGTATATTTTAATTAACTTTAAAGTCGGTTCAATAAATATACATGCCACACCCCCTATATAACGCTAATATGTGAAGAGCTTCCCAGATTTGACCTTTTCTTAGCTGTGCGTTCCTCTTTTGAACGTCAGATGTGTAGTTTTCTTTTCTTTCTTTCTCTTTCTAAGCTGGTACTATGGTCGCATAACACGGGCTGATGCTGAGAAATTATTATCGAATAAACATGAAGGCGCTTTCTTAATACGTATCAGTGAATCCAGTCCCGGTGATTTTTCATTGTCGGTCAAGTAAGTGTTGAAAAAAATTCATAAAAAATGTTTAAAAAACTAATCAAGATTGTTCGTTTCGTTTCTAATGCAACAGATGTCCCGATGGTGTTCAACATTTTAAGGTATTGCGCGATGCACAAGGTAAATTTTTCCTTTGGGTGGTGAAATTTAATTCGCTCAATGAATTGGTGGAATATCATCGAACAGCCAGCGTTTCCAGATCACAAGATGTTAAATTAAGAGATATGATACCTGAGGAGGTAAGTGACGATTTTAGAAAATGCGACTTGGATCAGAAAATAAAAATGATCGCGTAAAAATATGTTCATTCGTTTCAATATAATTTTAGATGCTTGTACAAGCTTTGTACGATTTTGTGCCACAAGAATCGGGTGAATTAGACTTTAGACGCGGTGACGTCATCACTGTTACAGATCATTCCGATGACAATTGGTGGAATGGCGAAATTGGAAATCGTAAAGGCATTTTCCCAGCTACCTATGTGACACCATATCATTCATAATAACATTAATTAGAAAACATCTTCAAAAAAAATACAATATACAAAATACAACAACACAACAATAACAATAACATGGGAGAAAAAACACTACATATAAAATGTTAAAGACACCACATAACGAAAGAAAAAACATCTTTTTTACATAAAGTAAGAAAAAAAAAAAACACACAAACAAAATCCTATTTACCCACATAATTGAAGGATGTAATGATGAAATCTCCACAAAATATATATATAAATACTTAGTAGCAACAACAACAACAACAACACCAACAACTAACATATGTACGTTTGCATAAAACATTTTACGGCATTTCAGAAAAAACATTTACAAAAAAATCTCGCATGTGAGAAAAAATGTAATAATGGGAATATATCGTTCAAAAGGCAAATCAAATGATAAGAAACGAATGCATTTGTCTTAAGCATAAAAAAATCACAACAAAAATCACAACAACATACATAGATATATGAAGTATAAAGATTATGCATAAAATTTATTCATTTCTAAGCTTAAACGTAAATTAAATAAAAAGAAATTACGTCACCTAATTTCTGACTCCACCGCTGTCCTCTCACACATTCACATTGTGTGCATAATTGTATATATATATATAGACACTATATATATATATATATCGCTTATGACAACATGGCCAGCGTATGCAAGTGAACGCCGCAGATATATAACAAAAACTGAAGAGGATGTGAAATTAAGTTAGAAATCATATGTAGAGTTAGAACGGGGAAGGGAAAGCCGGGAAAAGAATTGCTTAAGAACTAACATTAAATAAATTTGCGGTATATTCAGTATTATCATTATTTCATTATTATTTTGGCATTTAAAGGTTTCTGAACAAAGGTTCATTTGTGTCCATAAATTTCAACTCTGAATAATTTTCTGCATCAATTTAAGCATATTCAGCTGTTTGCACAGTTACATAAAAGTCTTTTGAATTGAATTCATTTTATAAAAAAGCTTTGAACAAATTTTACTATCTCTTAGATGGAACCGGCTTCTCTCTTTTCCGGCCATATTATATTAACAAAATTGTTTTCGTCTTGAAGGTGGATTTTGTCTCTTACAACATACATTTTTCGTAATATTTTTTGTAATACCAGCTAGAATATAAACATTTATGTGTATGTCGGAATATATTCTAAAATTAAATTCTATAAACTATTTTGTGTTTACTTAATAAAAAGAATAAACGAATAAAGAATGTAAGAATAACAGGAAAAGAACAGCTAAATGTGGCGTCAACCAAATCTGGAACAGCCTCTTAACCAATTGAAGAGCGTGCCAAGGCGGCATAATGTACTACTGCCTCCTTTTTTTAATAACTACATAAAATGTGTAACATTTTCAATATAACCCCTTGTCTGCCGCGTGACACATACGTTGGATCGCACGAACTATTGAAAATGATTTATAAGGAAAAACATGTTTTGGCCCTACTTTTTTTTTTTTTTGTATAATGGCAGTAAAGGTGGTAAAATTTAGCGTGGCCCATACGTTTTGTGGCGGATATAGTGTAATAAGATTTGCTACATACGTTTATGAAATGATCTATAAAATAATTTTTGTATTTTCATATATATTGTTTTATAAAATTCTTTTTTAAATAAAAATTTTTATCTAAATTTATTTAACGGTTTAATATTTTTGTCATATAATTTTCATGTCAACAATTCATATGCATTTTATTATAAAATATACGTATACTTATATAAACATTAAAAACATATAATTAAGTTTAAAATAAAACAACAAAAAAAAAACAAACCAATGTACCATTTTAATAATAGAATGCACAAATGCCAGTATTTAGGGATTTTATTTTATGTATAGGCATGTTACTCCCTAAAACATAAATATTTAAACAACTATTAAAATTTAGTACATAAATTGCCAACTATGTGTGTGTAACGGTAATATTATAAATATAAACCTATTTACGTATGTATAATGGGTAAAATGAATAAATTTTCAATTTGTTTTTTTATACAGCTAAAGATTACCCGCAAACATATATAAGAAAATCCAGCACTTCTTAGTAATGTCTAACACTACCATTAATTAATTGATATATAAGGAAAAATAAAAAGAAATACTTGAAAACAATTTATATATTATAAGAGAAAAAGTAGCATTTTCTATTGAAACAAATAAATCCAAGTAAGTAACAGCCCTGTTTTAATAATGATAGTTGTTATTTCTTTATGAATAATCAGTAATCGTTATTCATTTCTTGATACCCAATAGTCTATTTTGACATATTCATACGTTTGCTTGTCAGTCCCGGTTTGAAGAGTAGAAGAAAGAAGCGTTTTTATTAATAGAAAATTTAATTTTGTTATAAATATCTAATTTGTAACATAACCATGTCAAAATATTAATTTCTAATTGTTAATATAGTAAAGTGAAAATATCAAGTATATAAAGTGTAATATACAATAAAATGGAGGGAATAAAGTACACGTGAATCAGGCAAGAAATAAAAAAGCCAACGCTATGCAATTAGAAAATGTCTTTTTTTGGTCGTGAGTGCAAGTGTGCGTGAGATAAAATAAATAACAAAAAGAGACACATTTACATCAAAAAAAAAAAAAAAAAAAAAAAAAAAAAAGCCCAACAAATTCACATAATCAAAGAAAAATTAATTAGAATTGTGATGCGGAAAGTTTATGCCGTTTAACGTAAAAAAAAAAGATAATTTTCTAATTTTATTACGCTGTGGTCATTTCAAGGCAAAGTTGTTTGTAATCATATAGAGAAAAAACACCAACAAAGTGAATAAGAATTAAAAAAATGTATAGAAAATCAATGCTGTCGTATAAGGAACGTATATTAACGCCACAACAACTAAAAAAATTAACGGATCATAAGTATTCCTGCACAAATTCCAGTTTATTGGATCCATGGCTGCAACCTTGGTGGAATTTTCTAGTTTCAAAGACCCCACTGTGGCTAGCTCCCAATCTAATAACCATTGTGGGCTTATTTGTAAACATTGTGACCACTTTGATATTAGTAGCGTAAGTAAAAAGAATATTCTCACACACAATATGTTCATTTTTTCTAAATATTTTATTTCATTTATTCAATTCTTACTTTAATATATTCAGATATCACCCTTTGGACCAAAGCCATTAGAATAAATGTAGGAAATTTAGTTTATTATCTATCACTCATTGGAGATGAAATTGATGCAGTTTTTAAAAGCTGTTTAAGTACCCTTTTATTAAATCAAGAAATACACATATTGCAGTATGTCGCCATTTCTCGTGTAACATTTGACCCGTTCCGCTAAAAAAGCAATTGACAATAACAACAACAAAGTAATCATTGAATGTCAAAAAACGAATAAACGGCGGCAGAGTCGCCAAAGTACAAGTCCAGCATAAGTATGTGTACAGTTTCAGATTAATTGAATTGAAATTAAATTAATTATTGTTCTAGTCGCGTCATATATCAAGATATTTTTAATCCAACCCGATCCAATTTTTTCGAAAATTGTATACTCGGACGTTGCTTCCTCACACTGTGTACACCAGGTGAAGAGCGTAACATGTTATAAACTTTATCCATCACATGTAAATTCTGCTTTGTATGCATTTGCATATAAATAGTATTGCTGTTGATAAGAGCAAAATCACACACAATAGATACAACACACATGCATACATAAATATTTATATTTGTATATAAAGAAAAACGTGATTAACGTTTGGGTTAAGTAACTGTTTTATTGTCTGTCACATATGATAATCCATGTGATGTGGTGATGTCTTTCTGTTGCAGATATAGTCCCAGCGTTGTATCGCCGCCACCCCGTTGGGCTTCCTTTGTGTGCGCTCTTGGCTTATTCATCTATCAAAGTTTAGATTCCATAGATGGCAAACAGGCAAGACGTACAAATACCTCGTCACCGTTGGGTGAACTATTCGATCATGGCTGCGATTCTATATCCACCGTTTTTGTCGCTTTATCAGCCTGTTTGTCCTGCCAACTTGGCCATTATCCTAACTGGCTGTTCTTCCAGGTTTGTGTTGAACTTGTTAATTTTGTTTTGAAAAAATGTCCAAATGTTGTTGTTAAATATTGCAGTGTTTTTGTGCCATTGGACTGTTTTATTGTGCCCACTGGCAAACGTATGTGTCGGGCACTTTACGTTTTGGCAAAATTGATGTAACAGAGGCTCAGTTGACTATAATGGGTATACATTTAATATCTGCCATATATGGACCAGAAATCTGGCTGACCAAGGTAAGCTCAACTTTCGCTACCAGTACATATACAGTTTTTGTTTTTGTTTTTGTTTTTGTTTTTGTTCTCCTTTTTATTATTATTTTGTTTTTAGCTTTTTATTACTTATTTAAAATGAGTTGTTTTTGTTTCTGTTTAATTGAAATATTATTACATTTCCAGGAGATTTATTATTATTATTAGTAAGTTTTTTTTTTTTTTTTTTTTTTTGTATATTGTAATTTAAAACACATTATATATACATGTAGATATTTGCTTTTAATTTATTTATATTATCATAAATTGTTTATTAAATATGATTAAGTTACCAATACATATATAATAATAATAAGGTATAAAGAAAAAAAAGCGAATTCTTTAAAGAAGAAGAATATAGAAGTTTACACACATGACAGTTAAGTGCCAATAATACCCAACAGCGGCTAGAATTTTATTACTTTAGGGTTAAGTTCACGCACTCACCGTATATCAGTTCTTTTTTGTTTACTGTTGGCAGTTTAGTTGTGTGAGGTGTAGTGTTTACTTTTAAAAATATTTTAAAACGATACTTTTATTAGGAAAATGAGTCTTTAGTTAGCCAACCATTAAACATATTGTCTTTAAATAGATGGAGAAGTAACATATTTACACACACAGAGGTTTATAGCTATATATATATATAACATATAACTATTATAACAGCATTTCTTACGTATACACACACATCATACTTTATTATTTATTTTTTATTTCATTTTAAACTAATTTCTTTATGAAACATTTAGAAAAGTTTTTATTTAGCTTACATCCCATCTTATCTACAAATGTAAAATAAAATTTTATAACTGACAATGACCATTAGAAATGGTGGGCGTGGTCTTAGTGTTATACTTAAGGTTTTTTTTTAATTTTTTATTCAAAACATTTCAGGACATGAAGTTTGTTTTTTTATTTTTTATTCGATTGTGGGCGTGTCTAATGTGTAAAGTGTCTGCAAGTAGAAAAAAAAAATATTGAAATTTTTCCAAATGGAATAATAATACCACAGGGGATAGACGGACGGACAGAAACAGCTAAATCGATACAGATCCGAAATATATGTGCTGTTGTCGTGTCTCCGATGTTTCTACCCCCTTACTATGTGATTACGCGAATGTACTATCCACCTCAAGGTAGTGGGCATAACAACAAATATCGTAACCAATCGCTTATGCTTTTCGTTAACCCCATAATTACATATATAAATATTAATACAACATTTATTATTATTAATTTCATGCTTAGTAATAATAATAATAATCAATAAATATTATATAATATTTGAGATGATTTGAGATAATATTTAACAAAGTGCAATAAACTCGCTCTTAGATTTATGGTAATTTAGAATTATGGTCTTCCATATCGCTATTGACTATAGTTTGTGGTGTTTGGTCATTATCATATATATACTCAGTTGTGCTGGCTGGCGGTGTCGGCAAGAATGGCTCTACTGTGGCAGTAAGTTTTTTCTTTATTGTTTGCATGTTATTTTGCTTACAGTTTTTTTTTTTTTTTTTTTTTTTTTTTTTTTTTTTTTTTTTTTTTTTTTGTTAATCTTTTGCTTACAATTGTTTGGCGATTTGCTTTTTGGCTGAATTTCGTGTAAAGTAATGTTACATTTTGGAACTTGTGTGTGTTCTAGGGAAGCACTATTTTTCTCCCTTTAAATATTATCTGTTTTTTTTTTTTTTTTGGAAAAAGAATAATTCTATACCTCCTGGTTGGTAGTATGGGAATGTTAATGTTATTGACCTGATTTATTAATGCCTTCGTTCTGTATAATATTAATTAATGGTGTCGGATAGTATTTCGTCTTAATTTAATTGCAATTTTATATAAATTTTATCTTTTTTTAATTATTTGATGTGTGTTCCTTCCCTTAATTATTTGGTATATATGTGTAGAATATTTTATAAAAATATTAACTAAATATGTTTAGTTTAGCAATTATTTAGGTAAAATATTATTTTCAAATAAAACACAGAGTTGTATTTATTGTATTCAGAGGGAAATGCAAAACGCAGATTGCCCATTGTATTCCTTAAACCATATACCACTTGTGACACAAAGGGTACTTGAAGTATTTTAAGAAGTTCTTCCAACTTCCAAACGGCAAATGCCGCACCCACCTTTAATTATATCAATTTATTCAAGTCCGTCTGTATGTCCATGTAAATTTAGGTATAAGCTACAGGTCGAACTTTTTGAGATATTTTGATGAAATTTTGATACAAGGGCATGTTTTTAAAACGGTGTAAAAAATACTTTACACCAGCCGACATCCGAAATATTTACGCCGCCTATATTCGGCTGAAACTTGAGCATAACTCGCACGTGTGGGCGAAAGCCTCTAACATATGTTTGGAGACTCTCGATCGCATACAGCGAAAGGCTCTAGTGATCATAGGTGATGAGGAAGTACCTAACTCTCTCGACACACTTGAACACCGACGAAATGTGAGCTGTGTTGTGCTTATGTACAGGTACTTCTATGGCATATGTTCTAGAGAGATAAAAGAGGTGTGTTCTCCGTTGAAACCCTTCAGTAGGACAACCAGGCTTGCTCACCGATCTCACCCATGTGTTATGGAGTTGCCGGCTATCGCACAACGTATTACCGAAACGGTTCGTTCTTTAACCGTGGTGTTCGCCTCTGGAACCACCTACCTCCAGGGGTATTTCCCGCCATACCTAGTGTACGCAATTTCAAAATCAACGTACACAAACACTACTTCCTCTATCCTCCTTCCTCTAATCTAAGTGGTGGTTAGAACACCGTGCTTGCACGTATAGGGGTCATCCCCTGAGTGGATGGTTATATAATGAAAAAAAAAAATAATAATAATAAAAAAATATTTTGACCCAAAGAAGAACCCTATCGAAAATAAACCGAATTGAATGATTTTTAGAACGCCTCCCCGTATAAGGTTCTATTATAACCGAAGATTTTATCTAATGAAAATTCGCAAATTTTATTATTTTTGATAAAATTTTAGTGAAAAATCGTCAAATTTGTACTCGATCGTAGCATTTTTACATTTCTTTTATGGCGTTCCTCGCGTTCCATGATACAACTAAACCAAGAATAACATATTTTGTGGAATCAAGTGGTGTAGGGGGTATTAAAGGGTCGGGTATAACCGCCTATTGTATTTTCACTTGTATTTTTATCTTAAGATCCGTTTATATTCTTTTTCCATTAGAAATATTTTCAAGTTTATTCCAGTTTAAGAATTGTTTAATTGTAAAAATAGCTCAATTTTAAGCAATTATAAATAATATATATAAATAATCACTAAATTTAAAAAAGATATATATATTCATTATATAGAAATTTATGAATTATTATTATTTATTAATATTATGTACACAGTCTGTTCCAGATACGAGAGACTGGCCTTTATTATGTGGATTTCTTATTCTTTGTTCAAAATTTTTTCAAAAATTTATTCAAAATAGTCTCCTTCTGAGTGAATCAAATTTGTTGAATTCGCTGCTCTAAGAATTTTGATGGAACTAGTCTCATCGTATCTGGGACAGACTGTGTATTTATAACATATTTATTCTTAATGAAAAAATTCAAAAGCAAACTGATTTGATCTGATGAGATGATTTGGCAACACAGTACAAAAGTCAGTTTCAAAGAGTAGCAACAATATTTATCTAGGGTGCGTACGGTATTTGAGAACAATTTGATATAAAAACTAATTTGTTCATATTTTTTTGCAAAATTTATTATAATTCCATGAAACTGTTACACGACGTTTATTGACTCCTAGACTATTTAATAAATTTCAATAAAATCCCCATGAGCGGCAATAACGGACTCAATGCGGGCTCAGAAAGTGCTCTTTATTCATTTTAATCATTGTTGTTGTTTACATCATACTTCAGTCTCCCGCTCAACGACGTCTCATACGCAATAATCCAGAGGATTAAGGTCTGGGCAGTTAGATGGTCATAGAAATTTTTGGTCACACAATCTTGTGTCGTCAGGGCTTCGTGTGAAGGAGCAGAGTCGTGCTGGAATATATATGGACTCCATGTACACTATCGATCCACGGTTTCACATCCATTTCTATAAAATCTCGATGTGGGCGCAGCATTCACCCGAAGCCGCTGACGAAAGAAGTGGGGTGGCATAGCATAACATGTCCTTCGTGTCTCACAACTCCTAAAACCATGACAGTGGCTGGAAACTTCGGGCAACCTCTGTAGGATGGAAGCATAACCACTTAACATTTTTCCGATTGATTTTTTGGTCTTGTTCGAATTTTTTTTTTGTCAGAAAAAATCTACAACATTTTAGAAAGTTCAGGATGCTTAAGCTTGTTCAAAAGACGTTTTCCTCGGAACAAGTCGTGGTTCCCGATTTTGTACCGAAATAAACTGTCCTAATGTAGGACGTGTAGCGGAGATCTTCGTGGACAACTGGACGGATTAGGCTCTCAGAAACATTTAGGTCCCTGCAATGGCCCTGCAATGGCCCTCATGGACTTTGAAGTGGGTTTGTCAACAATCTCTTGTACTTGTTGGACAAAATAATGTATTTTTGGTGGTGTCCGAACGTTCCTCAGGTTTTTTGCGTTTTGCAACAGTTTCCACCTCGCCAGCTAATGCTTCCAATTCGCGACCAACTGTACGTTACGAATGATCGGATGCAATTGAGAAATTTGGAGTTTTCTAAATCGGTGTGTTTTGCGCATATAAGGACGATGACTGCCGCTCTCTTCATTTTTTGCATTATTTTATAGTCCTCCATTGATGATATGACAAGAAAAAAAAAACAAAATTGTTCTCCACAAATTACAATACATTCATCTATATGTGGGTGTCCTCAAATACCGCATGCACCCTGTATTCATTCATAAATTCATTCATTCCTCCAAGTGTTTCATATTTTAAGTACCTAGTGTGTGATTTTGTTATATTTTTGTTGTGATGTTTTTGTTTTTGTTTTTGTTTACTTTATTCTGTGTTATCTATATGCCGTCTTTTTCGTTTCATGCTCGTTACAAAGGTGCCACTATTGGATACAATCTATCATTATATACTTCTAGCGGGAATAACCATTTGTTATGTTATGAATTTTGTCAACTTTTGTAAAATATTCTTACAAGGCGGCATTGGCAAAAATGGTTCTTCAGTTGCTGTAAGCATTCCATTAAATAAACTCGATCATAATTTTTTTTTTTTTTTTTTTGGAGCAAACATGAACACTTGCATTGGTATTGAACAACGAAAATTTTAATTCTTCACTTGATTTTAGTTATGTATTTTATTTTCATTGATCAACTCGTAATATTGATATCGATTATCGATGGTTTTGTTAAGCTAAAAATTAATTGTGTAAATGAATGGGAAACATTTATAGGGGATGGGTAAGGATAAGATTAATCGGAAGCCTAATATTTGGATAAAAAATTGATGTGATGTTTACGGCTTCAGAATTGGGTTCTCATATATACTCCGCACTCCGTAAGATAGGGCGTTTAATGAGTATTTCTTTCTGTTTGCTTTAAACCGGACTGAGGTGGTTGTCAGAGGCCCCTCAAAGTAATCAATATCAAAAACTGAGTCGATCTGGAATTATATATCAGGTCGCTTTGTCAAATGCGTCAAATGGATCAAGTGCCATGCCCAGAAGTCAACAAAAATTGAGCTACGAAGATGACATTCAGAACATATTTTAATAATAAGAGTAAGAAAATTAAATTTGGCTCAGGCCAAATCCTAAATATCCTCCACATCTACAACGCTGGTCGTAGGTGGTATATATATAACGCCCTCTAATAGTTTTTGTATTATGTATAAGCTTGAATGTGGAGTATGGTTTTTGGTCGATAGTGGGCGTGCCTGTTTTCCGATCGCACTCATTTTGGGCACATCGATGGAGGGGTTAACTGTAGATATTCATTCCAAATTTCAAGTTTATAGCTCAATTTTTGTGGCAAATAAATAGATTTTTGTCGATTGTGGGCGTGGCTCTTAACCGATTTTGCCCCTTTTAAATAGCGATCAAAATTTCAGCTCAATATCTCAAAATTTACGCTCATGAGAATGCCAACAGCAGACACGGACACACGGACATACATGTCTAAATCGTCTCAGTTTTTGACGCTGATCAAGAATATATACATACTTTGTAGGGTCTCTGACGCCTCCTACTGGGTATAATGAAAAACGGACAAAATATTTAAAAAGAATTTTTTTCTTTTTGTTCAGAAACTCATATGTGAGCTGCTTAATGAAGGACTATTTGTATATAGAGATGGGAGGGGCGTATTTAAAATTATTATTTCTTATTTAAATTACTAAAATGCTTGTCCATCCCTCTGTCTTAATTTTAGCATAAATTCCAGATAACATTTTTTATATATAACTAAAATATTGTATTAATATTTTCTTTAATTTCTGATTCGAATTTTTTACAATTTTTTTTTTTTTTGGTGATCAGTTTATTATTAATAAACATTTTATTTAAATTTCCTTGCAATATAAATATTTAAACTAAATTAACACAATTTATAGTTTAATTAATTAATTAATTAATTGTAGGCGTAGATTATAGGCAATAACATCTTCTGGAAATACTTATCTTACTTATCTTGAGTTTCTTCTTGGTCTTACTTTATCATTTTCATTCGTCACATATATATTATTGGTCATGGTTTTTCCATATATTATACATATGTATTATTCAAAGGACGAATTTACATTCACAGAAAGAACGGGATGCTTGGTTGCCACAATTTGTGAGTCATGGTTGTCATATAAAAGTCTCCTCATGGAAAATCTTTATTGGGTCTCTTCAAAAATGTTTCAAAAACATCTGAAAACGTGCCGTTGTCTAAAATGTGGAAATATTTTAAAAATATGTCGCACCCAACATGACATGGACAGACAGACGGATATGGTGTTATATTAATCGTAATTAAACCCGGTTTAATAGCCTATAAATTTATAAATTTTGAGGCGTGTACACGCCCATTTACTTATATGACAAACAAACAATTTCTCATTTCTGTTAACCAGCTGCCCAGACTCGACTTTGTATGTACATATGTATTTTTATATATTATATATCACAGCAAATTTTTGGCATATCTTAAATACATTATTTTTAAAATACATATCCTTATATATATATTTTTTTTATTTATTTGTTTTTAATGTTGAAAAATCAAAATTTTCAAATATTTTTAAATTGCGTTGAACGACAAAAAAAAACAAAAAAACAACAACAATCAAATCATATACATTTAGCTAACACATTTTGGTGGGTATGAAGTGCGCACTTTCCCACTGTATTTTGCTTTCGCCGTCGATTCGTTATTAGCCATACGGTGTGCCAAAGTGATAACAACGGAAGGATGTGGGAAAAATGGATCGACTGTCGCTGTAAGAAGCTTTAACAAGTTTATAATTTTTCTATATTATTTAATACTACACCTATCGAATAATGTTATCGATCAAATGAAGCATCATAATTTTTTTTTTTTTGTTCCTTCAAATGTTTCCTTGTTTTTCATTGGCTTGAAAATTAATTAGGTTAGGTTTTAACATTATTCGGTTTGGTTCACCAAGAGAGAGAGTAGAGTACAAAAACACATTCATACATACATTAATGGGAAAATCTAAAGCATTGAATTCCTCATATCATTCGCATTAAACTTTGTTTGACCATTTTCGAACTGAACACCTTCATTTTCTGTACCCTCTTAGTTGATTTCTTCATTGGTGGAATGTGTATGTTTGCATTACATATTAATAGAAATGAATTGTCCAAAATGTAGCAATTGGTAGTTTTTAGTATAATGCTAGTGTGTGCAATACGCAGGAGGCACTAAGTTGTTTGTCTTTGACTAAAATTTTATGTAAATCGGCACTTTTGCTTCTAGAAAGTATGTCACAATATATATATATATATTATAGTAATAAGAATGTGTCTTGTAGTATTTGTACGTGTATATTATTATGCTTGATAGTTAAATTGTTTAAATATTTTTCATACCCGCCATCGTAACAAAGTTTCATATATTATATTAACAAGTCCGTTAATATAATTTTCTTAACAACCCTGTTGTTATAATTTTCTTATTATTGATTTGATTTCAAGTTGTTTAGAATTATTTCGTAATACGGGAAAAAGCATAACAAGTTAAACCGTTATTTAAAAGATATTCGGTACTTTAGATTCTTATGCAATTACTTTTAAGTAGTCTCCACTTGAAAGTAATTGGTGAGGGAATCATTATTTAAATCGATTTAATTAATATTGATTGCTCTCCTGTTCTTATTCTTATTAATACAAAATCAATTAGTTCCGTTTAAGATGGCTGGTATTCAAAATTTGGTATAAACCAAATGTCTCTTTTTTTGCTTGTTACTGCTGTCTATCTTCTCTTCTCTCTTATTGCATAATATTTTTCTTTATATATCTTTAAAAATTTTTAACTTTAATTGGTCCCTGTCTTTGTTTTTATTACCACAGTTATTTTTTTTGGCAAACGTCCCTGTATTTGTTTCCATTACAGCAATGAATGTGCTTTTAGAGTTCCTTTAATCCAAAAAGAGAAATTCATTTTTTAATAATTCTATTTACTGCAATTCAACAAAAAAAAAAAAATCAAATGCCAAAACATATATTAGTGTTAGTGTTCATGCAAAATTGAAATTTTTAATATAATTTTTGTAGAAACTTGAATTCATGAAAATGAAATGTTTTCTTCATTAACGGTTATATTTACGGTAAACAATAACAATAAATAAGTGGAATTCAATTGGTTATAAAAATATTACTTCATTTAATTAAATTCAAAACTTTATTAAACTAAAATTTGTTGCTTTCTTTTCAAATTCTTTATTAAATTCCAAAGCATTTCATTTTCCTTCATTGTGTTGCAAAATTATAGATTTTTATTTTTATTTTTTAATTGTAAAATAATAATGAAATGGTTTTTTTGCTGTGTTGTTATCTTCAACAAAAACCAAAAACAACAACAACAACAGGGTACCAGTGTGTTATCGCCTAGCATACCATTGACTTTGGTGATATTGCCGGCATTTATAATTGCTCAAAAATCTCCAGAAAACCTCTTCGAAAAGCATGCTTCCCTTTACATTATTAGCTTTGGCATGGTAGCAGCCAAAGTAACCAATAAATTGGTGGTAAGTGATAAATACTGGGAGGGTAGAAAATTTGTTTGATTTGTTGAATTTTGTTTGTTTGTTTCAGATCGCCCATATGACGAAAGCAGAAATGGAATATTTGGACTGGTCCCTTTTGGGGCCCGGATTTCTCTTCCTTAATCAATATTTTAACTGTGTGGTACCGGAAATTTGGTTACTATGGTTCACTCTGCTCTGGACCATACAAGATTTAGTCCGCTATTGTTCACAAGTATATCTGAATACAAGCTTTTTGTATTGCACTACAATCTAAACTAATCGCTTATTTGCTCTTTGCTTGTCTTCGTTAAGGTTTGTTTGGAAATTTGTGCACATCTGCATATAGAATTATTCAGCATCCCATATCCACCGAAAACGATTAGCCAGGGCACCAATGCCCCCAACACCAGCCTAAGTATGGGAAATATGGGCGGTGAAAAGAACGGTGCCAATTTTCATCGAAAGCCTGCACGCCAAACAAATAAAAAACATTAACCTCAAATATTTTTACCGCTTTGTAATCTTGTGTGGTATGCTTTGTTAGTGGAAGACACGGAAAAGAGATGTTGCAGTTATGGCGTTGTGGTCCTATATTTTGTTCAAATAAATCTTCTTAGACTCTTCCATTTTTTGTTTCCTTCTCATTTACTTTTTTAAGGATTTCTTTTTACAAAAACGAAAAAATAAATTATTTAATATGTTTACGTGTACGTTTGAATGTTAATATTTATGTGCATCCCATGTAAGAAGCCAATGAAGCTAAATCAAAAGATAAACGAAAAACAAAACAGAATCTATTTTCGTTAAATTTCTTTTAGTATTTATTGAATATTTTATTGCAATGATAAATAAACTTTTCGGAAAATACACTTAATGAATACTGTATACGAATATTTCAGTGTGTGTGTGTTTATGCATAGGAAATATGTATGCGTTAATAAAACGAATAAATAAATGTATGTGAAAGCAAAACCAAGTTCACGTTTCTAAATGTTGGCAAACAGAAAATTAATCAACTGTAAATCTTGTACACTTAAGGTTACACGGCCGCGATGCAGTGTCAGGAGATAGGCATCTTGCATGCGTTGCGTTAAATACATTTCTGCGGCTGTTTGGAGGGCTTCCAAGGCATCTCGACTCATCTGTGTTATTTCTAGGGTGCGGTTTTGCAATATTTCTCGTACTAGGCGGGAGAAGGGTAGTCGTGGTATTAGAAAATTTGGTGTATTGGCTAATCGGTGCACTTCCTTCCAGAAATGTTGTTCTTTTCTTGAGGGATTTATTTGTTTGCGACGAGATGTTGTTGTCGTTGTTGTTGCTGTTGTCCTTTTAGTAGTTGTGCGCCGTCCTTGTGGTCTCGGTGTGGGTTCCACTAATCCAGCAGTACTCCTCCTGCTTTGGTCTAAAAAATACACACATTCATACATCATAAAATAATTCCAATTAGATTTCCTTCTTTCTTTACCACTAATTCGTTGTGGCGTTGACTCATGTTGAGTTATTGCTCTTATAGCTTCCGGCCGTATGGTGGAACATCGTACCGGTGTAACATGTAAATGACTGGAGGTAAACTCCAAACCATAATCAGTTGCGTCATTATCTCTTGTGGGCGTTTCAAAAACACTTCTTGTATGCATTTGCCTGGATCGATTAGAAATTCTTGCAGAAGCATCATCTTCAACGCTTTCACTTGTTTCACCCAAGTTTTCACAATCATTTATTTTTAAATGACTTTTTGATGACTTAGGACCGGGCTTATCGTGGTGTCGAGGCATTTTTTCTAATTACAAATCCATATTAAAATAATTAATGCCTGTTGAAATTGCTAATTTTGGCGCGCTTAGAGTCACATATGATTATGACTCGGTTGATAATTTAGGTTTCGTACTATTTTTTCGATTCATTGCTTAAAGTAGTTGCGCTCTCTAGTGAAAAGCGAGAAACGAGCGGTTCTTTCACTTTAGCTTAAAATAACCGTTGATACCAAATTTTGCAGCCATTCAGTGGAGGTTGCAAAAAAACTTGACAGCATTTGTCGGTCATTCGCATTGTTCTATTCAACTCAGCTTAAAAGCAAAATGATTAGTTTCTCTTTCGCTGTCAATCGGTTAGTAACGTTAGTTAGTTAGTGTTGCGCGCTTTTTCCTCTAAAGCAAATATTGCTCAATTTTACTAAATTAAGTGCATATTTGACTTTTTTATTGCAAACAAAATATATTTTCAACAATATATTAAAAGAATTTGTTAAAAAAACAGGACTTGTATTTGTAAAAGGAATGAAAATGGCATTTGAGTAATTCACAAGACTATATTAAAGCAAAGTGCAAAACGAAATGTAGATAACAATAGAGATTGTGAAAAATCACTTGGGGGACAAAAGCAAAGAATGCAATTTTATAAAATTTAAGTAAATTGTGTATTGGAATGTGTTGGGAAAAGTGTAATGAACTATTCAACTAAATCAAATTAATATAGAAAATTACGGTACGGTGCTCAGAGTAATTTATTTATTATGCTTTATGTGTGCTTTTCTCCTAAAAACAATTCATGTGTTACAATCTCTTTTTCGTGTTAATCTTTTGTCTTTGGTTGATTCTATGTTGTTTTTTTGTTTGTTTTGCTCTTCGTATTGGTCAGATTGGTTGTTGCTGTTGTTGCTGTTGTTGCAGTTTATATTAATTATATTTTTCTTTTGTTTGTTTTTACCGTACTATTCGTTGTATTTGCGTTTTGTTTGTTTTTTTATTACTTGTATCATTTTCCTTTGTTTATGCCTTTTTCTATTTTTGCGTTTTGTTGTAGTTTTTTACTTTGGACTTTCCTTGTGGATTTTGCATTTCCTTATAAATAATATTTGTATTTATTCCGTTTCAGTTTGCTTTTCCATCTACACGGTAGTGGATGCAAGAAAAATTGTACTTAATAGAGAGTAAACGATAAACATCTGAAATGTATAAAAAATCAAGTCCTCCTCCATGCAAGTAACCGTAACTAGCATTTACTCTTAAATAAACGAGTAAAAAAGAATAGTCTGATTAATTTAGTGAAATCATTTAACGTTTATGCCGATTTAAGCAGAATGGCTTTAAAGCCAAGAAACTTCACATATCAAAAACTGAAAAGTACAATTTTCTATTATGTGAAAATTATGCAAAACGTCGGCGAACAATTAGTGAATTATACATCAAAAGAATTACATTTCTACAAATGGGATGGTGTCGCCTCATTAAAGCAAACAACTAAAAAGGCATCATCAACCACCGCCAGCAGTAAGAGCAAGAAAACCTCCGTCGCCCATACTCCTCCTCCGGCACGCAGCTTCCAAAAGTGCAATACCTGGCATTGTTCAGGTTTATTGATATATTTGTTATTGAGTGGTTGTGTTGGCGTTAGTACGTCGTTTAAAAATGGTAAGTGCAACTTTTTTTTTATAATTAATGCTCAGTCGAGTATACGAGTTACAATGTTTAATGTGTAAGAATGCGTGCGTGTGTGTGAAATTATGTCATATGATAAGGCATGATTTTACATGCACACAGTTTATGTAATTATCGGTAATATAATATGTACTGTTACTGAGAGGCGTAAGCATTTGGCATTTCTGGTTTCCCGTACAAGTACAATTATTTTTCTTCATGAAATTGTCTCTAGTTGTAATAAAGTTAGACGGCCATGCTTACATCGAAAAATCTCAAAAACTGTGTTCCTCAGGTTAAAGACACATACATGGACAGATGGACAGCTGAACGAATACACAAGGTCGTATAGGCGGACATGGTTTAGTCGGTTCAGTAAATATTTTCAAGTGGTACTAGATGGAGATTAAATCATCATCATTTCTAAAATGTGAGTTTGTCCTTTTTTTTACGTTGAGATGAATCATTATCGGTTAAAAATTTTATGTGAAATTCTGGAAGAATTAAACAGCCAAATATACCCTTCACTCTGGATGTGTAGGGTATCAGTCAAATTTAGTTTTCTTACTTGTTTTACTTGTTCTCTCATTTTGTTAATTATTGAAGACATCATGGCAAGCTATTGAACTTGACTACGTTCCCTCTATAACACAACTTTTTAATTCTTTTATAAACACATACACACGCGCACATATCTTATAAGAATAATACGTTTAGAGTTAACGACGATCTTTGTCTACCATAACGTAACGAAAAGAAAAGAAGGAGCTGGGAAAAATCTGATATTTTATTTTCTCATGTCTCGTTGAAAAACAATAGCTATTACAATAACAACAACAACAACAACAAAACAACAACAACTTCAACAATTGTATAAAACAATGTCTGGCATTTATGTTAAAACGAGAAGAAAAGCGAAAAATTATCATATTATCGACTTTTTTTTAATATCGACATCTTTGGATAAGACCGTTCTGTAGCAACAGCAATCCGTATAAGAGCAAACGGTAATTGTAAATATTTGCCATCTCTTCAAACTGTTTTCGTAATTCGTAATTGGTTGTTATGAACTTACTTGAGCTAATCGAAACCAATTGAGAATGATGAATAAATTCATATTTTTTCATTTTATTATTCTCTCAATATAACAATCTAGACGATGGCACATAAAATTTATTATATCTCGCTCTTAAGAACAAAAAACAACAGTATTTTCTTCACTATTTTCAAGTCTATGACAATTTCTTTTGAAAAGCCTATTATAAGGGATTCTACAAAAGCCAACAGCCATGGTATGTGAAACAGATACACGTGCATGTTACATAAGATTTAATTTTTATACAATCCGTCACAGAGTGCACAAGTAAACGTGTGAATATGTTATAGCCGGTCAAACCCCCACCATTTAATGACCTACACCACTTTGCTCCACAAATTATGCTACAATTAGTTCAGTAGAGTCCATAAACGCGAGGCTTTGCCATAAAAGCCTTTTCGTGGAATATCATAAAATGGAAAGTGGTTCTAAAAATAGTCCAATCGAGTCCAAATTTGACACAGCCTATTATTTAGCTAATTCACCAAATTTTTTTCAAAAAAATATTAAGAATTTAGGATTTTTTCCCATATAAAAACTTCTATTGTAATAGAACCTTATATGGGGTGTTCTTAAAATTATCCCATTCGGTCCATTTTCAATAGGGTTCTACTTTGGGTTAATATATGTCCTTTCAACCACATTTCATGGAAATATCTCAACAAATGCCACGTGTAGCTTAAGCTCAAATTTACATGGATGGATAGACGGACATGTTTAATTCGATTCAGAATTTTTGATTCTGAAACAATCGGTATAAGTGAAGTGAAGTGGGTAGTATTTACCGTTTAGGAGTGACAAACATCCGCACAACTTAAACTTAAAAACTGTAGCAAGTGGTGTAAGGGTTTAAAAAACCGGTACACGCCTGTGAACGGGACTGGTATACAAGCTGGAGGTTGAATTTTACACCAAAAGGAGTTTTTTTTTGTAAATTGTAGGCGTGTCGGTTGTCCAAGTTCGACCATTTTTATATTACCCATCGAATTATAGTGTAAGTGTACATGGATGTGTTTGGTAAATTCCAACTTTGTGAAAGAGTTTTTCTCCAATTCTGGGTGCGGTCTGCTAAACAATTTTTAATAATATTATTACAAGTGAAACTAGCTGCATCCTCTAAATATATCTGTTCCGTTCAGTATTTGAATTCTTACGGCAAACGAACCCAAAAATAGACTTAAATTTTAATGCTGATCGTAATAAAGATACCTGAGAAGAGAACTCCGCGACTAACTACGCATGCTTAATATCCATACACACACACACACACACACACATTTGTATGTTTATGTGTAGGGTAAGGGTTTGTAAAGCATTAACAAGAGAAATGGAAGGAGAAACACGCTCCTTTGTGATGATGTCCTGATGATTACTTTACGTTTACTGTAAATCCGATTTACGCCATTATAACAAACCTACAAAATGCCACCACGCTCGTTTGCACATACGTACGCACGTGCATACAGACAAACTCCTAAACGACAAACGTTTGAATTTTTATTGAATTTTTTTCCCCGACTTTTTTTTATAAAAGCAAACTTTAGCAAAAGAATGAAGAAAATGCAGGAGGAGAAAAAATCTAAATAAATCTTCAATACCCACCACCCACGTATTATTATAACCTTTTAAGCAGTATATGTAAAAATTACAAATATTTTTCCATTTTTTAAACTTTATGAGTGAAATGTGGAAAAAATCTTCAAAAATGTCTTTTTTTAAATTCAATAATTTGTTGTTGCCGTAGGGGCATGTCGTGTCGCATGACCGATTCTACGCAAATTCAATACTTATACAGACAGACAGACAGACGGACAACGGTTTAATCGTCAGTACTTGTTTCTGATTCAGAATATCATTATTTTGGTGGGTCTCCAAAGCTTTTTAAGAAAATTAAGAAATACAACCATCGCGTGCTTATATCTAAATAAAGTCGCTGCGCTAAATGTCCAACAAATAAACTGTTTGTGTTTGTGTGCTTAAATGGCAATGTCCACAATTAGTTTATTGCAGAAATTGTTCTTATAATTGTTTTAAAGTTAGCTTGAGTTGACCTGTAAATACCGCACAACACACATCAACGACCTGTAAACAATTCAAGTGTAAGAAGAAGAAGATTTCATAAAATTTTACGAAACTTCTAAAAGCATTTACGTGAAAAAAATATAAGGGGTGGGTATTTTTTTAGCAACTGACCAATCAACAACCCAAATGATTAACATGTTGTACAATAGATTATATGTATAAATATCGATCATACGAATGTTCAGTCGTCCGTGCCTTTGGTATGTAGTCAGAGTAATTCATACATGGCGCGGCAGTTAATGTAGCTAACATCCCCAATAGTACTGCCATGAAATAATTCCGAATTCGAAATAAGGTCTACATCTACATACAAACAGTGGGCGTGGCAGGTATATGATTACGCCCTTTAATGGTGTTTGCATTACGTATCAGTTTGAAGTTGAGCTTGACGCTGAAAATAGTTTTTTTTTTTGTTAATCGTGGGCGTGCCTGTTATTCGGTCACGCCCATTTTTGGCACATCTATGAATGGGATAATTAAGGAAGTGCATCCGAATATCCATTTCGTAGGTAAGTTTTTGTGGCAGATATTTAGATTTTTAGATGATTGTGGGAGCGTCCGTTATCCAATCACGCCCATTTTTGACAAATCGATGACTGGGATAATTGTAAATATGCACACCGACTTTTGCTCAATTCTTGTAAGAGTTAAATAGATTTCGGTCGATTGTGGGCGTGGCTCTTGACCAATTTTGCCTTTTATAAATAGCGATCTGCGATTTAAAAGTGTCTGTACGTAATTTCAGCTCAATTGTCTCAAAAGATACGTTCGAGAGAATGCCATTAACAGACGGACACACGGACAAAACATGTCTAAATCGAATTTAAGGTTCACCGAATGCTTAGTTTGTCCGTCCACCGTGAAATTATTATACCGTTATGTTATGAATTTACGATTCCGAAAATGTGAACATTGAATTTGAACTATTCGGAAACTGGACTTGTCAACAAAAATGTCACAATGGATATTTCGTCGGAATAACTGCAGGGTAAATAGTGTACATATACATATATATGATATAAAAAGTTGTTGAAATTTAAGGCGGGCCATTAGCACGGGCCGCTTTTACCACATGCCTGCTGCTGTTTTGTTTGCATTTAGTGTGTGTGCGTTTTATACAGCAGCTACCTAAAAAGGGCACGAGAAATATATATGAATGCGAACGTGCAATAAGTACAACGCTGTAGCACGTACGTGCTACATGAATATAAGAATGTGTGCGTGTGTGTGCGTGTGTGGAGTTTTGTTGCATATGTTTAATATAACGTTACAAAACTCACTGGCTCGCCCTCCTATCTGTTTACCTAACAAGCTAGCTGTTCTGTATGGGAATGCTTCTAGGCGTGTGTGTGAGTGTGTGTGTGTATATATATGCGTGTACATATTCGTTTTTCGATTTGTTTTCTTTTTAAAGAATACCAAAAAAAAAAAAAAAAAAAGTTGTGCTGAAAAGTTTGAAGCTGTAAAGCTTGGTGATGATGTGTTAAAAAATAAACGAGAATGATGCTGTATTGTTGTTGTTGTTGTTGTTGTTGTTGGGGATTTAAATTTTACCTTCTACGTTATGTACATATATTGAATTCACATTTTATGGCTTGAATTGCCCAACACCCTGTATTTTGTGTGTACGTGTGATTTCCATCATTCATCTTCGTACGTGTTATTATTGTAATATTCTCTCATAAAGGCATGACTTTTTTTCATACATATTTTTTCGTTCTTGTTGGCCGTCCTATTCCAATGCCTTTGCGAAACATGATGCAATGTCAATGGCAGAATAGGAAAAAAAGAAAAGAAAAGGAAAAAAACTGAGAAAATTTCCCTATTACTCGATAACAGCAGTTGTGCTATTTTTTCTCATTTTACGGTTCAAAGAATTTTTTGCAGGCGTTTTTTTTCTTTCTGTTGAAACTTTTCTTAACTGCTTTATTTTTCAGGTTTTGTTGTAGTTTTTCTTTTTTTTTTTTTGGGTGTTTTTTTCAACGCAATCCCCCGCATTTCTGCAGTTATCTTGCCACAAACGTTAATCAAACTTTTTTCTTCAGAGTAGAAAGGATTTTTATTGAATTCTTTACGTTCCATTGAAGCAAAGTGAAATTGTTGCAGCAAGAGGTGGAGGAGCAGCAGGAGCAGCACATTTCTTTATGGAGTTTCTCTCTAAACAGCAAGTAAAACGTTTAAATAGTTTGCTTTTCATTTTAATACTTTTAGACGTTAGCCTAAGTATTTGAGAAGCAATTCTTCTGGCTGCCCACCTGCCCGCCGGCCTCTTGCTCGTTCCGATCAATTTCTGTAAGTTTAATTTATTTTCACCACAAGAACCTCAACTGAAAATGATTTCAAGTTTGCTTTAAATACCTTTCCCTGCCTTCCTTTTCCTTTTAAAACGCATTTGCTTTCTTTACCACTTAGCGGTTGTCTTGTTCTTGTTATATCGTACTTACTTAATACTCCTCGAAGAGGTTTAGAGTTCTTCTCCTCTTATCTTTTAAATAAATTCGCCCTAGAGTTGTTCACTTATCGTTCCGTTATTGGACTCCTTTTATGAGTTTGTTTTAACTCCTCTACAAAGTAACTGTTTTCAAGTATCAGCTCTTTATGCAATTTTTCTTTCAGATTAACTCAAGTATATATAGTTGCAAATATTTATATTTATACCTTAAAATGGTTGGTTTTCTATTATGCAAAAAGTTGGTTCGTAGGTCCATTTGTTACCAGAGAGAGAGAGAGAGAGAGAGAGAGAGAGAGAGAGAGAGAGAGAGAGAGAGAGAGAGAGAGAGAGAGAGAGAGAGAGAGGGAGGCGCCACAAATTATTATATATTCTCAACCAGCAGCAAAATCTAAATCGATCGCGCCAAATAATACACAGCCTGGCCCCCTTATTAGGGCCCAGGTACGCATCCCTCCCTTTC
This sequence comes from Ornithomya chloropus, assembly GCA_963971445.1. Lineage (NCBI taxonomy): Eukaryota > Metazoa > Arthropoda > Insecta > Diptera > Hippoboscidae > Ornithomya > Ornithomya chloropus. Next base: position 6,436,966 of record OZ020530.1, read on the forward strand.
CGTTGTTCTAAGGGAATTGATGACGCTGCTAGCAAATTTGCTAATAATGTCCCAGTTTTGAGGAGATTGTAACATTATACTAATAATGTTAGAAGGCAAAAAATTTTCGCCTACCATCCTCTCAACCTCCGATCGTCCTCTGACAAATCTTGGGCCAATAAGAACACATGCTCAGCGTCCTCTATGCCATCATTGCCACAATAAGAACAAAAAGGGTCATCCGCATGTCTGAAGCGATGCAGATATGCTTTAAAACGCCCATGCCCACTCAATAACTGCGTAAGGTAGAAATCTACCTCGCCGTGGCCATGGGTATACGAGTCTATCTGTTTAATGAAACCCTCACGGTCGTAAATTTATAGATGTTGATTCGATTGAACAAGAAAGCTGTTTAACTGAAGCAAAATCGGTTGAAAGCCATGCCCACAATTGACAAAAAACACAATAATAATAATAATAAAGAATGGTCAACCGCACTGTCGCGATCTGAAGAGATCTGTTGTGCTAGGCCAAACTGAAAGCGTCATATTTCGTTATTTCGTCATATATGGACACGCGGACATGCTTAAATCGATTTAGAAACTGATTCTAAATCGTTCGATATAACAAAAGCTGGATCCATCTTTAGCCATTTAGCAGTAGCTAACATTCACACAAACTTAACTTAATATACCCTTTGCCACAAGTGCTGCAAAATGTAAAGAGTGCAGAACGAAGAACGAATTTTCATCCAAAAGATAAAGTTGCATTGAGGCATCCTTTTAATTCACTGCATCATTTACTTGTTTATGTATTTAATTGCCTTTCTGTTTAACTGTGTACTGGTCTGATTGCCGTCTGTCTGTCTGTCTGTCTGTCTGCCTGTCCGTCTTTCCACTTTTTATTGTGTGGTGTTTATTGTCTTAATATTTCCTCTGAATTCATTAACTTCCGTTCTGCATAATTTAGAATATATGAGGAGGCGGCTGCATATTAAATCTTCCACAAATTTACAAAAGCGAAAACAATTAATTGCAACAATTTTGGAGAATGTTGGATGTGGGCGAGAGGAGTATAAAGAAACGTTTTTCATCAAATTGTTGGCAATTACAGAAGCATCCTTTGTATATATATTTACAGAATATAACAGATGGTTGTATATATTTATTTTTAAGTGCAAATTAATTCGTTTACAGAAACTTGATATAATTTGTGTTGATTGCGAAAGATAATATCATCTGTGAGGCATTTGCTGCTGCTTCAGTGCTTTGAGTTCACGAATGTGCTTTTTTGCACAAATATTATATTCGATAATATTATTATAAACACCCACACAACTCTCAACATACAATAAAACATACAAATACACCAGCGTACACCAACGTACACAACTAAAATGATTGATAAGTAAATTTCTTGGAGCTGTTTTTTGTTTTAATAAGCAAGTAGATAGAAAGACGGACGGACGGTAAGACATCTTCATAATTACTATTGGCCGATTACAAACTGTTCAGGTCTTTCTTTTTCTGTTGTTAGAGAGAACGCCACTTCACTGACTTGGATTTTCCGAAGTTTGGGTCTCTATCTCGCTTGGTATTAAGCTGGTTTGTTTCTCGCTCGGCAACCACTCTAGTTAAAGCTTTTTTATACCCTCCACCTAAGAAGGAGGCGTCAGATACACTATAAAGTATATATATTCCTGTTTAGCATCAAAAACTAATTCGATCTAGACATGTATGTCCGTGTGTCCGTGTGTCTGTCTGTTGTTGGCCTTCTCACGGTCGTAAATTTTGAGATATTGTGGTGAAATTTGACACTTTTAGTTGTTGCACGCGGATCACTATTTAAAATGAGGAAAATCGGTTAAGAGCCACGCCCACAAACGACAAAAATCTACATATCTGCCACAAAAGTTGACCTGTGAACTTGAAAATCGATACGCATATCTATGGTTATACTATCCATCGAAGTGACAAAAATGGGCGTGGTTGAATAACATACGCCCTCACAATTTACAAAAAACCATATTCAACGCAAAACTCGATTTGTAAGCTTAGATGTAATACATACACTATTAGAGGGCGCAATATATGCCACGCCCACTATTGTAGTTGTTGAGGGTATTTAAGATTTGGCCTAAGCCAAATTTAGCTCGTTGTTATAGCCTCCCACTGTATTGTGTGTGTGTGTGTGTGTTTTTCTTTCCTTCTCCAAAAACCACATTATCTATGAATCCATAGCATTTTTCTAAGCAAACAAAATTAGTTTTGTGGTTTTTACAACAATTACGATGCAACGTAGCTATCAAAAGGGAAAAATAACAGAAAAGACAAAACCGCTATAGGTAGCCAAGAAAATTTAAACGGTGTTTAACAATTATGTCATGATAGTGGTGAAGCCTGACTACAAGCAAATATATTGAATATCACGACTATGAATGTTTGACTCTCAGGTCAAACTTTTTTTTTTTATAAAATTTTGTACAGATGGTGGGTTTACTAAGTTTGTCATTCCGGCCTCCCAGATCTTGATTAGCATGAAAAGCTGAGTCGATCTAGACATGTACGTCCGTCTGTCTGTTGTCGGCATTCTCACGGTCGTAAATTTTGGGATATTGTGCTGAAATTTTGTTCAGACATGCGGTTTTTGCAAGCATTTAAAATGGGCAAAATCGGTCAAGAGCCACGCCCACAACCGACACAATCTTCATGTATCTGCTACCCAAATTCACCTTGAAATTTGGTACGCATATTTATAGTAACCCCATCCATGGACATGGCAAAAATGCACGTGGTCGGATAACAGACACGCCCACAATTTACAAAAAAACCATATGCACTATAAAATTCGACTTGCAAGCTGATACGCAATAAATAGACTATTAGAGGGTATAATCATGTACCTGCCACGCCCATTGGGAGTAGATGTGGAAGATACTTAAGATTTGACAAAAACCAACTTTAGTTTTCTTACTTTTTTTCTCCTTTTTAATCCTGAGAAGCATTAAACGCTACAAAAAAAAAAAAAGCGTCGACATTTTTTTTTTTATCATTTTGTTCCAAATGCAAATTTTTTTCGCATGTGACATTATACACGCTTATTCATCATGCAACGCACGGAAGCTGGGCGATAATTCTATTCTGTAAACGCTCATTTGCTGGGTTGCAGCATAAACATTACTAAACATTCTAGACACCATTTATTGCGATAACTAACATGCTACAAATTGTTAATCGGGCAATTCATGCAACATTCTGCATGCTCCTCTCTGATCCGTGTGGCTTGGTTGAATTGTTTCGTATGTATGTGTGATGTGTCATTAATTACCCTACTCTCTGTCGTCTACCCGACAAGCTTATAAATATATGCACACATAGACAAATATCAAATCGATTCAACACACAACAATTTAAAGCTAAATGGCTCAACATGCAAACAATCAAAGAGTCGGTGAGTTGGCTGGCTGGTTGGCTGGTTGGTAGGTTGGTTAGTTAGCCAGTCGGTTTCAGCACACAAGTATAATGAGTAAATGCAATCATTAGTAACGCAGTCAACTTTGAATAGCATCTGGTTAGTTGGGGAGAGTCAACTCAACCTCAGCCTCAGCTCAGTCATGATTGTGGTTTTTACTTGTACACATAGGAGGGGATGTATGTAAGCTGCATGTACGCTGTGTTCAATATTTATCTGATTTAAATTTTCGTTGTTACTACTCCTCGTTGTGTGGGTTATTGCTGTTGTTGCCCTTGTTATAGTGCCATCGATTGCCGTTTTTGCCATTGAAACATTTTACAACCTATATAATTACAAGATTACGACAAGTGATAACATGAATTGGAGTCGCGCAGCACACAGCAAACGCACACGGCCGGGTATTATTATCCAAGCAGCAGTAATAACAACAAAGCGTTAACAATGATAATAACGGAGACAATTACGTTAATCGCATTTAAGGCATAACAAGTAAAAAATATTACACAGTATGTTAGGTTTAGGGCGAATTTTGCATCTGCATCCACAACTGCGTCTCTATAATATAAGGATGTCAACATTTTACCTGAACGATCGCATACTTTACCAAGTAAATTGTAGGCTTGTCTGTTATATATAAATTGGGCGTGGCATTTCACTAATTTAATCTGGCCGCAGAATTAAGAGAATTTACGCAAAATTTTTAACTCAAAATATCAACTTTTGCGGTCATGAGAGTGACAACAGCAGACGGACGCAAGGACGGACATGACCAGATTTGCTGCAGATTTTCATGTTGTGGATAGAAAAAGTAAATAAATAACAACATATGAGACATATAAACACACATACACACAAACCTTTATCGCATAGAGATTTGTACACCTGAACACCTGATATTCAGGTAACTGTTCTGTCAGTTTTGGATTCAATTTGTAATTTAATACTTTTGTTGCTGCTTTATTGGTAAAACATAAAACACAAGTTTATAGAATTTACAGTTAAACAATTGTGTGTCTTGTGTTGGCACAAGACAAGACAACACATACTCGTACCTTCTATGTAAAGATTTGTATGTATGTGAGACATTTTCTTTAAGGATGCAAAATTTAAACTATTGCATACATGCACATGTTGGATTTATGTTTCTGGTTTACTTTAAGTAAAAATATTTTAAAGGACCTTTTTTTTTACTGTTTTATACCTTCCATATAAGCCTAGGAGGGGGTAAATACCCCACAAAGTATATACATTTTTGAATCTGAATCGATTGAGTAATGTCCGTCAGTATGTCGGTCTGTTTTGAGATATTGCGGTGTAATGTTTTTCAGAAACAGAAACAGAAACATACTATTTAAAATTGGTTGAGAGCCACGCCCACAATTGACAAAAATCTCTCAATCAGGCACAACAATTTTCGAAAATAATATAACAGTTAGATACCCATTTTTATAATTAGTGTATTCATTGTTATGCCAAAAACGGGCGTGGTCGGATAAAACATACGCCCACTATTTACAAAAAACTAATATTTCGAACAGATTTGAACGTTTTAGGTGTTACATACTATACACCGCATTAAAAGGCTTAATCAGGTACTCACTGTTAAGATTTAGTTTAATTTTGTTGTTTATTTGATTAAATTGATTTTAAACTAAACCTTGTCCACTGTAGGACACAGGTTCAAATCCAGCTGAGGAAAAAAGTGAAAGAGTTCTTTCAGCTGGAACTTGAACTCATGTGTCACGTTGAGCAGTTGTGTGTGTGTGGACAGTTTAACGAATGAAGCGAATGACCATTTAAGCTCCAAAGAATTGTACGCTGCAAACAAACTCGTGGTGGTTATATGAAATAGATTGAATTCCATGTAGTGTGTAGTGCACTTGGGATCAAGTACAGCCAAGAATCTTAATTAGTCTGTGTTTTAGTTAAGTACAAAATTGTTATGACCTTATTGAAAAACCCTTCTAATCTAATAAAATTATATTATGTAGCATGGTATAGAAAACATGTAAATTTAAAATGAATATTCTAACTTTTATACACATTTACTTACTGGCCAATGAAGGTAGCTTTCATATACATAAATAAATTCCTACTGCTTACGAAGGCAATGTTTCTCAAACGGTAAGCCGTGAACCTCCCGGCAGGTTGTAAAGAGGTGTCGATAGGAAGTGACCGCGAATAAAATACGAAGAAAATACAGCGTAATGAAATAAAATAATAACTAAATCTGTTGAAAAACGCAATAAGTTACCAATTCGACTGCAAGGCCATTACAGTGACCCTTAACATATTGGGAAACATTGTACTTTGGAAAAAGTCTCAGTAGGGAGCACAGAGTAGAGACTTGTACTTAGTTGCACTAAGAAAAAGTATAACCCGGAATAAGTAAAAAAATCTGACGTAATATTCCCATATATTGTGGGCATGGCATACCCTACAATTTATCTTAAAAAGGGTAGCATTCTAAAGCTTTACTTATTTGAACATTTTTTAGCGTCGCAGGGTACTTTAATATTATTGCAACAAATTCCAAGATAATAACACAGAATGAAACAACAAGAGGGGATTGCAACAGATAGAGAGGGAGGGGAGGGAGGGAGGTAAAGCCATTGGCCGTTTGTACACAAAGAGTTTGATTGATTTTTCTTTAGGAATCATCGATATGTGAAATGGCAATAATTCATTTTCCTTTTCGATGAATATGCACATCGATGCAAAGATGTAAACGCGGAGGGAGTTGTGTGCGAGTGTGTGAGTAGTGATTAAAGGTGAAATAACAAAAAGACAGAAAGAAATAAAAAAACATGTAACCGTTTATGTATTTGTAAAGCAGCAGCAGCAGCAAAGCAGCATCAACAACAATAAAGCATAAAAAAGAGTCGAATGTCCGATCTGCTTCTTCGTCGTCTTCTTCTTCTTCTTTTATTGTTATAGTTAATTAAAGAAAAATATTTCATTGGATTTCTCAGAATTAATCCCCAGCAAAATATTTACATATGTACACACATGGCACACATTTTTCATTTATGCTTTTAATGCCATTAATTATTAAGAAAAAAAAAAACACATTTAACGAGAGTCACTCCCATATTCGTTAATAATTTTGTTGTTGCACGCGAATGGGGAATATGAAACATAATTCATAACAACTGTCACATTAAATTGCAAATCATTATAAATGCTCGTTTGTTTCTGTTTAATTTTTCATTTTTAAGCTCTCCACATAAAATGGGCGGTATACTAAGTTTGCCTTTTCATTTGAAACACCTAAGAGGAGACGTCGAGGTTTTACAAACTAATAAGCATTCAAGTCTGAAGCAATTTAGACATTTGTCCGTATGTCCGACTGTTGTCAAAGCTCTCATGATCGCCAAAATTGAGATAAAAACTGAAATTTTGAATTGTACTTAAACTGTTCCCAACTGGTGCAAACAGGTTGTTATATAAATTTTCCACGCCCACAATCTATATAAAGTTATTTATCAGCAATTTGATCCCATCTAAGGGATGTGTCAAATATAAGGGAGGGGTTAGATAACAGACACGCCCATAGTTTATAAAAAAAAATGTTGACGAAAAAACTAGGTTGTACTCGGGTACCTGCCACGCCCACTGTTTACGATTTAGCCAAAGCCAAACTTAGTTTTTCATATATTTTCTTAGGACCTCTCTGCGTAAAGTTCAGTTTCCCTCCATCCATCATTTAAACGCTTCTAAGTTATATAAGGTATTACATGCTTTGACTAAACCCTCTAAAACATATCAATTTGTTCTTTTTTCACACCAAATCATCTGGGTAAACAGTGATTTAAAAGAAAAAACAAAAAAACAAAAAAACGCTCAATTTTCGATTTTATTGATTTATGTGTATGTTGTTTGTTGTTTGTTGTTTTTCACATCCTATACAAGGTATCCACCCGAGTATGTTGTACAATACATTTCACGCAAAATTAATTTAGCAAACATACTTTACGAAACGTTCAACAAGTTGTTTGGGAGAGTGTTGTGTACTAAAAGGCACTGATTTTCGGATTTTAAACCCCGCCCTCATAAGAAATATAAGCCGAATGCCAAAAAAAAACAAAAAAACAAAAAATTTATTGTTAATTGTGTTCAGAGGGGATCTGTGTAACCTTTTAAAAGAGTTTAAAAAAACTGAAAAAGAACGTTCCGTAAAGTTTTCTTTTAGAGTTAAACGAGCCATACTTGTGGCATACACGACGTTATCTATAAAAAAACAAACTTTACAAACGGATAAGAAAAATAAAAGAACAAAAATATAATAAAAACAAGTAAGAAAAGTAAATTTGGCTTAAGCCAAATTTTAAATACCCTCTCAGTTGTTATGGCTGGTAGGAAGGAAGTACACACAAAATTGCAACTTTTTTGTGGCAAATAAATAGATTTCGGTCGATTGTGGGCGTGGCTCTTGACCGATTTTGCCCATTTTAAATAGCAATCTGCGATTTATAAGTGTCTGTACGTAATTTTAGCTCAATGTCTCAAAAGGTACGTTCGGGAGAATGCCATTAACAGGCGGACACACGGACACACATGTCTAGAACGACTTTGTAGGGTCTCTGGCCCCTGGTGTTGCAAACGGAATGACAAACTCAGTATATCCCCATCTTATGTGGACGGTTTAAAAAACGAAAAGGAAGGAAAGTCAAACCATAACGAAATAACATAAATAAAATGAACAAATAACAAAGAACAAGAGTTATATTTGGCTTAGAACAAATCTGAGACCCTCTCCACATACTTATACAAACTCTGGACGTGGACGTTAGCGATATTATGAAATATTTCTGTTTTATAACAAAATCATGATTTTTTTTTTGTAAATTGTGGGCATGGTGTTATTAGTTACCGTCCATTTTTATAACATCGATAAATAACGTAAATAAAAAGCAAAATTTTGTAGGCGTGGCTTTTAGACGATTTTGCAAACGTTGCATAGAAACCTTTATAAAATCGGAAAATGTATCGGAAGAGTGTCAACAATAGATGCTGATCGCGGTCTGACTTTTTACGGTCTCGAACGCCTTCTTCTACATATTACCAACGAACTGACAAATCTAGTATACCTTGCAGCTTATGTACAAGATCTAAAAGTATAACACCTTCCCAAAAAAGAAAAAAGAGACAAAAAAAACTGAACTAAAGAAACAACTATGATAAAGAGGACACTGGAAGAATGTGATACACATTTGTTGTTTGTATAAAGTCTTATAGAAAAAAGGTGCAAAAAATTGAAAGAAATTGAACAAAACTTTCAATAAAATTTTCTCATCCCTGTAGGGAATCCAACCAGTAAAGAAAACAAAACAAACAAAAATAGAATAGAATACAACAGAATGCACACAGATCTGCGTACATCTAAAACCCTGTTTCGGACTAAGGACTTGTTTATCTGTTTTAGTGTTATTATTGTTGTCGTTTTATTTATGGGAAGTGTAGACAAAGAAGGTCAACTGTGTTAGAGCTAACCAACTGTAAGATTTGTTAGTATAAACTTTTTATTATATTTTCCTATTTTTATCAGCTTGTAATCGGAGGTATACACCCTTTGTACAAACGTTTGCTACAACGTCCAGAAAAAGGCTTTAAATATCGTACAGAGTATAAATATTTTTGATTAGAATTGATTGAATCATATGGGGATGTCCGTCTGTAAGTCTGTCAATGGTAGTGGCCGCAATGAGGCTTCTGAGACTTTAAACAAAATGGAATGGACATGGTCGAGTATCAACCAAGCCCTTAATTTGCAAAAACGTCCCCTTGGGGCAGGTTGTACAAAAGCTCTTAACGAGGATGCCACGCCCATTGATTACATTTCTTTGTATAGAGTATTCCGGATTTGGCCCAAACCATATTTAACATTGGTACTTCTTCCTCGTTCATTTACACGTTCACACACGTTTCTATTGTGTCCGCTTGATTACGTTAAAAGGAAGCCTTTTAAGTTGAAATTGAGTTGGTACCATATCCTTTTGCGTGTACATCAACATATATGTACTTTAGACTCTGTTGTGCTGTTACTTTTTTATCCATCACACCACAGAACGGACGCATTAAATGGTTACGAAAAGCAAACCAAACAACTGCTACAAAAATTGAAATCTAAAAAAAAAAGAAAAAGAAATCGCGTTTATAGCACTGAAAACTTGAGCAAGGAATGAAAAAAAGGACAGAGACTCCACACTACAACACAATTTTAACGAGTTGAAATATAAAACTTTTCGCCAATATGTTAACAATGCCCGAGTGTGTGTAGTATACACTCTTAACTAAATACCAAATAAACCACAACACCATTCAGGAAGAAATTGTATATACCGGTCCGTATATATAAACCGTACTTGTATAGTACTAATATAAAGTCTTGAGTCGAATCTTAAGCAGTTACCAACAAAATAATTCCAGTAATTCAATCTTTCCATGTAAAGGAGCAACGCAAACAGTGGATGTTTATAGCAACTATAACCGTATATGGAAAACGTTGATCTGCATAGAGCGATTAATATTAATTTGGAACTTATCGCTCTCCATGGTATCATAAACTTTAGGCGATTAATGAAAGTTTCACCAAACAGTGCATTTTTATGGTACTGTACGCAATGTATCTCATATAACACATTTCATGTATGACTTTTTACAAGCTTAAAAGCTCATTTGCCTGTCGAAACAACCGAGACTTTTATGGCAATATCCAGCTGAAAAAAGTCTTTCAGTTTTTCCCTCAGCTGGAGTTGAACCCGTGTCCTACAGCGGTCAGAGTTTACTAAAACAAAGCCTTAGTCCACTTAGTTACTGAAAGGAGGTGAAAAATTTCTCAAATCAGACCTGCTTGTTACTTTTCAGATCAGAGTCTCATAGCAGCAATCGAAATTGAAGAAAGTCGGCTTTGGTGCAGCAATGTGACGCTATTGCTGTAGTAGTCACCGAAGTTTACATAAGCCGTACAACTTGCCAACACCGTTTCTTTTAACAAGCACTGTGCGGTTTCTGTCTTCTTCTTCTTCTTCTTCTTTTCCATTTCCATCGTGTCAGTTTTGGTCGTGAAACACAAGGGCGGTATAAACTCTTCCTCCTCCTCGAAAAAAAAAAAACAAGCAACTCAGTGGTTTGGTTGCCTATGACGTCAAATGTTGTTGTATATAACCAAGGATAGCATGAGTGGGTGACTGTGTAAGTGATTATGTCTTAAGGCATACAGTTAACACAACAGCTAAACTAACAATGCCAACAACACCATCCAGAACCAGAACCGACACTAGCAGCAGCGGCAGCCGTTCGCCAACACATCGCAGACAAGGCTTAACGAATGTGTCTTGTTAGCACAAAACTTGTGGCAATATAGTGCAAAAGCAAACCAAACCAAACCAAACGAAAAGGGGGCGCAGTGAAGCAGTCTGTTAGTCAAGCAGACAAATAGTCAGGGAGGTAAACGCTAAACAAAGCGTAGCAAAGCATTTGTCAGAAAGTCGGGGGATAAACCTCTCAAACGAATAACTGGCTAAATAATCAAGTGGCATGAAGTTGCCACGCACACTAAATGGCCAAACATTAGATTACAATTACATCAACTTCAGTTTAATTTCAGTTTCAGTGTGCCAGCTTGTGTGCTTCTATTGTTGTTCTATTCCGTGAGTACGTTTAGACAGTCATTCTGCCAACTATTAATTGCTTAACTAACTTTAACACACACCCACACACACACACACATTTATATTTAGTTCCAATGAACTTCTTGTTACTTCTGTTTCATCTTCAATTTAACGAGTAATTGAAGCGTTCGAGCGTTTCAAAAGCACAGTGTTTTGTATAGTAATTCTTGAAAATATCCTTTTGGCAAAGTTTGGAACAGTGTCGTTAAAATTAAGTGACCGAAAATCTCAGTTTATTGTAATTGGATAGAAATGATGATGATTATGGTACGAGTGGGTGTCAGATTATAGGATACCAGTGAACAAGTTTGAAAAATGACAATAATTGGCACGAAAGGAGGAGGAGGTCTTTCTTATACTAAAAAGTATATGAGCCGATGTAGACATGCCTGTCTATCTGTCCGTCTTAGTTTCGTGTGTACGGCAATTATTCTTCGGATCGTAATATTCCAAATTTAGCAGAAATGTGAAAAGTGAAAATGTTTCAGTTGGTCAAGCCCGACCATGTCATATACTACACCATTTAGCTCCTTAAACTATGCAACAATTAGTTTAGTTGTACTGCTATATAGGTTACTGAAATATAATTAAACGGGAAGGGCTTCTAAAACTCAGCCACATTTTAAACCCAGTTTAGTATTCTTCACTAAAATTTCGTCAAAAAATATTAAGAATTACGATTTGTTGCCACATAAAGACTTTCATTATAATAGAACCTTATATGATCTCAGTCGAAAATGAAACTTTATTAGTGATGATGACTTTGTCTTAATGAACTTTGCCTGCTTTGTAATGCGGGTCTGTTATATGATCCCACCCATTCTAAACGCACTTTAAATGAACACTTTTATTTGTGTACGAAAGTTCGAGATTGTAGATCTATTTCCATATCCATGAGCGGTTTTTGTCAATTGTAGGCGTGTCTAATGTCAAATTTTACCCAGTTTAAATACTTTTTGCATAATCTAGGAATGTTTGTAGAGAATTTCTTTGCAATACCTCAGGTTTGGCGATCATTAGCATTTCAGGATCAGACACACGGCTTGACTTGACCAATTGAAATGAGATTCTGATGCTGATCAAGAAGAAGGTTATTGTCTATCGTACTATCGTATAATTGTACTATTCTATCGTTCACCTAAAAATTTGCTAAAGTTGTTATTTTTTCATTAATTTATACCGAGAAACCGGATAAAGTGTAAAGTGAGCAAAAAAAGAAAGGAATTACAATCAAACATTTAATAGCAGTTAATTGCATTACAATCAACAACAATATCAACAACCAACATCCCTTGAATGGATGATATAAAGCAACGAATAATTTATACTTATGTCCAATACACACATATTTCAAAAAAACCTACTTAGTAACGTGATAATGATAAAGTGAGTGCGAATGTGAAGACGTTTAAATATATTTACGATCATCAATATATTATTATACCAGCTACGTATTGCATACAACATGAGTAATAGCTGGCTGGCTGGCTGGCTGGCTAGTTGGGTTACGTTGGGTTGGGTTGCTGTATTACTCGATTTGGCGTGGTTGAGGTGAAATAAAAATGTGTAAAATATATGTGTAGCAACAATTATATGAAAATAATTACACTTTCGTGCAATCGAAGCAATCGCGCATTGATTTTAAACATAGGCATTAAAACTATGTTTATCAAGGAGTGGACTATTGCCAAGTGACTTCTGGGAAAGAAATTATATGTTTATACATCTGAATCGATTGTGAAATGTGGCTGCCATTGGTAAAAAAAAGTGACCGAAACTTTGAACTGCTACAACATTGCGAAAAATAAACGGAGAAGAAAAACTTTCAATATCGTTTCACAGCTTACAGTCCTAAATTTCACATGGGATACAAAATTTTATGTTTGTGATACATATTGAGTCGAAATGAAACACTTTTCGATTGAAAATGGTTTTTTTTTTTGTGTTATTTAAAATCATCATAAAAGCTGTCCTAGTGGCTGATTTAGGTCCAATAAACTCGTTTGGCCATTCTTTATCCATTGGGAATTGCGACATAACTTGTTTTCGAAAATTTACCAAAAAAATTAAAAATTAATTAGAAATTGTCCGATTGCACGATTAAGCTGTTTAGCAAATGGAAATAATTTTGGGCGTTTTTCCATTATTTCCCATGATATTTGGTTGTTGCGTCAAGTGATGCGTTTCTCTACCTACAGTACAAAGTTTTGAACTGTTGTAAGGTGATTAGAAATGAACGCAAAGGAGAAATTATTACATTCTTCTTCTTCTTGTTCTTCATGTTATTATTAATATTATTGTTGTTGTATTATGTTCTTGTCATTAAGCAAACATTCGTTAGATGTTTATGTTTGCGTTTGCGTTTAATTTCTTTATTATTATTGCGTGTTTGTTCCTTTTACGTTTCTATTGGTTTTTCAAATATTTACACGCATTAAATCTAAAGCACACAAACATTTTTGTAGTAATTGAAATGGGTTTTATTTGCGCGATTGCTTCCTTGTATTTTTGTGTGTGTTGTTGTTGTTTCCCCCCCCCCGTTTTACCGCCACTAACGAATAAACGACGGCTTTGATCTTTTCGCGTTTTTGTAAACATCGAAAATATAATAAAAATAGACTTTTTTTTTTCTAGATTGCACATAGTTTTCTTAGAAGATATCCACGGATTGTATTGAAAGCATTATTACAGTTTTATATAAAGAAAGAAATGGTTTCAAAGGCTGGACAATGTGTAGCAAAGACAACAATTTATTTTCATTACAAAGATTTCCGAAATCATGTCAAAAATTATATCAATACAAACCACAAGGCGATCATTAAGGCAGACGGATGCACGTAAGTTGTGTCGTTGTCGTGTCGTATCGGTGTAGGGTATAAAAATAATGCAAATTAATGCACAAGTGTTTTAAACAAAGGCAGTCTCTTTGTGGTAAAATGTTGATGACGAATTGAATTATTTATGCTGCTCTTGCGTGGTTCGCATCCCCAAATTGGAACTGCACACCGCATCGCCTTGTCTTACGATAAATGAAATGTTTTATTTCAGTTTTTTTTTTGTACACAAAACCGTCTTTTTTGTGATCGTTTATCATTCGTTTTGCTGCTTAATTCAAGTGTATGAATCAATGCAGTTTTGTTTTGAACTTTTTCTTTGGCAGCCTTCTATACATTCGTTAGCTTTCTAAAAAATGAATAATTTTGTAAAAGATCTACATTGAGTTTGATCTATAAGTTTCTTATTTGATTCCTATCAAGCAATTAATTCAATTAAATGCAAGCAATGGTTGATGGGGACATTTTGTTTCTTTAACGTTAGGTCGAGAGTAGACTCACTTTGTTCCAAACGTACCAAACAACCATAAGTATATATATTCTGTATCAGCTTAAAAGTTTTGAGTCGATTTCGCCATTTCTGTCTGTCCGTTTTCGTTTCTGCCCAAGGTACACATTCTCCCAATCAAAAAAAATAGCGATCAATACGAAACTTTGCTAAAATATGGAGAGTCCTTGCAAACATAGAATTTTATAAATTTGAGTTTAGAGTGTAATTTTGGTAAATAATTTTCTGAAAAGAAGAAAAAAAGAAAAGAAAAAACATGCCTGCGGCTAATAAGGGGGGGGGGGTCTAAAAATATGTAAAAATGGGTTTTTTTCTGAATCAAATTCTATCAATGTGAAAGTAAGATTGGCATAGAGCATATATTTAAAAGACCTCTCACCGGGAAAAACCCTTTCTTATATAAAAATCAAGTTTTTCAAAAAAAAAAAAAAAAAAAAAAAAAAAAAAAATTAAAATGTTCAAGTTCTTCTTTTTCGTTTGCTATGAGGAAAAAAGCAATATCGCAGACCAACTAAGGTTATGAATTATTTACGCTCTCATTATGGATGCATTTCTGTCTCTTATTCGCTACATCGATCGTTATCGATCGAGTACACAAGATTCAAAGTTAAAAATATTGTCCTCTCCCATGCAAGGGGTATTTTTTTTTAACACACATACTAAAGCACACTTTTTCTACATAATTTATGCGGTATTTTTAAATCACTTGAAAAATTATTCCTTTTATTGTTGTGTGTGTGTCTGTATGGGTACGTGTGGAACGTTGTACATAAAATTTCCATTTTCAGCCACAATTTAAATTGTGAAGAAAATGTTGGCGTCATCTCACTAACTATGACTAAATGATTGACTGACTCACCATTACCATTACAAGTTGTCGAGTGACTGGCCTAACTAGCTGATTGACAAGGCACGTAAACAAAATCGTTATTTACCAATTCTTATATGTTGTTATTGTTATTGTTATTTTTTATTTTTGTTATTGTTGCATTTGTTGTTGTCATTATTCTTGTGTATTTATCTGGTTTGTTATTAAGGCATGCTAACGAAATGGGTACGGACGTACATACGTATGTACATACAAACGTATGTAGGTGGTGTTGACTTAAAATTGCCTAAGGCCGTACAACAAATTTGCTGTTGTTGATTATTGTTGTTGTTGCTGTTGCTGTTGCTATACCTGCCTACTTGCTTGCTTACTTCAGCTCTCTATCCATAGTTTTAACAAACTCGCACAATACAATTACTGACTGGTAGCAGTTGCTGATAGCTAGAGCTGTATACGGTTTCTTCTCAACTCTACCCACACACACACACACAAACATCTATCTGCACACATAAGCGAACGTACAGCCTTTTCAATACCTGGCATGCAATGACTATTGTCTCTGCCTATTTATATTGCTACAAACATGTGTGTGGTGTGTGTGTGTGTGTGTGTGTGTGTGTGTGTGTGTGTTATATTCATGATTTAAATTGCAAAAAAGTAATATATGCAGATTTATTTTGTTGTTTGTTTGTTTGTTTGTTTGTTTGTTTGTTTGTTCTTTTGGTTATCATCAAGCCTGTTAATGTTGTGAATTGTTTGCTACGGCCGTCTGCCACTTAATTTAGTGAATTTTGTTGTTGTTGTTGTTGTTGTTGTTGTTGTTGTATTTTGACTTGTTTTCAGCGTTTTCAACATACGAGTACCTGTGTA
Source organism: Ornithomya chloropus (assembly GCA_963971445.1). Taxonomy (NCBI): domain Eukaryota; kingdom Metazoa; phylum Arthropoda; class Insecta; order Diptera; family Hippoboscidae; genus Ornithomya; species Ornithomya chloropus. The sequence continues at coordinate 6,453,133 of OZ020530.1, forward strand.
TACATATACCTCATATGTGGTGGTCAGCAGATATTCTGTTGTGTTCATTTTAGAGGCCTTAACCTAACGTGTAGTTGTTGAGTTAGCCAGTCCGTCGTTTTTTTTTTTATCAACTTGTGCACATAATTATGTTTATTGGTGCGGTTGTTGTTGTTGTTGTTGTTGTATTTCGTATCTTTCTTGTACATCCACTTTCAACTTATCATGTAGTGTAAGTATATTCAAAAAATTTCCATCTTCCATTAGGTTGTTCTTTTCGTTCTCTTTGTATTGCTCTTGATGGTTTTTTTTTTTGTTCTTGTTTCTTCATTTCTCAAAAAAAATTCTCTCTTACCTTAAGGATACATGCTGTTGCTGCTGTTGTTGTTGCTGATGTACGATAATGATGATGTTGTTGTTGTTGTTGTTGTTGTTGACTTGTTAAGTATACATAATGTAAGTTATTGACTTGTATAGCCCACCTGAAAACCTGGCAAAACAAACGTTCATAGTGATTAAACATAAAATATATGATAGATAATGCATCGGTTACACACACACACACACATACACGCACACCTTCTAACCGGGGATTGGTTACAATTAACTGAAAACAAGTGAAAAACAGGTAAAAAAGCAATATTTTGTTGAAGCCGAATCTTAAATACCCTCTAAATGGGTATAAAAATAGTGGGCGTGGCAGGTAATTATTATGTCCTCCAATAGTCAATGTATTATATGTAACCTTACAAATCGCACTATTCACCAAGTATGGACTTTTGTAAATTATGGGCGTGTCTGTTAAGCAATGTCGCTTATTTTCATTACTTTAAAGAAAGGTTTTATTATAAAAACGCTTCTATTTCAATTAAACACATCCACTTTATAAATAGTGGGCGTGGTTTTGCCTATTTTCAGTAGAAAACTACCCCCGAAGACTTAGAATCTCACATTAACTCGATATCTTAAGTTTTTTTTACCAAAAAGAGTTGGACACCCGGACGGACCTGGTTAGATGGCTTCAAATTTCCATGCTGATCATAATTATATATATTTTTGTTTAAGTCTTTGGCGTCTTTTCTGACTGTCAGTATATGTGCCCTTGATTATAAAAAGCTAACGAAATGATCCTCAACAAAATTTTAAAATTTTATCATTGAGGTGAGTGAGTGAAGAATAGCTTTGACGATTAAACATGTTGTAGTATAATTTTTGCAATGATTGTTTGTCTGATTACAACAAAAACAGCAACAACAACAACACGAATATTGACCGGACACTTAACATCTACATATATTCATATACATGTACAGGCTGCATAACACCATTTTTAAAATGCCTGTAGTGAAGTGTTCGGTTGGTCGGTCGTTCATTCTTGGACTACCTTGGTTAAGTGGTTGATGATGATGATGATGATGATGATGATGATGGTGCAGAATTTAGATATTATAGCGCGGTTGTAAAGAATTAAAAATTTAAATCATGCTTGTTATGAGCACACAACTTGCCATACATACCCTTCCTTAACCGGGATACCTGAATCTACCTTGTTGAGCTGGCTTCATACTGCTTTTAGTCTTAGCTCTTGTGCCTCGTATATCGTTATCGTTAAACTGAGTGTGTGTGTGTGTGTGTGTGTGTGTATGTGTTTGTTGTGCTCATGTTAACTGCAAACTTTAATGTTCATATTTTGTGTTGAACATGTTCTCAACTCAGGCAGCTGCTTGCCACGTTATTGTTAATGGTCCCGTTTTGCTGTGACGATGATGGTTGTGCTCTTCATTTCAGTTGTTGGCTTGTGGTGGTGGTGGCTGTTAGTTAGACTGTGGTCTGTTGGAGGCATACACGTGTATGTGTGTGTGTAAGCTAAAGCTAGTTAGCGAATTGATTACGCAGTTTTGTACATTATCATGCTCATGTTTTCCCAAACCGATTTTCTTTTTTTTGGTTAACAACAATATTCACCCGGTTGGGTGTTTATGTGATGGATTAAACGTAATCTTTTCCCAACAACAATGCTACTAAAATATATTTCATTTAGAAAATAGGTAGCAAAGTTAATCTGAATCGCGAGTAATTTAAAAAACCTACAGCTTTGAATTCTAATTCAATACAGAGAGAGAGAGAGAGAGAGAGAGAGTGCTATTCAAACTGTAGGAATTTTTGATTAAACATTATCGCTATGATATGGTTCTAGCTTTTTACTATATTTATACTTCACAACATCATATTAATATGCGTCTCATATATATATTTAGTCCATAGACTATAATTATCGACTTCAAGTTGGTGCCCGTGTCTTCTGACTTATAAATGCGAAAACTTCACAAGTCTACAGAACCCTAAGGGAAGTAAACAACCCGTATAATTATATTAAAATATTCGTACTTAATGTTTAAGGATGTGTGTGTTTGTAAATGCAAGTTGATGTGTATAAATGTGTGCGTGTGAATGCGCATGCCAAGCCCTCTCTTAACTACTTCATCATTTCGTTAACTAACAATGACCACTGTGTGTATTATGGTCATTGAAGCATACTTACTCGGTTTTTATATACATACATACATACATGCATACATCATACGTACATATATGTATAATTATACTCTTGTACAATGCAAACCAACAATCCCACGTACATATGTGCGACTGTATGTTTGTACCCAAAGGTACAATCATTTTGTTTTTGTTTTATAGAATCGCTGGGTCGCTTGTATCAACATTATTATTGTTGTTGCTGTTGTTGTTGTTATTGTTGTTATCGTTCATATAATTCCTTATTTCTCGTTATTTCTTACTTGCCCATTCTCTGTTATCTTCTTTTATATGTTATAAGGTCCTCAGCATATGTTGTTATATTTGTTGTTGTGTAAACGTCTGTCTGGAATGACGCTTGTGTTTATGTTGTTTCACCACATAATTATTTTTGTATTTTATAGGTTTTTTGCCGTCGTCCGTTGAGATTGCATGTCCACACGTACGAATTATAGCCAAAGCTTCATGAATGCGAAACTGATATAATTCGAGTGTTATCTGTGATTGGTAAAACATAACTTTTACACATTTAATCCCTCTACAGGTGCCAATGATTAGTGCATATGAGATTTTGCCAAAACCCCCCTCAAAAGAAAAGAAAAAAAAAAAAAAAAAAAAATTGACCAATTTTTTATTGTTGCCCGCTTACACAACAAGGTGTGAAATGATTGAATAAATACACGAAATTTTTTTTTAAACTCTTTACAAAACCAAGTGGGAAACAAGAAATTTGGACGTACAGACGGAAAAAACCATGTATCGTTTTCAATGGACTCGAAATTGTAAACTAATGAAGAAAATAAAGTTTTTATGGTTTCGTACGATACCTTGGGAATGTCTCTAACACCGAATAATATACTTAGTTTATCCTTCATCATAAGTGGAGTGTGTATGTATGAATATGACGAACTTTTTATGTTATCCAACTTTATTTCTTTTATGACAACTTATTAATCTTTCCCATTCGATATATGGGTATACCAGTTTGTCATCGTGTATGTCATGCCCAGACAGTGAAGCCAGACACCTTATAAAGTGTATGAATCTTTAATCAGCATCAATATGTAAAATAATTTAGACATGTCCATCCGTCCGTTGTTGGCAGTCATACTGTCGTCACTTTTTAGATATTGGGCTGATATTTTGTACGGATATCTTAATTTATGCAGTTAGGCATGTACCTAGGAAACTACCACGCCTACATGGGATGAATTCCCTAAAGACCTCAAAGAGTAAGATACAAAATAGAAATTTGGTGTATGCGTTCATAATTAGTCGCTATTTTTACTGCGTACTAACAAGTGAAAATGTAGTCGGTCAATTCACGTTCTTAATCGTGTTGCCACAACTGTACGTGTAGGAATATTTGACTGGAATATATGTTAATATATTTTGACCCGGTTGGTTGATATGTATGTATAAGCAACAAAAAATAAATAAAATAAAAGTGTTGATAGCACAGCTTGTTGGCACATATATATATAACACAGTCATGTCTGTCCGCAGTATAGCTGCAGCATACATTCTACATACAATCAGTCATCAAGCCAACCAGCACCTTCGTGAAGGCAACAGACCAAATGTGTTAAGTGGATGTATACGATGTTTTCCTCAACTTTACAACGAGTCAAGCGTAGATTCGTGCCATTTTAGAAATGTAGATACACTCGCATATATTCTCTACGGGATACGAGTATATATAGTTTGGGTAATTTGAATGCTGGCTGGTACAAAAACAAAACAAAACAAAACAAAACAAAAAACAAAAACAAAAAAACCGGAGACAAAATAATGAAAACGGAATATGTAACAATGCGCAAGCTAACAAGATGGAAAAGGAAAAAGAAGGAGGTGGTGGTGGCGGTGTTGTAGTTGTAGGAAGATAGAAAAGGTTGCTGTTAATGTAATGGATTCTTGCATTCAATTTCATAGATTACTACTACATTTCCATTAAATCTAGACACAAGGACGTGTCATTGTTCAAACACAATTCCCAGATGCAAATGGACGGGGTTTCAGGCTAAAACAATAACAAAATTCAGGATTATAATGGAAATTTTTAAAAATCATCGCAAAAGCTGTCTTAACGGCCTGATCAAGCTTAAACTTGCACCATTGAATGTGTCTGATTAATTACTATCGATTGGCATCAATATTTAAAAAAAAAAAAAATTTTTTTTCGGAAACTTATCATTCTTGCCTTGTCATAAGCCTTAGGAAGAAAATCGATTGAACTCAAAGTTGGCGTGATTAATCCTTCTGTTAAATGGAATTATTGGAGAATATCCAGAATTGTGGATTTTTTCCATATAACGACATTTTCTTTTGATAGTCTTTCACTACAATACCAAGTTTGAATTGTTGTAAAATTGCAAAAAAATTAAGGTAAAGGAAGGTTTTTTACATCGTTGAAAAGCTTATCCTTATCCTTATCTTATCCTTTGTGTGAACTTGTAGAATTTCAAGTGTATGAATCACACAGTGAGTCCAAATAAGCCACTTTTTTCTAATCCCATTTCAAATATAGCTTTTCATGGTAGTCACAGTGGGCTGATCCAGTTCAAAGTTATACCGCTGCATATGTCTGATCAACTACCATAGATTGGCATCAAAATTTTGATATTAACGTGTCGTTTCAAAAGTTGATGTATTTGGAAAAGTGTCTTCAAGCCACTTTCCAAAAAATAATCGATTGCCTCAATTTATTCATTATTGATAATTGAATATCTTTTTTCTTTTTCCGTTCAAGTGATTATTGTTTGCGTATTCAAATTATATTGTAATTATTTTTATTGCATAAAGTTTTCTCCACTTTGGTAATAAAACATAACATAACTGGTAAACTACATTCATTGATAGATGCTTCGCCAAGTTCCAGCAAACTTTTCTAATAATACAATTTCCGTATACCAGTCATGCTTCTTCTCCTTCTCCTTCTCATTCATCATCTTCTTTTTCAACAACTCGACAACAATTTGCGCAGCAATCGGCATGTGAGTCCGTTAAAGTTTTTGACTTGTGTGTAGTTGCTGAAGTTTGAAGTGGAAGTGGAAGTTAAGTAGTGCCAGTATGGTTATGGAAACTGTAGTATCAGCAGCTGCAATAATAATAACAGCAAAAACAACAGTAACAACATTAATTAAACATGCCCAACTCGTGCAATTGCCAACTAATGGCTGCAACAGATGCCAAGCATATGCATAGTGCAGCGCTACAATATATCGAATATGTAAAGCACAATTCTGACCCTCCATTGCTGTACAAGAATCATATGATGTATGGGAAACACATGTTTAATTAGTTTGCTTGTTAACGGAGACACATGACAAGCTTTTTGCCCAAGTTAAGTACAACTCAACTCGGCTTGAATAATTGTGTGCAGCAAAGGCATGTTATCTGTTTCAGCCTTAACATTGATACTACTAATATCCTTACCGGGAACCAGGTAAGAAGGGAAATGGGAAAAAATGCATAAAATAAAATAATTAAATTGTGAAACATTGTGCGAACGTCAAAGTTTTAAATTAACGCAACAACAACAAATTCATCCAAATATCCATCCTTGCATATACTGACTAAACTATATGTATAAATTTTTTGTTTTTGTTATCGTGTACAACAGTAGCTGAGGTTGGTGGATGGGTGAAGTGTATGCTTTAAGTAGGGACGGCGGCTGCTGCAACATTTATACACATTCACACATTGCATTCATTTTGTCAAGTGGCATCTCAGCATCAACATCAACATCAACATCATCATCATACCCGCCAGCATCAACTTGATGAATAGCATAACAACACAACAAGCAGTCTACACCATCATCACCAACCATCATCAGAATTTCGTATTTAACTGAATTATAAATATGTGTGTTTTTATATGGAATACACGTTTGGTCGTGACGTAGTAGTAATCCTACAAGAATGCCTCGTTCATAAATATTGTAGAAATTTCTATAAATTTGCCTCCAACACAGTGTGAAATCAAATAATTTGTTCTCGCACTTGTAAAGGTTTAAAATGAAAATACAAAAGTGGGTCTGGGTTATATCTCATCCCCAAGCCTTACTTTTATGGTTAAATGTAATTCACTTGAACGTTCACATTGTTCACTACAGCTTACTAAGCCATTCGAAAGCCTTTAAAGCTTTTTAATTATGTTGACCGCTCAATGAAATTTAGAATTATAGGTTATCCACTTGGACTAGCTTTGCTTTATAGTCTGAGACGTATCAGCCAAATTTCAAATATGTTTTCCTTTTATATTCAAGTTGTGGGCGTGGCAGGAACATGCTTATGTTCTTCATAGCTTATGTATTACTTATCAGCTAATGACTTAGTTTCTGCTCCAAATAATGGTTTTATTTGTAAGTTGGGGGCGTGTCTTTGTCCATTTTGTACTACTTATAAATATATATTTTACATTTAATTTGTATTTGTCAATTTCTATACCGATCGGTTCATAATCGAAAACGATTACAATGTACATCCGTCCTTATTGTCAGCAACCTACCGGTCATTATACTCGTATTTAACATTTATTGATGAAATTTGGCATAGAGATGTCTTTTGGGCCAAAGACTGCTACTTTTGAAAGTGGACCCGCTTGATATATTTTTAAAAACCCCTATCCTTATTCCTCCCTTTAGCAAGTTCGTCTTTATATGAAAATATTTCTCATAAAATAACATTTAAAGAATATGCGATCAAAAGCAATTTAAACATATTGGAACCATTACGGTACATCTTGAAGTCCCCTATGATGATGATCTGCTTTTAAAAGGACACTTTTTTCTCTTCACACTTCCACATCACATTTTTCAATATATGTTTTTCTTAAAGCTGGCTGGAAGGAAGGGTTTTAAATAAATGATATTGACCAACTGTGTAGCATTTTTACTTATAAAAATGTTATTATTTTATTTTATGAAAATAAAATCGCACCGCGGGTTACTTAATTGATTTATATGTCGCTGTGTTGTGTAATGTAATGAATTTTTCTGCTGTTTTCATTTTTATACCCACCATCACAAGTGTATGGGGCTATCAAGTATCACTGTATTGTGTAAATCACTTTGTGAAAATGATTGCAACGCCCCCTAGGAGGTACACAGTTTGAATCAGCTTCGAATACTGAGTCGATCTATTTATATTTGGCTAAGCGTCATAATTGAGACATGGATTCTAAACTTGGCAAAAATGTTGGCAGTTTTCAAAGGACGGTTGGTATTGAAACTGGACATGAGGGGTCAAGCGACACGTCAAAATATAACAAAAACTGAAAAAGAAGAAACTTTTTTGTGTAAATTTGAGCTTTGGTGCACCCATGGTGGATATTCAAGATTTGCCTTCAGCCAAATAAAGCTTTTTTTATTTGTTAAAAATTAAAAGTTTTACTTTTTAATCCGTTTTTTCCTTAAAATAACGCCACGTTCTCAACGTCATGATTAGCGTAAGTAAATAGTTACTAGACGTGGCTTGGTAAACTTTTACAAATATCATAATATCATCATTTTAACACCCATTCTATGTGATCTATCCATTGAAGCATTAGGCATGGAAATTTTTGTCTTTGAATTCATTTAGAAAGTAACCATATCACCTGAACCTAGTCTGAATCGATACATTTTTTGCGGACAATGTTTACATTATTTACCGAGCAACGTAGATTTTTATAAATTAATATAAGAACAATACTTTTCCATACCAGTATGTGGAGGGGCTTTAAAAAAATCTTAAATTAAGGCAATAAAAAATTGCGAATAATATGAGAAAAACTTGCACGTATAATGTGAAGAGCTAGTGACTCGAGAATCCTTGAAATTAATATGAACCACTAGCTTTCTGCATAATATTAATCAGCAAGCAAACAAGTGCATGCACACGCAATATATATGTTTTTATTAAATTTTTTTATGTGGCCCCACTGATGACGGGGTGGTACACTATGCACGCAATACTCAATCCCTTCTGACTGCATGCGGTACTACGCTATGCTAACACCAGTTATGGCAATGAAGCCAGCACCACTAATATGTTGTGTACAGCTCTTCGTCGTATACTGGGCGTCGTTGCATATCCTTCAATGTTGTGTATACCATATCTGCAAGTATTGTAGTTTACATTTTTCCCCCACATTTCGAATGTTGTTGTTTCTTTTTGGCTTATTCGCATTTCGGTAAGAACCGGCAAAGTACTAAATTTATTATCCCATATGCAACGTATGTATATTGGCAAAAAGATTTGTATCGCATTTAACGGGAATACTATGTAAGGTTGATATTTTTAGTATTCAAGTAGTAATAATTTATACCTGGGGTCCAATTTAGCATTTTCTTCATTTTCCTCATTTTCAATTTTCAATTTAAAATTTTCTTTTGACAATTGAAAGATACCCAAAAGCTGGTGTTAGCCAAATAGTCATTTTTTCAAATTGTATTTGCATCTGTGATTACTCTGGGGAGTAATCCAATTGTAATTAGAGCAACCGGCATCATCAGTATTACTTACAATTTGACGGTACTAGTAGTAGTTTTGGAATATAATTTGAGCTCTTCCATGTTTTCGTTACTCGCTGATGTACATTGCATTATATTTTTTATAATGAAAGTTATAAATGTAAAATGTGTTGTTTTTTTTTTTTGGTAGCAAAGTAGAGATTGAAGCATTTCTCAGAACCAAAGAATTATTTATTTATTTATTGTAATTACCTTCAAACTACTCCTGATTACTATACTCTGCCTCTAAAGGAACATTTCGTTGAAATCTTAAAGCAAAGGGTTTAGTTAGACTGTTAAAATATTGATGAAGTGACCGATATTCAGTCTTCTAAATGTTAGTTGGGGTGTCCTAATTCTTGGTCCTATTTAAAAAAAAGTACGAGTAAAAAATATATATTTTTGATTAGAATCAAAATCTGGGTCCCGGTTAGACATGTCCGTCAGTATGTCGCTCCATCTGTCGGTGAAATTTAAATATTGTGAAATTGGCATAAGCAGGCAGTTCCTTAGTTAAAAAAGAGCAAATTTGGTGGTCAATAATCCTTTATGGCCACTAAAAGTAGCAAATACGTTAATGCATAAGTATGTTAAAAATAAACGACATCCAATTAAAGGCACGCCCACAAAACACACTCTATATGACTTAAAAAATCGACTGAATAGTCAATGAAAGAGGTGTGTTTGTGTATATGCCACACCTACCGATTACGTATAAATGAGATGGGGTCTTTCAAAATTTGGTCCATCTAAACATTATTTTCTTGTTAAAAAACTACACCTTTTCTAATTGTAATTGAAAACGGTGTAGAAACTGGAGATTTCAAAATTGAAATTTTTTAAAACTGACTCCGAAAAGTGTAAACATCGTATCGATTGAACTGAAACTTGTCTCAATTGAATAATAAAGTAAATGGAATAATTGAGCCAAGTTTCATCTAAAAATATTGAGAATTGTGGATTTTAGCCATATAAGTCTTTTCTCAGCGGTCCGATCAAGCTCAAACATGCCCCAATGAATTCATATTTTCAAAATGCAACGATTGGTACGATTGATAAATTTTTAAAAAATCTTTAAAAAAAAATTGAAATAATCACAACTCCCCGCCGTCCCAGTGATGATTTTAACTCTTCCACACTTACCTAAGTACATATATGATAAACATAAATGCAGTAAAAAATGTTCACAACGCGCGAACGTTAACATCAGCGTCATTTCATTACATTACTTTACGTTACTTACCGCTAGTGTGCAACGTTATGAGTTATGAGTTATGCATACCATGCATTACAGTTGTAGGCATCTTGTCGAGGAATGCTCGTCTAGTCGAGAGGAGGAATAGTTAAACACTTGATATCCGTAAGCTTTTCCTTTATTATTATTGTTGTTGTTGTTATGCTGATGAGAGTTTGGGGGTTAGTTACATTTATGCTCCACATTTCAAACACATATTTACACAAACGCTTATGAATTATTGTGCTGGATGTTACATATAAAAAATTTTGTTATTTCATTACAGTACTTGGTGGCAGCAGCTTTACATCGACTGTGCCATCGTCTTCCACATTCATTAATACTCCCGCTACCTTACTATTTACCACTTATCGTGACATACAAGTGGCAAACATTACCAAACCGACGGGCAGTCCTCACATTGAGGTGTTGGTAAAGAATCTGAATGAGACCATGGCCGTGGATTATCATTATGGTAAAAATTTAATATGTTGGTCGGATTGTAGTCGGGGAAGAATCGAGTGCGTTAATCGTACAAATATGACGAGACCGCTGGCAAAGGCAGCTGCTGTTGCTGCCAAACAAACTGTGATAGCGTCGGGTTTGGAGAAGCCCGAGGGTTTAGCCATAGACTGGTATACTGATAAAATCTATTGGACCGATGGTGAAAGGAATCGCATTGAAGTGGCTTCACTGAATGGTAAATATCAAAAGGTATTGTTTTGGATGGATTTGGATCAGCCCCGCGGTATTGCGGTGGTGCCGTCGAAACGTTTTTTGTTTTGGACCGATTGGGGTGAATTCCCGAAAATTGAACGTTCCAGCATGGATGGTGATCCCTTAACGCGCATGACCATAGTGAAGGATGATATTTTTTGGCCCAACGGTTTGGCGGTGGATTTAAAAAGTGATTTAATTTATTGGACGGATGGTCATTTAAGATTTATCGATGTTATGAAATACGATGGCAGTAGTAGGCGGAATATAGTGAGAAATTTAAAATATCCTTACAGTGTGACATTTTTCGACCATCGTCTATACTGGACGGATTGGTCGCAGGGATCTTTAAATGTATTCGATTTGAAACTGTTGGAAATGAAGGAATTGATTGATACCCCCATATCTCCGAATTGCGTCAGAGCTTGGGATGTTTCCCTACAGACCACTACTGATAATCCGTGTGCTGTCAACAATGGCAATTGTTCGCATTTATGCTTATTAGCTACCAATGCTAAGGGCTTCACTTGTGCGTGTCCCACCGGTGTTAAACTTATTAATAGCACAACGTGTGCTAATGGGTCGCAGGAAATGTTATTCATAGTCCAAAAAGGAGAAATCAGCCGTATTTCGTTGGATTCACCAGATTTTACCATTTTTCCTTTACGCATGGGCAAAGTTAAATATGCAATTGCTATCGATTACGATCCAGTAGACGAGTATATATACTGGTCCGATGTGGAGCTTTCTACCATTAGAAAGGCTCATCCAAATGGTTCAGGTCTGTCTGATTTTATAACTTCTGAAGTTAAGCATGCGGATGGTTTGGCGGTAGATTGGTTGGCACGTAATTTGTATTGGACCGATACCGATACTGATCGCATCGAAGTATGCCGTTTAGATGGTTCAGCTCGCAAAGTATTGGTGCATGAGAATTTGGAAGAGCCTCGGGCCATAGCTTTAGCTCCCACATTGGGTTGGATGTTTTGGAGTGATTGGAATGAAAAAAAACCAAAAGTAGAACGGGCCTCTTTAGATGGTTCGGAACGTGTAGTTTTGGTATCGGAAGACTTGGCCTGGCCAAATGGTATTGCTTTGGATATAGAAGCCAAAACTATTTACTGGTGTGATGGTAAAACAGACAAAATCGAAATGGCCAATATGGATGGTTCTGATCGTCGGGTAATCATAAGGGATAATTTAAAGCATTTGTTCGGTCTCAGCTTGTTAGATGACTATCTGTACTGGACCGATTGGCAGCGGCGCTCAATTGATCGTGCACACAAGATAACTGGCAACAATCGCATAATAGTGGTTGATCAGTATCCTGATTTAATGGGTCTTAAGGTGGCGCGCATAGGCGAAGTGAAAGGCACAAATGCTTGTGCCGAACGCAATGGTGGTTGTTCTCACTTGTGTTTAAATCGTCCCAGCGATTATGTGTGCCGCTGTTCTATTGAATACGAGTTGGCCAACGATAAAAAGACTTGCGTTATTCCCGAGGCTTATCTACTATTTTCTCGGCAGGAACATATAGGTCGCATTTCTATAGAAAATAATGAAGGGAATCACAATGATGAGAAAATTCCTTTTAAGGATGTACGGTTTGCTTATGCTTTGGATGTGGATGTAAGGGATAAGCGGCTGTACTGGTCCGATCAAAAATCGAAAAGTTTCTATCGTGCTTTCTTGAACGGTTCTTTTGTGCAGCGCATTGTAGATGCAGGCATTATACGACCCGAAAGTATTGCCGTTGATTGGTTGGGTCAAAATATCTATTGGACAGACTCGGAAGCTAGACGCATCGAATTGGCAAGACTGGATGGCAGTAATCGTAAAGTGTTAGTGTGGAAAGGTGTTGAAGAGCCGCGATCTCTAGTATTAGAGCCGAGCAAAGGTTATATGTACTGGACCGAATCACCGTCAGATTCTATTCGCAGGGCCACAATGGATGGTTCGGAATTAGAAACTATTATAGTGGCAGCAAATCATGCCACGGGTTTAACTTTAGACCCAGAAACTAGGCGTTTATACTGGGCTACACAATCACGACCCACAAAAATCGAATCGGCCGATTGGGATGGCAAGAAAAGACAAGTTCTAGTAAGCACCGATGTTGATGAGCCGTATGCTGTGTCTTTGTATCGTGACTATGTCTACTGGAGCGACTGGAATACCGGGGACATTGAGAGAGTACATAAACTTACCGGACAAAATAGAAGTTTGGTTCATAGCGGTTTGAGTTATATTAGTTCTTTGTTGGTGTATTACAATCAACGGCAATCTGGTAGTAATCCGTGTAAAGTGAACAATGGCGGATGTTCTCATTTATGTTTGGCTACACCTGGACGCAAAGGCATGACCTGTGCTTGCCCCACTCACTATACTTTGTCTAAAGATAATCTCTCCTGTATACCACCGAAAAATTATATTATCTTCAGTCAACGCAATAGTTTTGGACGCTTACTACCGAATACCAGCGATTGCCCCAATGTACCATTACCAGTAACTGGCAAGAATATACGAGCTGTAGAATATGATCCTATTGCGCATTATATCTACTGGGTAAGAAAAACTGTTATTATTTGTCCTGGCATGTAACCATTTTTGTACCTTAGGTGGAAGGACGCAGTCACAGCATTAAAAGGTCTCCGGCTAATGGAACGCGTCCTTCAATAGTGGTGGGCTCCGGCTTTCAACCCTTTGACATAGCCATTGATGTTATCGGCAAATTACTATTTTGGACTTGCTCTCATTCAAACAGTATTAACGTGACCAGGTAAGTACTGAATTTTTGATTGGTCGTTAGTATAATGCCAAGGACCTTATCTCTTGTGTATATAGTTTCAATGGCGAAACTGTCGGCGTCATAGACACGGGAGATTCGGAAAAACCGCGCAACATAGCGGTTCATGCGATGAAACGTTTACTATTCTATACTGATGTTGGTAGTCAGCAGGCTATTGTACGAGCTCGCTTAGATGGTGCCGAGCGTGTAGTGTTAGCTTTCAAATTGGAAGGTGTTACCGCGTTGGCCATTGATCAACAAAACGATATGTTATACTATGCTCATGGTAAACGTATTGACTCGATGGATATACACGGAAAAAACAAGTAAGTGACTGTTTTTTAATGTCATCATAATGCTTCATTTATTACTTCCAATTTTCTTTTTTTATATATATTCTTCTAGAAAAATTCTAGTTTCCACTCATATATCGCAAGTTGTGTCTTTGGCAGCTTTACAGGGCTTTGTTTATTGGTTGGATGATAAGATTGGTTTGGAACGTATTAATACAAATGGTGAGGGACGAAGAGCGGAATTGCAACGCATGCCTCAGATTATAGATATTGCTGCAGTATATACTCCCGAATCGAAACTGTTTCGTAATCACACGTGTATGCATCATCGCACAAAGTGTTCACACATTTGCATAGCATCGGCAGAGGGTAGAAGTTCACGTTCTCAGACATGTTCTTGTCCAAAAAACTTAATGCTTTTGGAAGATGAACAAAACTGTGGTGCTTTGCCGGCCTGTGGTCCGGATCATTTCACCTGTGCCGCTCCTGTGTTGGGCGGCGGAGCCAACACGGATATGAATAAAGACTGTATACCAGCGTCGTGGCGTTGTGATGGTCAAAACGATTGTCCCGATAAATCAGATGAAGTTGGCTGCCCTTCGTGTCGCGCCGATCAGTTCAGTTGTCAGTCTGGTGAATGTATTGATAAGACCTTGGTATGTGATGGTACAACCAATTGTGCTAATGGGCATGACGAAGCTGATTGTTGTAAGCGGCCAGGAGAATTTCAGTGTCCCATTAATAAGGTAACTTTTGGGTTCAAATATTTAAATGGAAAGAAATATTTAATTTGTTTTTCACCATAGCTTTGCATTTCGGCTGCTTTGTTGTGCGATGGTTGGGATCATTGTGCTGATGGTGCTGATGAATCGGCAGAAATTTGCTCCCAAGCTATTACAAGGCGTATGGCCCCAGCCTCCGATAAAACCGCTTTTGTCATTCTCATAGTGGCCACCATGTTTATGATCTTTTTTATAGTTTATTTATTGCAATTCTGTCGCACACGCATCGGCAAACAACGCAATGAACCCAAAGACGATCAAGCCTCTGACCCATTGTCTCCCTCAACTTTAAGTAAATCGCAACGAGTGTCGAAAATAGCATCGGTTGCGGATGCTGTACGTATGTCGACGTTAAATTCACGCACTAGCATGAATTCTTATGACCGAAATCACATAACGGGAGCTTCTAGTTCAACAACTAACGGTTCCAGCTTGGTAGCCTATCCCATTAATCCACCACCATCACCAGCGACCCGATCCCGCAGACCCTACCGCCATTACAAAATTATTAATCAGCCACCACCGCCAACGCCCTGTTCCACAGATATTTGCGATGAATCGGACTCCAATTATACCAGCAAATCGAATAGTAACAACAGCAACGGTGCCACCAAATTGTCATCGTCGTCGGCTAATGGAAATTCTTGCATGCAATATGGTTACGACAGTGAACCGTATCCGCCGCCGCCTACACCACGTTCTCATTATCACAGTGATGTTAGAATATTGCCAGAATCTTCTTGCCCACCGTCGCCCAGTTCCAGATCATCAACATATTTTTCACCTCTACCACCACCACCATCGCCCGTGCAATCACCTAGTCGTGGCTTTACGTAACATTACGAGCATTTCATGTAAATATTCAGAAAAATGAATATTTTTCAACAACAACAACAACAACAAAAGCAATAGTTTTGCAATTCTATCAATATATTGATAAAAAGTGTGTATTGTACATATCAAGATAACGCGTACTGAAAACATATTTTTTTTATTTAGTGTAAGTTGACATTTTAGTTAATAATTGCAACCCTAAGTGGTCTTCCGAATGTTAACGTAGGTTAAGTTGTTTAATGTAGTGACTTTCCGAACTCCATTTTGGCCATTATCTCACCTTTCATAATTACTAATAACGGCACATGTCCCATTTTTTTTTTTTTTTTGCCAATTGCAAAAACAAAGTCAAAGATATTTAAATTTTCTGCTATTATTGGTGCATAGAAGTATCCCCCGAATAGCACGATTAATGAAATATTCGAGGATTTTTTTATTGCGATTTTAATATATAAACGGTCGGTTTTCCTTCTAAACTGAATATGTATACATATGTACTGTTTAATCGAGTTTTTAACAGAAATTTTCGTACCTTCATGTGTTTTGAATTCCGTCTTATTATATTCGAGATTTTGTGCAATTCGAATTCCGTGCTATGCGAGGGATACTTGTACTTATTCTTATTCTGATTTAATGAAGATTTCTTTTAGCACTAGATAGTGACTAAATATAAATTTACAACGTAAGGTTTGGAATTTATTGTCTCTGACTCTTTATCTCAATCCAGAAAAAAAGCAAGAAGAAGTTCATTATTAAAATATCATCAACAGAAAAAACAAATAAGTGAAATGCTTAAGTCGGTTTAGCCGGACTATTTAGTACCCTACATCACGATTACCAACTATGTCAAAAAAATATTGAAAACAGTGATGTTTATTCATATGAAATGGTTTACTTATAAAAGGTCCGATGCGGTTCAAATTGGCCAGACTTGCTTTTTATTATGATTTTTTTTATAAATTTTGAAAAACACTTATTTTTTTCATATAGACTTTTGATAACGAAAAATTTATTTGGGAGGGATTCGAAAAAAGGACCTATTAGATTAATTTTGTCTAGTAACCGACCTTGGCATATCAAAAATTACGAGCTCTGGGTTCCTTATATGAAATAATGGGACAGGCCGACATGATAACAAAAAAAAATCGATTCAGATTTTGAGTTACAAACACCACATACAAATACAATAAAGGCCTTGGACCACTTCGTGATGCAGGGCATATACACAAATGATATAACGGTTAATAACGTTATAACGTAATGTTTACAAAGTGAGAAGGAGTAAAAAAAGTATGGAAGATTCCCAACATACCAAACGTTTTATACAAATAATATATAATATATTTTATACATTATATAGGCTTTACATTAAAGTTAATACAACAACAAAAACAAGGCGATATCTTAGTCACTTGTCCAATCGTATTGCCGCTAATGTTTGCCAATACAATTTGTTCTTTAGCGTATATCTTCTATTAAATAATATTGTGCCAAAATTTGCCAATTTTTACAGACTTAATACATTTTAAGATATTCAACATAAGTAATGAATGTAGATTATATATTAATCATCGATTCTTCCCCCACCTGCTCAACATCTTAATAGCCTATATATGGGATTTAGTTTTTAATTTAATACTTGTTTAGTTTTATTTATGTATATAAAATAATGTGTACAAATACTTTCCAATCGTACTGAAAAACTAACGTTTATTACCTTTTTTTAAAATAATTTAAAAAAAAAAAGAAAAACCAACAAAAAAACGTCTAAAAAAGTGCCTCAACCCGTTATTTTAATATTGTTTGTTTGAATGTGTGTGTGTGTGTGTATGTGTGAGTGCATGCATTGTTCATTTCTAACCATTCTTTATCATAATTAAGTGTTGTTTAGTGTTGTAGGTCATCATCATATGATTATACAATGGTACGTGTGTATATTCAACTAGACAAAAAATGCCATTTTCTTATTTTTAAATAATGTATAAATATAATAAAAATAAACATAAATAAAGAAGAGGTTGAATTAAAATGAATAAGTTTTTTTTTTCATTATGGAACTTTGTAGACATTTTCAGGGGCGTAAGTTTTGAGATATTGAGCTGAAATTTTGTACAGATATTTAGCGAAAATCTATGTATCTGCCGCCAATCTTGAATTTGACGTCTTATACCTTGGAAACGGGATGACGGATTTTGTTCAAACTTGTGGTGAAATGTTGTAAATTAATTCAGCTTTCAAACAAAGTATATTTTGTGGGCGTGGCACCACCCATTTAGTAATTAAACGAGAAATATAATTTAAAAATTCATTTTCTAAGAAAATGGGCAGTGGCATGCCCATTAATTTATCGATCCCCACAAAGCTAGAGAAATTTCCAAACGATTGCAAAAAATTTGACCAAAATCGGAGCAGTCGTTTTCAAGTTATAAGGCAAACAAATTCACATTCATTGTTGTGTGCGTGTGTATGTATGTGCGGTTGTAATTTGAAAAGTTACAAAACAAACATGAAAATGTGAGAAAAATACCAGGCGCTCAGAACTGCGCAGTAAGCAAATGACGATTTAACATAATCTTTAAAGTCTTATAACTTGGAAACGGCTGGACGGATTTTGTTCAAACTTTTTGTGAAACCTTGTAAATTAAGTCAGCTTTCAAATGAGGTATAATATATGGGCGTGGCATCACCCATTTTGTTAATAAACAACAATTTATTTTGAAAAAGTCTTTTTCTAAGCAAATGGGCAGTGCCACGCCCATCAATTTAAGTTCCCCGAAAAGCTACTGAAATTTCCAAACGTTTGTAAAAAAATTGACCAAAATCGGAGCAGTAGTTTTCTAGTTATAAGGCAAACAAATTCACATTCATTGTTGTGTGCGTGTGTATGTATGTGTGGTTGTAATTTGAAAAGTTACAAAACAAACATGAAAATGTGAGCAAAATACCAGGCGCCCAGAATACGTAGTAAGCAAATGACGATTTAACATAATCTTTAAAGTCTTATAACTTGGAAACGGCTGGACGGATTTTGTTCAAAATTTTTGTGAAACCTTGTAAATTAAGTCAGCTTTCAAATGAAGTATAATATATGGGCGTGGCATCACCCATTTTGTTAATAAACAACCATTTATTTTGAAAAAGTCTTTTTCTAAGCAAATGGGCAGTGCCACGCCCATCAATTTAAGTTCCCCGAAAAGCTACTGAAATTTCCAAACGTTTGTAAAAAAATTGACCAAAATCGGAGCAGTAGTTTTCTAGTTATAAGGCAAACAAATTCACATTCATTGTTGTGTGCGTGTGTATGTATGTGTGGTTGTAATTTGAAAAGTTACAAAACAAACATGAAAATGTGAGCAAAATACCAGGCGCCCAGAATACGTAGTAAGCAAATGACGATTTAACATAATCTTTAAAGTCTTATAACTTGGAAACGGCTGGACGGATTTTGTTCAAAATTTTTGTGAAACCTTGTAAATTAAGTCAGCTTTCAAATGAAGTATAATATATGGGCGTGGCATCACCCATTTTGTTAATAAACAACCATTTATTTTGAAAAAGTCTTTTTCTAAGCAAATGGGCAGTGCCACGCCCATCAATTTAAGTTCCCCGAAAAGCTACTGAAATTTCCAAACGTTTGTAAAAAAATTGACCAAAATCGGAGCAGTAGTTTTCTAGTTATAAGGCAAACAAATTCACATTCATTGTTGTGTGCGTGTGTATGTATGTGTGGTTGTAATTTGAAAAGTTACAAAACAAACATGAAAATGTGAGCAAAATACCAGGCGCCCAGAATACGTAGTAAGCAAATGACGATTTAACATAATCTTTAAAGTCTTATAACTTGGAAACGGCTGGACGGATTTTGTTCAAACTTTTTGTGAAACCTTGTAAATTAAGTCAGCTTTCAAATGAAGTATAATATATGGGCGTGGCATCACCCATTTTGTTAATAAACAACCATTTATTTTGAAAAAGTCTTTTTCTAAGCAAATGGGCAGTGCCACGCCCATCAATTTAAGTTCCCCGAAAAGCTACTGAAATTTCCAAACGTTTGTAAAAAAATTGACCAAAATCGGAGCAGTAGTTTTCTAGTTATAAGGCAAACAAATTCACATTCATTGTTGTGTGCGTGTGTATGTATGTGTGGTTGTAATTTGAAAAGTTACAAAACAAACATGAAAATGTGAGCAAAATACCAGGCGCCCAGAATACGTAGTAAGCAAATGACGATTTAACATAATCTTTAAAGTCTTATAACTTGGAAACGGCTGGACGGATTTTGTTCAAACTTTTTGTGAAACCTTGTAAATTAAGTCAGCTTTCAAATGAAGTATAATATATGGGCGTGGCATCACCCATTTTGTTAATAAACAACCATTTATTTTGAAAAAGTCTTTTTCTAAGCAAATGGGCAGTGCCACGCCCATCAATTTAAGTTCCCCGAAAAGCTACTGAAATTTCCAAACGTTTGTAAAAAAATTGACCAAAATCGGAGCAGTAGTTTTCTAGTTATAAGGCAAACAAATTCACATTCATTGTTGTGTGCGTGTGTATGTATGTGTGGTTGTAATTTGAAAAGTTACAAAACAAACATGAAAATGTGAGCAAAATACCAGGCGCCCAGAATACGTAGTAAGCAAATGACGATTTAACATAATCTTTAAAGTCTTATAACTTGGAAACGGCTGGACGGATTTTGTTCAAACTTTTTGTGAAACCTTGTAAATTAAGTCAGCTTTCAAATGAAGTATAATATATGGGCGTGACAGTTAATAAACATGAAATAGTTTTAAAAAGTCCTTTTTTAAGGAAAATAAATCAATCAAGAGCCATGCTCTCAATCGACAAAACCTATATATATGCCACAAAAATTGACCCATGGACTTGAAATTTGGCATGTATATCTAAAGTTATTCCATCGAGCGATAATAAGTGCAATAAATTTCAAGTTCACAGGTCAACTATTGTGGCAGATCGATTTTTGTCGATTGCGGGCGTGTCCGTTATTCGACCAAGCCCATTTTTGGCACATCAGTACATGGTATAGCTATGTATACGCATACCTTATTTCTTAGATCAACTTTTGAGGCAATCGCTAGTAGTTGATCATAGGTTTTCATTAGGGCTAGTTTCAGCTTGATTGGCCCATCCTAGCAGTTATGATATAAGGTTTTAAACCTTTTATATCATATGATATTTGAAACCGTATTATAAGAGTTTTTATTTTATTTAAATATTTAAATTCAATGAAAATAATTTATTAAACATATATAAAAATGAAATTAAGCCACTTTTAAATACAACGAAAAATAATAAATTATGTGAAAAATTGAATAAATAAATAAATTAATGGGAAAAAGTTGTACCCGCGCCATCTATATCAAATAATTTATGTTGTACTTTTAACAACAATCACAATCACTTTGTTTCACGTACTTGATTAAATTGTTTTGAGATGCAACCTCTGCACACACGCACGAGCGCACGATGCTTTTCATTTGTAAATAATCACACATTTAAAGGTTTCTTCAACTTTCTTTAATCGTTTCAAAAATACAAAATTCGAATTATCAAAAAAATCTATATTTTTTTTAAATTTTTGTTTACATTACACATTTGTTACTAGGGTAGTATGTATTTTCATTTTTATATTAATGGATAAAAAGAGAAATTATTACGTACATAAATGTAACCAGTTTTGTTAGGATCAGGAAAACTGGCCGCGTTGTCTAGGAAAACTCCATTCAAGAGAATAATTTTTTAAAGCAATGCATGTATGTGTACACACTCATTTACCAATGGTCCCAATTTAACAAATAAAATATTACAAGACCTGCGTTTGTATACATATATATATGTAGGTATATAAATTTATTGTTTTTGTGATAAATTATTGAGCTTTTTATTTAAAGATGATAATTGTGTAAAAAAAAATCTTTTTTTATAAAAATTTCTTAACAAAAAGTAAAAAAACAAACTTACGATGAATATAGCATGGAAGAAGTGAATGAAAAAGTAGCAGAGCGTTATAATTTACAAGTAATGTGGAGGTGCAATTAGGGAGAAGGCCTTATTTAACATATTTTAAAAGTTTTTAACAATTCAGTTTTTTTCTATAAAATTGATATATTTTAACATGGTTTTGGGTGGGGACTAAAAAGACAGCCTGATCTAAGTTATACTGCAGTGTGCAGCAGTATATTGCATTCTGTCCAGCTGTGATTTAAACACGCTCATACGTCAACAAATTTTTAACACTTTAGCATGCGCGGTTATAGCTTGGGAGCGGTGTGTACCTCTCCAAAAATTGATATAAACTCTACTTGATCATATGCTTTTGTTATACACGCACACGCGCACACGCACATTCACCCACATACAGTCTCATTCATACACACATACACACACATGTATTTTGTCCGTTTTTTATACTTCGTCAGACGTTCTCGATGAGATGGTTGTGTCATGGCTATCTTTGCCACTATCATTGGAAACATTTTGTTTGTTATTGTGGCTATCGGTTGTGGCTTTGGTGTCATTAATGCTGGTATTATTATTATTGGTGCTATTGCGCGTCACTGCATGACCCGTAGTATCGTCATCTTGGGCACGCAGCGCCGCCTCTAAAGCTCGTATGCGATTCTCATGTTTAACAATAATCGCCTTCAGTTTGCGTATTTCATCGGTGATGTCGCGCAAATCTTTCTCCTAAAATTTACAATTCAAATAAATTGCTTCGCTACACTTTATGGGTATTCAAAAACTTACCGTAACTCCACTGCTAACCGGCGCTGACCCACTTGTTGCATGATTGGTAGTTGAGCCCGAACTGCTGCCCACAAGAGTAGCATTGCTGGCACTTTTTGACGTACCTGCCGCCGACTTATTAAGTATATTCGCCTTTCTATTCACCGACAACGATTTGTTGGCCGACTGCGACACGTAACCACCCTGTACAATAGAAACACGATCCTATTTAGATTTTTTTAGCAACTCTGTTCTAACCCATAATGCCATTTAACACATAACACAAAACACAACGGGCAAGCACAAACACTTGATATGTGGGTGGGTAGGCAAATAAAGGATTTATTGGTTAAAAGTTTATTTAAGGGTGAAAGCGAGATCCCTATGACCTATGAATTGCAAGCAATAACAAATTCATTTCAAAAATATATTTAAAAAGATTATTGGTATCTATATGAAATTCTCTGCATGCGAGACGGAACACTTTGAATTCATTTTTAGTTAATTATTTGAAAAACAATTTAACAACAACAGCAACAACAACAACAACAACAACAATTAATTAATTTAAGCGATCGAAAAAGACTTGTATTGTCTTCAATTTTGTATGTATTGGTTTTTTTTTTAATTATTGGAATACATGGGTTAACTTTTAATTAATAAGGAGATAGAACGGACAAGACCCATGGGACAGAAAAAAGGACATATGCAACCAGTATACAATCCAAATAGGCAGACTGACGTACACAATTAAAGAAAGTATTAGATAAGCGGGCTGAAAGTTGGACGGAAAGACACGTAGAGCAACGGTATACTTAAAAATTGATATTTCCACAATATCAAACATCAAATATAAGAATTACTACTAGGATAATATTGCATGGTTCTTGTACAGTTGTATTCCACTCAGAAAATAGTGTTGCCAGACTTTTACATTTAAAACTAATTTGGTGACCTTAATGGATACATTTTAAGGGCAATTCAAATATTCATAAAACGACATTTAGCTAGCCATCTACACTGGTGTACCGGTTTTGTATTCCAATTCTTAAGTATTTTGTATTGATGCAAAAGCTCGACATACAAAAAACTTACTTTAAGCGAAAAAGTTATAGGATCAGCATCAGTTCCTGTAATCCACGCTTCGGCGGTCACTGCAGCATCCTCTGCCAGTGTGTCCGGATACAGATCTTCTTGAAAGAGATCAGATTTACGCGGCACAGTCATCGAAATTACTTGACACAGACCGTTATTGTTAAGACGATAAAATTTGGCAATTTCGCAGGTTGTGACATCACAGCCACGCTTTGGCATCATACCAATACCACGCTGTGGATCTGGCGTTTGATACGTGTTTATATAATGTACAAAAGGAGGCTCCGGTGTAACCTGGAAATTTATAACAAAAAAAAATAAAAAATAAAAAATTTGGGAAAAATTTTCTTAACTTCACATCATCCACTTACTTCAAAATAACGTATAACAGAATCACCTTTGCCACAGAGGTAAATTAAATTCGTATCTGGATCGTACAGGGGGAACATTACACCGTTGGATGTGTCCAACTCGACCATAACGATCGGTTCACTTAGAGCATCAGGCGCTCGCAGTGAATATTGCCGTTCTGAGGAACGATTAAAGCCGGTTGTAAATATTAGACCATGACGTAGAAAAATGGCGCGAGTAGCTTTTGAGCCTTCATGACACAACGCTTCACTTTCAATATCACCGTTACGCGGATCGTAGATACGAATCTTTTTATCCTTACAGGTGGTGACCAATTTGGAGCCGTCCCAATTAAAGCAGGCGCTATAAATAATATCAGGATGAGAATCAATATGAACTAAAATCTCTCCTGTGCCCACATTCCAGATAACCACCTTTAAAATAGAAAATATTCTTTTAAGTTAACGATGATGAAAGAAACCATTTGTCACAAGTTAACCTGATTATCTGAACCTGCAGTTAATAGAACATTTAAGGCTGAGGGATGCCATAGCACTAGGCCAACGCGTCGTTGATGAAATACTAAATCGACTACAGGTTCGGTGAGGGTGCGCGACAGTCCGCCGTCAGGTATTTGCCACACCTTCACTACACAATCTTCTGAACCGGATGCTATAACATTGTCATTGTGTGGACACCAGGCTATATCCAACACGGGACCCTTATGTCCCCCAACCAACGGATGATCGGCAGCTATGCGACCCACCTTTAATATAAAATCAATAAATATCTTTCTATGGCAATGTCCAGGGTTAGGATTGTAATAAATAATTTCATTTATTTTACACCTCGCACTTGATTACTGTCTTAAGAGTTCCATTAAATCACTAACAGATTCACTAACAGATTCATATTTGCATATATTTACGTACCCAGCTAAAATATTATTTCTTAATTATACAATTCATTCTTAATTTGGCGATTGGGGAAGGAAACGAAGCAATCAACAAAAATAATTTCATAAAATAACTGTTCTCACCGAATGACTGACTGACTATTTATGGAAGTGAAGGAACATTTTATTATAAATAGAACTACAAACAAAAAATTTCTTGGTGATCATTTCATGCGTTATATTTAAAATTTTGGCCAACAGCCAATATATGAGGTAACGCGCGCAAAACCACAAAACATTAAACAAGAAAATCGAAAGCATACGTTTCCTCCTCTATGAGCCACTTATGGAAACTTTTTACCCTTTTGCCCGAACAAAATGCGTACAACAATATGATTAAAGAAAAGCTATTTAAGTACGGGCAATCATGAGTGACCAGCTATAATAGAACTTGTCCTTTAGTGGGCCATACAGACTGTTAGAACTTTTACAAAAGTTGTGGGCTTCAGTTGGACTTATTGGTAATTGGAGGAACATGTTAAAATTTTGACCGTTAACTAAGATTTTAGTAAACCATGAGAAAAGAAGTATTTTTAAGTGGAATTTTTACTCCGTGTCCTCTGTGAGACAGATAAACTACCGGCGGGCATGACGCTTGAAAGATTTTGCCCAATTTCAATACCAACCAACTGGCAAAGGCTACCAAGGCAAGTCAAATTTGCGAACGATATGTCGAATCTTACAAACGGACATACAGACACTAATTAGCTTAACTTGAAGTTTCATTCAGTACGTATATACTGCGACGGCGACTGCTCCTTCCACCTGTTTCATACTTTTTGACACAGTGACATTTAATCCCCCTGATCTTGGGGTGCGGGTGGGTATAAAAAACTTTCGTAATTACGACAAAAAGATGTAATTTTCTCACCTTATTATGTGGCAATACAATAAATGCTCCACCGCCAGCCGATTCTACTATAATGGCTAAAAATTTCGGATTTACCGCACAGAATGTCGAGTCCCAACTGCTTTTGGAAACACGTATATTATCGTAGCATTGTTCACGTTTTAAAGGTTGACCGTAAACGTGACGAAACTTCGAACTACGTACCACACGAAATGACATTTTAGCAATTGTCAATACTTGTTGTTCTTGTTGTTTAAGTTATTGTTACTTAATAATTATAGAGTTGTGGTGGTTATTATTGTCGTTTTAATTGGCACTTGGGTGTTTTTTTTTAAATTTTTTTCTTTTTAAAGATGTTTTCTATTCGTTTTTTTTTTTTTTTTTTTTTTTAGAATTTTTAATTTTTTTTTTTTTTTTCAATAATCGTTTTCACCAATCCTGTTTTTAGGATTGTTGTTATTTTTAATATTTTTTTAAAGAATTTTTGTAGCTAAAATCGTATATTGTAGTAAAGTTTGTTGTGTTTTATTATAAGGCCGCCGTTCAATTGAATTCCATAATATTTTTGAATCTTGAAATGTTTGCCGCAACCGCTTATAGCTAGAGATTCAAAAGTACTGTACGAGTATGAGAAAGATGGAAAACAGACAAAACATTATTTTAAACGATTTTTTATTTATTTATTATTTATCTATAAGTATTATTAATAGTGAGCGTGATTCACTTCCTCCTTCTTTTATCTTGATCATTGACGATGCAACTAAAACATTCGTTTCCTTATGCATCACACAGTTCCGAGGAGTCTTTTTCGAAAGAAGAAAATAAAAACAAAAACTAATATTTACAGATTTTTAAAAAATTCTTTTAATTGGGATTTGTCGTCAATCGTCAATCGTCAATCGTTTCGCTTTTTAGTTGATTAACGTTTGTGGAAGGTTTTCTTTTTCTTTTTTTTCAGATTATAATTTCAACTAAATCAGCGGTGGAGGTTCCATTATATAATTTATAACTTCCATTGCGTTTAAATGGTTTTTTGTAATTACCTTTCTAGCTAGATATGCCAGAACAAGCAATTGCGGAATGAAATCTATTCTTGGCATTCCTGCCTCGTAAATGCCCACAAAAATTATATTATACAATAACATAAATCTCAGAAGTTTAGTCGGTTCTATCCGACTATTTAATACCCTACACCACTGCATTACACAATTTATGCAAGTCGTTGTCACATAAAAGTCAATTCGTTATATGGAGAGGTGCCCCCTTCCACTTATAAATTCAAATTGAGGGCGTCGCACAAGTTTTTTTTAACAATCCTTCAAATACAAATTCATACAAATTGCGCACCGGTTTTTTATATTTTTTGTTCGTGGGCGTGGCTTTTATCCATATACCGCCCCAATATGTATTTTTGGTACATTATTTATAAATCTTTTTACTTAATAGCCATTTTGTTAATTGAGGGCGTGGCTATTCACCTATTTTGCTTATTTTAAACAGGAACTTTGCAACATGGACTCGGAACATCTTATCAATATATAAATTTTTGCCATCACGAGCGTTAAATCTAATCAGATTTTGATAATGATCGAGATTATATAAATGTTGTAGAGCTGCTCAAACCATTTTCGGGTAGTTGCATAGAGAATGACAAACTTAGTATACCCACACTATCAACTCATTTACAAAACCTCTCACACATGCTTTTTTTGTCTGCATTACATTATGATGACAATAATGATGATGATGTTAACGCTGACGAATAAATTTAAATGCTTTTACAAAATATTTGCAGATAATTTATCTCACGAATATCTGTTTGACGCTATATTTTAATTTGAAGGTTAAGAAAATTGTACATTTCTATTAAATGCAACATGTATCGTACGTACCCACATATGTTACGTTTGTGTATTTCTATGTAGAACGCCATTTATGCCATTCATTCATGAAGCTGTCACAGTGGTCTGGTCAAGCTCAAACTGCTGCCATTGAAGTCGATTGACATTAAAATTTTTTTATTTTCTTTGTATACAGAAATTTTCCAAAGACTTTGGAAAATTTGGCAAAGGCAAAATAGTGAAAATCGTCCGATTAAACTCAAAGTTGGCACCATTACACCTTATAGCAGATGGAACTAAATTGGAACCAATTTTTTGGAAAATATTCAGAATTGCAGATATTTTCTATGTAAAGATATTTTGTTGAGGTCCAAGTAATTTTTTTACTCCAATGTGAACTTTGAACTGTTGTAACATTCCCATAAATGAACGTAGAGAAAAAAGGTTTACATCGTTTTAAAGTTTACATTACATTACATTCTTAAAATCCATGTGAGTGTAGAACGGATTTCATATTCAGTCGAGATGAGCCACTTCTGTGTAATACAGTTTCCAAAGTTTCATTTTCATGGGAGTTTCAAATCATCACAGAAACCGTTGCAGTGGTTTCATTAAACTCCAACTTGCACCATTAAATTCGTTTAATCATCTACTATCGCTTGGCATCAAAATTTTGATATAAATTTTTTTCCGGAAAGTACTTTTTGCTATTCCGAAAAAAGGGCAAAAAAAGCATCCGATTGTACCCAAATTTGACACGATTAAAATTTGCCAAGTTTCATTGGAAAATATTAAGAATTATGGATTTTTTCCATGTATGATCATTTAACGATCAGAGCGCCACGTGTTGCTTTTCATTATAACAATAAAGTTGAATCGTTTCATTGTTCAGCTGTGTTGTAGGGTATTAAGCCTTCAAGCTTCTAACATTTTCACTTATTTATTAGAATCCGAAATTATTCAGGTATTTATACTTTGAGTGTAATTGTGTGTGTATGCGTTTAACGTGAATAATTCATTTCAGGGACTTTTCACATTTTATTTCCATTATTTTCATTTTGAACATTTTAATATATTCATAAAGCATTCAACGATTTTTATAGAAATGTTTGTTTTCATTATTTTCGTATTGAAGATGATTTAGGCCAATTGCGTTGTTTTACGTGTTGCTTACGTAGGAGGAAGGATGAGTAAGTTTCGAATTGAAAATACTTTTACCTCAAGGTGGTGGTTATGAAAATTATTAAATATTTGCATTAAAAATGACATTTCTGGGTTAAGAGACGAAATGGTTTTGAAACGTTTGCGCGAATGATGCGAATGATTATGGAAGATTTTTGAGTATAATTTTTATAGATAATATAGGTCAGTGCAGTTGGAGATTTCTGTCTTTCTGATTCACACTCCATCCACACATGCTCTATGTAGATACGAATAAAATTTCCTTTGCTTTGCCATTGTTACGTCATATGAAAGCAACCAGCTAGCCAGCCAGCCAATGTGACTATTGTTTCACATTGCATACCAGTTTTTCCAGTGAAGGCGTCACTCACTCACTTTGCTTAACTATGCACGATGTACGATGTACGTACCATGTGCATGCACATATAAAGTAATATCACCAGTTTTTTTGTTTTGTTATTTTTTTTTTTTTTTTGCACACGAACTTACAAAATTTATGTAACAAAAAAAAAAAAAAAAAAAAAAAACTCGCCTGTCATTCAGCCCGCAACAGGTGGTATAGTGCCATATTATGCTTCCTTTAGATGCTATTGTATTTTGTCAGACAAGAAAAAAAAACGAACAAGTGAAAATAGTCGGTCAAGCCCGACCATCAAATACCCTACACCCTTGAAATGTTTTATTTTTTTTGCACTGCTTCAAAAATTTCGCAATTCTTTATGAAATCAAAAAAAATTTATATGTGGAGCGGTTCTAAAAATAGTCCGATCCTATCTTTTTTCAAAAGGGTTTCTTTTTGGGCCAATACATATCCTTGTACCGAATTTCATCAAAATATCTCAAAAAATGCGACCTGTAGCTTGCGCACAAATTTAGATGGACAGACGGACATGGTTAAATCGATTCAGATTTTGATTCTGAATGGATCGGTATAATTGAAGGTGGGTGTGGCATTTGCTGTTTAGGAGTTACAAATATCCGCACAAACTTAATATACTCTCTTACCACAGGGTGGTATATGGTGTAGGGTATAAAAATTATTGTGAACTGTATTTGTTGCTTGGCTTATAACTAGAAAACGACTGCTCCGATTTTGGTCAAATTTTTTGCAAACGTTTGGAAATTTCTGTAGCTTTGCGGAGAACCTGAATGGATGGGCGTGGCACTGTCCATTTGCTTAGGAAATAGCATTTAAAGAATAAATACTTGTTTATTATTAAAATGGGTAATGCCACGCCCATATATTATACTTCATTTGAAAGCTGACTTAATTTATAAGCTTCCAAAAAAGGTTTGAACAAAATCCGTGCTGCCGTTCCTAAGTTATAGGACTATAAAAAATACCTATAATCAATATTTGCTTACTACGCCATTCTGGGCGTAATCTTAACGTTACTTTCTTATTCTTGTAATCTAAATGACAAATTGAATATACCTTTTATTTTATGGGTAGGGTATAAAAAGCGGAAATATACCAAAATCGTCACAAAGAGAGCTTATAAGTTGTTATGAGCTGAAGCATGTGAAATATCCCACGCATTGATTAACCGCCTCCATACTTGTATGTACCATATAAGATCATTTCCATACTGGGATATATTGCTTACCACTACATTTTAAGGTCACAAAAGAGAGACCTTTAGATTTTATTTTACAGTTCCACATAAATTTATATGAGCGATGCAACCATGTATGGAGAAGCTTAATAGTTGAGCTACAAAGTTGAAGTTTTCTTTTCTTTCTTTCGTTCCCTGATAAGACTTAGAATAATAGACTCGCTTTAAATGCAGATTTCATCTGTTGAGATATAAATAATATAATAGATGTGAAAAGTCCACGCAATTGTATATATGCCACGCCTACACTAAGAGAATTCTCTCAAAAGTACTTTTTATCTAATTTTTTCCATTCGTTCAATTATACCGATTGAATCAAAATCTGAATCGATTTAACCATGTCCGTCTGTATGTCCATGTACATTTTTACACAAGCTTTTCAAATATTTCGATGAAATTTGATACAGGTATCTGTATTGGCTCAGAAAGGAACCCTATCGGACTACTTTTAGAACCCCTTCCTAAATAAGATTCTTTTATGATGAGAGTCTTTATATGGAAAAAATGTACACTTTTTAATATTTGAAAAAATTTGGTGTAAATAATTAACTTAATATTTGGCTGTGCTAAATTTGGACCCCATCGGTCTATTTTGAGAAGTCCTTTCCACATATTTATATTTCACGAAGTAACTTATTTGGCAGTGCCTCGTATTTACTGATACCACCAAACTAATTGTAGCATAATTTAAGGAGTTAAGTTGTGTAGGATATTAAATGGTCGAGCTTGACCGACTATAACATTTTCACTTCACTACCATCAGCTGCTTTCGACTCTATATTGTCCGCGCTGTTATTTTCTTCGCTTTCCTTTTTCTTTTTCTTTTTCCCAACCAAATTAATCTTTGTTTGTTAGTTTGAATGAATGGATAACTGATTGCATTTGGTTAGACTGTGTACGCAATTTTATCTATGACCACAAATTATTTCTTTGTTTGTTCGTATCAATCTTGTTTTGCCGACTGTTTACAACAACAACAACAGCAAAAAGATCACTGTGCAAGTATGGTGTGCTCCACTACCACTGCCTTAGACACCGTGTGGCAGCTATAATCGAAAACATTTGCATTGTATCATATGATACATAAACATTGGCAGAGAGTCCGCTCCGCATATTCACCATAGCCATACGCACGCACACACACGCATACTACATAGCTGTGGTATCACTTGCGTTTCAAGTGAAAGTGGAGCGTTTTAATTTTTTCGCTTTTTGTCGCTACTTTTTTCATTATTTTCTGTTGAAATGCATTTGTTTGGGCTTGGACCAAATCGTACATGGCTAGACATTAAACAACTGAAATAATATTCCGACTACTGCCCGTGTAGTGGTAACATGTTAAGTTGGCGTTTTAAGTATTCTTATTTTATTTTATTTGTGCATATTACTATATATAGGCATGCAAGTCGTCTGGTTGTCTATCTCTGTAAACATTTGATTTTCTGTAAATGTTTTTCACATTTTTGTTTTTATGTTTCTATGCAGTAGGAGAAACATGTACTTAACGTATAAGGTGACTTAATGTGAAAAACAGTTTACAGTGAATTGCTTCTTCTTTTAATTACGTTGAACAGAACTCAGGTTACACCTCAGATACTCAACATATTTTTTTTCCATACAAATATAAAAACTTTTAAAAGCAAAAGTGGTAATTCTTGGGGCGTGGCATGTACCTTTCTGCGGCCTGTAATAATTTATACATTATAGGTTAACAAAGAAGGAAAATTTTCCGCAAAGTGTAGTTCTTTCTAAATTGTGGGAGTGTCACACCCATTTTTGAATATCGATGGAAGGGCTAAATTGATATGTAGTCGTAGCTTAATTTTTGTGGCTAATAGGGAGTCCAATTCAATTAACGTTACGACCGTGAGAGTTCGGACAAACGATACGCCTAGACCGACTCAGATTTTCCTGCTGATCAAACATATAAATACTTTGTAAGGTTTCTTGTAAAGCCCATTCCTAAGGTTATTAAACAATTAGTACATCGCCAGCAAGTTGTTGCAAATATTAATTACCTACAGAGTGATTGGAGATCGATGTCGATCCGGAATATACGCCTACATTTACATATTTGTCCATAATTTTGAAAGCGTATTAAGTCAAATTTTCCAAAAATATCAAAATTTAAACATATATGGCTGTTGAATAAGAAGCTGCACGGATGAGTTTAAAAATATTGCCTTAGACCGCTTCAAAAATCTTCATGATTGGCGAAATGGAATGATGATTTAACATGCCGCCTTTTTACTGAACTATCTCTTCTTTCTATTCAACTATAAAAAGACGCAGTAAGAATATCTACACACAACTACACACACATGCACAACACATTCATATAAGCATGAGTAAGGGTTTTATGTTTATTTTTATCGTTTTGGCATCTCTTTCTCACTCACTCTAGTTCTCTCTTGTCGCATAAATAATTGTTTAACGCACTTTTATCTGGATCATGCATGTTGAAATGCATTTGATTTGTTCCTTCTCTCACACACACATACACACACGCACGCACTTCTTCTCCCCAACGACATAGTTTAAAGAATAATGAATCTTTTGTCTCTTATCTTATAATGAATGCTACAGGATGGATTGCACAGAACAAAATTAATAATATTACAACTGATGATTCATGCTTTATATATGCCACCAGATACCATTTACAAGCATATAATTGTATATATGTAGCTGATGAAAACAAATGGACAATATGTCATTATAAAAATTCCTTTGTCAATGATATCATTTTAATAGTACAGTATTTTTTTCTTTTTCTTCAGAAACCAGACATTCTCTTATAAATTAATTTCACTTTTTTTATATTCATATTTATAGCGACATAATGACAACTTGTTGCCTTATTTTGTTACAGTTATAAACATATGCATTTCACCAAACATGCTCTTTTGTTTATTTTGCAAAAAAAAAAAAAAAAAAAAAAAAAAAAAAAAAAAAAAAAAAGCGAAAATGTAAATGAAATCAGAGCAGGCAGTGAAAAAAAAAATTTTTTTATATGAAAAAATACATGACAAAAGCGTATTTTTGTGTTCTACAATTTCTTTAGTCCGTATGCTTCTGACTTTTGTATTTTGTTTTTGCAAATAAATAACCAACACACCACATTAATAATGATGACAAAATACAGCAACAAGTTACCGAATGCAAGAATAGCGAAAGAGTAGTGGTGTGGTTTTTATTCCCTTTTTTGGGTGTTGGATTCGTATAACATACAAATTCTCTCGTTATGAATACCGGCAACAATAAGAGCAAACGAGTAAACCTATATGACAATATGAAAAACATGTCTGGTTGTACTATTCACTCTTACATAAATACTTTGTATTACTTCATATAAATTTCTATTTTGTAAAATGGAACAAGGAAAAAATAAGCAAGACAAAAGAAATTCACATTTTATATTATTACGACTAGCGCACTTACGCATCAATTTTAAATATATTCTTTCTAATTAATGATTATTTCGTCACATTTGCAAAATTTTATCAAGTGTTTATTATCTTTCTTTAATCCACTTCACAAATTTTTTTTTGACATTTGAAAAAGAAATTTGTTGCACCCCTACCTATTTTGTACTTTTAACACTTTCTATTTTTTTTCTGCTTTTTTTTTTTTAATTACTTTAATTATACCGTGCGTACCCGCTTTAGACCACATACACTTGCCGATTAAATTAATATTAAGGCAATATCACAAACTTGTGTATTTTTTTACATATCTTCTGCGGTGAAAATATTTTTAAACAGAATTACATATATAAAGTAGACGTGAGAGGAAAATAGAAGAAAACGAATATCTTTAAAGAATGAACAAGAAAAAATGTCACACTCGAACTGAGGGCAAAACAACAACTGTAATGGTTTTAGAAATGGGTAAAAAATATTAGCAGAATTTAATGGTCTGATTAGATAAAATTTATGTGCCGTATAAAATTGTAACGTACGTGACAATTAAAGGATATTAAAGCCGTATTTCACACGGATTATTAAATCGCTTTTTATTTTTTTATTATTTTTACATTTATTAATGAATATTGAGAAAGCTCACGAAAAAATTAATTTCGTTCCCGGTAAAAACGCTAAAACATTATTTGATACTTGGTTGTATTGTAAACATCACATCAAAAACAGACGTATGTGAAGTTAAAAAGTTTTAAAAAGTTTGAAAAAGTTTTAAAAAGTTATTATTCTCTGAGAGAGAGAAAAAAAAATGAGAATCCGAGGCAAAAACACTTCCCTCTATACTATAGATGGTGCTACCCGGCCACGCTTTTAACTTTTTAACTTCACGCTTTACGTATTACGTAACAGAGATCACGCGTGGCCACCTGTCTGACTGATGGTGACCAAGTGGCAATACAAATAGTTTTTTGCGTTTCTCCTCTTGCTCATATATATATGCGGTTTTACTAAAACTAAAACTACGTTGGTGTACCACAGTTATTCCAATCCGAACCCAATGTGGCAAGGTTTGAATATCAATCTTCTTCAATCTTCAATCAAACAATGATTTTAAAACTTTTCATTGCTTTTACAACTTTTAAACCGTTATTGTGACCCAATTTTTAAACAATGTTTTTAATAATTAATGAACAAATGTATACTAGTTTTTTTCAATAATAAAAATAATATTGAATAAATTTTCGTAATTTCTGGTAAAATATCATATATTTGTATAGTTTATAATTTCCGTGATATCTTTGGAAATGAAAGTCAATGCCCTTAAAACCAAAGTAAAAGAAAATATAGAACTTCTCCATAAATTTTTTTTTTCTTCACATTCTCTAGTGCTTTTAAAACTTTAGATTACAAGTACTTCGTTAAAAGCATGTGGCTTTGGCTGTTTTTTTAATTAAATCATATTAACAATACATTTTCATTGTTTTATGGTTTTAATGGTATTCCCATATGATGTTAATTAGATATGTGATATTATTTTTTTCCAATTCTTGCCACTATATAAAGTGTTGGTAAAGTTACATTTTTCAAATGAAGTGATAAAGTACCATTGTGCGTAAACATTGTTAAAAAGTTGGACGATTTATTTAAATTATGGGTTTATTCGTTTTTATATTTATGACTTTATTGTTGGAAGCATTCACTATGCCGGCGGTAGAGGTAATTTTATTTATATTTAACATTTTTAATTTATATATAAATAATTTTTCATTACAGCAGCGCCCTTTAAA
Source organism: Ornithomya chloropus (assembly GCA_963971445.1). Lineage (NCBI taxonomy): Eukaryota > Metazoa > Arthropoda > Insecta > Diptera > Hippoboscidae > Ornithomya > Ornithomya chloropus. The sequence continues at coordinate 6,488,634 of OZ020530.1, forward strand.
AAGTACTGCACCAGCTCCTATTGCTGCTGCTGATTCCAATACTGATTCATCAACTGACGACTTGACTACATCGGATACTTATGGGTTTGCTTATTATCCACAATACGCGTACTATAGCAACAATTATGATAATCCCGTCACAAACGGTTTTGGCCAGGGCACTATTATTATAGCTACCCCCATAGCTAGTCCCAATCCTGCTAATAATGCACATTTTTTTGCTCAACCTATTTACAATACTCGTTGGAATGGTGTCCCTTATGAAATGCCATCGACTAGAGTACGCTTACAGCCTAGATATGAGCAAAACAATTTAAATAAATTTGGTGGTACTTATGACAAACGTCCGACGTTTGATAAAAATCCTACAATGGCCGCTGGAAGTTATACTTTGAATGACTTGTATCAACAATATGGTCGCCGGTATCCTGGTCAAGGGTATGCATCATAAATTATCAATCATACAAATAATAATTCTATCCATGAAAGCTTGTAATTAGCTGTAGTAAAAGTACTGGCATTAAAAAATGTAGAGTTGTGAAAATCTCTAAAGAAAGCATTTTTTTTTATCATAAAACGAAAAAGAAATGAGACGAGATTTGAATATTATTTAAAAACAAGTGGACAAAAATTTATTGAGTTTCATCTAATAGCAATAAATACATGATAATAATTATAAATAATTTTTATCCGCCATATTGCTGTTGCGGTTGACCTCGTATTGACTGCCGCTTTATTTGCTGCTGTCGATACACAAATAATGGACGAAACACGATAGCTCTTCGTTGTCGCATCGGTGTCATTGTTTCCAATTGTTTACTGTTATGTTGTTTTAGAGATCGCTGTACGCGCTTATAGGGCCGAAACAAATCGGATTTTGTGACATCATGTCGGTACAGCATACTTAAAAAGTCAAAATATGGGCGTGACTTTAAACTATCCGGACTACGTAATGGCGAATTATAGCTAAGTACTGATGGAGCTTCCACTTCTATATTAAAATCTTGTTGAGCCCAACACATCAACATTACTGTTGTTGTTATTAGAAATAAGAGCGTTGAGATCTGCAAGAGATAAAGTAGAAAAGGTAAATAATTGAATACAAATACAAAGTTATGCCAGGCCAGGTTATGTGAAGTTATGTTCTGTAGATAATTATTCAAAAATTTAGTCAAATACGCGGTTTTAGGATCACAATTAGGAAATAAAGGGCCAGCTTATGCTTTATGAAGATAAATTATGTAATTTAAAGAAAAATTTCGAAAAAAAAGTCCGTCTGTACATAAAGTGTTTGAACACTTGATGTCATCTGTGTCGTTAGCGTACACGTATAGATTAAAACGTATTGTGTTGGTTTTTCGTATACAATAGAATCGCAATTGTTAAGTGATTATCCGATTTATAATGTTGGTTGTGTTGTATGTTTTATGTATAAAAATGCATTTAGCCGGCAGCATAATTCTATAATTAACTAATTAATTTGATTTATTAGGAGGGTGTGAAATTTAACGACAATCATTAATCATAAATAATTGTATACCCTACACTGTGTAAAGGGGTGTACTAAGTTTGTCATCCCGTTTGCAAAAAAAAAAAAAAAATTATTTCATTGCAACCCAAACTGTAAAATTTTCGTTGGTACTTTTATTTTATGTGGAGTTCTAATAAATAATTCAAACTTTTCTTTAATTTAGTTTCATATGAAAAGATAGTTATATGAAAAAAATTGGCAAATTTTGATAGATTTCGATGATTTCATTTCATTTCGCTGAAAAACTTGAAATATGTAAAAAATTTACTTTTTTCATCATTTTTTCGCAAAAGACAAAAATGGTACATTTTCGGAAAAAAAATTTTCTATCAAAATTTTGATGCCAATCGATTGTAATTGTTTTTAAGAATTAAATAATGCAAGTTTGAGCCTAATCAGCCTGCTGCCAGCACCTTCTGAGTTTTTCAACTTAACAAAGATTACATGAAATATACTCTTTGAAACAGACTCGCAGAAATTAATATCATTCCATGTATTATAAAAAATTCCTTATTCACTCGAATTTTCAAAGTTTTACCTTTTATAATATGTAAAAATATTTCTTCTATCGTAATTTTACGCGAAATTATAAGGATTCAAACTTTTACAATATCTTAAACCAAAACTTCGTTTGGTTCACTATAAAAATATCTACAATTCTTGATATTTTCCGATGAAATTTGACCCAACTTTGACTGCAATCGGATGATTTTTACTTTGTTGTCCATTTTTAAGGCAAAAATTGTAAGTTTCCATTGTAAGTTGTTGTAAATTTTGATGCCAGTCGATGAACAAATTCAAAGGTGTATGTTTGAGTTTTGGGACGCAGTCGCAGTAACGTATAATGTGTTTATAAGTTGTTAAAAGTGCCTGCATTTAATGTGTAGGGTATTCTAGATTAGACCTGAGTCAAATACTTGCTGAAATTGTTGTTCTATTCCTTAGCAATTGTATATGAACTACAACTACGAAATCATTAGTAGCAACAATGAACGACCTGTTTTTGTCTTATAAAATATTAGCATAATAAAAATTCAAGCAAAAAAAAAAAAAGCCAGTTTTATGAATTCTCAACCAATTATATAATAATCACAAATAAATGAGTTGTTTATGAAACCGTGCAATTACTTTAATCTGAGTTCAGTTGAAATTCTAGGTACCTGAAAAGCGACATTTGGCATAGACCGCACATTAAATACCCTATATATATATGATATATGTAAATAATGGGCGTGGCAGGTACATGATTACATCTTCAAATTGTGAATAATTATGAATCAACTTTCAAGGTTTCACGGTTTCAGCTTAAAAGAAAGTTTTTATTTTGGTAAACTGTGGGCGTGTCGATTATTCTATCCCTATTTTCCTATTTTCCACATGGTTGAATGGACTTCTCTTAAATGTTTTCATCTATTTTTGTTGCCAATAGATAATTTTTGAAGATTGGGGGCGTGGCTCTTAACTGATTTAATCCATTTTAAAAAAGAACATACTAGCTATGTTCCAGAGTTCCTTAGAATTTGCAATGGGAATGATATTGTAAGATAAAATTGTTGCTTTAGTTCGTCCTGTTTCAGTGCCACTTACCTTAAACGATGCTCCCAACATTTTGTTTACACACAAATTAATTATAATAATTTTATATAATTTCTATAAACCGATTACTTGTAATTTTGTATATTTTTATTATTATTATTATTTTTTTTTTTTTGCTAATTATTAATTATTCTTAATGGTCACTTTGTTTGACTTATTAACGTTCCTTGCATTTTTATTAATTTCACAAAATTTGTATAAATCCTTTGCTATTATGTATAATTCTCGCTTCAGCAATCTTTTTTATAGTGTTTGTTTATAATTTTTGATTTAAGGAAACAACTTGTTGTGTACTCGTTCGGCAACAATGTTAAACTGTTCCATGAGACTATTGACAAAATCATTTTTATATAAAATGTTATTAAGTAATCAACAAACAACAAATAATAAACACTTGATCACACACACACACACATACACACACACACATCAGCATGCAGACGTTTTGCTAATTTAATTTAATTTTGTTGTCAGACTTTTGTCGTGTCGCTAATATTTGAATAATAATGATGACGGCGATGGTGATGAGGGAGAAAGATAAGTTCTGGTAATTAATACATAATCCGATGACAGCTAATAAAACACTGGTTTCATTCAGTTTTGTACAGTGTATGTGTGTGTGTGTGTGTGTGTGTGCGGGTATGTGCATATTCTGTTTAAAAAAAAGTAGTGTTTAAGCTAAATAATGAATACAGAGAGGGGGTGGAAAAAATATTGATTATTCATATAATTTACATGATTATCGTGGCAGAAGAATGTCTTGCATGTGATACTTGGCAGTTACTTACTTATCTGGACGTATGATTAATACGCACATGCAAACGCAACGACTGCAAATGTTTATTATTGTTTACAGTTTCTAAGAAAAGTTTTAAATCAAGGAATTTTTAATTTGCTATCGCAAAATTAATCAATACTTTATAGTGAATTAATTAATTTTGCTATTTTGTTTTAACACAATTTGTAATAATAACAAATACCAAGCAGTTTTTGAAGCTGATCAAGAATTTATATATTTTGTATGATGTCTGACACCTACTTCTGAGTGTTGCAAATGGAAAGACAAACTTAGTGCACCTCCCAGCTTATGTGGAGGGTATAAAAATTGTTGCTAATTAATGAATAATAACCAAAGATATGCAACGTTCTTCCGAATACACTTAAAATAGGCTGAAAATGAAGAAAATCGGTCAAACAAAGAAAACTGAAAAGCATTTAATTGTTTAAGACTTTTTTCTACTATTTTTACTACAGAGAATGTACAGTTTCAAATTGACACATATTCTTTAGAAGGTTTTATTAAATGTTTCCAAGAATAGGTGCGATCGGCCATGTTCATCACTGAATTTCGAATTAATGAACTTAATGATATTTTGTTCGAGTTAGAATAGGAGAGAAAAGATATATGTAAAATGGTTAGTGCCACCACGCCCCTAGAAATTTAGATTCGTTAATTTATTTTATTTTATATTAACTTTGCTAACTGTAGTTAAAATATTGTCAACTTTAACCACAACTTTTGACACGAATACTTAAGGAAATTATCGAAATCGAAATCAATCAAATCAATTCATTTTTGAAGTCATTTTTTGTACGCTTTCTAAACAATAAAATTTTTAAGTGAAAATTTTACTCTTTACACCTTTTCCTATAATGTTTTGATTCCAATTGCAATCGTGTACATTCTTTTTCGCACCACCATCTCTTAAAAAAAAAAAGGAATGACCATGAGGAAGGCTGCATGGAGTGTGCAACAAGATTTGGGTTATATTGTTAGAGCGGAGATGCGTGAAAGAGAAGGTCACATATTGGAATCGGAGAAACTCTACGAAGAAGGCAAAAGAAAGTTGCGACAAGCTTTAAAAGATTGCACGAATACGGCCAATCAGAAATTTTATCGTAAAAAATTGAAACAATTTGAAGAAAAAACGGAATTATTTCACAAATTAATTGAAGAGTACATAGCGAATAGTCATTTGGTGGAGGAGATCCTAATACCCGAAGATAAGAGGGGGCACAGTTATGCCAAATTGTTCAAGAAATATTTCACCGATCATATTGTAGAAGCTCACATATACGAACCCATAATCGAGAAGGAGTTTCATTTCAAAAACTTGATCAGTTTTATAGAATTATTGGTGAAATCATGTCGCCATTTGGAAATTGTGCGGGTAATAACAAAACGAGATCCCCAACTCACCTCCTTACAAATCAAAGTCTTCCAAAATATCAAATCGGACTTGAATGCTGGAAATGTAAATTTCAATTATCAATTTGACAATAATTTGTTGGAGAGTCGCATCCTATTTAATAACGGTTTAGTTATTAAATCTAACCGTGGCTTGCATATTTATCAACCGAGTGCTTCCACCTACCATTTGGGGACGTGCGATTTAGATTTTTGCCATTGCCTAAAAACCGAAATTAAAATATACCGTGCAATGCCTTTCAGTCAAATTATTGATACGGAGGACAGCGAAGGCCACGAGTTCAGTGATTACGATGATGAAAAACCTTTGAGAGAGTGGAGAATTAAATAAGACATGGAATTGGAAAATTACTCAAATATTACAAAACATATAAAGGCAGCTGGAAATATTTTTATAAATATCTATAAATTTAATGAATGAATTTGATTGATTTAAAGTGAATCGAAAACGTCTTCTAATTGACCTAATCAAATTACCTCAAGAGACCTCCCCGAATAGTATTAATAGAAATTTGTTTCCCTTTTTATTATTACATAATATTTAAAATAATATAGTTTAACAGCAATATGAAAAATAACGCTTGAAAATAAAGATCACGAATAATCGAAAAAGTTTTATGATCAACTAGTAAGGCAAGTAAATTTGGCTTAGGCCAAATCTTAAATATTCTCCACATCTACAATAGTGGGCGTGAAAGGTGTATGATTACACCCACCATTACATATTAGCTTGCAAGTCCAGTTGGAACACGGTTTTTTGTAAATTGTGAGCGTCTCTGTTGTGTGGATCAGAAATTTTATGAACATCATATTACGACACTGCCTGAACGATAGCAAAAGGTCATCAATAAAAATGGACAGCATCTAATTATTCTTATATAAAATCCGCAATTGTGTAGTTGGCCAAACAAAGTAATAAACATAAATAAATATTTGTCTGTACGTCTTTAAAGATTGATTTGTTTATTTCTTCTTAAAAACTGACGTTACCACCTGTGAAGCCTAAAGCACTTTTAGGGTTTTATTTGTATTTACAAAAATGATGACAATTTCATTGCCTACCATTAGGCATTATTTATTTATTTCATATAAATTTGTTTTGGTCAGCAGTTAACTATTTCTTCGAACGATCTATTAATTTCCTTATTCTACAAGTCGTGTAGTGTTATATATATACACTCTATATATTAGTGTATACACACAACAAACACCTTTTATGTACAATTAAATATTTACTTTAACATTAAGTTCTTTTAAAAGGTATGAAAATCACACGAAAGTGTGAAAATATTCTTGGATGAGATTTCATTTCATTTTTATATAAAATATTAAATTTAAACCAAAAAATTTTAGTAGAAACATTGTATACGTCTAGTTAAGTTCTTGGTGAGGCAACATTTTAACTGGATTTAGCATGAACTTGAAGGTTTTCAACAAAAAAGAAATATTTTTAAATCCTTCAAAAACTAATGAGGCGTTTTTCTAGGCAACGAATCTTTATCTGTTGGTGGTAGGAACTGTCTTTTATTTGTCAATATTTGGCCAAGTGTCAACGCAAGATCTATCAACCAACCTGAATGATAATACTGTTTACTATACTCGTTCTAACGATCCAGTGCAACAAAATCTAGTTCAACGTTTGTCACGAGGTTATTATTATGTGGATGGAAACTCCATTGTACCGGCTGGAGCAAGACGGCAAGATTTTGAAAATTCTGCGGCATCACTTGGCTTAGTTGATCAACTAACTTATAAGCAATCGCCAGCGAAGCATAAAAAATTATTTGTACCGAATTTGTTTGGTTAAATACTATACGGTAGATTCTTTAAAATTTCTTAGCATTTAGAGATTGGACAAATAAAATTTCATTTTATTTACTAAACCTTTCAAGTAATTGTTTCTTATATGTTTTGTTTTGCGGTGTTTGATTTCATTTTTCATTCTAACACACACCCCACTCATATTGTGTAATATTACAAACAATTTGTCAGCATTCTTTGTAAATATTGGTTCTTCAGTTCTTACATGCTTGCTTGCATACCAGCGAATGCATGTGAAGTTCCTTAACCTCATTACGACTATTTCTCAGATAGAAATCTGAGACGAATGTTGCAGCATTTCTTGAGTATCCCACAAAGAGAAGACAGTTTGTCAATTGAATGCTTTTGAGCGGTTCTGCATTATCATGAAAACTTATCTTGCCTGGTAGAAATATATCACAAAGATATAAACATAGTTGTTTATATAAGCTTTCACTATCATTTTTCAATATTTATTTAATTATTTTATACCAAGATAAATATTCCATTAACGATAGTAGCAAAAGTGTGTGTACAAGAATTTCTTTTCATATTTTGTAAATGTAAAGAAAACATAATTTTACATTTCTCAAGTGTGTTGCAATTACTTGAAAGAATTTGCTGTTTATTTCTGTTGCAAGTGCCACAAATGAGAGTAAAAAGGTTCAAAGTTGAGGCACTAAGAAGTCCAACCGTTTCTAAGAGGTAGTGTCTGCGACTTCCAGTAGATGTGCAAAATTTAACTAAGACTTCACGCTGCTGAAATCCATGAGTAAACAGATGCATTTATGTGGATTTTATATGCTTCGTGAGTACGTGAGCAAACATCATATCAAACTTAGAAGACCTTTCTAAACAAAGTTAGAATATATAACTCTTATTTATTTACACAAAGTCTTTATGAACAAAATATATTTCATATAAATATTGTCAACATAAGCTTCAATAAACAAAATACATAAATAACAAGTGAGAAAACTAAATTTGGCTTAGGAAAATCTTAAATACCCTACACATCTATATACAAACGGTGGGCGTGGCAAGTATTTGAATACGCCCTCTACTAGTGTATGTATTACGCATCAGTTTCCAAGTCGAGTTTTGTGCTGAAGGCGGCTTTTTGTAAATTGTACGCCCATCTGTTATACGACCATGCCCATTTTTATCATATTGATAAATGAAATAATTATACATATATTTATCAAACTTCATAGGTAAATTTTTATGGCAGGTATTTAGATTTTTGTCGATTGTGGGCGTGTCTGCTATCAGAGCCCGCCCATTTTTGACCATCAATGGATGGGATAATTATGAATGTATCAAATTTCAAGTTCATAGCTTATATTTTGTGGCAGATATATAGATTTTTGTCAATTGTGGGCGTGGCTCTTGACCAATTTTACCCATTTTAAATACCAATCTGCAGGTAAAAACTAAAAATCTATAAAAAATTACAGCTCAATATCTCAAAATGTACGCCCTTGAGAATGCACACAACAGCCAGACGCAAGCACACACATGTCTAGATCGACTCAGTTTTTTATGCTGATCAAGAATATATATACTTTGTAGGGTGTTACAAACGAACTGACAAACTTAATATTACCCCTCATCTTATGAGGAGGGTATAATAATGAAAACTTTTGTAACGGTAAATAAAGCTTAAGAGTATTAAGGTTTTAATTTAATTGTTTATTCAAAATCTCATCTTCAAGTACAATATCACTCCTATTACATACAATGTCTACCCTTACAATCAGAACAAGAAGAAGAAATTTATTAAGTTAATATTATAAGGATTTTACATCATCGGGGTGTAAATTCATAATACAATACCTAAACAAAACAAGCGCAAGCAACAAGCGCTTTGCCCCGGCAGCATATAACACAAAACTCTGGACCACTCTCGGTTGACAGCAAACGCGTGCACATAAGCAATATTTTATATTTATTATACTCTGGTGGATGGTAAATTATGTGACGGTGAGTAGCAGCACGCATAAGTACCCGCATATAATATGTAGCTGAGTTGTAGGATAAAGAAAACCTTTTACATCGTTTGAAATCTTTTATTATTAAAATTCATGAGAATACAAGAATTTTACGAATAAAATTCGTATTCAGTTCAAATTAATCAGAGTTTTAAAAAATCATCACAAAAGTTGGCGCAACGATGTGATCCAGCTCAAACTGGCACCATTAAATGAGCCTTTCAGTGCACACATCGATTAACTCCATAAAAAAAAACGTTGAGATATGCGATGAAATAATAAAGTTATGACTAAACCAAGTGCTTTGATACCTAAATTTAAGATTTTTCAAAAAGTGGAGTTAATCAATGTGTGCACGGAACGGTTCAAATGTGTCTCATCGAATACTTGGGATTGGCATTAAAATTTTGATATAAAAATTTTTAGGAAATTCAACAAATTTTTCCCTTACTTTATATAAAATCATCCAATTTCGCTCAAACTTGTCACGATTAAGTTTTATAATAAATAAAATTCATTGACCAAGTTTCATTGGAAAATATCAAGGATTGTGGGTTTTTGCCATATAAAGATGTTTTCGTTTTTAGTTTGAACTGCTGAAAAATTGCGAAAAATGAAGCTAGAAGGAAATCTTCGACATCGCTTGAAAGCTTAAATTCTTAAAATTTATAAGACCGCAAAACTTTTAGGTGCGAGATTTATATTAAGTCCAAAAGAACCACTTTTCTGTAAAACCGTTTCAAAAGATGCTTTCCCTGGTGAGATTTTTAAGATGTATAAAAAACGTAATAAGATTTGTTTCTTACTTTTTCATTTGATGTACAGCTGGAAGAAAAAGAAATTTCTTTACCTTTTACTATAGAAACCAACTGGTAAATAACTTAAATTGGATTTAACAAAAGGACAACTTTCTCTATTTCATTTTTATTACGTGTGCAATAAAAGCAAGTACACAAAGAATAAAACAACTGGTACCATATAGCAGAAGTAAGAACGTTTTCAAAAGCCATTACATCTGCTTCTCAACCAAAGGACAGTCTGATTAAATTTGAAAATCTTAATGAACAACCATTGAAATGTGGAGTAGAGGCGGTGGTAAAAACACAAAACAATCGTTGCAAACGATTCAAATCAACATATTGTTGATATCGTAACCATTCACTACATACAAGTATGTTTAAGTTTTTACTATTGTTCTGTAGATTGTAGAGTGCTTTGTTTTTTACTTTTTGTTTTTGCTTATTTGACATTTTGTTTGGAAATATTTATATATTTATTTTCAACTTTTTGTGGGAAGTTATTATACGGAATACGAATGTTTGTTTGCTTTTTAGTTTTTAGTTTTTTATTTTGTATGTTTATATGAAATTATAAACGTAAACATATATGTTTATACACAATTCGTATTTCACGCTGAGCTTAATACGACATTTGAGCAAAAAAGAAAAAAAAATTAATTTAAATAATTACACATTATTACAGTAATGATACGATACAAAACAAAATTGATTGAAATCGATAATTTTTTTTTTTATAAATAACTCAATAGAGCAACATAAGCATTTTATTGACTTAACAAGAAACATTTTTCGGTTTTATGAATTTCAATGATAAGTGATCCAAGTCCGATTTTTCAGAATTGTCAAAGTACGAAAATATATGAAAAAGTATTCCTCAAGTTTCCTTCTTTTTAACTCAACAATTTTTGTTTTTAAAGATTTTCGAAAAATTTCATCCGATTAACTTCATAACTCGAGAGTTGTGGCCTCGTTTTTCCCCCACCTTGTATGGAATACACATTAATATTGGCCCTCACAACTGTACTATGAATTTGTATGATTTGTGTGTGTATTCACATATATTTCAGTGTGAATAATTCGTCATTGTTGCTTCATTCACATCTAAAATACATTAAAACATGTAAGAAAACTGAATTTTGGTGAGGCCAAATCTTAAATACCCTCCACATTCATAACGGTGGGTGTGACACATATATATTGCGTCCACAAATAGTGTTTGTATTACGTACTAGCGTGCAAGTCTAGTTTATCGCTGAGCATGTTTTTTTGTAAATTGTGGGCGTGTCTCCGACCATGCCCATTTTTGGTATATCGATGGATGAGCTAACCTTTAATAAGGGCACCAAATTTCAGGTTCGTAGGTCAATTTTTGTGGCAGATATGTAGATTATTGTCGATTGTGGGCGTGGCTTTTGACCGATTTTGCCCATTTTAAATATCAAACTACGTGCAAAAACTGAAAATGTCTGCATAAAATTTCATTTCAATTTCTCAAAATTTACGTCTATGAGAATCCAAACAACAGACGGACTGGATCAACTCAGTTTTTGATGCTTATCAAGAATATATATACTTTGAAACGTCTCTAACGGAATGACAACCTTAATATATCTCCCATTTTATGTGGAGTGCATAAAAAAACTATTAAAATGTCAAACGCAAAGTTTCATATTTAACTTTGATTCAATTCAAATGTATTCTGACGCGTACAGATATGGAGACATACAAGCCCACAGCACGTACTTAATGCATTGACAATAAACTGCTTTACTTTACAATTATATCAGATTCTCAATACAGACTTTTTCCATTAAATCTACCATGACTATGTAAGGGCACGTACTACCACAGAATCTCTGCTCTCATGATTAGAAATTTGGAAATCTCTATGAAAATAATTTGAACAAATTTACTAATGAACTATGACTGATGATAATCAAAATTAATTTTTGTAAATCACACATAAAAATCATATGCGGGCGTCAATTAATAACGTAAATCAATCCAACATGAACTGTTACAATAGTTTCAATAGATCTTCAAAAAGCAACAGTTTCGAAAGTTTTGATTACAGTTTCAAGAGATATTAAGGAAGAAAATGAGAGATAATTTTTAATACATATATATATATATATATATATATATATATATTTATGGGCGTGGCATTGCATTTTATGATACTTTACAATCATTACAGAAGCTATTACAGTCCTGGCCTGATTAAACTCATACTTGCACCATTGAATTCGTTGGATCAATAATTCCATCGATTGCCATCAAAATTTTGTTATAACAACTTTTCGAGATATATAGTTTGTGCCTTGTGCTTAATCGACAAAAAAGTAAAAATTTTTTCATTAAGTTTTACAGCAATTTATTTATTCGGAACATACCAAGTGGTTTTCCCATATAAAATTTTTTTGTTTGTACGCCAAGATGAGTTTTTCACTACCATACAAAGTTTGAACTGTTGTAACATTGCGAGAAATAAACGTAGACGGACCATTTTTACATCGTTTAAAAGCTTAAAGTCTTAAAATTTGTACAGAATACAAAATTTCACGTTAGTGATTCACTTTGAATCGATTTGAACCACTTTTTTCTAATATTGTTTTCTTTTCATGATAATCTCATCATAAATCCTGTTAAAATAGTCTCATCAAGCTCAAACCTGCTCCATTATATTTGTTTAAACATATTCTAGCGAATGGCATCAATATTTCGATGTAAATATTTTTTTGGAAATTCACCATATTTTTATAGCCTTGCTTTGGCCTTTGGAAAAAAATGTCTACCAATTAAACTTAAACTTGACATGATACACTCTTATACTAAGGGGAATTAGTGAGCCAACTTTCATTGGAAAATATCAACAATTGTGGAATTTTGCCATATAATGATCTTTTGTTGGTTTGCAATGCGACAGATGAAGTTAAAAGTAATAAGATTCATCAGCTATACCACAATTGGTGTAGGATATAAAAAGCTAGATAATAGACACGAGTACCATTTACATGAATTTACGCACATTAACATGGAATATATCATGTAGAGTCAATTAATAAATGTTACAAAGAGACATCCCTCGTGGTGTATGGTTTTAGTGTAAGTAAAAAAACTAAAATTGAATTGAATTGAATTGAATTACTTATAAACTAATATATCTCAATCTACCCGATATAAATGACAATACCATAGAAAACAATACCACAATAAAGCAAAACTCCTATTAAAGATTTATTAGACGGAGACTATTCTTGAGTAAATTATTCTCAAGTTTCTTAGAAATGTTGTTGTCCTCCTTGACATATTATGAATGTATTTAAATATATGATTTGTAATCTATAGAGTTGACATTTTTCTCCACATAAGATGGGGGGGTATACTGGGTTTGTCCTTTCACTTGCAATACCCAGAAGGTGGCGTCAGAGGCAGTACAAAGTATATATATTCTTGATCAGCATCAAAAACTGAGTCGATTTAGACATGTATGTCCGTGTGTCCGTGTGTCTGTCTGTTGTTGGCATTCTCACGGGCGTACATTTTGAGATATTGAGCGGAAATTTTGTACAGACACCTTTAGTTTTTGCACGTAGGTGGATAAATGGGGAAAATTGGTCACGAGCCACGCCCACAATCGACAAAAATCTACATATCTGCCACAAAAATTGACCTATGAACTTAAAATTTAGTATGCATTTCTATACTTATCCCAACCACCGATATGCCAAAAATAGGCGCGGTCAAATAATAAACACGCTCACAATTTACAAAAAACCATATTCACCATAAAACTCGACTTGTAAGCTGATACGTAATACGTACACTATTAGAGGGCGTAATCATATATTTGCCATGCCCACCTTTTGTGTGTTGATGTGAAGGGTATTTAATATTTGGCCAAAGTTAAATTTTGTTATTCGGTATATACCTCACTGCTAATAACCGTCCCGGAAAAGGGCGTGCAAACACCATTTAATTAGTTACTTTGTTCTTTCAGATAATTCGTTGTGGTTTTTGAAATGGGAAAACAAAGAAACATTCTCACTTTAGTGTAATTAACGGTTTAAAAATTTATTTCACTTGTCACGCTACATTTACGGCAAATTGGCGACATCCTTGGGGTGACAATTTGAAGTGAAACACCTTCCACTGGTTGCTTGAACGCTTTCTTTCAATGTTTTTTCGTTATTTTTTGCTGCTAGGCTACATAAACATTGTGTCTTTTAAACATAAGAACTGGAGTGAAAAATCACTAGAGTAGATGCACTCTTAAGTACTCCTTATATGTATAGATTTATATATAGATTAACAAGTGTATATATTTTAATCGAAAACTCTTGATGAATGATGTTTACCCATGATGTGCTTGTGTGTGTGTGTGTGTGTGTTTGTACGTGATCGTTATGATAGCATATTTTTTAATGTTTTTTGTTTTGTTTTGCTGCCACTTTAGAGCTGCCTGCATATCTGTCTCAATCGAACCGTAACAACATCTGTTATGAATGGAACTTTATTATCCACCACACACAATACTTTTAATACACATCTCTCTCGCTGATAGTGTTCTGGGAGTATATTTATTTTAATAGCCTGTGTAAGCATCTCTAAACAGAATTTCTGTTCATTTTTATTTACAGTCTGCAGTCTAAACACGAGTACTTGGCTCTTTTCGTTTATCAATCTGATTTGTTATGGAGCCAGTCACACAATTTTACAATCGTTTGTTTTGAGTGTCAGCTTCTCCCATATATATATATCATTACATATACCACAGGGATGAATAACAGGCATTTTAATGTAATTTACAACTGGCACCAAAGCATACAAAAATACATAATTGGCTACGTATGTATGGATGTATGTATGTATGTATGGGTGCTTTTTCATGATATTTTATCAAGCCACTCAATCATTCATTGTTCCCTGAACGAATCGCACGCGTACACCTATTATAAATGTACATAATTTTAATGCATTTTATGTTTCTTAAGAAAGTGTTGCATGCGCATGCTTGTCTTGTCGCTGCCAATAAATGAATAATCAAGTTATGTCGTATATATGTACATATGTGTGTATGCATATAACATGTCATACATATCATATAGGTGGCTTATATATGATATTACTGATATTTTTATACCCTCCTTGGTAGTGTGGAGGGCATATTAAGTTTATGCCACCATTTGGAAATGCCAAGAAAAGTGTTTGAAAACTGTATAAAGTATACTTTGATCAGCACCTTCAAGTCATAAGTGACTCTAGGCTTATCCGCTGCTGTGTCTTTTTAGTTTATGTCGATAAACGGTTTACAATCTGGCCACTCACGTATAACGTACAAATATTTAGTTGTACATAATCTATATATAAATGTGTAGGGTATTCCAAATTTGTTATTATTGTTATTTTTTGTTCATTTAATCTGCGTTTGATGCCTTTTCATAACTTTTTGCTGTTAAATTAACAGCTGTGAGCAAATTTTCTCATTATGCGTCATTTTTAAGGTTTTTTTTTTACAAAATACAGGTATTAAGCAAATTATGAAGGCTATGAAAGCGATTTAAATAAATGAAAAACCGGAAGTCCATGCATATCCAAGACATATACTTTATACACTAAGTTTCACAAAGAGGCAGCAGAGACTGTTTAAAGTAAAAAAACTGTTGGTCAGCATGAAAATCTGAATCGATCTGGCCATATCTGGCCGCTGACTATAGCAAATTTTGCAACATCAAACTTTACAAATATTTCCAAATACTGGACGTAAGTTCTTGCTTAAATTAAGTAAAATTGGCCAAGTACCACGCCCTCAAGCGATAAAAATCTCTCTATTTGCCTTAAAAATTTTACTTTAAAGTTGAAATTTGGTACAAATATCACCCATAAATGTGCCCAAAAGGGGCGGAAATGGGCCAAAAATGGGCGCATACACACTTACAATTTACTTTGCTACAGAATTCAACCTCTGAAGTAAAAAGCAGTGAAGAACTTAATAGTAATGGAAATAAGTCGTTCCTGTATTCATGCCACGCCCACTTGATACTTATACATATCTAAAGCGCATTGAAGATTTGATCCATTCAAAATAAAACGATTTTAATCAAGAGTTTGTAAGCGCTCTTTTAAACCTATTCAAGTGGCCGTTGGTGCAAGTTTTAGTTTAAATATGTAGAAATATAAGCCCATGTATTGGACATACATAATATATACTTGCATATGTGTACATATATTACAATATGTTTTATTCAATTATGATAAATGCGCTTAAGGCGTCACTCTACACGTTCAATTTATGCCAGCACGCCCACATGTATTGTGTGAGCATGTAAATATTAAATATATTTATACGTATATGTTATACGTATTAAGCCCATTAAACATCAAGTTCAAAATTATCTATATATAACACACTTATGAGCATAAATTCATCTTTGAATATATAAAAAGACAAGCAGGCACGAGTGCAGCAAACCAGCTCTTAAACACTGTCTGTCTGTCTGTCTGTCTGTCTCTTTGGTATATAACGAGAGATGGAAAGACATGAAACTGTTGATTCTTTTATGGCAGAACACAACAACTTCATAAGCACTCTTGCTTAAGTAAAATAAATATGAACAACAACAACAACAATAACAACAACTCACCAACCAACAAAAATGGGGTCAAAAAATAAGAGATTCAGTTGTTATGCCAACACTATGGTATGTGTGTAACTTATGTATGCATAAATGATATAGAAATGTTTGTTACATGTTGCATTGCTCATCCATTTCTGCACACCCGTACGTGTTTATAAATGTTGCACATGGTTTATGTTTTATTCAATATAAAAATTTTTAAAAATACTCGCGTTATCTTAGAGCATTCAAGTAAAATGTATGCTTATATGTTGTGGACGGGGTCTTAAGGCAATTTTTGAATCAAAAACCGCTTAAAAATCTCATTCATCAATTTATCAATTTTCACTTGTTGTTTACGAATGGGCGTGTCCTATGATTTTCTTAATCTAATTCCACTACTAACCTGCGTACAAAAACAACCAAAGACATTGCAAAGTTTGAAGTCCATATCTCCAATTTTGCGATTAAAAGAATGTTTACTACCAACGGACGTACAGACATGGATCGTTCCTGTTGATATTAATCGTTCGTGTTGATCAATAATAATATAGAGAATCTCTGATACTCTCTGAGTCTCTGATACCTTTTCTAGATACTACAAATGTTTTGATGAAGCGAGTATTATATATACCCTACTTCAACAAGTAAAAAAGCTGAATGTGGCCTAAAGCGAATCTGACTATCTGAAATAATCCCTTCATTCATACTTAAATTGTGGTCATGGCTTCTTGCAAAATCGTATCGAAATTGGAATTCTAAAATTTTATAATAAATATTATGTCGCTTTCTCTTCAAAATTTGTGCCTTTTTGTGACTCATAAAAAACGCCATGGCTGCCAGTAATATGTCCTACAGTATATATGTTTGTATGTATGTATATAGCGCCTGCTGTTGAACATGGCTACATGTATGGGTGTGTGTGCTAGTGGAAGGAAACTTTAAAAACCTTTGTGTTTCATGTTTTTTCTCTCATTCTTTAAAGCTTTGAAGTCAACCACACATCTGCTGCCACTTTTGCGGCATTGTTAGCAATAGTGTTGTTGTTGTTGTTGTTGTTGAATTAGCTTCTTTGATTTTTTTTCTTTTCATTCCTTGTGCGCTTATTCAGCAAGTAGCAGCTGAAAAATTACTCATTTACAAAAGTTTTAGCCAGAAAACACATTTTTTTCTGCGGTTTAACATTTGTGTTGCATCTTCTCTTATGTTTCTACCACAGAGTTAATAATTATGATACCCTTCACTTTACTTATTAGTAAATTAAGTTTGTTATTCTATTGGTTATATTTATAGAGGAAGGCGTCAGAGTCCCTACAAAGTATATAAAAGCATCAAGCATTTGCATTGATTTAGATATGTCTGTACGTCCATCTATCAGTATCTCCACAAAATTTACTTATTAAGCTGAAATTTTGTTTATTTGATATTTGTCGCTTCTATATAACGTAAGGTTACGTCCACAAACAATAAAAAATCATTCATCAGATAAAAAAATTGAGCAACAAAGTTGAAATTTGGTGCACATGGTTATATAATAATTAGTCCAGGCAGTATAAAAATGGCTGGAGTGGGATAGCAGACACGCCTCCAATTTAGAAAAAGCGAAAATTATTTATATAAATCTTCCTTAGATTTATCCAAAGATGTACAAAAAATGGGCGGGATGCTATACGCCTACAATTTCACAAAAATTTTCAATCGATTTAAGGATTTTTTTATGAATCGATTTCAGATTTTCATATTAACCGAATATTTATTTCTGCCTGGACTTAATGCCTGATATGATAGTGGAATTAGAGATGTGCAAAAATTGGGATTGAGGCTTTTTTTAAACTTTCTAGTATACAAGGCACGCCCTCATTGTACGCGTATATGTGGAGGGTATCTGAAATTTGATCTAAGCTAAAAGACAACTTTTTTCCCTTGGTTTTTATACATTCACTAATCAACACATGCACAGACGGTCCAAAAAAAACGTTATTTCCTGAATTATTTTTTTAGTGATTCTCGTTTTACACTTTTAACTGCTTTATAAATCATTAAACGTTGCGTATCAAAAAAAAAAAAAAAAAACAGAAAAAGAAAAAGAACAAGAACAAGAACAATAAAAATAAAACAAGTTTCGTCAAAATGTTTTAAGCAAAGGTCACGCCAGTACACTATCGCAAGATAGCGTACAACCGCCATCTAATAAGAAATAGTTTTCGGTTTAGGGTCGAGCTAGAGAAAGAGATTATTATCACAGCGGTTTGATTGATGTTACAAAACATAAAATAATATGTATGTGTGTGTGTGTGTGTGTACTTACATATTTTACAAAAAACTTCTTTCATATGGAGAGTGAGGTGATTGATACGATTACTTTACTACACTGCTGTTAAAGCACCCTTATTACAAATTTTACGTTATGAGGAATTTTGTGATTTATGCTGTTTTTGATTATACATGTATATATAATTGGATTATTTTGAAAGTGGCGTAAGTCCATTTTACCCAAAAACCATAAAATTCGAAAAAGAATGTGATGAAGATTGCGCTTAAAATAACTGAAGCAATATGTAGTAAACATGGACTTAAGCCACCTTCAAAATAAACATTAAACATAAACCACAATACGTTGTTGTACACACCACACCATAAATATATTATTTGTACAATTTTTACAACTTTACTTGAAATGCTCTTGAGTTGAGGCTAGTCCTAAACAGAGGTGGAAAATGAATTCAAAACAGTATATGCAGTCATACCCGACCATTATACCATTATATGTAAATCGTGGGCGTGGCAGGGACCTTATGTATCACCTAACGAATCGGAGGCGTTCCTTTTATCCAAACACACCCATTTTCGGCACATACATAGATGGATAGCTCATATTGTGAAGCTGATAGATCGTGTTTTGTGTATTGTGGGCGTGACAAAAGGCTGGATTTTACTCAATTTAAAAATCAAAATGTACGTAGACGTCGAAAATGTCCGCACGAAACTTTAAAACAATATCATGAGAGTGACAACAACAGACAGATACTCGGACCTACGGACGGACATATCTAGATTGACTCAAAGCTAGTTGCTCATTAAGAATATATACTTCATAGAATCTCTGGCGTCGTTTTCCTACTTATTTGAATATATATGAAATATTCCATTACGTTATGACATGACAAGAACCAAAGATGGAAACAACATGTATTTCGCACCACTTGCAAATTTGCATATTCACTCAATGCCATACACACACACACACACAAACGTTAGCTCTTAAGTAGCTTTGAAAAAATATACAGAAAAAAAAATATATTACAATACAAGTACATTAGGTGTGCGTGTGTGAATTAAACACTTCTTGGCCCTTTTCCAACGTGTGAAAATCTTTCTATTTTATATGCATTACGAGACATATTCACAGCTATTAGAGAAGGAAAGATACCTATTATTAAAACCAAGTAATTTAATAACAGACGAGAAGAAATATGATGGAAAAGCAGAACAATTGTGAATTGCTACTAAAAAGTTGATCAACATCAAAATGATGATGATTATACATATAAAAGTGTTGCAATTGTTGTTGTTGTTTTAACAATGAACTGATGAAGAAACCTTGTACATGCACAGATGTGAAAAGAATGAATAAGTTTGTTTTTGTACCGCAGCTGGATAATGTGCAAATACGTTGTAAAGAAGCTCCGGCTTAGATTGCGTTAAAGCAACAGCAGGCCAATATGTTTATTAGTAAATCTAGGTACGTTAGTTAGGCACTGTCGGGCAGAGTAATGAAAGTTGAACATGTTAAGAGGAAATTCAACGTGCATGATATGGAAATGTGAAACTATAATAATAACAAGGAAAAAATGAAGCAAAAAAAAACACAACAGCAAATAATCCATCAACACCCCATAACAATAATGTAGACTCTCGTTTAAATTATGAATATACCAACAACCGGCCATTATATGCTTGTATATATATACATATATACACATGTATGAATGTATATGTGACTATACAACACACCTGCGTACAATGTCTGTCCATTGTATTCCATTTCGTTGTTGTTCAACAACTCCTTTCCTACTAACTAACTGAAAGGTGGAGGGACCTGTTTCACAAGTTAACAATAAAAAGAAAAACATGCCCAAAAAAACTAAAATAAAAACAACAACAACAACAACAACAACAACAATATATAATTATTATGTATTGTGTTATTTTATATAGCACACACGAAAAAAAGTATAATTTCTGTACCCTGCAAATAATTTCTAAAAACCAAAAACATATGTCAGCACTAACAGGTAAGAAGCAAAAAGAAAACAGATTTGGCTTAGGCCAAATCTTAAATACCCTCCACATCTGTCCATACAAACGATGGGCGTGGCATGTATATGATTACGTACGCCCCCTAACAGTGTGTGTATTACGTATCAGCTTGCCAGTCGAAATGTTCCCTGCGTAAGAGTTTTGTTAATTTTGAGCGTGTCCGTTATTCGATCACGTCCATTTTCAGCACATCGATAAATAGGATAATTGTACGTATACATTTGCAAATTTCAAGTTCATAGGTCAATTTTTGTGGCCGTTAAATTTGTCCAATATTTTGTGGGCGTGGCTTTTGATTTAATAAATAACAGACAGACACACGGGCATACATGTATAGATCAACTCAGTTTTTGATGCTAATCAAGAATTTACATTGTACGGTAAGATCTCTGACGCCTTCTTTCCCATCTTATGCGGAGGAAGGGTATAAAAGTTGCTCAAGTTAATATACCACAAGTGGTGCAGGGTATAAGTAGAGATACAGAGCCTAACCTAAAAGCACAAACACTATATAATACATACATAAGCGTACGAGTGGGTGTGGAACTGTAGTAAATGCAATTGAATTGACCGGATATTTAGAACGCAGTGCTTTAGAATGTTTTAAGTTCATTGCATTATTAGACCGCCAAACATAGAAAGCTGTGTGTGTGTGTGTGTGTGTGATATAGTTTCCTACACCTCTTGTTGTTTCACCATAAGTGCAAACAGAATTCATGTTTTAGCTTAGGGAGCTAGCCACACACTACACACAATGTCACACAACGTCGACCATCTAACATAATACAACTCAGGAGTTCAGCAACCACAGCACATGTAACATTACATGGCCATTATGTTAGAGTGTTAAGAGTTTACTCCCATTATTCACTGCTCAACAATTTTTATATATAAATGTATGAGACCAGACTGTTCTGCCTGAACGCTCTTATGGGAAATTTGAAAAACTTTACTGGCTTTTCCATCGTTTATCTGTTATTCTACTGCTTTGTCCAGCCATTATAAACAAATGTTTGTTGTTGCTGTGCCATTGTTTGCAGTGTACAATCCAATTCTGAATATTCGTTCTGCTCTTAGAGCGTATAATTAATTTTTGTTTTTTTTTTTGTTTTTTTTTATTATTATTTACGACACCAAATATTCCGTTACATGTGTATGTATAACGACTTACCATAAAACCAGTTGACAGGCATTCCAAAATGTTTAATGATGGTTAACAGAGAATAATTTTTACGGAAAAAATGTTCCATTCCATGATTGCAGCATAATTGGTTTCTGAAGAAATCCTGCCCTCGTCACAATTATCACAATTCCTTTATGAACACACAACGTTACGATTGCATTTGATTTGATTTGTTGCTGAAGCATGTGGTAGAATGCGGTCTTGTGTATAATTTCTGCATACTCCATATATTCAACGCCTACTTTACTGCGAACCCTAACACTCGCTCGTGCGTATGTGCGAGCGAGGCTTACTTATTGGGTTACTAATAGAAGAAATAACCACATGTGATAAAATGCGTTGAGAGTGATATTGTGTCGTAAAAAGTTTTGTCTGATTCCAAAAATAGACACTGCGCCTGCATAACGCATACGAGGCACAAGCCGATTGGCGTCCAACTGGCATGAGAATTACAAAAAAAATTTATAAATATTTATTATTACACATTTTTATGTTACATACATTTTGACTATTATACTCGACGGTATACTAAGTTTGTCATCCCATTGGCAACACCCAGAAAGAGGCGTCAAGTATCTTACAAATTATATATATTCTTGCCTGCCATAAAATCTGAATCAATTTAGTCATGTCCGTCCGTGTGTCCGTCTGAATACACGAATTTTTGTTTGTTGTTGGCACTCTGGCTAATCGTAAATTTTCTATTGCGGTATCTGTACGCAAAGATTGATACCTAAATTGCACAAAATCGGTGCAGAGTCACGCGCAACAATATATAGAATACAGTACCCACCACGCCCAGAAGGAGGCTCTAGAGACCCAACAAAGTATTCTGAATCAATCTCTGCCTGCATGTCCGTCTATAGTGAATGTTCTATGTATCACGTAAATTGAATTTAATGTATTACGTCTTTGTCGGCAAACGTACTCAACTGTCGTATATTTTGAAATATTTTTTACTTAAAAATCACAACATGCCACGTTTTTCTTGTTTTCTTGTTTTTCTTAAATCAGCACATTTCCGCTTACTTTAATAGATTTCACACATTGTTTGTAATTGGTATTCTAACAGTTTGAACCTTCAAATGCTTTTACATGTGACCCCAATTGAATTAATGAATAGTGATGAGATTGTCAGTTTTACTGTATGACTGGGCTGCTCACCCATTATTTCGAAAATACAAATAAGTTCAAACACCTTTTGTTATAGTTTTTTCTTCATTTGTTGTTGTTGTTGTTGTTGTTGTTGTTCTTTCTCCCCATTTCGTGCGTATTTGCTGCATACGCACACTTTGTATGCGTGAGTATTTCATTTGATGATGTGATGGCCACCTAATGTATTGCACTTATTGGCGTTGTTGTATTGCATTGCATTCCATTGTAAATGAAACAGAAACTCAGTTCTTTTAAAAAACAAGTAAAAAGACTAAAAGTAGTTTAGATTGAATCTTAAGTATCCTTAAACACATCTACATGCATACAGTGGGCGTGGCAGATAGCTGATTACAAATCGTCCAAAGAAGTTATTTTTGTGAAATTCGACTGCGCCCATTTCTTGGCCCTTTGATTGGGCTAATCATAATTATATATATGTATATATGTATGTATATGCCAAGTTTCAACTTAACTGACAATTTTTTATCAATTGTGGGTGTGGCTTCCAAACAATTTCTCCCAATTTTAGAAGGACCTTTCTTGCAGAAACTAAAAATTGTTTAATGTAAATTTCAGTCCAATATTAATCAATCTGAAAGTGTAAATTGTGGTCATGTTTGTTATGCGAACCACGCCCACTTTTGGTAAATGGCTCATATAAGACTTTGCATGAAAAAACGAAAAATGTCTGTACGTCTTAAGCTAAATATATATCAAAATATGTCATAAACGTAAATGTATGTAGTTGTTGTTGTTGGATGCACAATAAACTAAGCACCCCACTATGATAAGTAGAGTGTATAAAAAGAAGTTGTTTTTTAATATTATGGCCTGCGTACAATACATAAATAGGTACAGGTATGTGTATATATTACACACAGTCATAAAAACGTATATTGAATAAAACAAAAACAACAACAATCATAAATCAGTGTTAACATTAATTGTCACCAATTTTCTCTTTACAAAGATTTCTGTTCAAAATTCTTTTAAAGCTGCTTACTCATGTACTCACGTATAGATTTGTTTGTGTGCGCTGTACAATATTCTTGACTTGCCATACTTTGAGCTCCGTTTGCCTGTACTTATATATACATATATACACACACTTAACGTATACTAATGTAAGCACTTAGTTCTACGCACTCAACGCATTTCTACTACACTTTATACTTTTACTTGCCACCATACTCACTTGAAGCTGATGGGATGGATGGCACAAAACGTCCATAAAAAACCATGATAATTAAATGTTGTTTAATTTGCGTAAAATCCAATTAATGTGGAACCCGAGCTGGTAAGAGTAAGAGTACCACTAAAAAAAAATTGAAAAAAAAAAATTGAAAAAAAAAAAAAACATTTTGCATAACATGCAGTTAGTTAAAGGAATTTATAGATGTGTACATATGTGTGTATGTGTATGAAAATTTATCATAAATTTGTACAAGATAACATACATTCTTACTTACATACAAATATACGGCGTAGTAAAAGCGTAGACCATCAAATCTATGTTAATTGTGGTTTATTGACCACTCTCGTTGTTGTTGTTGTTATTGTTGTTATTGTTGTTGTTTTATTATGACATGTAGCATTCAGTGGTGCTGACTATCAGTGTTTATTATAACGCGTGTTGTCTTAATATTTATGACATCACACATCACACATACTCGCATACAAACAGACATAACGTTTATTTATAAACGTATTTATGTCATTAATATTGGTTGTTATTGTTATTGTTATTGTTATTGTTATTGTTATTGTTGTTGTTATTATTATCATCATAATTGTGTATTATTAGAGTGCTGTGTACTCAGTTTAATTAGAGCAAATTATAAAGAAAGAAGTTCATCATTGCACAAGGTTTTGAACATTTTGATTGTTTGTGCAGATTACTGCAAGGAATACTTTTCCAGTTAATTGTTTTGTTAATTTGTTATGTTGTTGTTATTAATGTGCTTTTTAAACACTCTACCTAAAATGAAAAGTATACTAAGTTGGCTATTCCGTTTGTAACATTCAGAAGAAGAAGAAGAAGAGAAAAAAACGTTAAAGATTTCACAAAATATATATTTTTGATCTGCATCAAAATCTGAATCAATTTAGTTATGTTCGTCCGTGTGTCCCACCATTATTAGCTCACTTAGGGTCGTAAATTTTTGAGATATTTAGCTGAAATTTTTCTTTCTGTAAACATTGTTGCATAACGGTTCCTAATTAAAATGACCAAAATCAGTTGAGAGTCACGCAAAAATCTCCCTATCAGCCACAAAAATTTATGGAAAGTATGATGGTGTAATGTGGCATTAGTGTTAATATGAAATCGATGTGTTAAAGACAGGGCGGGGTCGCCCACAATTTAAGAAAGATCTCATTCGGCGTACTATCCAACTTGTTAATAAGTTGTTGGGTTTAATCAGTTAATTGCCACGCCTCCTATTTGTATATCGATGGAAAGGATAGTTAAGTTTTGGGTTGAGCTAAATTTCATTTTTATACCCTACACATAAGATGGCATCTATACCTAGTTTGTATTTCCGTTTGCAATACACGGATAAAGACTTCAGAGACTCTACATATATAGTATATACTTTATAATCTTAATCAACGTCAATATCTGAGTCAATCTAGGCACTACTTTCGTGTCTCTCTCTCTCTGTGACAGTAGTAAATTTTGAGACATTGAGCTAAAACTTTATACATATGCGTCTAGTTTCTGTACTAAATCGATAAATATATTTATCTGTTAGCAAAATGTAGCTATGAAGTTTAAAATTAGTATATTTATAGTTAGCGCATTCAACGATGCGCCTATAATGGGCATGGTCCATTAACCAACATGCTTACAATTTACAAAAAAACCACATTCAACCTAAAACTTTACTGACAAGCTGATACTTCATATCATAAACTATTTGAGAGTATAATCATGTACCTAACACGCCCCCTATTTGTATGTACATGTGCATGGTATTTAAAATTTAAGCCAATTTTAATTTTTTTTACCGATTTTCTATAAAAAAAAAGTAACAAAAAATATAAAAAAAATCGTTTATTTCTGTCCCCATTGAGAAGGTTTCATAGTCATCGCATCA
Source organism: Ornithomya chloropus (assembly GCA_963971445.1). Lineage (NCBI taxonomy): Eukaryota > Metazoa > Arthropoda > Insecta > Diptera > Hippoboscidae > Ornithomya > Ornithomya chloropus. Next base: position 6,514,934 of record OZ020530.1, read on the forward strand.
TATTACCTGTTACAAAATACGTTTTTATAGAAATAGTTGCCGTTTTTTCACGACACCTTTGGCTCTATTTTTCGTTAATATGTAGACTAGTACAGTCGTGACATACAGCATGTATATGCTTTGCAACTATAATACGTTTCGTTCCAACGTCAATTGAGACTTGTGGGTCAATGCCTTTTTCTTTCTTTTGCTGTGTTAAGTATGGCAAGAAAAAAACAATAAAAAAAATCATAACAAGAGTTGTAATGAGTACAAGTATAAATAAGTAAAACAAATTGTATTTTACACCTAACATGTATTGTACTTAAAATTGTTCTTGTTGTATTTTTCTTTAATAAATACTCAATAATTTTTTATTGGTTGAAGTGTTCTTTTCCGTATAAAGGTTCTACAGGAGAATTCTTTTAAAAATTGCATTTTATGAGAATTTTAACGGAACAAATAACTGTACAAATAAGATAACGAACGACACGAAATTCTTCATCAATTACAACAAATTGTTATAAGAAAACGTTTCTTGTTGTAAAATTAATTTTTTTAAATTGAATTGAATTGAATTGATTTGAAGTGAAAAATGTAACTTAACGAGAGAGAGAGAGAGAGAGAGAGAGACCAAATTACTTTAGTATTCAACTTCTTTCTGTATAAAACAAAATCTAGAAAAACGTGTACTTACCGCAAAACCTAACCTAGCTAAACTGAACCAACCATTGACGATGACCGCACACTATTTTGTCAATGTTTCAGCCGCACTACGGATGTAATAAAAAACGTGAACAAACCATAAAAACTACATATGCGGTGTGTGGATATGGGAATATGATTATAACTTATGAATCACATAACGTTCAAGTCTATGAATTAAAAGAAGAGAAACGTAGCAACAACAAAAAAACTGTTCTGCCACTCCTTTAGAACTTCCATTCCATCAATTTTAATTGATTTTCACATTCTACCGTAAGCAACACTTATACTGCTGGTTGTCTAATTGCCAAATGGTAATGTTTGAGAGAGTTCAAGAGAGATTGTTTTTTTTTTTTTCGTTTTTTTTATATGTTTTATGCACTCCTCCCCAAGCATGACATTCCAAATCGTACACTCATAAATATTTAATGGTTGAAAGGTATGAAATGATAGGAAATCACCATTAATGCGTTAATAATGTTCGTTCACCAAGTTGATGGAAAAGGACCTAACAAAAAAGAAGAAGACGCCAATCATTAATATTGAAAGTTTATGTTGAAAGTATGTGCGTCTGTCTGTCCCGCCGCATATTAATTGTCATCAGATTCACCTTTTGTTAATAGAACCGCTTAGAATTAACATGTAACCATGAGTGTCCGTATGTCCGTCCATCAAATCCATTTTTTTCAGCCTTTGCCATATGAACCCTCTTTAACAACAAAAACTTTTTATATGAAAAACATTATTCAGAGCATTTCAGTAATTACTAGATATCAAATTTGAACCGAATCGGTTCATTTTTGGTACCCTTCCCCATACAAAATTCTCTCATAAGTTAACCTTGGCTGTTTGAACAATTACAAGAAATATTTTACATTTTTTTTTTTAAATTGTTTCCTATTAATATTTTTACATATTTAAGATTTAAGAGGAGAGTTACTACCATATACTTCAGTACCCTTATGCTGGTAGGTGTACGCATAACATTGCATTGAATACGATCAACAACAAACCCGCATTTATATACCGCTCACTCAAATACATATTGTCGCTAATCTTTAATGCTTTCGTAATTGAAATAAACTCAAACATAAATTCATTTAAGCTGAACAGCTTGAATTTATGACCATGAACGGTTCAACAACTGACAGACACACGGATAATTAAAGTTAGATTAACACAGGTTTTAATGCTGGAGATAATTACAAATAATGTGGCAACTTTGTCTAAGAAAAAATTAATAAAACAACAAATACTATAATACCATTTTTATACCCTGCACCACCCTGTGGAAAATGGTATATTAAGTTTGTGCGGATGTTTGTAACTCCTAAACGGCAAATGCCACACCCACCTTCAATTATATCAATCGATTCATAATCAATATCTAAATCGATTTAACCATGTCCGTCTGTCCGTCTATCCTCCTGTCTGTCCATTTTTTTTTTTTTTTTTTTATTATTATATAACCATCCACTCAGGGGATGACCTCTATACGTGTAAGCACGGTGGTGGTTAGAAGGGATTAGAGGAAGGAGGATAGAGGGAGTAGTGTTTGTGTACGTTGATTTTGAAATTGCGCACACTAGGCATCGCGGGAAATACCCCTGGAGGTGGTTCCAGAGGCGAACGCCACGGTTAAAGAACGAACCGTTTCGGTAATGCGTTGTGCGATACGCCGGCAACTCCATAACGTATGGGTAAGATCGGTGAGAAAGACTGGTTGTCCTACTAAAGGGTTTCAGCGGAGGACACATCTCTTTTATCTCTCTAGAACATATGCCATAGAAGTACCTGTACATAAGCACAACACAGCTCACATTTCGTCGGTGTTGAAGTGTGTCGAGAGAGTTGGATACTTTCTCGTCTATTTTTGTGCGCAAGCTACAGGTCGTATTTATTCAAACCCACCAATCTAATTATTATGTATTTAGAGGTCTCCACTTCTATTGTATACGATACCATTGATTGCGGGACAATTCTCGTTGAACTTTGAGAACCTCAAGTGTGTATGATAATTATATACACGCGCACTTACTTTTTGCCTTACATTCTAGTACACAAACAAGTGTGCAATCAAACATTAAGATATTGTAACAGCAGGCCGCATCTAATGCATTATGAAATATGTGTGCACCTATGATGTACGTAGAAGAGCACCTTATCGTCGGAATACATACTCAGTAGAGGAATGGAATGGAATGCGTTGTAGTTAAGTAAAGGGGGCCACACTACTACATACACGGCCACTGATTGAATTAGTTTCAATTGTTTCGTTGGTTTCATGCTGTGGCGCAAATGCAATATATGGTAAGGCCACAAATTAATTAAATGAAACAGTAGCTGCATAGATGTTCGCTTGTAACTGTAGCATAACACCAACAATTTTTAATTTGTATAGAATAAAGCGAATTGTAGAAGAGTCATGCATACACGCATCTGTTCAGATTATGATATTTGAACTTCTCCAATAGGCAACAGTTACACAATAGATCACGGTTTGCGTGCAACAGTTTACATAAACTGATATGTTGTTATTGTTTAGTTGATAACTTTGCAAGGTTGAAACTATTTTAGAATCTATAGATATAGGTCGATCGAGCTCAGTCCAAGTGATTGTCTAGAAGCCTCAAAATTGCAACAACAATACAAACCTACTGCACAAAATTTTTTACTTGGACCCATAAGTCTGCTTCCTACTCATCAAACTCTGTCCATCTATCTCTTTTTAGGACTACAAGGATCGAAGCAGCAAATTTTATAATATTCTCAAATCTTCTATTGTAATAGAAGTCTTTACTTGGCAAAAAATCACAATTCTTAATACTTTTTTTTAGCAAAATTTGGTGAAGAATAGTTATTAAGCTTTATAACGGGCTGTGTCAAATATGGATCCCGTCCGACTATTTTTAGAACCACTTTCCGTATAATGATATTTCCCCAAGAGACTTATCTAGTATTTATTGACACCAATCATTTAATTGTAGCATAATTTGTACATTATTGAGCATTATTGTTATTGTTGCATCCGTTTATAATCTATTGCCCTTGCTCTCGATTTCAGATTTACAGTTTAAGAGGTTTTATGTTTAATTCTTGTAGAGTCCGGGCATTAAAAATTGCGTTTTGGAACACCCAATAGCTGATATTATACATATTCAGCCAATTCTTCTTCTTATCTACATATTAAATTTAGATAAGAAGCGCGCTTCGTTGTCCATCCGTTCTTACCAAACTTTCTCTATAACAAAATGTTTAACATTGCAGAAGCTTTGTTTTCTTTTCTTTTTTATTATTATATTTTGTAAATTGTACAAATAGAATTAATTTATTTATATACTTAAATTAAATTATTTGTATTTTTTTTCCTTTTAGTTCATGATTATTATTATTTTTTTTTTTTTTTTATATATATTTTAGTTAATACTAAGTTTCATAATAAAAAAAATTGTAATTGTAAAAAAATAAATTTTGTTTCTTACTTTTTGTATCACAAAAAGAAAATTAATAAAAAAAATTATGAAAAATTAAAAAAAAAATAAACGTAAACAACCTAAAAAACTTAACTAACACGAAATTAAAAAAAAAATTATATTATAAATACTTGTTTGTATGTAAGAAAAATGACAAAATTAAATTTTTGTAAAATAATTTTTTTTTATTAGAAATGAATAAAAATAAATTTAAAATGCAATCGTTCTGGTTGTTGTTCTTTCCTTCGGTTCGTTCTTACTCGTTATTACAGGCAAAGGCGGTTAAGTTAAGACTAAATTTGTCAAATAAATTCTTCAAAGGACAACTCGAAATACTAAATATTTTAAAATCTAATGCCCGCCTCTTTAATTGTATTCCTATAAATTGCTTACAATTAGTACTCAAATTGTAATAATTAATATTCGAATACTAAAAATTGAAAAGATATTCAATCAATCAATCGTTTACTGGCATAACTGACAAAATTATTATACCTTGGTCTAGACTATATTAAAGCGCTATATATCGTAAGTGTATATATGTGCTCCTTCCTAATCATTAAGTGAAATACATGTATGATGTACTGGATTGGAAGAGAAGGAGTACGAATCCCTGCTTTATCCGCACACTACTATGTAAAAAAAAGTTGACTCTGACATATTTATTCGAAATTTGAAATTCGAACATTTTTATTCTTACAATTTGTACTAAATTTAGAACTTTTTCCAGCTAAACTCTTTCAAATTAGTTCGAAAGTACTTTAATACTAAATATTTGTTCCACAATATTTCTTTTTTAATCCAACACTTGCCAAAAATGAAATTTTAAACGTAGTACTGAAAAACTAATTCGAACTTTCTAGCGAAACACCGTTAAATTGCAGTAAACAACTATACCGTTAACTTTTTATACAAGAGATCAAAATTCTTAGTAACGTCTCTTTACTTTTTGTTCATAGTAGTGGGTACAGTATAATGGATTTGGGATGTCAATATCTGATATAACAATAATTTATCCTCTTATTTTTCATTACAATAAAAATAAATACTTGCTCATCTGGTCCTTTTGCAAAGAAAAAACGAAATTAAAATCGAAAGTAAAAAATAAACTAAATAGACCAGGTCGATATGTCTTTGTGATAATGGAAATAGTTGAAAAAAAGTCCTAATCTATATCAAGTCTTTTTTGTTGCAATACACTCTTTCAGCTAGACCGGATCAGTCTATGAAAGGAAGTAATTAGCTGCTGCGCCAGTGCTGCACATCTAAAAAAAGTGTTTAAATGCGCCAACCTTGATCATCATCCACATTGGAATCGGTATCTGATTCTTCACCATACATGTCCGCCAATTTGCGAAAGCGTGGTCCAAAATTGGACAAATAATCGAAATTTAGATCACCATCATCGGTGCACGAGGCTAAACTGGACAGACTGCCATCCGAGTTGCCGTCCCCTTCGTAGGCATAATGGCGTACATCATCGATAGGAAAAGCGCCAATTTCACGATCACAGCTTTCTTTCTTATCACCCAGAAAACCCCCGATATCGGGTATTTCAACGGGCGCTTGGTTGGCGTGCAAAGTGTGAGGATCTTTATATAAAGGTTCCCCATAATAGGACTGAGTTGTCCGCAGAACATTTAAATCATAATCAGTATCCCGTTCACCACCTCCCTCATCCTCATAGTTGATAATAGTCTCTCGGATGTCGTCAATGTCATTTTCGTGCCAACCATTCTTTTGCTTCTTCTGCACCACCACCGCCAACAATATTATCAGCAACAAAGCGATGCACGTGATAATGGCAATAATAAAATTACGATCTATACCGAAACTTACTGCCACTGCAACTGCTCGTTGGCATCCCGAATCTATATTGCGAGATACTTGAGGTGTTCCTAAATTATATGTACGATTGTTGATGCGAAGGTTGCGTATACAACCGAAAAAGCCCTGTTGGCCAGGTACGTAAGTCCAATTCATCTGTTGGCCCAATTGTGTCAAATCCACCGAAGTGCCACCCAATTGCAGAGGAGCGTTAACATTCAGAAATTCATTGGGGCCTTGCGGCGCACCCAAACTCATGCAAGTAGATAAACGGCAATGGTCCACCGTCATTTCAATGCTGGATTTTTGCAAAAGCACATCCAATTGATACGAACGGCCCACCTGCAGTTGAATATGTTGATGTTCAATGCGTACGCTTCCGGAACCATAGTCTACCGTTAATACGGGATACCCCTTAACCAGCTCTAAGGCCAGAAAGTCCGTTATCGGTAATAAAGGGTTATAATTTAAAGGACCCAAATACATAATCAAGCCTTGATCCGTTTGCGGAGCAATCTCTACACTTATATTGGTCTTATCACAGGAGGATATGGGTTCATAGAATGCATAACCACTGCCATAAAAGCCCACTGATTCGAGTTCACAATGGGGCCCCGTGAAGCCTTCAATGCAATCGCAAGAATCATCTTCACCCAATCTAATAGTTCCACCGTTCAAACATTCTGTGCGATGGGTCACCTCGCACATGCATTGCGCTTCAATAAAAGCGTTCACTCCCACAAATGAGGTAGTGTTAGAGTATATCATATAAGGCACAGAGGATTTGTGCAGAGTATTCATGCACGATGACTCACATTTATACTTTTCAATCAAACACTCATCAATGTTTACCATTAAGATCTGCAAACCCAATTCATCTTCCAGTTGATATTGATGTTGTGCAACCATACCATTTAACTTTTCCGGGACATAGTATGGGGAGCCATGCGCTGAATAACGCACATCCAAAGTATTGTTGGCATTTTGTAGTACTGTAAATACATCAACATTCTCTACCGACGTATTGAACAGTCTAGCTAAATATGACTGTAAACGATCTTTCAATGACAACACTTCTTCGCCACCTTGAGCATCGCGTGGCACACTAATAAAGCTTTCCTTGGTTACATTAAAGAAACGAATACTGCCACTTTTATCCACCGCTTCTTCGGGTAGTTCATGTACCACCACAGTAACATCAGCATCCACCGAATGGCGTGGTATAAATATGGACTCTTCCACCACAACAAATTCTAGCGTATATTCACCGGCGGGTGTACCCTCCATGATTGTAATCATACCAGAACTAGGATTCAACCTAAAATAATCATGCGGTATACCTCTAGTCCAGCTAAAAGTTTTATCATCCAGGTCCCAATCATCTAAATCGTCCACAAAGACACGTCCAATTTCTGTATCGGGAGCTTCACCTTTGTAATTATAAAAAGTGATGCGCGAGGATCCTTCACTCATAGCATTATCGTTTACATCCCCAATTATTAGATGCAGAATACTAACTGAACTTTGTCGCGGCTGACCTGAGTCGGTAATGCGTATGCGTATATAGTATTCTTTCTGTTCTTCCCGGTCAAATTGCACATTAGCGAATAGGTAATCATTATCTATACTAAATTTCGTCTTAATATCCGCCGACGACTCAACGTCAATACCGAATGTGTAGGGGGGACCATTTTGCGGTTCATCATAATCATCGGCTTGAAGTTGTACCACCTGCCCTGGATTGCGGTTTTCTTGCCATATTACAGGCATCTTATTTACCAGAAACGGTGCATTATCGTTGATGTCTTGAAGACTTATAATAACAGGTGCTACTGATCTCAAACCGCTACCGTCTTCATCAACGGCTGCTATTAAAATCTGCCAATTTTTATGGCCATTCGGCAGATCACGATCCAATGGTTCTATCAATTTCAAACAGCCCTTTTCATCAATGCTCAGCAATTTTTTATGCTCGTCCTTCACCACAAAATACTTGATATGTTGATCGCCTGAGCGATCCTTAATGTCGGGATCGTAAGCTTCAATATTCAGTATACAATATTCGAATAAAGTTTCTTCAGGTATCGTTTTGGTGTAGCTTTCCTTAAAAACCGGCGGATTGTCATTGACGTCGCCTATTTTTATGGTAACAGTAGCAAAATCATCGAAAATACCATCAAAAGCTCGAATTTTTAACACATATTCGGTTATATTCTCGTAATCCAAACGAGAATTGACACTTATCTTTCCAGTTTGTTCATTAATTTTAAATGCATTTCCTAGATTACCATTTTCTATAGTGTAGCGAATCTGAGAAGCATTATCCTCATCTTCGGCGGTCACTTCTATAACATCATAATTAATGTTTGCATCCTCGAGCAATTTGTCTGCCACATATTCAGACATTTGAAAGTGAGGCTTGTGATCATTCTTATCGGCGATTTCAATGCGAAACACCTGTTGTCCCCGATTCGGTTCGCCGTTATTGAATAAACTGGAAGGAGAATTGTCACTGGCTATAACCATAACATTGTAAAAATCGCGTTCTTCCCGATCGAAAGTGGTAAGGGCTGTAATGTTGCCAGTGTGGGAATCAATAGCAAAATATTCCCGATTGTCGGCCAATTCAAAGCTAACAATATTATGAGCTTCTGTAGCGTCCATATCAAAGGCTCGCACCTGCATGACGGGTGTTCCGGCCGGCTCATTTTCTAAAATAGTGCCCGACTTCACCTCCGTAAAATATGGTATATTATCATTAACATCTTCAACTTTAATTTTAATGTAATGCTCTACCGACAAATCGTACTTATTGCGAGCACTCATCGTTAACGTGTAATCCGTAATGGCCTCATAGTCCAAACCTTTTCCCAATCGTATCTCCACCGTATTGCCAATTTGATTCGCCACAAATGTTTTCTTACTATTTGTTTGTTCCGTACGTCCCGTAATCAATTCAAATAACACTTCCGGTTGATTGGGCACATTTGAAACGGCCGTTAGAGTGGCAATGGGTTTGGAATATTCCATAAAGTCCTCTTTTAAATACACCAAATCGTCAACGGGTTCCTTGAAAGAAGGCGGTTTCTTTGAAGACTCCACCACACGTATTTTCACCTCAATTTGAGCATCTTGGGGAGGGTCTTGCACTATATTATAAGCTCGCACGGTTATGGTATAATATTGACCAGGCCGCTTGTCTATAGGACGGTTCAGATGCACAATGCCAGCTGCCTTATCAATACGAAAGTAAACATGATCACGCTCGTTCAATATTTCATATTCAATTAAGCTATTGTTGCCATCATCCAAATCATTAGCACTAATACGCATAACGACGGCATTGGGCTGCAATTAGAATTAGACGAAACAAATAAACAAAAATGACGTTGAAGAGGATTTTATATAAAGGGTTGAGCTTCGCGAAGACCGTTTCACTTACAGTTTTTATAATCAACACACTTATTATGCACATAATCTTACAGTCACTTTTAATGGTTTAGCAAATGGATTGAGGAGGAAAGATTGCAGCAAGCAGGTCAATACTTTCGCACTTGACTAACTTCTACTAAAAGAGCTCTTTAAGGGTAAATGGCAATAAATTAAATTATTAGCGAACAACACGAGAGAGACGAAAAACGGTTATTTAAAGAAGAATTAAAAGCTTTCAAGGTGAGTCACTGCCCGTCCTACTTTTACTTATTTCTTTCTTAAAATAATGTGAAGGTATGGTAACTAACTGGTCACCCTGTTGTGGATACATATGGTTAATAGCGTCCCGACAAGAAAGTTGGGTTTTTAAAAGGCACTGAACATATGAACGAAGGGCTTGAAACGCTGTTCTACGGTGCGCAATATTTACAGTGGAGTACACCTAATTAGAAACTATTTAAGCAAACAATGAACCATCACTTTCTAATGCCATTTGTACAGCTAGCTAGCTTGCCGTTCACACAAGCAAAATAACATCAAAATAAAATAAAATAAAAAATCACTCATTTTTAAGCACGTGCTCCATAAATTTCTTTACATTTTGTGTGCGTATTATTTAAGTAGCAGTAATCCAAGAGCCCACTAAATAAATAATAACACACATCGGTACAAAGGCACTCACCTGAATATCTTCGGACATGGACTCGTCATAACGTGCTTTATTAAACACGGGCGGATTGTCGTTAATATCCTCAATGGTAACCAGAAAGGTGCAAACATCATCTAGAGGTGGTCGGCCATTATCAGTAGCTTGAACGGTTACGTACAGAGCCTTTTCATGTATGGGCTCATCACGATCGAAGGTATGTTCGGTGACAATGACACCGGTGGACGGATTTATGCGAAACTTTGGCCTTTCGGTAGCCGATTGAGCCAGACTGTACTTAATTTCCTGGCCCGGATCGGGATCTTCAGCTTCCACTGTAATCACATACGTATTGCCTGGTTGTTCCTCTTTTACGGACGGCTTATAACCGGCACAATTTTTAAAGGCCGGCTTACGATTATCAACCGAATATAAAATCTCATTGGAACTTATAATGTTGGAGTGTGTTTGTCCGAAATAAACGGCAGCATTACCGCTACGGGCTGCCGGCAAACCTGAGTATAAGGCACTACTTGTCATTTCTGGCGCACGTTTCCACCGGGTCGCCGCAGTTTGTCTTGCATGGTGTTCTGATGTGAAACGATCAAACACGTTAACCTCATCTAAATGGGAGTGCTGTGGAGTTAAACTTGCTATCTGTGCGCCACATAGGCAAAATAATAACAATAATAAACGTTTGGCGATGGTTGGTCGTGATAGATTAATTCCTGCTGTTCCTGCCACTACTGACGATAATATTATCTTTGATAAAATGAAAGATATTTTATTATGCGGACAACATTGCTTTTGTTGAAACATGTTTGTGTGATATTGCTGGTGTTGTTGCTGTTGTTTAAATAACTGTTGCTGCTCATTTGATTGGCAATCGGTGCACCTATAAAATATATTTTGTATTTTACTTTTACATCGAGCTGAAAAATCAGAAATAAATTGTTGTTGTTTCTGTTGTTGTTGTTGTTGTTGTTGTTTTTGTCCTTTGCATAAAGAACTGGTTACCCGTAACATTGTATTGCATGAAACACTTGTTTCGATCTTGAATTGAATGCAGTTTTCTTATATTCTATACTTTACCTAACAAACATTATCACAAATATATATCCAAGTATATTGTGTTTGTAGGAGATAAATGAATTACGACCAGGTGGGTCAGTTTCATTAAAAACTAAAAAAATCAATCAAAGGGACTCTACCGCGCTGACTTATTTAACACATTTCACATGAGTCACACTACATTAAAGCATTCTTTTAATTTATTACCATTTACTTTTCTAATCTATTACTATTATCTGTTTTGTTTTCTTTTTGATTATGATTAACACTGAATTTCTTTTACCACCTTCCACTTCAGTGTTTGAGTTGTTTTACTTGTTTGTCATACAAAAGAATTCCTATTTGGCGACGTCATCAAACTTTAGTCATGGCGACCGTTAGCAAACAAAATGCGTACATTTTGTATTCAATCGTGCTTCTGTTTGTTATAATAAAACTAAATTGAACACGTTTATTGCAACAATCACTTTTTCTCAATTCGCATTTACTATTATTTAACAATATCAACTTAATTCCTTATTCGTTACTTTTAAAGTGGAGAGTTTTCAGTTACATACGCTAGCAACGCGTGTTATTTTTGTACACTATTCCGGAGTTTTTTTTTTTTTTTTATTTTTATTTTTTTCTATTACAAAGCCAAACGGCTTGTTTAACTTTTTTTTTTATATTTAAATTCTTGTTCTATCGTTTACAATTTATAGTCAACACTTATTATTTAATTTTTAGTTATCGGCGTTTTCGTTTCGTTAAGTTATCAGCAATTCTTTAAACAAAGCAGGTAAAATAGCTAAATCCAGGTAAAAATAGTGGTTATTTAAATGTAACTGTAGTAGTGTTACACACAGATTATACGAAAGTAACCACAAATGCACACACAAACATGTTTAAGCGCATGAATAAGTGCGCGCCTCGCTTAATGCTGTTATTTGCTGCAATACTGTTTAATTTACTCGTTAACTCCTAATGTACGGTTTACAAAGCACGTCCATTCATGTATTAGTGAAAAAATGAAAAAATGAAAAAATTCTTCAAATGAATTATATTATTACCACTTCTTTGCAATTATCTTTTGATATATTCATAATTTCTTTCAATGACTATTCCTTTACTTTGCTGCATATTAAATCAACGATTATACACAACAAAATTTCTCTTTTTTTTTTTTTTTTCTATCGATCACGTTCTATTCATTACACGCGTAACTTACATTAAGCGAACCGACAACTACAAGCACTGAACTCCAACTAATAGAAATGAAAGAGAAATTGTTGTACGAAGCAGTACTTGTGGATTTTGCTTTAAACACCCTATTATTAAAGTGGTTTTTTTTCTATTTTAGTTTATTCAAAAAGCAAATGAAAAAATAAAGAAGCTCTAAGTAAATGGTTGTGAACTGAGCTACAGTCATTTTCAAACACAGGGTGAGATAAATGAATTTTCTAAATAGCATTGCCACACTACAATTTTTGTTCACGATAAATATTCTCAAAAAAAAAAAAAAAAAGCTGCCTTGCACAAAAGTGATTTACGAATAATTTTGTTATTAAAAGTAATTTATTAATTAATTTTTTTGTGGTAATATATGTTTGTATTCTTAATTTTTCTTAATTATTCTTAATTTTTATTAATTGAACTTGAATGTTACTGTTGTGAAATTGATGCCTTTGTTCACTTTTATTTTTATATTAATTATTATATTTTATTTAAATTATAAAAAATATTCATTCGGAGGCAATGAATAATTGATGTTTTAGTAAATTTTTTACATACATAATAACAAAGAAAAACTCTATTACTATGTCAAAAATCAAACATATTTAAATATACAAAAGTATAAAATATAAAATATAAAGAATAAAGTACCCCACACTATTATTACGGGGCCCTATAAAGGTTTATACACGCTATACATATATTTAGGATATTCTTTCTCTTTTCTTTCCTATTTCCATTAAAATTGGATAGTAAAATACTATTTATATTTATATACACGTTGGTTTGTTAAACATAATATTAGAAACTAAAATTATAGGAAAATAATTACTAGATGTACACGTACTTACTCCAACTGGAAGTACTTTAAGGGGAAAATTATAATGATTTTGTATGTTTTCTATTAAATGAAGCTGGCTTTCTTTACACTTTTCGATTCTGGAACAGATTCCTCATCAACTTCATTGTTATGGTTGTTGTTGTTGTTGTTGTTATTGTTGGTGCTGTTGCCACTGCTGCTATTTTGTATTTTGCAATAATTATTGATAGCGTTGATGATTTTTCAGTATTTGTTATGTTGAGCCAGCAGCTGCATATCAGTTAAATATTTTATAATATGAACCTTGGCCTCGGCTTTCTGACGTACACCCAAAGTGTTTAGCATATCAGTTACCACCATACCGAAGGATTGATCTTCTGCACTAACACCTTGATTGATGGAATTCTGAAAAATCTTTATGGATCCAAGCATATTATCATTGTGATGTTGCTGTTGTTGTTGTTGCTGCTGCTGTTGTTGCTGATCCTCTTCAACTGGTCGTTCCCGTTTCAAGGCGGGTTCATAATAGTAGGTCTTTTGGTCTTTTAAGGTATTGCCCGTAGTCAGCTGTGTATCGCCCGTAACAACAATGGCTGCAGAAAAAGTTATTAATAAGAAAGAAAGAAAGAGACAAAAAATACCAACAACAGCAATTCATAATTATCAATTATTTGTTTGTTTACGAATGAATATATATTATATCCTACCATGGGGATGGGCAAGTGCTTGGGTTGTTATTGTGGCGCTGCCATTAAATGGTGTCGTAAATATATCAACAACTTGTTGTTGAGTGGTTTGTTGATGATGATTTTGTGGTGCTGCTTCCACTTGTGCCGTTACTGTATTGGTGGTGGCTTGTGTCGGTATAGATGCTGCTGCGTTTACTTTACCCAACAGAGATTCGCGATATTGCCTGAAATGTCAACAACAGTGATACATTGTTATTATTGTTATTGTTATTAACCCACCTTATAGAATCCATTAGAAATGACATTTGCTTGAAATAGCGCCATCTTGAGTCTTGACTGATCTTTAACTCTCGGGCGAATTTATCACGTAAACTCTTCCAACGTTTAGTACACTTTTGTTCTAAAAAAATTCATTTATATAAAAGAAAAGAAGTTAAATTTATTAAAATAAAATCGAAATGTTTATGAAATCAAAAAAAAAAAAAAAAATTTTTTTTATATGGGAATAGGTTCTAAAAATGGTTCGATCCTATCCATTTTTAATAGGATTCTCCTTTGGGCCAATAAATGTCCTTGTACCAAATTTCATTAAAATATCTCAAAAAATGCGACCTGTAGCTTGCGCACAAATTTAGATGGACAGACGGACATGGTTAAATCGATTCAGATTTTGATTCTGAATCGATCGGTATAATTGAAGGTGGGTGTGGCATTTGCCGTTTAGGAGTTACAAACATCCACACAAACTTAATATACCCTTTTCTACAGGGTGGTGCAGGGTATAAATAGAAGGGATACTGTTCTGATTAGAATACATTTACCGTCATATTTGATAGTTGATTGTAAATTTCCCGCTTAATTCTCCTACTCTTAACATCGTCACACCGTATGTTACGCGTACTCATGGGTCAATTGTACTGTAATTACGCGAAGCTACTCTTCATTTTTTGGTAATAGTAATAAAAAGTAATATGTGAGCGTGTGTGTTATACAATACCGAGCATTTTCGATAATTATCATAACATATGATCAAACTTCAACTAAAGAAGTCAATTTTTTCTAAACGTTACAGAAACAGTACAAGAACAAGATAAACTTTAGTTTACGAAGATTTGGTTTATTTATTAAATTTTTAGAGTATTGCAAACGGAATGAGAAACTTAGTATACTCTCAATCCGAAACGAATATTATAAAAAAAGAGAGAGAGAGAGAGTATCAGCACGTGTTTTACGAGTAATATAACGAATGGCATACGTTAAGTAACGTCGGTTACTTGTCACACACACACACACACACACACACACACACACACAACACGTTTATACCCCATAGCACCAACGACGACGACAGCCGTGTCGTACAGCAAAAGTACAGCTGCGTAAATGAGAGGCCAACGACGATTGTAATATCAACGAATACGAACACAATACATCAAAGCACTCACACTCATGCGGTGTTGTGTGTTGCAAATATGACAAAGAAGAAAGAGAGAGAGAGAGAGAGATAAAATACATTTATGTCGAAGTCTCTGGCTACTGTGACTATAAGATGTCGGTTCGGTCGGCTGTGAAACTATAAACCTCTGCCACCACCACCAACCCGTTCTGCAGTACAGTTTTTAACAATGTACTCACATAAACACACACACCGAAAGTCACCGAAAGAGCTACAAGCTCTCGCGTTTACACAAAGTTAATCAGCTAGTCAGAAAAATAAGCAAATATGTACACACGCGCGCATACACATTCGCATAATTTTCATATCTTGCTTTTGCGCTTTTATTTTCCTCCCGACTTTTCAATACATATATGCTAAAAGATATGTATTTTCAAGCATACAGTCGCTCGGTGTGATTGTGCACAGATGCGGACAATGTTCTTGTTTTCAGTATATGTACATATGTTTGTGTACATCAATGAACATTGTGCCAGATATTTAAAAAAATATTAAATGATGTTGGTGTGTTGTGTAATATGTATTATTATTACAACAACAATAATAATAATAACAGAGTTGTCTCATTACTTGTTTCAATATTGCATTTTTATTAGAGTAACGGTAGGTGGGGTGGTGTGTGATGGTGTTGGAAAGGAAGGGAAGAGTCGGTATGCAAAAAAAAAACTGCTCGTTTGTTTAATCGATTAAAAAACATTCACTTGCATGCATATAGAGATGGTTGGTGTAATACACACACAGCCACGCACATAACGCTCAATGTTAATGAACGAGTAATTTAATAATTAACTAAATACAGGGAAGTTACTGTGCGCACATCATCTACCACGACGCTAATGTCGTGCATCCTTTACGTTGTGTCGCATGAAGGGAAGGGCTATAAATTTAGAATTAACAAAACATTTGTATGCCTATAACGAGTTATACACACATGCATTCCATGAATTTTCCATATATATATATATATATGAAAAAAGGCAGTTATTGTCATCATTGGATTAAATACATACCTGGCACACCCAAAGATTCGGCAATTTGTTTCCACGTTTGAGCTTTTCTAACGAAATGCTTGTAATTGAAGTGGGAACGATCATAGATGACTGGATTCATTTTCACCGCTTCAATTAAATTCAAGTCGAATTGCTGCTCCAGAGCAGGATCCATTTTTGTATCCATTTCGCTTATTTTGTTTGCGTGTTTGTTAAAAACGCCGCCTGTTCTCGCAAGTGTTTGTGTTTGTTGTATTGTTGAATATTACACAGTAGTGTAGGTGCCCTACCAACACCACTACACCACCTCACTACACTACGCTACAGTACTCTACCACCTCTTTCTGATAAGAAAAATTGTTATATTCCGGCGCTGGACGGTTTTTTTTTTGTTGTTTTGTTGTTTTTTTATTTTCTTTTATTTAGTGTTTTGCTTGTAAAAATCTCTACAACGTCAACGACGGATTTTATTTGTTGCTGAAAAATGATTAGAAATGATGGCACTGCTACTGCTACTGCACAGTGACTTTTTCTTTGTTCGGGATATTACATATGCATGTGTGTGTGTGTGTGTGTGTGTGTGTGTGTGTGTGTGTGGTATAGTTTGTGTGCGTTTTTTTTTTTTTTTTTTTTTTTAAAGAAACTGTGTTCCAATTGTGTAAAAGGAAAAAACAACAGATTTTTATTATTTTCTTCCTTTTTTTATTTCTATATAAATTCTACTACCTACTTCAAAGCACACACAGAGGCTACACGACGAGTACGTAAACGACGACGTGGACGCGAAGTAACTGAAAACTGAAAATGAAAAGTTCACTTCCAAATAATCGGCTGCTACAGTACAGTGACGTCGTCCCTATATGAATGCAAGCAACAAAACTTGCTCGTTCTCTCTTTGCATATATATCTCTCTCTCTGATTCAGTCATTTGCCAGAGACTTGCAAACACATATAAAAACGAATTCTTGTACGCATTCACTTGCGCGCGTTTAATTTTAATACAAATAAGTAGAGTGTGTGTGTGTGTGTGGGTGTGGGTGTGGGTGTGGGTGTAATAATTGGAATTATAGTTTATTTTGCGAAGAGATGTGAGAGGGAATGAAAGGTAAGCAAATTACTGTTAATTTAACTCGCATAACATAAAATTTTACGGTTTTTGCGTAACTCTTGTTTCTTTAGTTCGTTTCTTATAATTCATGTTTATACCGCTCTACCAAAGTGCTAAAGTTGATAAATGAATGCACTCAACAGGGGGCGTTTTAGTACTCTCAATACCGCTAGGGCTACTCACTCGTGCTACTAAATGCAATGTCTGTTTAACTGTTCTTTAATTTTTTGGGAATTACAAAATAAATCTGGCAACTTTGAAAATAACAAAGCGTTCTGCTAACAACTTCATGAACAAACAAAAATTCAACCTATTTGTATAATTATTGATTTAAAACAATTAAAAGTATTATTATTTTAAGAGAAAAATTGCTTAAACACAGAATGGAGCAAAAGTCTTCATCCAACACATTAACGGAAGCGCAAAAAGCCCGTATTGAACAAAACAGAGCTAAAGCCTTAAGTTTAAAGCAAGCAAAATTGGTCAGCCATCCCTATGCCGCTAAGAAGAGGTATTGTTTTTGTTCTTTTTTACTTTAGCGTCATTTTTGTTGACATTATCTTCTCCAGTGATGAGTCCACGACCTCTGTTATTAAAGTACAAGGTACCAAATACATAGACAGTGGTGGTGGCTTTCTTATCGAAGCTCCTTTAACACATTCTCAAAATGCTGGCGGTAATGATCAAATGAATTTCGATAAAATTGTAAATGATGCAATCGCTATACCAGTTCACTATGAGGAGTGTACAAAATGTGGTGAAGATTTTGTGGATTCATTCCTTTTCAAAAATTTCAACTACAGTGTCTGCGACAAGTGTCACGATCCCGATGAAGAGCATTCCTTAATTACTCGTACAGATGCTAAAAGTGAATATCTGTTAAAGGATTGCGATATAGACAAACGGGAGCCACCATTACGTTTCATTAGCCGTAAAAATCCTCACAACGTAAGGTGGGGTGAAATGAAATTATATTTACATTTGCAAATCTATAAACGTGCCATGGAGGTGTGGGGTTCCGAGGAAGAATTGATGCGTCAGCATGAGGGACGTACGGAAAAACGGGAAGTGTCGAAAATCAAAAAATATAACAAACAAATGAAACAATTAAGAATGGAGGTGCGCAGCAGCTTGTATACGAAAAAAACGAAAGCAACGCATGTTCATGAATTTGGCGAAGATACGTACAATGAGGAGGAGGATACATATACGCACACATGCACTGTTTGCTCATTTGTGGAAACCTATGAAAAGATGTAATTGCTTCCAGCAACTGTTCTGCGTAATTAATTTAATGAAATATTTTAAAATTTAAATTTAACTTAATCACAAACATACTTTTAATACAAACATTAAACATTTTCATTAAGCCTCTAAAATATATGCATTTATTCATCCAAAAGTAGTAAATATTTAGGCTGTCTGTTAGAATTTAAGCTTTTGAGTCGCGATTGATACTTTTTGAATCAGCAACTACATAGTAATTTAAATATTACGGATGGCTCATCAGTGTCTTCGCTAACAATGCGTTGAGCTGACAATTGACCTATTCGTGCTTTTCTAATTTCAAAATAATTACGTATTTTCGTACTTAACACAGGGCGCCCACTGTGACTAATACGAACTTTAAATTAGTGCCAAAAAATTAATAATACCTTTTGATTCGATCAATATAGCATGCAACAAAGAAATTACGCCATCTTGAGAAAAAAACAAAACTTCTTCGCTCATGTTTACGCTATCGTGAGAGCGTTGCTTATCTTACTCTACAAAAACTCTTTAAATTAACTTGGCTGCATTCTTAAAAGTAATGAATAATGAAAACTTGGCAACTCTATTGCATTTTCACCGTAACTTTTGTTGTTGCCATTGCTAGTAAGTAGTGTTATTTTTCTTTCGCTTATAATAGATTTGTCATCCATCAGATTTCCTTCAATTTATCGCAAAAAGATCAATCTTTCTTAACAAATCACATCAATTAAATCTAAACGTATCTAATAAAAGTGATTAATTACTAATAAATACAATTTGTATAGTTCAAGCACTATTTACTAAGGTAAAATAGTATTGTTGCTGGTTATAAATTTTATTGTTTGCAAAATTAAGAATTGTGTTGTGTTTTACTGCACCTTTCTTTAGTTGAGCCCAGAAGCACAAAATTTAACAAAGAATTAAAATAATAAATAAAGCAAAATGGAACAAACGCCAATTAGTGATACAGAGAAAGTTCGTATTGTTTCCGATTTTATATTGCATGCACCACCTGGAGAATTCAACGAAGTGTTTAATGATGTTCGTGAACTATTGAATAATGATGCCTTATTAAAGGACGGTGCCAGCCACGCCTTTGCCCAATACAATAAAGAACAATTAACACCGGTACGAATTGATGGCAGCGAACATAATGCTGTCATATCCGAATACAATGATTTAGGTGAGTGCGAGTGCGGCTGTATGTGTGTTTGTAATAAAAATAAATGTTTATTTTGGTGCTGATGCGGTTGGATAAAACACTTTTCGTTTCTGTCAATTTATTTAAGGTGGCGGTCGCTTTTACGATCCACGGACTAAACAATCATTCAAATATGATCACCTGCGCAAGGAGGCTATTGACTATCAGGACGTAGAGCCGGATGTTGCAGTTGAACCCTGGCGATCAGCATTGGATATAGAAACTTTGGCCTATACAGCCAGTCATTACCGTCATGGGGCAAGTTACCAAATGTCTCATGCAATCCATAAATATTTGTGTCATGTGTTTGTTGCTTTGGAATTATTTCAGGTTAGTTCGGTGTTTGGCAAATCGCAAAGTGGGCAAATCACTTTAACCATTTGCATTGAAGATCATCAATTCCAACCGAAAAATTATTGGAATGGTAGGTGGCGCTCCCAATGGCAAGTGATATTTCAGCCTGGCTTACCAAACAGTGGCGAATTGAAAGGTGTTTTAAAAGTGCAAGTAAGTGTTAGGGTCCCTCTGATAACCAACCAAGTGTAATATGAAATGTCTAAAAAAATTTTTTTTATTTCAGGTTCATTACTATGAAGATGGAAATGTTCAGTTGGTGTCTTCTAAAGAATGCCGTGAAGCAGTTGTAGTATTAAATGAACAGCAGATGGCCAAGGAGGTAGTTCGTCTAATTTTGGAAGCTGAAAACGAATATCAGTTGGCCATCTCAGAAAATTATCAAACCATGTCGGATACCACCTTTAAAGCGATGCGACGGCAATTGCCCATCACTCGGACCAAAATCGATTGGACGAAAATCGTCTCGTATAGTATTGGTAAAGAATTGAAGACACAATAAAGCTGGCGTTTAGCGGAAAAGTTGAAACTATGGTGGAAACCATCTCACACACACCACACCACAAGGTCACATACTACAATATAAAAGCACACCCATAGTTACAATCATCGATTAGCTTAGAATAGAACATAGAAGAAGGAATAATTCAAACGATTTATTAAATATTAAACAGTGACGCGTATAGCATTTAAATGAGGTAGACGTCTGCGTATTGCAATCGGTGAATATTTCCTAACATCAATTTCTAATACATACACACTTACATACATATGAAGCATTGTTGAAATATCTAATAGTATCCCAAACTGGATTTCGCAGACGAATTAAACATTTATCACGATTTCAGTTTTTCAGTTTTTCAGTTTTTTTACAAGCAAACCTAAAAAGCTTCATTTTGTATAGATTTTTAAACGCATTTCAAGTTAAATTTAATTGAATCAATCAATCGATCAGTATATATGAGTAAGAGTGGATGCATTTTGTGTTTGTACAACAGTTTGCATGGATCACGGAATAGAAGTAAAATGACTTTAACGTGTTTCATTTTTTTATATCCTAGTTTTCCTACATTTATATGAACCTATTTAGTTTTTAACCATTTTTATATATAAATAATAATTACAAGTACATTTTTTTATCCAATTCTGCTGCGTAACATAACGTAACATACTAACAAGTCCATTTCCAAAATTACAAAATTATTATCTTAATAAAAATGTAAAATTAATAAAACGAACATGTTGAAAAAGAGAACACTCTCCATGATCTTTTTTCTTGGCTTCTTATACTTTAATCCTCCTTCATCGTAGTAGCCATTTTCTTAAGTAAATAACGTTTATTTGGAGCGGACTTTACCTCCATTTCTAAACGATCCACTAGCCAGCCATGTATTTCATTACGAGTGGCCCAGAAAAATAATTTCCCTTTATACATAAATACAAAGAACACTATAATAAAGCAATATGAAAAAATGGTTAGAAGCACTAGCCTCGATCTTTGGAACCTTTAACTGACACTTGATATTGTGCCTTCTGACCATCACAGAAATTATTCTTTTCATCTCCTATATCAAAACCGGTCTCTTTAATAGGTGCGCCCAATAAGCTTACAGCGCCTGCAGACACAAATATATTTAAAAAATATTAATTATGTGTGGGGGGTGCGCAACTAACCTTTATGTTGTCTTAACTCTTTCAGTGCTAAACGAAAATACTCCGTACTGCGTATGCGTTCTTCAATTTTATACCGTAAATACATAATACTAGTTATGCCACCGACACCCACATAAACGGCAATTTTAAGTAATGTTTTATTTGAAGGAAAATGCATTTGGTTCATTTATTATTTCAAAATAAATCGTTTATTTAGAAAATGGTTTATTTTAATTGCTTCTTCTTTTTTACACAATAGAATTGAGTCATGCATAATGATATAATACATTGAATTAGATAAACTGCATGATTACACCCAGCTAATAATAAAATATAATTTTACAAAAGTTTCTTTTATCTAAAATGAAATGTTTTATAATAAGAAAGTCTCAATAGACTTGAGCTTGGCTAAAAAAATTATCTATTTTTTAAAATTCTACCTAAAATACAACATATAGACATATACTATTAAGTTATCAACTTGCTTTGAGTTACAACATATATTATCGTTATCAACTTACTCTGAGTGAACTTTACAATATGCCAAGAAGAAGATTCTAACAACAAAATTATTTCAGAAGAAAAGAATAATGAGAAAAATTAATGAAAATTTTGATTAATTTATATTAATTAAAGCTTATTTCATGCACCCACCCCAGTACGTTACAATAATCAACAGAAAGAGGAGAATATGCCATTAACTGCTGAAAGTGCTGCTCAACAAATCCAGGTAAGAAGTAATCTGGCATCCGAAGGTTGCAATTTACAATACAGTATCAATCTAGGATCGCCTTAAGGATGTGCAACGCTTAATACATCAAATTGATGACGAACGTCGTCGTTCCGAAGGCAATATCAATAGTTTGACACGCGCACAGCAATCAAATTTACCCCCGCCCAAAATGAAAACACTTTATAAATCATGTTTACAGGATGCTGCCGTAGAGGAGGCCACAATACGTGGTGCTCTAGAAAAGATCCAAGAAATACGTAATATACGTAATGAGAGGCGCATACAAGCACGCAATGCTGGCAATAAGGAGGCTATACGTCGTGGTGCTCTTATGAAAATGGTCCAAATATCGGCACAAACATTGCCGCTATTTGTTAGTAAACCGGGTGAGAAAGTTCCACCGCTATGTGGAGCCATACCGGCTGAAAGTAATTATATAGCTAAAGTGGGAGATAATGTAGCCGCTCTAGTAAAGGGCGTGGAGGACGAAGAGAATTGGATTTTAGCTGAAGTGGTACAATTCCTGCATAGACAGAATAAATACGATGTTATTGATATTGATGAGGAGCAAAAGGATCGTCACGTATTAAGTAAACGCAAAGTAATACCGTTGCCCCTAATGAGAGCTAATCCCGAAACAGATGGACATGCCTTATTCCCCAAAGATACAATGGGTAAGTAGAGCATTAAGGAAGATTCCCGCGTACATCTTAATCCTCCATCTGGTTTACATTTAAAGTTATGGCCTTGTATCCGCAAACTACATGTTTTTATAAGGCTATTATACATAAATTGCCCCAAACGGCCACAGAAGACTATGAAGTTTTATTTGAAGATTCTTCCTACACCAACGGTTATGCTGAACCGTTGCCGGTGGCTCAGCGTTATGTGATTGCCTATAAACCTGTTAAGAAAAGCGGCAGTACCACTGGTGGTGGGGGCAGCGGTAGCGTGTCTTCAGCTTAGAATTAAATTTTATTTTATTTTTTTTTCCTTTAGCAATTAATTACAAGTAAAGCTTATCTATTAAACTATATTTGTCCTTGAAAGAATGTTTTTTTTATTCTTCATCCTCTTCATCTTCATCCTGTTCCATTGCCTCCTCTGCTTCTTCTTCAATGTCTTCGCCTTGGCCACTGTCTGTGTTTTTATTGTCACCTTCATCCACTTCCTCATCCTTTACATGAACTTCAAATCCATCGCCTTTACACCAGGAGCATTTAATTGTCAAACGAAATTTGGCCATAGGTTTAGCTATCAGTTTCAATATTTTAGCCTGTTCTGGAGTCAATACTTTGCCCTCTTCACATACGGTATAATCGGAGATTAACGTTACTACACCTTTATGTAATTTGGTGGGCATACCCAAAGATCGTAAATGCGGTTCTATTGAATGGGCAAAATCCGTTAGAGGACCTTCTGGCAAAACCACAGTTTCTGTGGCCACAAAACCACTGCGCGCATATTCTAATGCCCAATAATTTTCCGCCCATTCCAAAACTTCATTTTTGGATGTTTCGGTAAATAACAAACCCACTTGCCCAGCTAACCGTCTCGACAACTTGTGTAATCCCTTTTCCACTTCTTCCGCTTTATTGCGGCCCAAACCAATTTGCATAATACGATTTTTACCAAAAATAAATCGAGAATTCTGTTTCCATTCCTGCCTCAAATCCTTTAACAAATTATTGCGCATATTTTGAACTTGAAAAACGAAAATGTTGGGATATTTTTCAACACATTTTCGTATATCTTCGATCATTTGTTGTTTCCAGGCCAATCCTTTGCGGTCGGTTTTGGTTAATGATACTAAAACAAGACAACAACAATGAAACAATTCCACTTTACACATTTATGAAGAATTTATACTTTTCTTATCTCGTTTGGATTTTGGCATGATGTTTTTTAGACGCACGTAACAATAGGAATTGTAATATTTTTAGAATAATTTTATTTTCAATATGAAACTTTTGTATTTTATTAAGCACGTGCAAAAACAAGAGTTTACAACTAGGTAGTTAGTGCAAGCGAGATAAACGTATGATGTTTATTATTTGTATACAATTCATCTCTAAATCTCTTCTTCTTCAATGTGTTGTGTAGTTGAAGGTGAACGATATCACTAAAATTTCTATAATAATTTTATTCCAATTCAAGTTTAAGTTAAGTTTAAGTTTATTGAGACTTTCTCAATTCAAATAAAACTTGAATTTAAATTTATTTTATTAATTCAAAAATGATAAATAAATGCGAATAATCAAACACTCCGTTTTGCTAGAAAAAGCAACATCCAAAGACTACAAAAATACCCGACAACTTTTCAATTTTATTTAGCAATAATTTATATTTTTATTTATTATGCATAAAAATGAAAAAATACAACAAAACAACTAAGAGCCAAGAATCTAGACATTTTCAAGTGATGTTGGATGATTAATTCACATCGACTGAACTAAAAGTAGAAGCTCTTGTTTAAGGAAATCTGCATCATTAGCAACAGTACTCATTTGACTTGGTAAAGCAAACAATAATACAACATTTGGAATGAGCCTGCACAAGGGAACAGATTAAAATGTCGTCTCTTTCACAAATTATATAAAAAAACACACACCTTAAATCATACAACGTTTTATCCATATCCTCTTCAGTTAATTTGCCGTCCGCTGTAGATACTAAACTAAATTCCAACGATTCATCCATGAGACAAGATTGTACAAATTCGTATATATCACTGATTTTCTCATAAACGTTAAAAGTTCCCTTTAAATTAAAAAGCATTGAAGGCACTTATATAAAATGTATACTGCGGAGAAGTATTTCACCACTTACTTGTATGTATATCCCATTTGGAAACTTAACCCGTACTAAGGCATAGCGATACATACGCAAAGTACGCTGCTCCTCACGTTCTCTCATAGCTTTCGTTTTCAACACTTGGGCACTTTCAAGAGCTTCCGCTCTTAGCTGTTGCTCTCTTTTAATTTCCTCGGGTGAAATGCGATAAAAATCATCTGGTAACTGCACCCGCCTAGCTTGTGAGGGCAACAACACACGTATATTACGATCCAGTTCCAGTGGTATGGGCTCAGCATTTTTTAAGGCCTCAAGTAGAGCGTGTAGATCTTGACCTTCCTCCAAATTTTCCCGAGACCATATTAGAAAGGGTTCACCATCAAGCTCAACCTCTCGGAAACCGGCACCTAACAGAAAATCGGATGCTCCTTCCACATAACGCACTTTATCGCTAAAAATGCTGCAATACGGAGCAAAGAACGACATTTCAGGGTTTGAAGAATCATTTCGTTCATTTTTCATTTTGGTTATTTCTATTTACCGATTGGACATGCGTATTTTAAGATATTTCTCCTCATTTGGATGATTGATAATATTTTCCAAGTATTTTGTTAAGGTTTGTATGCAGTCATCAGCCTGAAATTGAATCAGAATAATACGGAGTAAACATTGCTATAACTGTATATTCTACCTTTTCTCTGGGATTGCAATTTTGTATAATCAAACAAGCCGTTAATGCTTTCTCTCCTTCGAGTTGCTGATAGAGGAACTCCTTGATTTTAACTTTCCACTCTTTTTTGGGTAAGACCTCTTCATTTATCATGGGGCAACGAAAGAACACCCCCTGACAAGCTAAATTAGTATTGATTTTCGTTTCACTACTGGCTGCTGAGCTGTCCACAGCTTTGGCCTCTTCCTCTCTTTGCCTGCGCTCAGCCTCCAATTCCCGTTTAGCTTGCGCTTTAATAGCAGCCAATGAGGTATTAAATTCTTTTGAATCCTTCGTTTCTATGCGAGATAATGCGGCGGCTGCGGCTGCTCTAGCTTCATTGCTTAATTCTTTACGTTTCGGTGGCACATACGCGTTGGGCGATTTTTTCTGCGACCCAGACGGTTGTGCAGGTGCATTAAGGGAATGTCCTTGACCCAAACTGGCGCCACCTATTTTTAGCTTAAAAGCGGCTTCCTCCTTTTTTTTGATAAAATATTTCTTAATTTTTGACATGACGTGACAGACAATACAAAACTTAAATTCTGGGTGTGTGTTCTTTTGGTAATTTCAATTTTGCCACCGACTGCTTCAGTTCTTCAATTTCCTGCAAGGTGCCTGCAGCAAATACATTAAATATTTTCCTTTCCCAGTTAAAATTTTTACAAACTTACACTTACTGGGTTTAACAAATTTCTCTGTAATAACTTTACCATAAATTTTCCATGAGTAAGCTATCAGTGCTGCCGTAATTAATAATAATACGATCAATATTTTAAGTATGGTACACTGTAAAGTGGTAAATACTATGGGACTTTGCCAACCACTGGTAGCGTCAGCTAATTCTTTATATATTTGTTTAATCGTTTTCCAGAAGATCACCAAAAATTTTTCTATTTGCAAAGCAAACGCTTGCAGTGAGTCGTTTATGGACTGTCGGTAGGAATCGACAGTCATTTGCTTATGATTTTCCAATATTTCGTGATATTTGGTTAAAAGTTTTGCCCAGTGGTATCAATGATTCAATTGTATTTACAATAATTGCTTTGTATTTGATAAAATTTCGCTATTTAGAGTGGAGAAAATTCGATTTGGGCGAAATCGCGGAATAGTGTTGCCAAATACATTTCATATGGCAAAGGTTTTTCGTAATATTTTAGATTCTAACGCACTATATTCGTACATCTTAATTGTAATTATGAAAATTATTAACTTTTCTTAATGTTTTGTTGTTTAAATACCGAAAACTACCTTGTTTTATTCTTTGCAGAGTTGCCAAGTTCTAATTTTCGATAACCTCCTGTTTCTATGTATGTCATACCTGTCAGCACTAATTTTAGCGCGAAAATCATTATTAGTTTGTGTTTTGTGAAAATTTTGTGGTTGCTTACATTCGAAGTGAAAAAAGTGTTTTAAAGTATATTACAAATAATGTTTTACAAAAATGAAGTGTATTTTGAGAGGAATTTAATGGAAAGCAACCAAATAAGCTTTAATTACTGTGGTGGCAATGAAATTGTGGATGTTACACCGCTTTTCATATTTGAGGTGTCGAGAAAATAATTTTCTAGGCAATATAGCCTGAAGTGAATATAAGTGAAAAAGCTACAAACGAATGTGTATATCTAGGCTAACAAAAATGGGGCTTGAGTTTACAATAAATGGACCAACACTATATTCAAGCGGGCAAGTGTTTTATATGAACATTTTTATACGTATAGCAAAACAACTCTGCGGGGAACTTACATATAACTGTAATTCCTTTTCTAATATTTTTCAAGTTTTATATTTTAAAATGACAAGCACCTTACGGTCTTTAATAATGCATTATTTTTTAGATCGATTATTTAATTAAATATTGGTTACAAGTGTGCCCTACTTAATGTGGACACTTTATTATTTATTTTTTACACTTTGTGTAGATTGTCATGATTTCCCGTAATTAGTGTCAGTACGTACATGATATAGGAGGTACTTTGAAGAGATCTCTTAAGGATTACACATTAACATACAAATGTTGTATGCGTGCGTGTGTGTGTGTTGTTTATGTTTATTCTAATACTCATGTGAAAAACTTCAGCTTAACAGTCCTGTTTTTAAACGGCACACGTTAAACACACTTTTGACAAGTGCTCTCTCTCTCTCTATATGTTTCACATAATTCATTCTCATAAACGGTACATATTCTAACACTTACGAATTTGTGTTAAGATTGTATTTCCATATTTGCTCAGAAGCAATTGCTTCTGGTTGCAGCTGTAAAAAAAAGCTCTCAGCACTTAATTTATGTAAGTATTGAAAAAATGAATGCATTAGACAGACTTAAGGAATTAAGTTTATATATGATTTTATGTATTTTTCTATAATTGTGAGTTATAAAAATTTATTGAACATTTTCACATTGTTAAATAATAGTTTTGTAAAGGTTGAGCGGAAGAGAAAGGAAATGCTTTCATTTAGATAAAGAAGGAAATTCAATTTCCTCCCTATATGTATATGAGAGCAAACCAAAATGATATTTTTACTTTTTTGCTTCAATCATGTTTCATAAGTAAGCTACTCAAAAATAATTAGCTTCAATAAAAAGAATAATTGCACAAAAATACAAGTTTCCATATCACCTTCGTAAATATATATTTTTTTTTTATCATATTTTTTATTACAGCCTTGACTTTCAATGGAAAAGCCAAGGTAAGCTGAATTGCAATTATACACATACTCACCCATTATGCTTATTTTGAAAGCAATCTAATTTCCAAAACCTGTTTCATGCAATAAAACTTGAAAAGTATGATACTATAAAAGAGAATGTATGGAAAGGAATGGAAATGGAAATGACTTAAGCTTATGGATGAATGCAAGGCAAACAGAAAAAGAAAGTTTGAAGCGATTCTCCAGTACCTTTCACTTAATTTTTACTGTTATCTTGTAAAACTTGACCATTTGAAAGTATTTTCTTTTTTTTTTTTATCAAATCAAAGCTTTACAAACTGTAACTTTTTTTTGCTGTCAATTGGGTATCATTAGATGGCATCTGCCATTTTGTTAATTATTATTAATATAGAAAAATGATGAAACTCCATTAAAAAGCAAACTTCCTAAATCGTTTTGTTGCGTTTTTGGAGACACTTGATCTAATCATAATAGAAAACCACAAACAGGTATCCCAGCTTTTATTTGTAAAGAACGCAGTCAGACAAAAAACCACAACTAAGTCTTTGGAATTTTTCAAAGCATTTTCACAATCAACTCAAAAAAAAAAGAAGAAAAAACACCCAAACTTACATAAATTTTCATTACAAACATGCTTAACGAGTCTTTTGTATAATAAGAAGCCTACCGGGTTGTACACTTAGAGGCACGCCAGTTTTCCTTCCCATCGCTGCGGAGACGGGGGAGCATTAAAACAACTCTACCATAAGTTGTAATAAAGTTTCCATTTAAGTGGCGGCCTAAAATGTTGAAAATTCAAAACACGACATATCAGCATCTACGCTATGTGCTAATAATACGCTTGCATGCAATACTTGTCTTATGTTGTCTGCTAGTTTGGTCAATTTTTCACTTTTGCTCATGTTGCTTATGCGTTTTTCAGGTTCATAAAAATATCAAGATAAGAGACGACGCATACCTGTTGTATTGTTATACCCTATACTTGTAGATGATGGAGTTATATTAAGTTTGTCATTCCGTTTGCAACTATCAGAAGAAGATTTCAAGGGCTATACAGTAGAGAGAGGTAAAGTGGGTCCTATTTAGTTCATATGAGAAGGTTCTTATTTAAAGTGGATATTAACAGCCACGCCTCCATTTGATAACAATTTAACACCGCCACAATTATAAAGCAAAGAAATCGCAGAGCAACAGACCAACGCATGTAAAAAAAGAGAGACATAATATTGAGGCGTAATGTGACTTTTTGCTTTACTCTTACGGCACAATTGTGTACCCGTCATGCCCCTAAGTATACAAAACAATTGGAGAAGGTACACCTCATATTCGGTCTAAGCTCAGAAGCGCTTTTTTTGCATTTTTTTCGTTCCGTTGTTGAATTACAATAGTTTCTAGTTATATGTTGTATTAGGTTTAATTTACAGTTTGTGTGTTTTGTGTTGTGTTGTGTTGTTGTATTATAATGTCTTAGCATGTGTGCATGTGTGTGCATGTTCATTGTAAATGTTTTTTTTTTCTTCCTATACTATATTTTACTATATGTAATCTGATTTGTTAACAAGATGTTTGCAAGTAGAGTTGCAAATGTTTACCATAAAGGTGTGTATTGGTGTTGTATATATGTGTGTGTGTGTATCCATATAAGTATATTTTAATGCCTTCACTTGTGTTCACATTACAGTAGTTATTTCCAAATAATATAAATATTATTATAAAAACGAGTAAACAGGTTATGTTTATAGCTTAGGCCTTTTATAGCTAAATTGTGGGTGTGGCATGTATAAAATTACCCTGCACCGCTTGTGGCAAAATGTATATTAAGTTTGTGCGAATTTTTGTAATTATTGCCACACCCACTCTCAATTATACTGATCGATTCAGAATCAAAATCTGAATCGATTTAACCATGTCTGTCTGGCCATGTAAATTTGTGCGCAAGCTGGGGGGTTGCAAGGACATGTATTGGCCCAAAGCGGAATCTTATTGAAAATGGATCGGAACGGACCATTTTTAGAACACCTTTTCACAGAAGATCCTTTTATAATGGATGTCTTCAGGTGGTAAAAAATCGCAATTCTTAATCTTTTTTGACAAAATTTGGTGAATATATTGTAGATGGACTAAATTTGGACCCGATCGGATAATTTCTAGAACTTCTTCCCTTATAATGTTATTTTACGCTGTAACTTATATAGCGTTTATTGACACAACCAAACTAATTATAGCATAATTTAAGGGGCTAGTGGTGTGGTGTGGGGTATTTAATGGTCGGGCTTGACCGACTATAACGTTTGTTTACGTGTTTTACATGCACTATGTGTTAACATAATAAATCTTTATCTTTAACATAAAATCATGTACCAAAGGGGGATGAGTGGTGATGATGGAGCGTTCCTTTTGTTCCACTCCGCCCATTTTAAAGCATATTTAAATTTTTTTTCATTTTGCCCTTATGGGCGGGGCATTTTTAAACACTTACAGTATGTGTTATATTTTATCTCAAAGGGAGATGGGGCTTTCCTTTTTTTCGGCCTCCGCCCATTTTTTAAATATTTTAATTTTTTTTCTAATATTTCATTTCTTACAGAATTTGTTTATCGATCTTGTATAGATGACCAGGCTAAATTTGTACCTGATTGGACCAATTTTGGAATCCCTTACTGTGTAAAACTTTTTTTCTAAAGGTAAACTCTTTCGTGTGTGATGTAAAATATTAGAATTTTCCATTTTTCTTAAACGAAAGTTGGTGGAAATAGTTTTCTCATATTTAATAATATTTTACTTGAACCACTTTTATAACTTTTCTCCTCATAATAATGTTTGATGAGAAACGTTAATGGACTTTTCTTAATACCCCGTGTTAAGGGAAATTTTACCAAAAACTTGGATTATCCAAATTTTTTTTTTTATTTTTTTTTTTTTCAAAACAACTAAAAGTTTTATTGATTAAAGTGAATGAACTGGCTATTCCTCATGTTTCGTTAATACTTCAGATGACTTTACACTTAATAATCGGGGGTGATGACACACATGAGGGTTTTTTGTTTGTTTGTTCAGTTCTCACACAACAATGACACATGCATGCCTAAATAAGAACGTGCGTTTGTTTGCTGGGTTCGTACTGTGTGTGCGTGTGTGTGTGTTTGTGTTTGTTTTGTCATAATTCATGTGAGTCATTTACACACTTGAGGCATGAACTTGGTTTTATATCCTCGCTCTATCTCCATCTTTCTCCAGTGCCTAAAGACTAAAGAGTTTTATAAATGAATTCATTTGTTTAGCTTTTTGTTCAATTTCCCACAATACTTGTATTATGCATGTTAAAGTGTGCTTTTGGTTTCTTAGAGAGCACTTGATTTTGATGACTTTTTTCCTGAAAGCAATTTTTCATTGGAGTTGTAATCAAAACGTGGGATATTTTTGTTAGACAAAAGGGATATTCAGTAATTTACATGAATTTCTTTCCCTCCATTTGCTAGGAAGGTATACTTAGTGTTTTGTTGCGTTTGCAATAATTAAAAAGGGGACGTGACATAATTTTTTTTTTAAATATTCAGCCGAAGTTATGTACAAAAATTTTTAGTTTCTGAACCTGAAAGTTTATTTAAATTGAGTGATATCAAGTCAAGTGTCATGTCCGTAATGGAAATAAATCTACCTATCACCCAGATAAATTCAGTAAGACAAGCTCCACGCCCACTTTCCACTATAATCTACTTTTTTCTCAAGGACATTAAAGAATGGAGCTAAAATTTAGTAAATTTATTTATATATATTATTTTTACCCAAAAATCGGACAAATGCCACGCCCACAATCTGGTAAAATCTACTTTTTTACCAAGAAAATTAAGCAATGAAGCTAAAATTTAATAAATTCATTTCTATTTATTATATTTGCTTAAAAATTGTACAATTGCCACGCCCATAATCGAATAAAATCTACCTATGTGCCAAAGAAGTTTAGGAATGAAATTAAAATTTAATAAATGTATATATATTAAATTTGTCTAAAAAGTAGGTGCGGTCGTACAGATACGCCCTAAAATTACAAAAACCTTACAAGGCCTAGGATCTGATTTGTAAATTTTTACACAATCTTATCATATACGAACCTGCCACGCTTACTGTTTGTGTATAGTTAAGGAGGGCATTGACGGTTTGACTTGATTTGTGATGAAATTGTTGCCTTGAAATATATATATATATGTAAAAGAAAAGGTTACACTGCACGGTTATGTAATTAGTCATGTCCACTCACAATAGGTCGCGGTTATAATGTGTCGGTTGTAAATTGTGTTTTTTATATCTATTTTATAATTTTCATCCATTAAAATTGGCACTTGTACATACTTATATATAAATAGGTTTCCTATGACAACGACAACAACAATAATATGAATGCATATTTCCGTTCCAATACCCTATAACCACGAGTATAATACATATAAACGAATATGCACCAAGTTCACACATATTGCGGCGAGGGACTTTCCTTCTCCAAGGTAACAGATATAACAAAAGGCAAAACAAACCAATAGTAGCCAACAAAAACAACAGACACAATGGCTATGATAATTTTGTGTTTTCTCTATTGTAGTTGCAAAGCACATGAATACAACTTTTCCATGTGATGACAATTAAAAGGAAATGAAATATAATGAAATAATTATATTTCCGTGTTTTTCTTCTCTTCGAGCAGCATTACATTGACTAAGGAAATTACTATTTATGGTGGATGGAGATACCTTTTCTAACACAGGTCAATAGGTTAAATTTTGATGTCTGTAATCTAGAAAGGAAACACGTTTCATAATCTCTATGTTTCGATTTTTTCTTTTCAAGTTATTTTATTGACTCAACTTTATCTCCAATCACAGCGTTTTGCGTAAAGCCTCGGATATGTTTTTTTAGGTGGTCAGTACATCCTGCAGAAATTGTATCAACAATTCAACCTTAGTTTTTGGTTTCTGCGGCATTTTGAACAAATTCTGTATGCCTTGAGTGATGCCATAAACAAAGTCTCTAATTCCGGCAAAATCAAAGTATATTGAAATCAACCAAGTCAGTACTGTAATTAAGGTGATTGCCGAGGCTATGGCACGGAATTCTACAAAACATGCACGACGCTTTTAAAATCATTTATTAATTTCAATCATTGCATCCACTTACCCGAATATTTGTTCAATTTGTCATCTTCGGCTTCGATTGCCATGTAATTAAGTGAATGTTTTGTAGGTGCTGAAGATGTTAAGCGTGGTGGTACCTTAGATGGGCTGGCAAATGGTGAATACCTTTCTGTTCTCTGTAAAGTTGAAGCTACCTTTGAACCGCCTCGTTGCTGCATGGTAGTAAATGATGGGACATGTTGAACACATGGTGCCGCTATTTTGTCAGTTGTTGGCACGCAAGTGACTTGTACATATTTATTTTGGGCCATAGGTATATAGGTTTGTGTTTCCGCGTTGGATATTTGTGGTTTCATGAATGGCAGCGGTGCTGACAATCTCTCAATGTGACGCGGCGTGAAGATAAGTCGTTGCCTCTGGGGAACGGGATGCCTGGGACACTATCAATTAAGATTGAATGAAATTTGAGGCGATAAACAAACCAGAAAGGGTTATAGTAGGCTAACCCCAAATCTAGGGGACTCATCATCCCTGCCCTCTTTGTCATTTGTAAATTTCACGCCGCCCATTTACAAAAGGGCCTGGTCTAACTCTAACAAATTTCAGAACATTGGCTTTAATAGTGCAGGAGTAATACAAAACTTTTGATAAGAGTGCCTATTGGTTCATTACCCACAACAGTCGATCCCGAGTATGGGGTGTTTTTTTTTTTTTTTTATATTCTTTATTGTGGAATAATTTAGCTGGGAGGTAAGATCGGCACAGTACTTGTATTTATAGGAAACATCTACTGAAGTTTACTGAAGTTTAACTCGACATCTACCTGCTTTCGAACGTGAAAGTGCCAGAGCAAAAACTAAAAACTTCACTCGACGCATAAAAGGACAGTCAGACATATACTCAGCCAGACACCTGGACAGCCGGACAAAAGAGTTAAATTGACTCGAAAGTCGATGCTGAGCAAGAATATATACCTTTATGGGTGTGGCTAGCCCCGTTCTAATATTTCCAAATGTTTGAACAAACATTTCTATGAAATAGTGGGTGGAATAATAGGTTATAAAATGATCAAATGATCAAATATTATGAGAGAGATGAACTCTTAACCAAAAAGAATGGCCAAAGTAGACAAAGAATATGGAGTTTGGTTTATGGTGTTGAACACCTACATCGTCGCCATAGACCCTATAAACTCATCCTGTGGTGAGTTTAGCTAAGCGTTCGTGAGATACCTTTCATTGGTATCTATTTAAAGAGATAAATCTGTACTTGTGGAAGACTTGCCCTGAAAGTCAATCCTTAAAACAATGTCATTTATAACATTAGTA
Source organism: Ornithomya chloropus (assembly GCA_963971445.1). Lineage (NCBI taxonomy): Eukaryota > Metazoa > Arthropoda > Insecta > Diptera > Hippoboscidae > Ornithomya > Ornithomya chloropus. The sequence continues at coordinate 6,550,162 of OZ020530.1, forward strand.
CCACATACTTTAAGTGTTCTGCGGCAAAACGCGACTTAATCCATTCCCCATCCTTTGAAATTATGAATAATTAAAAATAATAGATTTGAACAGCTACTAACCTTTGCCCTTTTACTACTTCTAACATGTTCTTCTTCTTCTTCAGCAAGCGGCTCTTTTACCACTTTTTCTGGTAAATTTGGAACTGAAGCAGGCTCCATCCGAATTGGTATCGATGGAGTACTATGTACGGTAGCGAAAGGGTTTGAACTGTTATTTGTCAAAAGCATATCTTCATCGATCATAATTGAATGTTTTTCACCCGTTTCGCTAACGGCAACTGCCCGCGGCCCCTCCGCCACAACACTGAACGAATAATTTTCCAAATTTCATAAAAAAAAAAAAAGAAAAAAAAAAAAAGAAAATGTTTTTTTTTAAACTTTCCAGAATATTCAGTTGAAAAGCTTACGAGTCGCCAATGAAGTTAGTCTTTGAGATGTGATTGTTGTTGTAAAGGGTGTAGGGACTGCGCTGTTGTTCTAAATGGTGGCGATGTTGTTCCGTATATTGTCGTTGTTGTTCCACATGATGGCGCTGTTGTTCTACATAGGGATTCAAGGAATTCATGCGGGGACTATAGTGCAGCTTCTGACGGGTGGTGCAACCTTCGGTAACAAAACTGCCAGCTGGTTTTCTATGCGATCTATACCACACATACTTATGTACATACAAACATATAGGAAGTATAGTAATGACAATAAAAACTTACAGAGGCTTTTGGTTCATGTTTTTTCCTTTTTTTTTGCTTTATAAACACGAGTGAATGTTTTCGCACAAATTGTATTTTTTTTATTTGTATTATGCAAAATATTTACTATGTGAAAAATGGTGACAAAAACCGAAAAAATATAATTTTTTTTTGATATTATTTCTTTAAATCGGACTTTTTTCAATGTAATGGGAGGACGTAGAAAATATATGACAACTGTGTCTGAATAAGAAGTAAAATATCACTCAGTAAAAAATTACTAGAATGTAAACTAAATGTCGAAAATTCGAATACAGTACTTGGTTGGCACTACGCATTCTTTTCATTCTAATCATAAATGACTCAGCAAGAATATTAATTATGTTGTTCTGTTCTTGCCTGAATAGTAACAACATGAGTGCTTTGTTTTGGAAGGTGATTGATTAAGATTTATACTGTAATTATATACGACTAGATGAACATGTGCGTGCCTGCCTCTAATATGTTTATAATGGATTTTGCAATAAGCAAAGTATAGCTAGCTTGCCTACTCACCAATTAGTTACAGATGGTATCTTACAATGTAATCTGTTTATGGGAATCTGAAGGTATATGCAAGAATACATGAAAACGTACACCTTTTATTCGTTTTGAAATCATGCCTATAAATGTTTTAATGCCCTTTCAATTTTCTATTTTTCCTTTCAAGACGATTCTCTCCTACTTTTATGCATAACCCATGGAGTGAATAAAAAATAAAAATAAAAAAAACCAAAGCAAAGAAGCAAATTTTCTTCCGGGTTGTTTGTTGTTCGAAAGTTTATTGCACTCGCTCTTTGTATTGTATATTTAAGCAGATATTTCTGCAAACAGTTAATTATTTACTTGAGGGTCTATCTATTATAAATACAGGAACATGCAAATTCATTACCGTAATTCTGTCTTTCCTTTCCTTTTCCAGAGGGTGGTGCAGGGTATAAAAACTATAATATTTTCACTTGTTCTTGAGATATTTCAATGCAATTTGTTCAAAGCATTTTCAGAACCCCTCCCCATATAAGGTCCTTTTATGAAGGACGAAATTTTATAATCCTTAATATTTTATAATAAAAGTTGGTGGCGATGGATGATTGATTGTGTCAAATTTGGTTCCGATTGGACCACTTTTAGAATACCTTTTCATACGTAGAGAAATACCGACACTACGAAACGAATTGTGGAATAAGTTGTGGACCTAAGAGGTATAGTGTATGTATACCCATAGTTGGTTGTCACCAACTGTACTATTTTCATATGTTTTTTTCCACCATTGACCTACGACCTTCGAGCGGAAATGGCACGTATAAGCTTAATAGTTGATCAAGACGAAGATATTCCGCAGGATAACAAAATTCACATTCGTTATTGACGACATTTTGTTGGTTCCTTAGACATTAATTCTAATTTCAATACTGACTAGAATAAAAATCCATTTAAGGTTTATATTAATATAGTTTTTATTAACAAATATTTAAAAAAGTATTTAAAATGATTACTTAATGATCTAATAGGATCCTTGCGTGATTGCTTAATTTAATAATCTTTCAAATAAGGAGGAAACAACCTGTACACTGCACTCAGTGTTTATCCATCATTGTTTAATGTTTATCGAAACTATAGATTATGTGTCAATAATACGGACCATGGAGCGAATATTACTTAATAATTATATACAACAATAAAGTCAATTTTATGATAAGCTCCCTTTCAACCTAATTAGATATAGATTAAAAATTTCGAAATTTCGAAATTTCGAGATTTTACGTTAGCGAGGCCATAGCTCGTGCTAAACGAACACGAAAATCACGATATAACATTTTGCCGCCAACGGGCACTCGACTCAAGTACATGTCAACGGTCATTAGGCACAAGGCCTTGCCATTCATGGGAAACTTTTGCGGTAATTCAGGTGTGACTTCCAAACCCTCCGACACCGCCATACTAATCAACCATTTCCATACATCGGCACGAGACCAATCTCGCGGATCTAACGGTAAATTATCTATCGTTGCGTCCAGAATTGAATTGTGATAATTTTTACCATTGAAATGATTCGTCAAGTTGGGTGATGGTTTCGTTTCATTTCGCTGCTGTTGATGGTGATTGTAGTAGGGGTGATGTTGTTGTTGATGCTGGAGTATAGAACGTTTTAGAGCAGTGGGTGAATCAATTAAATTCAAATCAGTCTTGTCCTCTGCCCACAATGCGTGCATTTCCGTCTCGTTGCGACAATTTGTATTGATTTGTGTTAAATCTAAGGGCGGCACACGACCCGCATATTTTGTATAAATCGGTTCCACTTGCATTGTGATTTACAGTTATTTAGAAACCTGGAAAACGAACAAGAGAAATGAACTATTTAACACTCATACCAACACCAACAAAAGTATGTATATACGAGTATGTAAACAAAACAAAAATTATCTAATAATTTCAACATTTTTGATAACATTTGATTAGAGTTGTTGGTGTGTTAGTGTATGTTACAGCTAGGTGGCAATGTGTGTTCTCTGAAAATGACATTTCCTGTATTTTGTTGGTGTAGTTGTGTAGTTGTTTAAGGTAAAGGTAAATGTGTCAAAGTGATGACTGAACTTCCGCCAGTTGTTTTATAAATAGCTATCATAGTGAAGAAGCAGCATACATGTACGTATGTATGTATTCCGAAAAATGTTTGAAAAAAAAAGAAAAATACCGTAAACTAAGCCAAACAACCAAAAACCGGCGGATGAGAGCAATTAAAACTACTCGCATTATAATTGGGTACCTTTACATACACATACTCATACACATATACACTCGAACTGATCTAAGTGAGCACTATGCTGGTAGCTATTGTCTTGTTATTAAGCTACAGTCTTATATATATAAAAACTAAGCAATCGTTTTGACTTTTCCGTTTTCCTTCATACACATACATACATACATGGGCGTTTCCATGCGTCCACTTTATCCTAAATATCTGTTAAGTGATAAATTTAAGATATATCAGTTTATTGTATTAGTACCCCATGGAATGTTATGTTCTGCAGCAAACGAATAAGATTCTATTGAATCTTTTTAAGACCTTCTACTAAATCATTTCAATCAGTTTACTGTGTTTAGCCACGCCCAGCATACAATTCTAAATAATCATCTTTCACTTGTAATGATTTTTTTTCTTAAATTTGAGAGAAATGTGGAAGATAATCCATATTTGCTTTAACCCTAAACATAGCTTTTCTACGTGTTTTGTTTAATCTAAGTTTTCTTACATTCAGTGTACATTGAACAACAACAACAACAACAACAAATGCCCCCCAATGGCAATCATTTTTAAGTTGAACACTAGCTCTTATATGTGAGAAAACTATATTCAGTATAATTAAAATTTCCCATCGCTTCTCGTACTTGTGTTTATTTCAAGCCCATGATGGGAATAACTTGAATGAATCAAATTTATTGTTTTACGTTTTGACTAAATGTACCGTGTATGTGAATGAATGTGTAATGTTGATAAAGTTGAAGCTTGGTTTATATTTCCACAGTATACAAGTGCATATATATTTAGAAGTAATTGACCTAGACTTTGAATAAATTACAAAACAATGCAAATGCAAGCTGGGTTCACAGGGGTTCATATTATAATAGTATACGCTTACGTATGAATGTATACCATAAAGAAAGTGTAGTAAAAGAAGTTAATTAAAACAAAGTCGGACTTTGAGAAATATTTGTGTTTAATAAGTACCGATGTGATGGGCGTTGATATTCTAACAAATGCTTGTTCCATGGACTATAACAACGCCAATATACAAGATGAAGGGTATACTATGTTTGTTATTCCATTTGCCATATCTAAAATGAGTTGTCAGAGATGCCACAGATGATCTGAAATGATTTAGCCCTGCTTGTCCTAATGTCCGTCTTTTAATTGCGGCACTCCAAAACTTTATACAAACATTTCTAGTATCCGTACGATGGTTCATATATAAATTGGAAGAACTGAATCAAGTGCCACGCCCACAATCAGCTAAAATCTAATTACCAATCACATCAATGACCTACGAAAACGAAAGTTGTTACACAAACTTATAAATATATAAACCCATCTATGAGCCAAAAGTGGGCGTTACGCCCACAATTTATAAACAACCTTATTTAGCGTAATTTATCGATTTGTAAGTTGACATATAATAATTGACACACTCAGATACCTGCCACACCCACTAATAGTTTAGACATGTGAAGCTAAAATGAATATTTCACTTGTTGGATGTAAACTCAATATTTTCAAATCAACACAACTTATATTTTATCCAATGACAGTTGAGAATTTTTTCCTTATTTTTGATGCAGTACATACATACATACATACTTTGTGCTAAATTATTTAAAATATTTTCAAGTCAGTTGAATTGACTTCCTCCCTTTTGTGTGTGTGTGTGTGTGTACGTCATATATGGATAAATGCTTTCTTTAAAAGTGTTGATATAAATTGCAGATTGTTTTACAACAACAACAACAACAACGAAAAGAAATTATTTCTGCAAAAATTTTATGATTTTTCGAAATATCATACACTCGTACACTCGTACACTCATAATACATATACAGGAAGTTGTCAGCAAATTACGCACTTAATATGAAACTAAACAAACCGACTGATGAGAGATGAATATGTGCGCATCGACTGGTCGGCCCTTTAACACTTAAACCAGTCGCCGCCGCCGCCACCATTGACGCCTTCTCTTAAAAACTTTTCAATCTTCTCTCGTTCTGTAGTGTGCCAGACTAAGCAATATGTGTTTTATTACACATGTGTATGCGTGTGTGTGTGTGTGTGTTTTTAGGCTGTGTGCGATTTCTTTGCCTTTTTTAGAGTAAATGACAGGAAACGCGTCTTTTTTAATACTGCGGTTAAGCAATGTTGTTGCTGTTGTTGTTGTGTTTTTTTTTTTGTAATTTTATATTTTTTCTTGCTGTCTGCATAATCGTTTTTTGGGGGGGAAGTCTGTCCTTTCTTAAGTGTTGATTTATTTTAAACATTTTGACTTAATTTAATAAAAAAAAAAAGTACCGCTGCCACCCACACAAAAGTGTACAAATTTAAGGAAAGCAAAAAAAAAACTATAAAATTGTTGAAATTTTATTATAGTCTTGTTACCTATATGGAATGCGTTATAATGCCCTTTTACATAAACAACTATTTCCTTTAAGTGAACCTCACATCCTGTCTAGAGCAGCCCTGACAATTTCTATTTTTCCTGCTTACTGTTTAATAGTTATTGTTATTGTTGTTGTTGTTGTTCTTATTGTTATTGTTTGTTTGTTTGTTTGTTTGTTTGTTTGTGCAATGCAAGCGAATTCATGTGCAGGCGGGCGGATGTTAAAAACCAAATGCTTGCTGATAGCGCGCCGTTGAACTTCCTGCTGTTACATCCCATATTGTGTTATTGAACAGATTGTAAAAAAAAGCAACAACAACAACAACAACAACAAATTGTTTTTGTTATTACTATTTTTGCCCATGCCCATACGCTACACACACATGAGCGCCTGAATTTACAAATTAAATTTCCATTATTCACCTAAACGTAGAGAGAGGAGGGCAGCATTCGACTGTATGCCCGTCTCGCATATTTCGCTATTTATACAAGAATTGTGTTAATAATGATATATTGCATTATTGAAAGAAAAACCTAACACTGTTTATGTATCGAAAATTTACAAAATATTTAAAAATAGAAAGTTTTCAGCAGCAGCCCATATGAGAAAACAATATGCCTGTCTGTCTGTCTGTCTGTACACGTGTTGTACTGATTATATGAAAAAAAATATGGTCGTTTTTCGCCTTGTTGGTGATTAGTAAACGTCAGATGGTGCCGCTGTACAGACACACTCTATATACAACAATAAAAAAAAAAATGAGAAAATCTTAAATATTGGGTTTCAAACGACTTTCAAATACCCTCCCAGTTGATACAACTTCTTAACTATTATAATATTGAAGCCTTTTGTATGAAAGATATGTGAAAAAATTAAGTTTATCTTGGGGCAAACCTTGAATATTTCTAACGAAAATGTGGGCGTGGCAAGAACTGAGTAACGCTTTCTTTATAATTTGAATTTTATGATAAAATGAGGTTTTTTATAAAATGTGGGCGTGGCACTAATATTTGGCACATCGATGGCTGCTCTATGTATACGTTTTTATATTAAATTTCATTTTCATAGATAAATTTTTGTGGCTAATAGATGGATTTTAATTGATTAAGGGCGTGGCACTCGATTTATTTCACCCAATTTAAATAGCAATCAATTGAAATTTTAAAAACTTTATTATAAAATTGATCACCTCAATTTATCAATCCAGAAAGAGTTCCCAAAAAGGGGGTACCTCTAAGGGCGCCTAAATCCCCTAATCTGTCCACATTATGTAGGTTACAAAGATATTGAAAAAAGTGAATATAGTTGCCTGCCTGCCCATTGAGTAAATTAATTATTGTAAAATTTTGTAATAATTGATATGATATGTAATGAACAGACACATACATACACACACACACACATTTTAGCACGCATGCTACTTTAACATACTGTGAGAGGAGAGGTATTAATGTAAAGACGTCTGGTATTAACTTTTTTTTAAAATAAATGGCGCCATATGTTTTGTTGATTGTTGGAATTTTATATGCATTGAACACACTCATGCATATATGCATACATACATACTTACAATGCAATATATAATGAATGTCTGGGTTACAGAACACAATATAAACATTTTTTTTACCATCAACAATTTAATGGGAGGTAAACTAAGTTGGTTAAGGCATTCTCAACGAAAAGGTTTTATAAAATCCCGACTTGCTATGTCCGTCCAGGTGACTGCATTCAAGTGCTTATAGTCAAATTAGTAGAAATTGAAATATTCTGCTTAAAATTGGTTTGTAGGTTAATTCGAAGATGAAATTGTTTGTTAACCACGCCCATAATTGACAAAAAACTCTTTTCTATGAAGGTACAAATGTAAAATTCAAATATGTACTTGATCTCCTTAAAGGTAGAAAAGGGGAGGTAGGAGATAATTGTGGGCGTTTTATAACTTATAAAAAAAACATCTTGGAAAAATTTAACACATACTAGTACTTACTAGCAAAAAGGAAAGAGTAATTCTCTATAATCCACGCCCACAATTTACATATAAATGTGAAGTGTGTATAAGTTTCTGCTTAATCCAAATTATTTATTTATATTATTTTTCCATATTTTCTGCTGTCACACAATATACGCTTTGTGGTTGACGGCAGTGACTGGCCTTGTAAGGCGCATATGTTTATTTCTATGCTGTGTGGTTTTATTAGTTTAGTTTATAAAAGTAAATAAAGTATGTTTTTTAAAATAATTTTGAGAAAATAAATAATTAAAAGGAACTAATCAAATAACGCCAAGTAGTAGTTACGGACAGAAAACATAATGATTAGCAATTAAATAATAAAATTATTTATAAAATAAAATAAAATAAAATAATAAAAAATATAATTAACTGAAGGGCAGCTGCGTTCTTCTTTAATAATTATTAATAGTGTCCATTATTGAAGATCACCTCCTTCAGCAAAGAATTTTTTTCTATTTTAGACGTAAATGTGAAAAATTCGTAATGCCACCCATTTTGAATACATTCAATGGTTACATCGCATAAAATTTCAACCTTGTAGTTTACATAGAGATTTCTGTCAATTGTGGGCAGATTTTTACATCAGAAACATAGCTCCATTACTAATTAATTGACAAAATGTCAGCTCTATATATCATTTTTAGCAATCGTGTGGCTTCTCAAGTCGGCCTTTTAAACGGACATGTCTAAATCAAGTCAGATTTTTATGCAGATCAAGAATGTATGTACTTTGCAGTACCTTCTGGTACTTGCAAATGGAATAGCAAACCTGTCCTTATATTTAGATTGGAGGGTATAACAACCAACGCATGTATTTGAAAGATTTCGTTGCCTGAAATGTTATGCGTAAGTAAAAAGGAAGGAATTGAAATGAATTTTGATACATTCCTTACAAAACTAAAAGCAGCTGCATTTTATTTAATGATTTCAATTATTATGCTGGTCTGCTAACCATGGAACATCAACAACAACAACAACAACAACAACAACAACAACGAGTCACGAGTCTTAGTTAAAAGTCAATTTTCTTTTATTTCGGCATTTATTGCATTCAACGAGAGCATACCACCGTATGGATACAAAAATCAAACTGGTTTCATATTTGCTGTTTTAATCCAAAACATGCATACACACACATACATAGCGGCACAAGCTTATATACAAATACAATAAATATTAATGTGAATAAATGTGTACAAGGACAGATGTATTTGCAAGTTGGAGGTAAAAAATCAGTCCCATTAAAGCTTTGTCCCACTAACGAGAGAGAGAGAGAGAGAGAGAGAGAAAGAGTTATCGACTGGATACTGTGTCATACAAAACCATCCCAATCTCAATATTTATGTATTTCTAAAAATAATAACAAAACTAGCACGCGCTAGTTTGGCCATAAATCACAGCACAACAGAACAACTACAGCATTGCCACCGCATTGAATTTACTTGTATGCCCATATAAAATACTCATTAAAGTAAAAGTCATTTCCGTTATGAGCAATGTTTTATTCATAGTACAAGTAGATTGCAAAAAAAAAAAATAAAAAAATAAAAAATAGCGAGAGTGAGGAAATAAAAAACAAAACAAAAAATAACAAATAGCGGTAGAAAGAAAGTTCATTGTCAAAACAAGGCTAGATTGTAGTGATAATGGTGCTGAGCTGCCAAATGAGTACAAACTTGCTGATTTGTTGTTGTTGTTGTTGTTGTTGTTGCTGCTTTTACCAAAACTTCGGTTCACACACTTAACGATTGCTCTATTTATCATATAAAACGTCTGGCCATACAATGACTTTCTAAGAGGAAGAGCTGACTAGTTATGAAGAAATTTTGACATAAAAAGATATGCCACAATTGAAACCAGTCCAAGTGATAGTAGGTGGACTTTGCTGAAATTAATTGTTGTCAGAAAGGCGTATGTGTCAATTTCAGAGTAGCTTCTGAAAAAAATCCGAATGAAATGGACTGCAAATTGGCCATACCTGACCTTTTTCCGGAGTAGTTTCAAAATAATTGTTGTAAGCCCGCTATCTACATCAATTTCACCGTACATTCGGTTAAAATTCGCCCTGAAATGGAAATCAATTGATAGTACGGAGTACGGTTGCTATAGTTTTTTTTTCGGGCAGGCCTTTGCATCAATTTGGAAATATATTGGAATTAAATTCGGAGTAAAGTGGACGTCAATTAGCAGTTATTGAACATATATCGGATTAGTTTCGTAGTAATCTTTGTCAGATAGGAATCCACACCAATTTCGCATTACATTTGGATAAAATTTGAAGTAAAATTAAAGTCAAGTTAACCGAAATTTATCAAATTTTGAAGCATAATTCATATCAGGCAGGCGTCTGTACATACATTAATTAATTATAATTATATCCTCATCACTGAGGTGGAGGATATAATGAAAAATATATATACAAAGATTTTTTCTTTTCGCGCGTCGAATTTTCTGAATTCGTTCACGAAGATGTAGCGACGATGGTTTAAAATATTAATCGAGGAAAGAGAATTTTACTTTAACCTACTTTCAATTATACCGTTCGATTTAGAATCAAAATTTGCATCAGTTTAACCATGTCCGTCTGTATGTCCACATAAATTTTGTGTGGAAGCTAGAGATCACATTTTTTAATAGATTTTGATGAAATTTTGGTACACGCACCAAACTCTTTTGAAAATGGACCGAATTGGAATATATTGGGAATCCCTTCCCATATTATGGAACTCTTAATGGAACTGTTTATGTGGCAAAAAAGCGCAATTCTTAATATTTTTGGACGAAATTTGGCAAAAAACAGTTAATTAGTTAAATAATTGATTTAATTATAATAATTAATAATTAATTAGTTGAATAATTGGTTGTGCCAAAATTGGTCTCGATACACTAATTTTTAGAAACTTTTTCCATAAAATGATGTTTCAAGAAGTGACCCAAATGAGCATGCCTAGCGTTTAATTGTATATAATTTGCGAGACCGGCTTGACTGACCGACTATAACATTTTCACTTAACTTAACTTAATGTTTTTTATTTTCATTCGTTGCATTCATTTTCCTTTAGCTTGTAATTGTTTCTACATTTACTTCTACATTGTTTATTGCCTCAACTTTGTTCCCTTTCGTTTTTAACATATTTTGTAAACCTAAACATGTATTACAACAACAGTAAACCTCTCGCTAAAAAAAAAACAACCCAAACAAAAACAAAACTTGTTTGTGTGAAAAATCAAGAAATAAAACTCTCACTCTAGTAGTGGGCTAATTTGCGCAAATCTTTGTAATTTGTTGCAATTTATTAAAAATTTCAGAATTATTCTGTTGTTGATATTTTATTAAATATCTAAATCTATTGTTCAAAGTTCACAAACCCTTTATTCGAGCTTGCCCTGGTAAATACACTTTTTTTTTTTGTTTTTTTGTTTTTTTGTTTTTTTTTGTTTCAAATCAAAATAGTTGTAACTCAAACAGAGAATTTACGTTATTTTTGTTTGTTCGCTTTTGTTAATGCTGCGATTATTGTATAATTGTTAATATTTTATGTTCGTCTCAATTTATTTATTATTTAATTAATAGTTTTTTTTACCTTATTTGGTGTAAAATGCTTATAAATGTATATTTGATATATTTTTCACTACGTTTTGAAAAAACGAAAAATATTTTCCTCGTTTAGTACAAAGAACAACTTTACATGTGAACCGTTTCAGCGTTTGAACTCAACTGCTGATGAACTGACAGGTCTCGTGGTATTTTAGTTAAATTTTCAAGAATGTGCTCACATGCGTTTGTTATTTATATGCTGCTCTCTTTGTTTAGTGAGATGACTAACGGACCAAACACATACTCTGCAGCGCTGCATTAAAATAAACATAAGTCAACTTCTTTGCAGCATTGCACTCAAGGTATACGTTCGAAAGTATACATTCAATGCTTCGGATAGAGCTGCAACGATGCAGCTGCAGAGTATATGTTTGAAGTCTAAGAAATATTAGGGGGTGTGCATATGCATTGTAGGCGCATATGCATCATCAAAATATTTACCCTGCTTACATATAAAATGGGTGAAAATTATTAAAAGCCACGCCCACATATATATTATATTTGAATATCTTGAACAGCTACACAAATGGAACTAAGCTGGTGAAAGTTTTGAAAGAGAACGCTATTATATACGTGCCACGCCCCCTTTTAACTCAAGACTTGCGAGAGTTTACCAGATTAAACCCTTCACATTACACAGCAAAGTATACTAAGTTTGTCATTCCATATGCAACAATCAGAAGGTTTCAGAGACTTCCAAAAGTATTGGATAAAAAGACACGCCCACAATTTAAAAAAAATTGAGATTTTCAAGCATTCAACGATCTTTAAGGTGAATTGCTATAAGGACTGAACTAATTCTTAAAAGGGGATGCAGTGGCATACTTACCAAGCCATCACAGTTAATTTATAAATGTCCGTCTGTACGTTCATATATTTATATCTTGTAATAAGCCTGCATATCGCAAATTTTTAATATTTATTAATAAAATTCAGTGCAGAGATGTTTTTTAGCTTAAGAAAATGGATCTGATCCGACCATTACACCATTTAGAGCTCCTCTCCATGCAGAGACCTATTTTAAAAAGAGTCTTTATACGGCGGTGGTTCAAAATTCTTAGTATTTTTTAATGAAATTTTAATGATTAATAGTTAATTAGTTTAATAATTGACTGTGTACCCAATCTGAACATTTTTATAACACATTTATTATAAGACTTTTTCATGAAAAGTGTTTTAAATGCAACGTTACAAATTGTAGAAGTGATGCAGGGTATTAATTAGTCGGGTAGAAGCTACAAAAATACTTTCACTTATTTCATTAAGATATTTGCAATTGGAAAAGACCCTTCATTAGTTATAGAAGCAAAGCTTGATCTAACTTTAGGTGACGGAAGCCTATCACAGTGCTCGCTTTAGAACCGGACTGCCAACCCCTGATCTATTGTATTATATTTATAAACTTCATTGCCTGGCTTAACTACATCTGTCAATCATTTTACAGCAAATTTGTTTTGTAATCAATTTTTTCTTTTTTTTTTTCAATTTATTTTATTTCAAAAATTATGCATAAGAAATTTTCTTTATGAATAATTACAAATGCCGAATAAATTGTAAATATTTGTTTTATAAGAGAAATATCCTTTAAAAAGCGTTTTCTATCCCTTTTCAACTGACACTGAAATTCATAGGTTTCCGGCTTAAAGGCAGGAAGACAGCCAGCTGGTGCGTGACTTTCCTCAATTGTCATGAAACTGCAATGAATTGCTTAGGCATTGTGTGCATATGTTTATACATTAGATACCTTGATGCATATGTGTGTGTGTGTGTAGATATTTGGTATTTTACTTTGGACATTATTATCAACAACAACAACAATAACAATAACCTTCTATTACAAGCATTCTACTCACAATTTCCTGTGTGTGCTAAAGGTTGTAAACCGTTTTCAGTTAAGAGATGGTAAGACACACACACACACGCACACACACACATTCACATATATGCGAACACATGTGTTTCTAATCTAGTGATAATATCTTAATGCCATCCATTCAATGTTTTTTTAACATATTTTCACTGCTACCTAACGCAGTTACACGTTTGTACCTGCTTTGAAATTTACGCTTGAATTATTAAACAATTGCTTTAAATGTTTGTGGGGCAATGAATGAAGGAATAAAGATAAACGGATAACAAATAGTGTTGAGTAAATATTTGTTTTTAATTAAAAAGAAAATAAAAATAAAAATAAAAATGAAAATAATTTAATGTGAGAATGACAAGGTAGAACGCATTGTTGCCCTTTAAAATGGTTAAATATAAATTACAGATATTCTCCATTACAGAAGTTACAACAAAAAAGCACATATCAATCCTGGCAGATGTATGATTTCCCAACTTTTTCCGCTTTCAACGCAAAATTCACGCTTTGTATTAAATGGGACGGATGGACATTTTATCGAATTTAACATTAACGAAGCATTCTCCATATTTTCTGAGGATATCAGAAATGATTTGATAAAGTAGAGGTGTTGATTATAAAGGAGACAACAACAACAATGTTACTATAGACAAAAAGACTATCCAGACTTCTTAACCCTTTTATTGGAAAATCCAAAAATAAATCAGACTCACATTCACTCTTGCTGTTGCCTGTGTCAATTTAATATAATGTTTTAAAAGAAAAATTCTATCACCCTTCCGCCTCCACGAAATGGTGCATTAGTGTCAGTCTGCTTAGAGTATCATATAAATCAATAAACGTTTGTGTCAGATTTTATGGGTGAATTCATTAAGTATTCAATTTTTAAAGCAAAAGCTCACATAAACTGTTTGTGATATTTTCCATTACAAATTGTTTCCTTCCTACAACCGCCACCCTTGCTTTTTCCTCCTTTTCAATGGTTTATGGGTAGAGAGCTAGCTAGCTATTCTTAGCTCATTAAAGTCAGACGTTAGTTGGCTAACATTTAACAAATCGTTATTAATGAAAAACATATGTTCCATTATGCTGACTGTCTGGCTGGCTGGCTGCTGATATTTTCTAAGAGAATAATTCATCTAAAAAAGAAAACTCATTTTAATTAGTTTAAGAATTTATAAACAATCGAATGAAGTTAAATTTGTAAGGGAAACAATTGGCTTAATCTAAACGTACTTCTATCGCTTTGATGTAGGCATGACGGGCCTTCCTATACGTATCAAATCCACGTAGTTTCGTAGTTTTTGATTCTGCAGAAGTCTACCGCATTACCATAAATCCTAGAGTAATGTGTCTTCGTTTTATGTATTTTGTACCAAAATTTTTTTCTAAAATTGTAGGCGTGTCCACCTTTTTTTGAAACATTGTTAGATAGATTGAAAAGAAATTTCGATAGAAAGATTTTAGTTAATTGTGGGCGGGGCAGTCAACTGTTTTGACCCAAATTTCAAAAAGAACTTCCATGTAGGGGTATCAGAATGAGGCGTGGCAGATCATATGATTACGCCCTCTAATAGTGCACGCATTACATATCACCTGGCAAGTTGAGTTTTGCGCTGACAATGGTTTTTTGTAAATTGTGGGCGAGTCTGTTATCCAACCATGCCCATTTTTTTGGCACATTGATGGATGAGATAATTATAGATATATATACCAAATTTCATAGTTCATAGGTAAATTTTTTTTTGGCAGATATATAGATTTTTGTTGATTGTAGGCGTGGCACTTGACCGGAATGTTATATAACCGCGCCCCTTTTTGACATATTAGTAGAAAACTCATTACAAATATGTTTCTACAACTTTTTAAGTAAATCTTTATGGCTGATGGTTTTCTATCGATTGCATGGGCGTAACATTTGATCGATTTCGTTAAATTCCTGAATAAACCGGCATACAGAAACGAAAAGTGTTATTTTAAGCTGAAATATTTCAAAATTTCCCACCATAAGCGTTTTGGCAATAAATGGGCACACGTACGGACAAAACGAGATCGACTCGGACATTCATGTTTATTAAGAATATAAACATACCCACTTTAAAGCCTTCTTCTAGATTTTGTAAACAGAATAACAAACTTAGCATACCCGCTTACGCATCCTATGTGGAGGGTATAAGATTACAAACAGCTGCATTTTAGCTAAATGCCACGATTGAAGCAATTAAGAAGACGCAACTTTTTTCAATTTTCTTCATATGACACTTGAGAATATTAAGGCGGATTCTACTCGTATATCAGAGGCTTTTTGGTCTGTGCTAAGCATATATATACCAGTCGCTTTAGCCAAAAAGAAGGTGTTGTTGCTCTTCTTGTATTTATAAGGAAATCCTTTGAAAATGCATTTTTCATCCTTTCCCACTTTTTTCTTTTCTTGTTTAAGTAATACGATACAATTTTTAGTTGTGCAATAAAGATAACAATCACTTACAATTTTCCTACGACACATATGGAACATGTCACATGAGTGTGTTGTTTCGATTTTTCCATTACAACACTTTACGATTTGAATTTTTGTTACGTTTGTAGGGCGTTAAGCACGAATCGACAACATATGTGTCTTTTATTTATATGAAAAGGAGTTTATGACATAAAAGTGTGCAGGAGTTTGATAATTGAAAGTTTTAAGCGGATGATGGGCATAAATACATCTGAAGGAAATCAATTTTACGCACCAGGCACAAGACATCAAAAAAAGAATATTAGAATAAAAGTGAAGGAAATATTTAAGGCGTGAACACACCATGCACCACATACACACAATCTTAATAAGTAACGAATAAAGTGAAACCAAAAAAAAAAAAAAAAAAAATACAATAAAAATAAAATTAAAGGATATCCTGGCAACGGGTGTCTTTTGTGTCGGAAACAATACAATGAAGGAAACAAAAATGCGTAAGCACGCAGCAAATATATAAGCAAGGAAATCGATAAACAACATGAACCTATTGTATTGCTAGTATTGTCGTTGTTGTTATTATTATTATTGTTGTTGTATTAGTCAGTTTAGTAGGCTAGTTATAGCGGATGGTAGCAATTATAGACGCAAGTCTTAAGTGAAATTATAATTTTCATTACTTCCACTTATAAGAGGGTGTACTAAGTTTTTCGTTGCGTTTGCAACTAACACAAGCAGGCCTCAGGTATATCTATATATATCTAGTTATGGCCGACCGTGTGTGGCACTTACACGTAATTCTGAGAATAATAATTTTGAAATAATTACCAACTATGTCACATATAATATATATGTTAAATGCACACACATATATATAATTGGCAAAATAGGTTAGAAGCCACGCCCCCAAATGACAAATATTTATCCATCAGCCACAAAAATTGAGCTATGAATGTGTTAATCACATTTATTGTTAATGCATTCATGAAAGTGCCAAAAATGGGCGTGGTCGCACAACAGATACGCCTACAATTTTCAAAAACAAAAAAACTGACCACTGAAAATTTCATTATTTTCATGTTTTGTTGATAACACCACCATAGCTTACCTACCAACACAAACCAAACAAGTCGATGACATTATATTTAATTGCTTAAATTTCCTTAAAAAGAATGCAAAATATCATTACTATCTAATATATTATTTTGGACAATTTCTCTCTCCGTTTTCTCGTCTTAAGCGGTAGTATTGTATGAGTCGTTGTGAATAAAAGTGGTACAAGTCCACTTTTGGAATACATAAATAAAACTATTTCAATCCTTATACACATATACGTTCATGATTTTTGAAATTTTGTTGTTTTTTTTTTTTTTTTTTTTTGAAAAAGTGGACTTGTATCATTTCCATTTACAACGGCTTAGATGATGGCAAACGCTCAGTATATGTATGTAATTAACTGTTAATCCTTTTTTTTCTATTTATCTATAATGATCTTTCCTAAAAACCTACTTACATGATTTACATCTACCTGTAATATATCCGGTTCGACTTAGGCGGCATGTTTTTAATTTAACAATAACAATAAATTAAAAATTTTGATATGTTCTGACATAAAGATTTCAGCTTGATCCGATTTGTTTAATATTGTTACTATTTATATATATACCGCTATATACTAAGCGGTAGGACGGGAGGGGCGGGAACTGTTGCTTTTCCTTAATACTCCAAGAAACACGAGTTCTCTCTTATATAATTGATTCAATTAAAGCGCATATCCTTCTCATAGCATTTGTAGTCATTCATGAAAATGATATAAAAAAAATTACATTGACAGTAAAAGCAAATCCAAAAGAAAAAAACGAAATAGTTTTACATGTTAATGAAAAGTCGTGAAGTTAATATCTCCGCTTGTAGTTTTAAACGCCTTGGAGGTGAAATGTGAATGGGAGCTGGATGCTGGAGGTTTAGAGTTTTCACGTCTCTGGTACAATATGTACTATAAACCGCACACGCGTTATTCATTTATTTACCGCGTATTCTCTGTCTCCTCTCTCTCTTTTTGTTGCATTTCTCTGTACATGTTGAAAAATATTGGAAATGTGCTACCGCCTACAAAGCTCTGAAGAGAATTTGTTTTCTTGTCATTAACTCAGGAATAATTAAAAGTAAAATTTTTCATAACAAAAAATTAACTTTAACCTTAATTTTAATTTCACTGACAAAATACAGCATAATGCTGCAGCCGAAAAGTATGTTATTAATATTTAAAAAATACTGTATATTCTTCCTATCTTTGCTGAGCTTCTTTTCGACCATTCTCTGTTATTAACAGTAATTAAAAAGACTTACAATACCAATATAATTATATGAAGCTTATATAATATTTAAATGATTCCTTTGCGTGATATTAATTTCCATAATACTTACTTAGGTGGCGTATTTACGCCAGTGAATGACATTCATAAACGTGTGATTGACGTTTTTTACTTTGTAATGGTGGTTGTAAAGGTTTTTTTACGTGACGTCATGATAGTCATTTAATGTGAATATCTGGTTTTTCACATACGGAAAGTTTCCTATCTATACGCTCTTATAAAGTGCAAGTTTACGAGTTAAAGTGGTAGTAACCCTTACGAATTTTACATATAAAGTTTGTTATTCGAAGGAAAGACAAATCTTATGAGTTTTTTTTCTTCAAAAATTCCGCTTTGAATGTCAAAATTTAAAATAATAAGAGTTTAAGCTTAATTAACTTTATATGTTTTATCATAAACTTAATAAATTGAGTACTTCAACACGAATCAAGAAACACATTTCTTTCTTCTTATTATTTTGTCTATTTTTTTTATCCCAAAGATTCGGTTATATAATTGTAAAAGTAAAAACTTTAAATTAGTCTGTGCGTCCGGCGTGCGGATATCAGAAACATGGCAGCATTCTTTAAATGAACTGTTTTTTTTTTAAAACAACTCTGTTTTTATCTGGTGTGTGCAATGTAAAGTTTTAAATTCATAGCAAATCGGTTTTAAGTAGAAAATGTATTCGTTTTTAATTTTTATTTATTAGAATTTATATTTTAACTTTATTTTTTATGCAATAAATATGAAATATAAATTTTTTTGAACTACAATAATCTTGTAGCATATTACAACCCTGCTTTATCTACCGGAAATTGTATTTGGTGCCTATGCAATATATTACAAGTAATGTTTTGTAATTTTATTGCAACTACTTTTATTTTAAATAAAAAATATAATTAATTAATCTTTTATCATTTAATATTTGATGGTTTAGTATAAATTTATCAATTTTATTAAAACAAAATAATAACAACACAACGACAACACTTTCATTCTCCCAGTGCTCTTTTAATTGTTCTCTTTGACAGAGATTAAAACAACACACCGTTAACTTGGCGTACTTTTATTATTTTTCACACCGTCTATTAATTTAATCAATCGTAACCAAAGAGATTCCTTCAGTTTTCGGTTGGCACTCGTTTAGCACACGTACTATCGTATAAAATGTCGGGAGATTGCATGCAAAGTAGTTAGTAAAATGAAATATACATAAAAAAACATCCAAAATTAAGAAAATCATTGAATATAATTAACAAAAATTGTTTTAAATTAATTTACAAACGTAGAGAATTTAAAAAAAGTCCAATTGCTAAAAAAACAACACAATACAAAATTAAAGTTTCAACTGCGGAATTATAACAAATGGAAAAATTATTTGCTAGCATGTTTGTGTGTCGTGTATGTGTGCTGTGCCAACTAGAGAGAGACACAAGTGAGCGAAAGGTTGCTTACTATTCGTAAAAAAATGTTAAGCTTTTACAAGTGTGTTTATATGTACAGCCGTTAAATGGGGAGTAAGTTATAAAAGGAAAAATTTTAATGCAATGTAAAGTGCAAAAAAAAAAATGCCAATAACAAAAAGAAATTACAAAAAAAAAAAAATTCAGTCTTTGTTAAAATCTATGCACTTGGAAGAAGCGTAAAGCAAGTTAACAAATTACGAAAAAACAAAACGCTTAAAGTTTTTATTGTTTTTCAAAACGCAATATCCACAAAATTCAGCAAAATGTAGCGTAGGATGCAATATAAACAAATAAGAAAAGATACAAATTGTTAAATAAATAAGTAAATAAGTGTGTATGTGAAGCGAAGCAAAGGCCAAAAACATAATAATAAGAAAGAAAACCGAAGGTTGATTTATCGTGTGATTGGCGTAAGCTACGCTATATATATGTATGCATTGCATACTGAATGTATATATATAAAAAATATCACACATATACACACCATTGTATACTGTATTGTATTTATGTAAGAGCGTTAGGACGCGTGTGTGTCCGTAATAAGCAAATAATACGAAATGTTACAAACATCTTACATGCAAATATATTTAAACCGGTGTTAGGTGTTGTATGAACAAAATATGTAAAAAAAAAAAGATAAAATTGTGATTTTCTTTTCCTGTCGTATTCGAACAAAGAACTGCTTGCAAGGTGATCGACAGGGAAAGAGAGAGAGCGATAGAGAGAGAGAGAGAGAGAAAAAGACATTAACGAGCTTTTTTTTCACTTTTGTTTTGCTTTTGTAATGAAAGCAAAACAAGTTTTCAATCGGTATTCATTGATAGATTACAATTGTATAATCAAGTGTTGTTGTTGTCCTGGTTGTTGTTATATATTGTCACTTTGCCAAGCGTAAAACAGCGACTCCCCCGCATTTAAACATTTATAACGACTTTTTGTATACGTATTATTGTTTTTTTATTGTTGTCTTGTATCCATCACCTTGAGGTCGACGGCGTACTGTCACTGTGAAAACGTTTAAGAAACATCATATTATACAAGAATGTGTTGGGATCAGTACAGTTGGACATTTGAAATTTAAACACTTGAACAAAATCTCTCTGTCAGTGTGTCCGTCTTTACTAAACATACATGAAATGAGATTTTAAAATTGGCTGGCATTATTTGCAGAGACTTGAGCATATGCATACACTAATATAAATATGATAAAATTTGCCGAATTAAGTAATTGAGACACGCCTACAATTTCATTACATGCTTGCATCATGCATAATTCACAAAAGATAAAAAACTGACAATTTACGCATTAATACGAATTTCATAGAAACTATCACAATAAAAAAATTTGGCCACGCCCATTTATATATATATATATTTTATATATAATGATAATTACATCCTCCTCCCTCATTATAGTGGGAGCTACTGGTCTAACATCCACTGTGACAAAATATTGATACCGAAAAACTGAACCTTACCTACATAAACAAACAAATCCAACCAGATCAATTTATCAGTTTATAGGCAAGAGGAGAATCCTTAAATTTCCTAATATGTCGACTTGTACCATTTTTACGTTTAGAGAAATCAATTCTTGCATCTCCGCCTCTGTACACTTTATACAATATCCGTACAAACGTATTTTTTTGCTTTTTTATTGTTTTGCTGGTATTGTTATCAGCGCTAATGACTGCGACATGACAACAACGACAACAACAATTACAATAATTTAAATAGCAAACTTATTAAAAAAAAAAAAAATACTAGTAAACAAAGTCATATTCGATTGGTTGGCTTAAACCAAACCTTGGACACCCTTCACACATGTGTGTAACAAACTGTAGCAATAATATCAAAATTTTGAAAATTTATAAAAATTTATGGAAAACTACAATCGATGTAATCGAAAAATTGACTTGGATCACTTTCATAATTAAGAGCCCGTATAATCTCAGTTCAGAGTTTAATAGACAAGTCGCTGTTTAACTTTCTCTCTCTATAAGTAATCGGAATTAAATGACTCCTTCAGTGTAAACTATTTGCCGTATATGCGTACTTTAAATTATTCCATGTATGTGTGTATAGATGGTTGGTTTATTATATTCTAATTCCCATAAAGCATTTCATTCTATTGTTGTTGTTTTTTTACAATATTTATTAAAAATTCATGCATTCTCTCTGACATTAAATATACTCTCATAACCGTCTGGTTGGTTATTGCGCTTTGCTACTTGTACTCGTGTTTTAGTTGCGTTGTTGATGGTATGTGTGTATGTGTATATGAAATAATAACAATGAAATTGTAGCTCATGTTCTTATCCTTGTTGTTGTTATTGTTGTAACGTATTTAATAATTGTATGCATGTTTTTCTAGGTGGGTATGATTTTGATTACGATTCTGTTTGTGTGTGTGTGTGTGCTTAGTGGTTGTCTCTTCTTCTTCTTATAGTTTATACCGACAATAGTTCTATGTTGAAATATGTCTAGAAAGTGAATAGTAGTATATTTGCGTAAATATTAGTAAATCAAATAAGAACGGTAGACTGAGTGTTATTTGTTCTCCCTACTTAGCTAACGGTCTACCTATTAATCACATTGGAATTTATCTAACGAATATTATAACATGAAGAAAAACTAAACATGACTTGGACCAAGTATACGTATTCATATAGAAATAGTGGGCGTGGTAGATTTCTAATTACGCCTTCTACTGATTATGGAAACCTTATGTAGCTATGTAAGTTTTTAGTAAATGTTAGGTTAAACGCACCCGACCTATTTATGGTACATTGATAGTTTGGTTAATTATTAATAATTGCACTAAAATTCAACTTTAGAGGTAATTTTTTGTTGCTGATAGATAGTTTTTTGTCGATTGTGGGCGTGTTAACTGATTATAAATATTTGTACCAAATTTCAACTACATAAATCAATTTAAATAGCTATAAGGTATATTTTTGTCAATTGTGGGCGTGTTCTATTCTATATCTGTTAAAATATCGATAGATAAGCTATTATATTCCGAAATTTCAACTTCACACCTCACATCTCAACTGTTCTGACTGTTATATAGATTTTTATGAATTGTAGGCGTGTTCTATTTTTGAAAAATGCACTACCCATATGTGGAGGGTATATAATCAACTATTGTATGTACAATCTCATATACTTGAATAGTGCAAATTTAACTTCTTTCGGTATTCTTTAGATTCTTATACGAGTGGTAATATATTTTGTACACCCTTTGTTCCACTTCGGAAATTCAAATTCATTCAGAGAGAAGCATATAAGCCGGTTCATTAAAGATATACACAAATGGCAATATATATATCTCCCTCTCTCTCTCTCTCTCTCTCTTTCTCTCCTTTCGTAAGTGCCATGACTGTAGAAAAACTTTCATCCATGCCATACTATCGTATAAGGTTTCTTCTCACTTTGGTTTTAGTTGACCGTACATACCATACACATGCGTCACTAGAAGCTATTGTGCGGTGGTTGTTGCTGTTGGTGTTATGTTGCATGCCGCAAAAATCTGACGTGTTTGGAACAGTATCAGCGTCATAGATATTTAACTGAAATAAAAACGTGGCTATCCCATTCGGTTTTCATTCACTTTCTATTTGCTTTCTCTTCCCTTTTCAAACTTACAAACGGTTGACGAAGAAGAGACGTTGTGTAACGCACGTTGAAAACAATACATAATCATAACAATTCTCTTTCATGCAATTGTAACGGGCGATGTATTGGGAAGACGTTTGGGGTGACGCGACAGAGAGCTGCATTGTTTCAAAGAGCATTTATGGTATTGTACGGTATTGCCTTTCGGTTGGGTATTGATTTATGGATTATATTTTGTTCTACTTAATAAAAGCCCGTAATTGTAAAAGTGGTCCAAGTCGTTTTTGCTGATTCAATAATTGTTATATGTGAGTTGGACTGCAAGGGGAATGAGAAACTTGGTGTACTTGAACATCTCATGTGAAGGGTATAAAAAAATACTTCAATGTGCGGCACTACCGCACAATATCATTGGCAGTAAAAGTGCGCACCTGTTTGCAAGTCACTGACACAATATCGGTTTTTTTTTTTTTTTGCATTAAGAATGCTTACGATTATCATAAAATTGTTCAAATACAAAATACAAAGTTTTCGAATACATTTCGCGGTCATTTAATCATTTATTTAAATATGTTTTTTATTTGCTAATGGATGTGTAGACGAGTCAGATTAGCATAATTGAACGCAGCGAAATCTAAGAAGACACAGGAACAGGGGAAGGAGAAGAACGGAGGAGCGCAAGTGCATTAAAGTGATTTAAAGTACAATTTGATTAATTTAATGGCGAGATTTGGTTTGACAGTAATGCTTTTGGTCGCATCACATCTCCCACACAATTAATAAATCTACAGCTCTTACAGTCACTTGAGCCGGTCATCCACATACAGTCATTGTATCCACTGCTCTTAGTCGTACTCTATCCATATAAAGTTTTCTTAAGATACACCCACACCCACAGACTCCCCCCCACACACGCACACATATACATGCACATAAGAAGCATACAAAAAGGAAACGGTAATTGAGTGCGTAATGAGTGCTAATAGTCTACGTAATACGTGTGTAAATATTTGAGTACAACAACAACAACAACCATCGTAAAAAGGCATCAGAATTGAATGCAATTTTTTTATATAAATTATTAAGAACAATTGTAACAAACCATTAACGGAAAAACCTGCATGTAATAAAGAGAATAAAGCATAGAAAGAGAGGGGGAGAAAGATAGAAAGAGAGAGAGATGTAGAGAACAGCAGACACTCATCGTTTGTTTAATAAAATAAAAAGTAAAAGTGAAAAAGCATTAAAAAGCAATGGCTTCAACAACACCAACAACAACAACAGCAGCAGCAGTAGCAGCAGCAGCAGCAGTAGTACCGACCGTAGCAGCAACTAGCACCGTTACAACAACACAAAATTATAAAGTGCCTTCAACGAGTAAGATATCCGTTGACAAATTGCTTAGAGTGGGCTTTTATGATTTGGAGAGAACCATCGGTAAAGGCAATTTTGCTGTCGTCAAGTTAGCTTCAAATATTGTCACCAAATCGAAGGTGAGTAGCAAGTACAATAACTATTATTCAACTAGTTACCCCACAATTATTAAAGTAAACAACACAGTTTTTTACTTTCTTCCCATCAAGTTTTTGAAGTGAAATTAATTTGTATACCCTTCACATTAAATACCAAGTTTATCCATCCTTTTGCAATACCCAAAAGGAGGCGTCAGAGACCTTACACAGTATATAGATTCTTGATCAGTATCAAAAACTGAACAAATCTAGACATGTATGTCCGTGTGTCCGTGTGTCCGTGTGTCTGTCTGTTGTTGGCATTATCAAGGTCGTAAATTTTGAGATATTGGGCTAAAATTTTGTACAAACACGTTTCGTTCTGGCACGCACATTGGTATTTAAATTGGATAAAATCGGTTAAGAGCCACGCCCACAATAGCACAAAAATCGAGCTATTCAGTTGAAATTTGGTACACATACATATTTATAATTATCCTATCCATCCATGTGCCAAAAATGGGCGTGGTTGGATAACAGACATGCCCACAATTTAATAACACCTCAGCGTGAAACTCAATTTGCAATCAGCAGAAATATCTATATAAGTCGTTCCAGACATGTCCGTCCGTATATCTGTCTTTTGGATGCTTACGATCGCAAAATTTTGAAATGTTGATCTGAAATTTTGCAGAAATATTTCATTGTAAATAAAAACCTACTTATATTGGGCGAAATGGGTCAAATGCCACGCCCGCAATTTACAAAAATCTATGTATCAACCACAAAATTGTACCTACGAACTTGAATTTCTGCATACATAGCCTTTCCGCCGATTTGTCAAAAATGGTCACACCCACATTTTACAAAACACCACATTTTGTGCAAAATGCGACATGGAAGTTGATCCACATTACATATATTATTAAAGAGCGTAATTAGTTATCTGGGACAGGTGTGGAGGGTATTAAAAATTTGGTCCAAGCCAAATTTTGATTTTTTTTTACATGTTTTACTTGGCTTTTTGCCACGCACGTTAATTATCTTTGATAGCCCCTACCTTTAGCTGTTAATTTGTTCTAACCTGATAGACAAAAGACTTGTTTTTTATCTTATCTATTAAATTATATTTGCTTTGATGCGTTAAGAGCACTTCAGAGATATTCATTTTATTATCTTAATAAGGTTTAGCGACCGAGAAGAGGTTACAATGGGTTACAAACGCACCTAATGTACACTTCTTAACGATTCTGTAATGTTCTAAGCCACCTGCATTGAGCTGGCTGACTTAATAAAGGTGAAAATGTTGATGGAATTCCTAGTGGCCGATTATACTAGGTCCTGTGCTTCTCCAAAAGTATTCGAAACGGATTAACAAAACTAATACTACCCCAAGTAGTACAAATTTCTAGGCAGTTGTTACTTAAAATGCGGAAAAAAAAACGCATTTATTATTATTGGCAAAAAGGAAATTGTTTTACCTTTTTGTCGTTCATTTATTCTATTTTATTAAAATTTTCGTTTCTTTTTCCAAAGCCTTGTACTCCATTTGCAAGCGACTCAACTCGCGAACATTTTGCTGCGATAAACCTTCCAATTGTGCGTGTAAAGCGATGATGCGTCCACGCAACACTTGCGTAGAATATTGACATAAACGTTCTGGTTGGGAAGCGTCTTCTTTGAGTTGTTGCAACACTTCATGTATATCCGTTACAGTGTCATGACTGAGTAGACGATATTTTTGCACATCCGTTTCGAGTGCTGCTCTTAACAATTCAATTTCATTAATAAGTTTACTTACAGCTGTTGCATGACTATTATTTGTTGTGGCATTCGCATCATTATCGATAAAATGATCGATTAATAATTTCGTTTGACTGCATTCCAAATACTTTTGCTGTGATTTGAGACGAGTTAGTTCACATAACAGAGTAGTGCCGGATTTCCTTTTCGTATAGGTGCGGTAACGGATTGGTGCGGCATTATTAGTGTTGTTGTTGTTGTTATTGGTGTTCTTACTACTCTTCATCACGTTATAATGGTTACCAGGATCTAATTTATCATCACTTTCTTCCCCATTCGATGCCATTTTATTTGCTTGCATTTTTTTAAGAATCTTTTAATAATTCGATCGCCGTACGCTTTCTATGATTTGAGTTTATCTATGACACTGTCACAAACGTTCTAAGCCTGTACCCTTTGAATTGAATTGAATTGTTTAGAACAGTTGCTTGTTATGTTTCTATAGTTTTCTTGATATTGTATTTATAAGTTTGAAAATAAAATTTCGGTTGCTATTTGGCAGATAATAACAAATTACAGGTGGCATACATATAACGCTGGGGTACAGAGTTTTATTTTTATTTTTAGACAATTAGATACTTGGATTGGATTGGATTGGATCCTTAAATTATGCTACAAATAGTTTAGTTGTATCAGTAAACACGAGGCATTGCTATGGAAGGAGGTTCTAAAAATGGTCCGATCGAGTCACAGCCACTTATGAAGCTAATTAACAATTTTTCAACAGATTTTATCAAAAAAAAATTAAAATTTTTTTGTTATATAAAGGCTTTCATTATTATAGGACCTTATATGGGGAGGAATTTGAAAAATGGTCCCATCCGTTCCATTTTCAATAGGGTTCCCCTTTGGGCCAATATATGTCCTTGTACCAATTCCATCGAAATATCTCAAAAAGTGCGAACTGTAGCTTGCGAACAAATTTACATGGACAGACAATTACATGGATTAAGATTTTGTTTCTAAATCTATCGGTATAATTGAAGTTGGGTGTGGCATTTGCCGTTTAGGAGTTACAAACAACCCCACAAACCTCTGCCACAAGTCGGGCAGTTTACAAAAAGATGAAAATTTAAATTGAACGAAATTGGTTGAAAACCACGCCCACAGTAGAAAAAAAACTTACAAAAAACTAAGTAAGAAGGTATATTATTGGGCGTTCCCTTTAAATATTGGCGACGTCAGATATCAGACACGCCCATTATTTAGAAGTAAGTCATACATATTCACTACTAAGAAGGTTTTTGCCACGCCCACATTTACATTTTAGGTTTAATTCTTTACTGGTATATATCATACTTCGACGTGTGTGTGTCGTAATCGACTTTTTGTGATAAAAGGTTTATGAAAAAAAAACTTCATCTTGGTCGTAAAGTATTATTCATATTGTTAAGGCAATGCTCATGTACCAAACACGTGACGTGATGATAAACGGTTTAGTACAGTACGCGTGTTTTAAATGATTATTAACCAGTTTTTTTAGAAAAACAAATAGAAATAGAAATTATTAAAAAAGAGAAAAACATCATAAAAGCGGTATGGAACACATTTTGGGATAGAATTTTAAAGATCTTGGAAAATCGTATATTATCCAGCGCCTTATGAATGTGATCTGATAATATTATTAGTTTTAGGTTACATTGATTTTCCCACCACTGCTCTCACCTGAACCCCGCCTAGGTTGAAAAGCCCCTGATAAATGCCTTTTTACCGAACTTTTTATTAATTTTTCTTATAGGTGGCTATAAAAATCATTGATAAAACATGTCTGAACGAAGAATATTTGGCGAAAACATATCGAGAAATTTCAATTTTAAAAACGTTGCGTCATCCGCATATAACCCGACTATACGAAGTGATGCAGTCGGAGACAATGATTTATCTGGTGACTGAGTATGCGGCCAATGGTGAAATATTTGATCATTTGGTGGATAATGGACGCATGAAAGAGCCGGAAGCGGCCAGACTATTTACGCAGCTGGTGTCGGCGGTACAATTTTGCCATTTTAAGGGTGTGGTACATCGTGATCTCAAGGCTGAAAATGTTTTACTGGACAAAGACATGAATATCAAGGTAGCGGATAAATTACATTTTCTTTTAATCATCATTTCTTATCATCATCATGGGCTTTTCCAGTTGGCCGATTTTGGTTTTAGTAATCGTTATGAGGTGGGCAACCCTTTAACCACTTGGTGTGGTTCGCCGCCCTATGCAGCTCCGGAAGTCTTTCAAGGTTTAGAATACGATGGTCCGAAGGCGGACATTTGGAGTTTAGGTGTAGTTTTGTACGCTTTAGTTTGTGGTGCTCTGCCCTTCGATGGCAAAACGTTATTGGAATTGAAAAGTCGTGTGGTTACGGGCAAATTTCGCATTCCATATTTTATGTCACAAAGTAAGCTAAATAATATGCTTCTTCGGCTTAGATATATACCCTCCGACACTATTCCATTTGTATAGATTGTGAACATTTAATACGCAACATGTTGGTGGTGGAGCCGGAACGCCGTTACACTTTACGGCACATTATTAAACATCGTTGGCTGAGTGAATGGGTGCAAGGAGTGGAGCACGAATGTTTGGATATTAGTCCCTCTCACACATCCCAAACATATCTGTCACAGTGTGACAGTGCACATATGAGCGACATTGGTGGCAGCTGCAGTCCATTAGCATCACCCACTACTTCTGTGCCTAATCTCGATTCTGTCGTTATGTCGCATATGCTGCAATTATCCGGTTTAACGGCGGATAAAATTGCTCAATCGGTTCATGAAAATCGCTTTGACAATATTTATGCCATCTACCATTTGTTGTATGACAAATTGGAGAGGAAACGACGAGAATATCAGAGATTGCAACAGCATGCGAACAGAGTAAGGTGAGAGAGAGAGATCTAATATGCACCGTTTTTTAGTGAAACTTCATAAAATTGATTTCGTTTCATTGAAGATCTCGTACCAGCATTACGACCGGTGTTGTGGATCGGTCGGAATTGCAGCACAAGCCCGACGGTGTAGATCGTTTAAGTCCTTTAAATAGTACGAATACTATGCAAAACGAAGCAGGCTTTCAATGGTCTGATATGGCGGTCAATTTGGAGAAATTCAGTGATATGGAATTGGAATGTCTTCAATTGCAAAATGAGGTCGGTACAACACACTGGAAATGTGACAGAACACTCTATATTCATTTCCTTTCAGCTTGAAGCTTCGAATGATACTTGTCATACTGCCAGTGTTACTCAGAGTGGTGCTAACAGTACAGGTAATACACGACGACATACTGTAGGGCCGGGTGATGTGGCCCATGAACAAGCGTTAGCCGGTCCCAATGCGGTACCATTGAACTTTAAATGTGAATCACAAAACAGAGAACAGCCTATTGGACCGTATCCGCCCATGAATTTGCCCATGCTACAAAATCAACCGTTACACTATTTAACGATTAAAGATCAACATTTATTAAAACCACCTCTAGCGATGAATGCCAGTAGGTAGAAAAAGATGGCTTGAGTTGAAGATTTTAAAATGTATGAAATTTTTAGCGGGTTCATTTAATCGGCGTGCCTCGGATGGTGGTGCCAATTTGCCGTATTGTTTTAGTGCAGCCCATCAAGCGCCAAATCCGATTCAGGGACAACATCTGCAGCCAACGCATGAGTATTATATAAATTCAGCAGCAACAACGGGTCCTAGGGTTCATGCCAATGATTTGAGTATAATGACAGAAACCTTAAGCAATACGCGCGGTATTGAGGAGGGCGGCACAGAAGAATTGCAAAGGTGGGGGTGAAGCTATTTTAGGAGTTCGATTTTCGAATTTCGATTTTTTTTTTTTTTTATAAAAATGTGTAGATATATGCAAATACGGGGCTGTTCAAAGCGTCATACGGTGGGATGCACTGAAGATCTAACAATAACCGCACATCCGGCGAATGGTGATCGTACCCATCTCGTTACAGCAGTCACTGGCTTAACAACACCATCAGCTGCTGCCATTGTAATGACGTCCTCTGCTGCAGCAGGCATGCGTACTCGACGTACAGGCTTATTGACCGTAACTGAGCGGCCTCCCGGTATGTTACAGTTAGCGAACAATCGCGCCCATTATTTGCATTCCACAATTTTTTCATTTCATTTTTCAATTAATTTATGATTTAAAATATTGTTATTCACGCCCATGCATTTATTTATTGTTATTGTAATTTGATTTGGTTTGATTTGTTTTATTGTTACTACATTTTCTTTTTCTTTTTCCTTTCTTTTTTGTTTATTTTCGTTTTTATCCGTTTGCTTTATGCTTTATTTTTGTTACTGATTGATTTTTGATTGTGATTGGATGCTCTGCTTCCTACCGCTGTTTATGGAAACAAATACCTAATGCTGTCTTGCTGTTGTTGGTATTGTTGTTGTCCACTCTATAAAATATTTACAAATTACTGCCTTATACGCTTTGTGTGTGCGTTGCGTTCGTTTGTTTGTTTTGTATATGAAACCGTTGTATTTAGTAATAAGTCCGGAACTTATACGTGAGGTTGAAACACGTATGAATCGTAATTATATGCCGCCGGCATTAAAAATGCAATTCAACACAACTGGTGCATTTAGTCAATTGCCATCGACGAGTGGCGCATTATCTGCCCATGTAGTGGGTGCTGGCTGCTATTATAATGTCTCCATAAATAGTTCTTCTTATCCTTTAGCGGATGCCAACACCTATTATATGGTTAATCCGACACCTTTAGCTTTAAATACAAATGCTTCGTCTTCAGCTTTGGCTGTAACAGCAACCGCATCGCCGTCGACAGTTGTTACCGGTTACGGTTGTAGGCGTATTTATGGTAAAGCCTGCAAGCTACCACCGGTTCAAGAAGTTGGTGAGTTATTGTTATTGCTTTTGTTATTGTTATTTTTTTTTATTTTTTATTTTTTTTGTCTAAATTTTATTTTTTATTCAATTTTTTGGCTTAATAAATGTTGTCATTTATTTATCTAGCTTTTAACGGTACCAGAACATAATAAAACAAAAAAATCTCTAAATGTATAACAAAAGAAATTTGTCCCTGGTCACACATAAGTAAATTTTTTAATGCATTGGATCCATGTTTCTGGTTTTTGGACAAACTTTTCTATTGATGGACGTACGGACAAAATTACTGTAGCATGTAAAAATATCTCACACAGGAAAGTAAATTTTTGTCCGTACGTCTGTACATTGAAAAAAAGTTTAAAAGCTGAAATATTGATTCAATCGGTTCAAAATAGCCATAAATTTAGGGCCATGTGTTGGCCATGTATTGGTTGTTGACAACAGACAAAATTCAATTAAATTTATTTTAACAGCAAACTGGTTGCGGGGTGTTTAAAATTATACTCCGTGTGGCACGGAAACATTTTTTACCCTAATTATTATGTTGTGTTGTTGATGTTGTTGTAGGCCGCTATAGTCCAGTGCGCAGAGCTTCGGAAGGCTCAAAAACTCAATTCCAGGGACCGCTACAGGAGTGCCAAAATTTACAAAAAGGTATCGCTCAACGCAACTATTTGGCCGCACCCAGTCCACCACTTTTAGAAAACTCCATCAGTTTGCCGGGTAAGTAACAAACACTTTCAATCATCTTATTATTGAAAATAAATAAAGTAGGGCAAAAGTCATACACATAAATACCCATATATATGGAGGGTATCAACCATATAGCTTTGTTTACTTATAACTCCTTTGCTAGGTTCACCCATACATAGCAAATCAGCAGCCACTGCTCAGCCAACATCATTAAGGCGCAGTGGCATCACTGGCATCATTCCAAATACAAATAGTTTTACAAAAAATGTCCAAGGAATGGAGCTCTCAAGTGACGTGATACAAAATCTCCTACCAATCTTGGACCAATTGGTGACGGAGCAACACCTCACTTTAGAGAAAGCTCAACATATTGTAACGACCTCTACTATGCCTTGGGATATAGCCAACTATTTAGGCTTAACGGTAGGACAGCCGGAACATTGCACAAGTGGTAATTTTAGTGGCGTTAGCAGAAGTATGCTGCCGCAACTGCAACCGTTTAGTTTTAGTGAGACGCCATTATCTTTGCCCAGTACCATGGGTTTAAATGACAGCAACAATGAAATGTTGTCAAGAATGAGTAATTATGGATCAGCAGCAACTACTCAGTTACAGTTATTGAGACAGAGCTTGACCCTTAACAAAACGCCCGGTAATAGTGGTTGTCAATCGCCGGTTTATGGCAACTTAGGCTCTAGTACCCAAGCAGCAAATGCTGGTGGTTCTTCGCCTCTACATCAAATAACCAAAGGTATCTCTTATTTAAGTACCGGTGGTGGAGGCTCTATAACGCGGGGCACGTCGGCGTCTAGTGAAAATGCTTCAGCATCTAACCATCAAGTACCGTTAGATTTATCCATGGATATTAGTACACCCGAGGAGGAGGGGCAGAGCTCTACTGCAACGCCGCGAAATTGGTTCGGCCCGTCCGCTGTAGCTTGTACATATTACCTGGAGAAGCCATTAAATTTATCACCATCGCCAACTCTAAGAGTGGTCAGCACACCTCCCGCCTCACCAAATCTTTGCATAATACAGGAGGAACATGTCCAAAGCCATATGTATCATGGCCTCGGTGAAGGCCAAAGCACTGGCCGAAACAATACCGCCAACAGTATTTGCCAGACTGACCAGTCCAGTGCAATGTTTCAACAACAACCCTCCCATCCACAAATCTGTCTTACCGACGTTCAGGGCAGTGAGATTACTCTGGTGGCTTTGTCTCCCGATAACAGCAACAGCCGCGACAGTGATTGTGATTCGTTGAGTCAACCGAACAGTAGCAGCAACAGCAGCACACCGTTAATATCGTTACGACGTTTAATTATAAATGAGCCAACGGCTGATATGCCGTCAATTACCAGAGGCATTGGACGAAAGACCAGCTTGGAGGGGGAACATCAACATAATGCGGCGGCGGCAACTAATTCCAATGTACAACAAGTTGGTAATCGTCGGGGTAGTGATAAGTCCTTGGGCTTCTCTGACGACTCCTTAAGTAATGATTCCAATAATTTATCACCATGCCAGGAACCCTCAGCCAGTTCCGGTTTCAAATCGGATTCTCATTCCGAAATTGGTGATCATACGGAGGGTCATTTAACACCCGATTCCATGTGCGAATCGCGACGTATGTCGGATGAAATGTTTTATGAGGTACCACTACCGTATGAATGTTCCAATTTGGATACGGTGCGAATACTGGAAATGGTTAAACAAACTATTAATTCAACGATGCCCCCAAAAGGACTGGTTATGCATAAAAGTGTTGCCACGCCGCAGGGATCATTTGCGAGTACATCCATCAATCAATCACAAGGAACCCAGTTAATGCAATTACTTGGTACAGTGAGCTCTCCAGATGATAACTCCTCCCTAGCTCAGGCTACAGCATCAACTGGATATATTTTGGATACGTCCAATACGACCCTAACCAATCTCAACTTGGAATATTCTGGTGGTTTGCAAATTGAGGTGCAAGTATGTGAGGGACGCAGCCGTGATAATCAAACCGGTGGTAAAGGTATTAAGTTACGACGCATTTCTGGTGATGAATATGAATACGGGAAATTGTGTCAGCAGTTAATTAGTAATTTAAACACGCAACAGGTTGCTGGTTAAATGTTTAGCATGATGTGTACAGATTGAGAATTTGTTTTTTAAAACACATTCAAAGCTCATAGTACTCCATTCCTTTTGCAACTTTTTCAATTATAGTCTCGGCCAGGGGCCAGAAATTCTTGTAACAAATGCTTACAACAGCCAGAGGCGTACAAAGCCAAGACTAAAACATACTCACACTAAATGTGAATCTGATAAGGTGAATACAACAAGTAGTGTAGGGGCGGATCAATTGGATAACTTGACTTTTAAGTCCCTCACTTGTGTACAATTTAAGTTTGTATGCAATGCCTTTTGAGAATGCTTTTATTCATCAAATGTAACAACAATTCATCCACTATGATAAACTAAACTATTAATTATAATAATATCCACATAGCGATAAGAAAAGAAGCCTATTCCGATATTAAAAAATATTATATATTAAGATAATTTAAACACAAAATCATTCGCCAGTAAAAAAAGGGTAATGGGTAGTTATAGTTAGTTAAAATACATAAAAAATAACAAACAAGACGCGTCTATTAAAGCCGAAGTCTGTGGTTTTTTTTCTATAAGACACAAACCTGAAACTCTTTTGTACAGAAATTTTAATGCAAATATATTCAAAAACTTTGTTAAATCGTTTTAAATGTTCACATTTTGGGATATGTGTGTATTTCACTATAAATTTGTATATAATTAATATGTAATTATGTAAATGTAAGAAAATCTAAAAAATTGAAAAGTCCATACACAGCTTAGTGCAATATTATCTTATACAATTGACGCCATTATACATTCCATATTTTCTTGTTCTAAACACAAAATATATACAATAATATTTTTTTATGAAATGTGACGAAAGCTTTCTCGTTATGCCAAGCAGTCTTACTTTTCTGCTTTGAGTTTCATAAATGAAACACAAGCATATGAATATATATACATATATATGAATTTGCTTTTAAGACAAAATAATTTTAATCCTAATCTGATAAAAAAAAAGTAAATTTATGAATTATGATTTTTTTAAAAGAGCTTTTTTTTTATAACAATGTCAACGTAGGTTTTTCATACCTATGCTGGCAAAGAAAACAGTACTGCGCTACTTATTGAGTATGTGTGCAAAATTTTAAGAGGATCGGATAAACGGTATTGTTCAAAACATCATCATATTCGAATCTATCACACAGAATGAAGATAAAAACGAATGCATTCTATTTTTTATACTTTTGGTTTATAACATTTTTAGTTTTCGCCTTAATTCCTGCACACAATAACAATTTAGTTATGCTGCAAATAGAAAACAATAATGTTTAATCGAGTTTCACAATATTTTTTTATTGCAAGTAGTGTAACATTAACATTTTAACAATAAACATGTTTTGTAAAGACTGCTGTGACTCAACAATTTTGAGATGAACAAAAAATGCATCCAAATTGCTAAAAATAATAAAATCAATGACATCAATTAATCTTAAGTATAATTTTACTGTCTAATAAAAATGTTTTATGCTATAACGGTAATATTCAAACGGTTGTTTATACTTTCGTATTCACAGAGAGGTAACCCTATTAAAAATGCAAAGCATTTGTTATCTTTTCCAATATAATTCATTTCATGTGGAGAAGAGATTACATTTAAAATAATTTATTATTTGAACTTGAATTTCTCTTTAATCACACGTTACAAAGTTGTGCGCCTTTTTTAGTGAATTGACAATGGATGTAATTTTAGGCTTTCTGTGCATAGTACATTTTGATTAGTTTTGTAACAGCAATCTTGTGTGTATGTGATATATAAAATGTATTTAGGTTCGTGTCGTTACTCTACAAATCATTCGTTGGCACTTAAAAAAAAGAAGAAGAGTCAATAATTTCAGTAAAATTGAAGGCAATGGACGAAATTAGTGAAGAATACATAAAGATGGCCGAAAAAAATGATCCTTACGATATGGATAACATCAGTTTTAATGCTGAACAATATTTGGAGAAACTGCTAAAAGTACAATTCAAAACTTTCTAGTGATGCAATCTTCATTGTAAATTCATTTCGTATTTTCAGGAGAAATCTCTTCAGGAAATCGTCGATAAAGAGGCAGATGTTGTAAAAGAGACACAAACGTTACATTCCGATATGCAAACTTTAGTTTATGAAAACTACAACAAGTTTATATCGGCCACCGATACCATACGCAAAATGAAAAATGATTTCAAACAAATGGAAACCGATATGAATTTGTTGAATGAGAAAATGTCCACGATAACTACGTTTAGTGAACAAATTACCGGCACTTTGCAAGGAACACGTTCACAATTGTGTAAATTGTCGGAGAAACATTCCCTACTGAAACGTTTACAATTTTTATCCTCCCTACCTGCTAAACTAAAATCTCTGATTGAAGAGGAAAATTATGTGCAAGCTGTACAGGATTATATACATGCTCAAAAGGTATTTCAACAATATGGATATCAGCCCTCGTTTGAGGGTATACAACGCGATTGTGATGCTATTATAAGTGATTTAAAGTTACGATTAAGACGCGAGTTTCAAACTGGCGGTAAATCAACTCAATCATTAACCGAAACTGGAGAACTGCTATTGTTATTAAATGAGCGTGCTCCCGATATGGCCACCGAAATGTTAAATTGTGCCTCGAAACGCTTACATGAACAGATCGTTATGTTGCAGGATCAAACCGAGCGGGATATGATTGAATTTGTTGATATGGGTATAGAGGGCTTCCTTAATGACCTCACCTTAGTAGTGTCTTGTTACTTTGATATGTTTGTGGCCAAACAGTATGATACCGAGCAGGATGATTTCCAGGATAACGCTTTAAGGGGCTTGAATGTTTTTCTAAATGTCAATGTTAAGAAATATTTAACTTTAGTGCAAGATCGTGTTGAATCGGATGTGGGCTATGGAGATACTCAAGTCATGTTAAGAGCATTGGATCGTTTGCATCGCCGTCTGTCGGCTATGCGCAATATATGCCACGGTCTGGATATACAAAGCAGTACTGTAGACATAATTATAACGGCTGCCCATCAGTTGTGTGAAGTACACAATAGAAATTTGCGCGATCATTTTGCGGACAGCTTAAGTTCGGTACGCCTTTCGGTGGTGTCAGCTAAATCGGATTCAGGTCAGGCCGGTTCAAGTTTAAACGAACTGATCACTAGTTTATATGTGTCTGTGGTAGAGAAGGTGAAGGGGGTTCTGCAGGATTTGCTGGTATTTTTACAAGCTGATTGGAGTTTTAATATCAAATCCGAATATAAGGGGACACTCTGTGTGGAGGGTATACGCGAGAATCTGTTAATAGCCTTCCTGCGGCACATTGCCAAGGTGATGGGTTCTTTCGGTGATATTTCAGGTTCCAGTCCACCAAATTTGTTGTTGGTTTTATCAAAAACCTGCCTCGAAATGGAACAGAACGGTGTTCATATATTGGTAAGTGATTGCTGAGTCATGGCATTTTATCTCAAGAAGTTCTCTTTCTCTCTAGATTTGTTTAGTTGACGATTTATATGAAATCGATTCAGAGAATAATGCCACGTTAACGCACGAAACGGAGATATGCGCTGAAATGCGTGAAACGGCTCAAATTTTATTGGATACGTTTGTGCGCGTGCAAGGTTTGAATATTTCGCAAATGTTACGTAAAAGTGTTGAAACCAGAGATTGGTTGAATTGTCTAGAACCGCGTACAGTGCGGGCGGTAATGAAACGTGCCGTAGAAGAATTATCGGCCATCGAGAATGTGGTGGCTAGTTTGTACGATGGTGCTGGTTTTGTGCGCACCACTGCTAGCAGCGATTCTAGCCGCAAAACCCATTACAGCAACCTAACCAATTCAAAGCAACAATTCCGTTCCAATTGGTCCAACTATACACCCTCCCAGTTGGAATCGAGCTATGTATCAAACATTCATCGACTATTTTCGGAAAAAATCGACATTTTCACATCTGTGGAATTTTCCAAAGTGTCCATTGTAACGGGTATTATAAAAATCAGTTTAAAGGTAACTATGATGGAATCACAGTCCAATACATTTCTATAACAAATGATACAATGCAGACATTACTGGAATGTGTCCGGTTGCGTACATTCAGTAAATACGGTCTCCAGCAAATTCAAGTGGATGCTCATTATTTGCAGATGAACTTGTGGCGTTTCGTTAAGGATGAGAAGTGAGGACTATTTTTTTTTCTTTTTTCGCATCTAAATATTAATGTACAATGAATTTTTCAGTATGATTAATTTTTTGTTGGATGAAATTCTGGGATCGGCAGTGCACAGGTGCTTGGAGTCGACTTTAATGGAGCCTAATGCTGTGGAAATCATTTGTGAACGTGGTTAGTATGAATCGTACCGTAGTGTAAGTGCTCTCGCGAGTACAAGGCGCTCTTCTCTTGTATCATTTCAACTTGATCTCGAAATTTACTGGTATGTAATTATTAAGTTCCATTATTCTTATTTCCACTCTCAGATTACATTCCATTGACCTGGTCATGTCGTCCACTTTAAAATCCAATCTTTATAGAATGTTTTAGCTTTTTTTTTTTTTTTTTTTAATTTCAATAAAGAGCGTCTTTTACTTGTGAGATAACGGTACAAATGGACACTAAAATGTTTCTATATTCCGTTCTATGTGCATTTTAATGACATTTTTGTGCGTTTGTATATTTATTTATTCTTGACTTTTACATGCCTAGCATAATTAAGGATTAACATGATGAGAAATAAATTATTTAAAATTATTTTATAAATATGTGTATGTATGTACGGATATACAGGGGCTCACAGCTTATTTGGTACACCAACCTTTATAAAAATAAAACAGCTGTACACAACATAACAAACGAAAATGAACTGAAGAAGGCGTTGTTGGAAGAGTGGGGTAAAATTAGCCCGGATGTTACCTAAAAGCTGGTAGAAGCAAAAGGGTACCATACAAAATATTAAAAAGTACTAATATTTATTATTTTTAAATAAAACCAAACTGTACCAAATAAGCTGTGACATGTATTTTTGATGTGTTATAACAAAGTTCTTATTATTAGACAGTTAGAAATATTCTTTTGTAACTTTTTTTCTATTTAATGTTGTTTAAACATACAACAACAACTTGGCATTCAAATTTGGTTGATAACATAAATATGTTAGAAGCTACAGCTGTTTTATTTTTATAAAGGTTGGTGTACCAAATAAGCTGTGAGCCCCTGTATGTATTATTTTTATATAAGCAATTAGTGATGTCCGTTTATCTGCGCATCTGTTTGTTTCTTTCTTATTTGTTGTAACAATAACTTAAGTAAAAAAAAAATGTGTTTTGCCAAACCCAGCAGCACCATTAAAATGATTAGAATAAATTATTATACCCTCCACACCTTAGTGATAAGGTACACATATTTATGGTTATCCCACCCATCGATATGCTAAAAATGGGCGTGGCCGGTTAATAAACGCGTTCACAATTTGTAAAAAACCATATTCAACGTAAAACCCGATTTGCAAGCTGATACGTAATATATACACTATTAGAGGGCGTAATCATATATTTGCCACGCCCAACTATTGTTGTGGCGGAGCCTAAGCCAAATTTAGTTTTCTGACTTGTTTCATCTTACTAAGTAACCAACCAATTACGCCACTACTGCAACATTATTTGCTGCCGGAGCATGACGAACAGTTTTGCTTTGCGTTGCATTATTCAACACATTTTGTTGATTGATTGTTGCATCGGTGACACTGGCACTTTTCTTTCTACTCATTTCGGCTATAGTTGGTATCGGTGGTATCGACAAGTGGGCACTTTGTTGCCTTAATTTACGCAGCTCCTCAAATTCACGCGGATGCATCTTCTTACGATGCGAATGCATGTTCGCATTGGAATTAAATGTTTTCGGACAGTGAGGACAACGATATAATACCTCACCCGTATGACCGGCCATGTGCTCGCGTAGATAAATAGCTTTCTTGAAGCTCTTGCTGCATATGTTGCATTCATATGAGCGCTTGTCGCCGTGCACAAAACTGATATGACTGAGCAGGGCGGATCGGTTGGGCGTCACTTTCTGGCAAATGCCGCATATGTGCAATTCATTGGATTGGGCGTGGCGCTTCTTGTGTTTGTTCAAAGCATATTTGGTCTTGTGCCAAGAGCCGCACTCGTCACATTGAACTTTGGGTAAAGTAACGCCCATGTGCTCGGCCTGGTGCCGTCGAAAGGCGGTGGAGCCGCGTATCACTTTCGCGCATATGTCGCACATCGTGCCAAAACAGCGCACTCGATTATGTGCATGCAATTCCTCCAGGGTGGCAAACCTTTGCAGATAATTCACAAAAATGAAAATTAATTAATTTTTTCGATATTTAGCCGTCACACTCACCTTCTGTTGCATTTCTTACATATGGTCGAACGGTCACGGTGGGCGTTGACATTGTGCTGTTCCAGCAAATATTTTCTAGCAAATTTTTTGCTGCACTGAGAACATTTAAATATTTTATCTTCGTCCTTTTGATGTTTGACCAAGAAATGATTGCGCATTGATTGCTTGTCGGAAAAAGCGCGATTGCAATCGTCACATCTATAAATAAAAAAGAAAAAAGTTTACAAAATCCATTTAAAGGCTTTGGTCACTGCCAGGGTCTGCTTACTTGTAACAATCGGGGTTGAGGTGCTTGCGTATGTGTTCGAGCAGCAATTGTCTTTTAAGGAATTTTTTACCACAACACCTTACGTAGCCAATCACCTTATGTTTGATGCGCATGTGAACCTTTAAAGCTGTAAACTTTTCCATTTCGCTGTTGCACAATTCACAGTGCAATGACATGTATTTGGCTATCTCTGCATCGGATTCGGCACTTTTTGCATGATGAGCTTCAGATTCCTCTGAAGTTTTTGTCCCTGGTGGGGATTCATGGATGGCGTTCTTACGTGGCCGACCACGTTTACTCTTCACCTTGCATTCGTCAGTGCTTTGAGGTTGTATTTTGACATATTGTTCACGTATTGAGTCCTTACGAGGTCTTCCACGTTTTTTCACTGGACTACTTGTGACATCAGCCGTATTCTGTTCTGTTTCAGGTGTAGGTGAACTCTCTTCCTTTAATGGATTCCTGTTGTTAATGTATTGTTGTGGCAGTTGTTGCTGCTGCCCTTTTTCCAAATCTGTTGCTTGTTCATCTGTCGAATATTTTATGGAAGCTTCATTAACTTTATTATCCTCGTTAATGGGATCCTCTAGTGCCTCATCGTTGTATACTGTAGAAAATATATCATGTGAGTCTTCATCATCACCTGAAGCAGTTATGTCTGCCGACTCTGTTTTATTGCGATCTGTGTTCATGTGAAAAATGTCGATAGAAATCTCCCCTTCATTCATTTCACCAAACTCTTCAATTGGTTCACTTTTGCTTGGCAATGGACCCGATTGTACAATAACTACACCTATTGCATTTTCCACTTTTATGTGAGATTTTTCATTAAACTCTTCTTGAGCTTTTTCAATTGTCTCATAAAAATCGTTAAAGTCGCACACTTTCAACCAACACAAATTACAAATAACTTTAGATATGGGATCCTCATTGCTTGGCTAAAGAAATTTACAAATGATTCATTTTTATAAATTACGAACGTTTGCTTTGCTTTTTCTCATTAATACCTCAAACCAAAAGTGTCTGCCAACTATAGTGGCAATCTCTAATGTACTGCCATTTGCATCGAAAAAGTTTAGCATGTTCTTGTTTTTCTTTAAGCATAAACGACAAATCATTATATTTATTGCACTTTGATATTAAATTGATTTTTATTTTATAAAAATAAAAATTATTTGTTTGTTAGATGTATTCCAACAACAAATGTTCTGAGCGGGAAGTTGCCACCTGTCATTGTTAAAATTTTGTTATTTAACTGTAAAGACGTAACAAGCGGACAAAACTTGTATTTGTTGTTATTTATACTTGTTATATTTTAATATTGTTATTTTAATATTGTTCCATTCCAATTGTTTCGGTTTGTAAGCACTTTTTCTTTCTTTTCTCCCAGTGCATTCATTTATTTTTAAGGAAATTTAGAATTCCTATTATTATTATTATTATTATTATTATTATTGCACTTGCTATAGGCTGTGAAAATGGTTGAAGGTGGATTAGGTCACAACAATAGACCTCGATCAAAGATGGCACGTCCCAAACCAGTGGGATTATGGGTAGTAAGCGATGTACTGAAATGGTATCGTAGACATTGCAGTGAATACCTGCAATATTTGGATCTATTTTCCAAGGTACTTTTCCTACACTACATAGTATAGATGAATAATATTAAGCAAAAATGATACTTATACAAAGCATGAAATTACTGGACGCACTCTTCTACGTATAACTGATTCATCTTTAAAACGTATGGGCATATCGAACAATTGTGATAGAGAAAATATATGGCGAGAGATTGTAAAACAACGGTTGAAAACTGATATTATGGAGATTCGTGATATGGAGCGCATTGTAAATCAACATTCAATAGTTAAGATAAATCATTGACTTCTGGATTAACGCAATGGTCGCCACGCATAACAGCTGATTTATAAAATATGGCGAGAAATTGTAAAACAACGGTTGAAAACTGATATTATGGAAATAAGCAAAATACATCAACAACGCAATGGACGCGGTGCATAACAGCTGTTTTGTAATAAAAATAACCAGACACATATAGCTGCAAAGGGAATGAGGGCTTTAGTACCTCAAAACTTTCATATATACAAAATGATTAACGTTTCTACGGTATAAGAATGATAACCAGCTACGTGTCTGATAATAACCATTAACTTATTTGATACAGATTTGTAACCAAATTCAAAATTTAGCCTTAAATAAGGAATAAAATTATATTTGGTTTTGGTCAAGGAATAAAATTGATTTCTAAGGAAACATTTTTCCAACATAGTATGACTAGGTTGTTAACATATGTTTCTCCCTTTTTTTCTTTGCTGAAACTTTGCGGAATTGAAATAAAATCTCGTTAAATTCACCAAAATGTTATCTTCATGAAAACATCACTTATTTCAATTCAAGTTAATAATAATTTATAAATAATTGGCGGTAATTTAAAAGAAAAAAAGTTTAAAATGGATAGTGAATCAGAACCTTTAGAATTAAAATCAACTGAAGGTCCCAAAACTGATGGCATGCATTTAATAGTGGAGAGTGGCTTTGAAATAAATGTTCTTAAAGATTATGTGCTGCAGTCATGCTTGGCGGAAAAATGCAAATTTCTAGAAAACACTGAAAATATGGAAGATGTGTGTCGGAGATTTTTGCATTTATTAACAACGGAAGATTTCAATTTAGATGAAATTACGACCATATTGGTGGCAGCTTGCTTAAGCTACTACATACAACCGACAATGGAAAATATGGAATGGCGATCACAATTTTTACAGAAGGCTTTTCAGTATGTAGATACTTTAAGTCCCTTGCATTTACATGTGGCTACGAAACGTATATGGGAGGCTTTTAAAAAGGACGACATTAATTTTGCCTTCAAATTATTGACATTAACCCATTGCATTTCGGTGGCCAGTGAAACGGGTAGAGCTATTGCCATGTGCTTGATTTGGGCCATACTGTGTGAAATAACCGAAATAAATGCGAGTATGCATTGCTTTCGGGAATTCAATGAATTACTCAAAATGCTCAATGAAATCGATGATCAGATGCTCAAAGTTGAAGAAAACCTACACATCGTTTACATATTGATGCAATCTGTAGGCTTTCTCTTGAATGCTGTAGTTTATGGTAATAATGATGATTTCAAAAAGGCCGGCTACACCACATACTTTACATATGGCAAAAGGGATTTAGAGAAATTAAAAAAATACATGGAAGATTTTAACAGACTATTACCGGTCCGTGTTATGATGGTTGATAATAATGATTTACGGATGACCATCAATGAGTATCTGAAAATGAATATTGTCGATGTGCTGGAGGGTAAAATAAACGAAATGAAAATTGATAAGGTGTAAAAAAAAGAAGTGCACGTAGAAAGGGCGGCAAGTAAAAGGTGAGTCCATGTTTACATTTTTTGGGAATCAAAATATGAAAAATACATTACAGTCAG
Source organism: Ornithomya chloropus (assembly GCA_963971445.1). Lineage (NCBI taxonomy): Eukaryota > Metazoa > Arthropoda > Insecta > Diptera > Hippoboscidae > Ornithomya > Ornithomya chloropus. The sequence continues at coordinate 6,594,495 of OZ020530.1, forward strand.
GAGTGTAGCTGAAAGGGGACCAGTGGGGGTCTAGTCTTCTCAAATTTTTAGCTAATCTCCATTCTGTGCCATTCAGATATAGAATTGTTCTCTTACTTTTACTTTAACGTTTAATGGCGCTGCACTAAGCGCAGTCATTTTAAATAATTATATTTAGGCGATGGCACACATATATCGTAGTATAAGTAATTATTTTGGCAAATTAAATTTTCCAAATTGCAAATCATTGCACATAATAATATATAACTGATTTCTTGAAATCAACTCTGCTCTAGCTGTGAAGTTATCAAAATGGCAATTTGGCAAAGACAATGTATCATTTTCATTTACTGCTAGAGAGAGAGAGAGAATTAGTCTTTAGGTTGATTATATTTCTAAATGGAAAATTTATAAATAAATAAATGTGATTGAGTTGGGGTGTAAACACCTCTTATAAATATATATATGACAGCAATACACATTATTATGTGGCTGTTCCATAAACCATTTCATCAACATAAACTTTTTTGGGACTGTTTGTTTTCTTAATGCTGCTCAGTTGTGTTATGCTTGTTATAGGCGGCTTGGGCAAGTGTGCATTTTGTTGCCTCAGCTTACGTTGTTCTTCAAATTCATGCGGGTGCATCTTCTTGCGATGCGAATGCATATTTCCATTTGAATTGAAAGTTTTAGAACAATGTGGACACTGGTACAACACTTCACCTGTATGTCCGGCCATGTGTTCACGCAGGTAGATGGCCTTTTTAAAGTTCCTGTTGCAAATGTTACATTCGAATGAACCAGATCTGCCGTGTACGTAACGTTTGTGACTGAGTAGAGCTGGCCGACTAGGTGATATTTTCTGGCATACATCGCAGATGTGCAATTCCTTGGACTCCTTATGTTTTTTCTTATGTTTGCTAAGGGTGTTCTTGTCCTTATGCCAAGAACCACACTCGTCGCATTGAATTTTTGGCAGGGTAACGCCCATGTGCTCTAGTCGGTGCCGTTGAAAAGCCGCCACTCCGCGAATTACTTTCGCACATATATCGCACATGGTGCCATAGCAAAACTCATTGTCTCGATTATGTGCATGCAGCTCCTCCAACGTTTCAAATCTTTGAAACACACAATTATTACAATTCAAAAAAAAAAGGTTTCAATTATTACAAAAAAAAGTTCTTACCGCCTGCCGCATATTTTGCAGGTGGTTGAACGATCTGCATGGGCATGAGTTTTATGCTGTTCCAGTAAATATTTTCTAGCATACTTCTTTGGACATTGAGTGCACACATATATTTTGTCTTCTTCTTTTTGATGTTTGGTCAAGTAATGCTTACGATGTGTTTGCTTCTTGGCAAACACCTGACTGCAGATGTCACATCTGTGGAAGCACCATCAATTAAATTCTGCCATACTGCTCTCATTTACTTTTACTTACTTGTAGCTATTCACATTTAAATGCTTCCGTATATGTTCTAACAGTAAAACCCTTTTCAAGAATTTCTTGTCGCAGCACACAACATAACCTTTCACTTTATGTTGGGTGCGCATATGATGTTTTAAACTGACAAATTTTTCCATCCTAATGTTGCACAATTCACAGTGTAGCGACATGTACTTAGCAATCTCTGCATCGATTTCCATATTTTTCGTACGACAGTCTGTTGTAGCTTTTGAGGCCTTTTGTGTATATGTTCCCTGCTCACCTTTTTTAATCTTTCGTGAACGTTTGTGTGTGGTGTTGTTTTTTTGATTTGCATTATTTGTTATTTGTTCCTTGTTGGGAGAAGTTTCCGTTTCTTTGTTGTTACAATATTCGAGACATTTATCCTCTATTGCTTGGTGAGCAATGTTGTTTTTTCTGAAATCTTTATCGGTTGCTAACGGATTAATATGATTTTCTTTAGAATCCTCGTTGAATTGCTGTTCCTTTGGTGTTGGCATATCCATGAAAGGCTCTAGATATTCGTTCGGTGTGTTTTTTTCAGTATCTTTTAGCATATCAAAGCTTTCCAAAGATATCTCCGGCTCACTCATTTCATCAAAATCTTCTTTCGCTTTGCATATACTTGTTAAAGACTGTACAATGACGATATTGTCTGTGGATTTATTCTGGTGCTCTGTTTGTATAAATAATTTATCATAAAAATCTTTTTCTGCCTTTTGAATGCTTTCATAGAAAGTGTGAAAAGCGGACACCTTAAGCCAACACTGATTACAAATTGCTGTAGATACAGGATCATCGTTACGGGGCTAGAGCATATGAATTTTTATAAAATATTGTACGCAAAACAATAGCTATGATTACCTCGAACCAAAAATGTTTGCCCACCACACTGGCTATGTTTTGTTTAGTGCCAATTATATCGAAGAAATGTAAAACATTTACAGTGTCCTTTAAACATAAGCGGCAAATCATAATTACTTAATAAAAACTCTTCTTAGTTAATTTAAAACTTGTTTTGTTATATATTAAATGCTTGGTTTAATTAATTATGCAGTAATTGCTCATTTCTATTGGCGTTAGTCCCTAAACGCTAAAAATTGGAACGAAACAGAATGCTTTAGCACAAAACCAAAATAAGCAAATTTAGATAACAAATAAAATTCGTTTCATTCCGATTTGCTAACCTCAAGTTTAAATAATGTAAATATGCCAAATAACGGGCAAACCTGAATAATAAACTTTTATTTCTTAAAAATTATTATGATCCCACCATTACAATTATTTCCATAAACGATATGATGCCAAACCAATCTTTAAAATAATAAGCAAGCTTAAGCGTTACTTTTATTTATGTTTGAGAGCTTTTTTTTGAACACACCTCAAGTAACCTGAAAATATCTACTTTTTTATATCCTATAAGAATGCCAGACAACTCGGTATGGATTATTAAGAAAAAATTTGTAACATAACAGCTAAAATATAATTAATGCATATTATGGAAGAAAAATCAAGTTTTTCACACAGCATTATACGTACATAATACAACATAAAAAATGTAAAATAAACAAATACATGTGCTGCTATAATTGGATAGGCATCTCCATTTCATTACTTATTGTTTTGCGTACTTGTTTGTTGTCAGACTGTTGGCCATGTTGACAATTTTGTCAATGTTGGCATTCAGTGTTTTTAATTGGTCCAATGTTTCTGGATCAATCTCTTCTAGTATATCCCGATGAAATTCGACAATTTTTTTCGGACGTAACGACAATACTCCATTCCTTACCGGTATATAGACGTTAGCAAATTTATCAGGTAACCTGTAATATAATAAAGACATGGCACTCATTACGACCTATCATATGAGTTTGTGTGGAATGCTTACACTTGAGCTACAATAGGACTGCCACACTTGGACATGACCAATTCTCCCGGTTTGGCCCAACGCATTAATGCTGCTGCCGGCGAATTTATAGTTGAGTCCATATAACAAGGACGATCTGAACTATGAGCCTTAGATCGATTCATCATTGGAGTGCGTATTTTATTCCGCGACTGACGATCTACAGTTTTCTTTGCATTGATAGTACCAGTTGATATATAGTCATTACAAGCTGAACGACTCCGCCTTGGTTTACGTGCTCGTGCCGAAGACAACGGTCCAGGAGTGCGCAACCGCCCACTCTCCCTAAAGGTGCGCATGTGTGATGAATTCAAAAGTGCTGCATGTTCAATATTGGATCCCACACTGCCACCGCCGGAACTATCTGTTGTAAAGTACCCTTTACCAATAAGTTTTGTTTTGTTTTTGTGTTTGTTTTCAATGGTTTAATAGAAAGTTATGTGAGGCGTGAATGAGAAGAAACAGAAAATAACGTGTTATGGTTATAATAGATGATGTAAGGAAATAAAATAACACAAAATCTCAAATTTAGCAAATTTAGGAGTTGCAAACAACTTTTACACATTATTAGCATTTATATGCGCGCAAAGACTATGAAAGACAGCCATTACCATTTCCCAGGTTAAAACTTATTTTAATCAAAAAAAGTGAAAATATTATAGTCGGTCAAGCCCGACCATCCAATACCCTACACCACATGATATATTATATTATTCAATTTAATTTTTTCCTTCGTTAAATGAAAAGTTGATTAAATCGATTCAGATTTTGATTCTGAATCGATCGGTATAATTGAAGATGGGTGTGGCATTTGCCGTTTACGAATTACAAACATCCGCACAAACTTAATATACCCTTTTCCACAGGGTGGTGCAGGGTATACTAAAATACAATATCAACAGCATTTTCGCTATACGTACCTTCATCATTGTATTTGGCGGCTTTAACAGAGTGCGATAATGTTGAAATATTAGAATCTGTTAAAGAACCCTGGGACACATTTGCCGTCAAAGCATTCATATCCTGTAAAATATTTGGCAATGCTTGCTCAATATGTTCAATTTCGAAAATAATTTATCTACCATTAAAAGAATATCACCCATTCTCATTTGCAGTAATTCCGCCTTTGTGCGGTTTACTAACATCCCCATCTTGGTGTCAAAGTCTTCAATAAATGTTTGTAACATGGAATCGATAATATCAGCATAATTAGCGGCACATTTTTCAAATTCTCGTATCTTTTCCTTTTCTTTTTCTTCGCGATTGCGTTTAGAACTTTTTGAAACTTTGGTGCGCGGCATTTTAAAATTCTGCGAAAACTCTTTAATTCCGCGCTATAGTAACGCTCTTGCCTAAAATATGGTTAAAATTTTTTCCTTTTTTGGATTATCAATGTTGGTATGGACCAAGTAGAAACTTATATGTCCCGTAGCAGGTTAAAACTTTTCAAGACAATATTTTTTTCTTTCTCGTTTTAGAAAACTATGCTTTGTACGGCATTTGCTCTTGAGTTTTATAGTTGGCTGTACTGTATAGTCTTTACTTTTATGGTTGCCAGATCAATATGAAATATTGCATTTGCAAACGAAAATTTTTTATTTCAGAGTTGCCACAAGCACAAAACGCATTTTGCAATGCCTGCATTACACATTTGTTTAAATATAAATTATGTTGAAAATGCACTTTTGTCAATTTTAATGGTGTAGATTTTTATTTTCCGAATTGAACATTTTTGTTGTTTTTGAATGTTTTGAATAAGAAATGAGAAATATAATATGTTATCATTCCGCACGTGAAGTAATATATGGATGAGCGAGCTACTCATTTGCAATTCTTTTGAATTTGTTTTGTATATATTTATTATCTATTATTGTAGAGGACTTCATGTAGTGGATTATATAATTAACAAGTTGTAAACAAATCATAATAAAGAGAGTAAAGTAATATTAAGCAATTCGTATAAAGAATGCAAAGTGATAGAAGTAGTGGCTAAGAGAAAATTGGATCGAATACAAAGTTGTTATATTTTATAACTACCAGACTGCATCGCAACCGCTTTAGTGTTCATAATTCATTAGCGTCTTCTTGGAGACGTTTAATAAATGGAGCCATGGGTTCGTCGACCAATACTAATGCTACGGAAAACGGTAATAGCAATGTAATACATTTGGAGGATATAAAGCATATTAAAAATGAGAATTGCAAAATAAAAAATCCTGCCCGCGTACAGCAAATGCTCAACGAGTTCGTTCAAGGCGGTACTAAACGTTTGCAAGTGGTGTCGGATTTTGACTACACCATTACCAAACAGCGGACACCAGATGGGTCACCAGTGCTTAGCAGTTTTGGTATATTTAATGCTTGTCAGTCCTTGCCCATCACTGTTGTAGAGGAAACGTCGAAATTGTATCATAAATATCGCCCCATCGAAATAGATCCTCATATGCCCGTGGAGGAAAAAGTTAAATATATGATTGAGTGGTGGACAAAATCTGGTGAACTTTTAGTGTAAGTGAAGGGTTTTCCACAAAGCATTGCAACACTTGGCATTGAAACGTTTTTGTAATTATTTCACAGAGGCTTCCCATTCGATCAAACTGAAATCGATCATATTGCTATAAAGTATAAAGACGCTCTACGAGATCAGTCGCACAACTTATTTCAAGCATTGCATCGCTTAAATATACCCGTTCTGGTGTTTTCTGCTGGCTTGGGAGATTCAGTTGTGTCCGTTCTCAAGCAAGCTCAGGTGCTGCTACCAAACGTTCGGGTGATATCGAATTTTTTACGTTACAAAGACGGCCTGGTAGATGGTTTTGAGGAGCCCATGATACACACGTTCAACAAAAATGAGACGGTGCTGCAGGGTAGTGAATATTATGACTTGGTACATAATCGGGATCACATTATAGTGATGGGAGACTCTATAGGAGATGCTGACATGGCGGCTGGTGTGCCATCCTCTTCGCACATTATTAAAATCGGATTTCTTTACGATCACGTTAGTATACAGAACTTAGATATCATGTTCCCAACTCATTTTTCTGTTAGCACAGATCGATCATAATTTGGAAAAGTATATGGACGTTTTTGACATTGTGCTGGTTGATGATCAAACGATGAATGTGCCATTGGCCTTGTTGGCGGCCATAGAAGATTACGAAACTAAGTTCAACTCCACCAAGAAACATTAGAAAAAGTATAAATTTTATAAACAATGTTCATAATTAACCAAAAGTAAATAAATTTCTTCCGTAAACTCGGAAATTAAAAGCGAGCTCTTTGTTTTTCCCCAACTTCATAGGAATGGAAAAAAAAGTAAACACAAGTCAGCTGATATTTGTGAAATGTTTATGGTAGAGTGCGTAGCAGCAATTCTTGAGAAAACGAAAAACAACAATAACGGACTTGACGTATTTTATTATAAACAATCAACTCCGGCGAATAAGTATCGTGTTCATTTCTTTCAACATTATGCTGCTCACCATTTGTATGCCTTAACATTTATGAAGTGTTTAAATTTCTTAAAGCAAATGTTTCCACTACTGCAGGTTTATTGATTGCTGTGGGCGTTTTGTGGGGTGCCACAAATCCTTTTATACGTTTATCTAGTCAAGGTGTAGAGACCATTAATACTGGGTCCACGTCAAGAAATATTTTATTGGAATTGAAAATGCTTGGGAAGCGTTACAAGTATTGGATACCGTTTCTATTAAATCAAAGTGGCAGTATTTTATATGTGTGGTTATTACAAAACTGTTCCACAATTGTGGCTGTACCGGTAACGAATTCACTGAGTCTTGTCTTTACTGCCGCAAGCGGCTGCTTAATAGGTGAAAGACGACCCACCAAAAGTGAGTTGAAAGTTTTTTTGTAATTATACCCTCCACATAAGATGGGTCGGAAGTTTGTTCTTCCGTTTGCAACACCCAGAAGAAGGCGTCAGAGATCCTATAAAGTATATATATAATGGTGATCAGCATCAAAAACGGAGTCAATCTAGACGCGTATGTCCGTATGTCTGCCTGTTGTTGGCATTCTAAATTTGGCGTAAATTTGGAGATATTGAGATAAAAATTTGTACACGCACTTTTGATTCTTGCACACACGCTATTTAAAGTGGCCAAAATTGGTCAAGAGCCCCGCCCACTATCAACAAAAATCTATTTATTTGCCACAACAACTGAGCTATCAAGTTGAAATTAATTATGCAAATTTACAATTAACTTATCCATCGATACGATAAAAATGGGCGTAGCCGGATAACATACACGCCCACAGTCGGCAAAAAACTATGTATCTGCCATAAAAGTTAACCTATGGACTTGAAATTTGGTATGCGTATGCATAGTTTAATGATATGCCACAAATGGGCGTGATCGGTTAACAAGCGCGCCCGCAATCAACGAAAATCTTTATATCTGCCATAAACTTTAAGTTTGGTACACATATCTATAGTTATCCGCTCCATCGATGTGTTAAAAATGGGCGCGGCCGATAAACAGACACGCCCACAATTTTCCCAAAATCATATTCACCATAAAACTCGACTTTCAAGCTCATACGATTTATATACATTATTAGAGGGCGTAATCACATATGTGACACGCCCACTATTGTAGATGTGGGGGGTATTTAAAGTTTGGTCTAAGCCGTATTTACGTTTCTTACACGTTTTAAATAATCTTTATCTAAAAACTTTAGAAGTCATGTTGGGTACAGCATTGGTATGCCTCGGTTCATCTTTATTGGTGTATGATCAAATGCCCAAAGAAACTCAATGATTTTTATAATAATTTTTTGTATTGCCCGAAACCCAAATATACATGTTCAATAACGTATTAATCAAACGCTTTATGTACGGCATCCACCAGCACTTCCATACTAATTATAGGTGTTTGTGGTGTTATTCCATGACCCAAATTGGCTATGTAACGATCTTTACCAAATTTTAACACCATATCAGTGGCCAGTTGGCGTACTTCTTCAGGTGTTTTATACATATCTTGCGGATCCAAATTACCCTGCAGGGTAATATTGGGGCCTACTTGTTGGCGAGCCTGCACTGGGTCTACCGTCCAATCTAAGCTTATAACATCATAACCTAAGGCGGCTTGCTCGGCCAAGGAATGACCGGCGCCCTTGGCAAACAGTGTCTACAAGATTAGGTTGATTGAATATTATCTAAAATTTTCGGCAGATGGTTAAGTATTTCATACCAAAGGCACCACTGGTATGGATTGGTTATGCAAGCGTTGCTTCAATTGATTGCTTATATCCTTGAGGTAGGGTATGCACCATTGTATAAAGTCTTCTTTTGTCAAGTGTTCAGCAGAAGATTCGAATATTTGCAACATTTGTGCCCCAGCCTTTACTTGCATTTCCAAATAGTCGACAATTGATGCAGTAAGCATACACAAAAGTCTTTTGCTATCCTGCGGATAATTGGTAAGCCATTCTTTGGTTTTTGCCATAGTTTTGCTACCACCACCCTCAATCATATAACCCATCAGAGTCCACTACGGCGAGTACGTTAAAATATAAATCAATTACTTTTTGTTTATTCATGTTCATTACTTACTGGTGCTCCCGTAAACCCGATTAGGGGCACTTTACCATCCAATAAATGCCTCATCATAGTTATTGCTTCTCCAACATAACTTAAACGTTCCACCGCTCCCTCTGGCGTTAATTTATTGATATCTTCAGGCTTTTGTAAAGGCTCTGGGAAAACTGGACCCTTTAAATGTCATACTTTTAATGCGTTTGGTCTTCTTCTTTTCCTATTCTCATATCACTTACCACACCAGCATGCATTTCTACAGTCATGCCCAAAGCTTGTGGTATTACCAATATGTCACTAAAAATAATTGAAGCATCCAAATTAAATCTTCTTAGAGGCTGCATAGTCACTTCACAGGCTAGCTGGGGTGTGCGGCATATAGTGAAAAAGTCATGCTGTTTGCGTACTTCTTGAAATTCGGGCAAATAACGACCAGCTTGACGCATTACCCATACCGGCACATGATCAACTGCTTCACCACGAGCCGCTCTAAGTAAATTATCATTTTTCAACGGAGGAAAGTCCTTAACATTTACAAATATATATTAATAATTAATTGTGAAGTTGTATTCTTCAACGGAATACATATAAAAGAGTCGTGCTGTGTACCTTGGCTTCTTTCATTGCAGTGATTATATAGAGTTTTAGAAAGAAAAAGAAATCAAGCATTAAACACCGCATGCTAATAAAGTGGATCGGCGAGAAAACAGCTGATTTTGGGTGGTTCGCGAATAAACTTTTTTAATTAAACTCTTTTTGGGGCATATTAGCACAATTTTAAAAGGCCTTCTGCAGTATAATTAATAATATATAGTGATAAAAATTTCTTGGTCGAGATATGAGAATTTTATCAAAATTTATAATCTATTGAAATGCTCTCCGTGCGTACGCCTGCATTCTATTTCAGTCCTTATCAATGCCTAACAGAAATGTCGCTAAAAATCTTTAACAATGATTTCATTTATTAAATTTAGAAACGTAATAATTTTTATTCAAGTAAAGTAAAGTTTAATATTTTGTCTTCTTTTTCTTCGTTTGTATTCGCTGGTTATATAAAAATGCCATTTTGCAAATAACTGCGTTGTTTATTGTTGGAGCTTAACGAGTTTTTCTGCTGAATAAAGAATTAGCGCACACAACATATGTAAAAATACGCAAAGGTAGAAACTGTTTTACAAGTTTGAGCAAATCATTAGATACCCTAAAATGCAATTGTGCATAATTGCACATATTAATGAGGGCGTGTTGTGTTTTTTATGAAAGCATTTCGCTGGTAGGTTAAAAATGATTAAATAAATAAAGATCAATAAAGATTTTTCAATCCAAATGGATCCCTCACCAGTTTGACTTGTAATAGCAATATGTTTACAAAATTATATAAACATTTAGTATGCCGCCTATACGGGTCTACGTAGGATATAAAAAGAAAAACAAAAGCATTAATGTTCTAAAGCAGTCACAGCAACTCGCATAAAAAACTGTATACGTGTCACAAAGTATTTTAAAACTTATTAAAAAGAAACTTTACAAGAATTTCATTTTGAAGATTATTAACCCCCAACGTATGCGTAAGTAATATTTTGGTAATGATTTCATCAGTATTAATCAACTAATGTACAATAAAAATGATTCATTGTAGGTAGATAATGGCTGATGAACAGGCAAACAAGGTAGCTGGACATCCACCGGCTGGTAAGTGTTGAAATTTAAAGCATTTTCTTAAACCGAACAACACCACTCAAATGACGCATTAATCAAGTGAAAAAATACAAAATACGAAATAAAAAAATGCGAGCGAGTTGGCCTTGAAAAGCTTATTTTACATTCCTTATGTGCGCTAAATGATCTGAACATTTTATCAACAATTAATGCATTGTTAATGAATTGTTAAATGTTAACTTTAGTTAAAGCTGGTGGTATGCGCATTGTCCAACATAAACAACCCACTACAGAGCGTCCGCCCAAGGATGCTGAGGATTGTACTGGATTAACGGTAACGTTTTCTTTTTTTATATATCAGCCAACACCTAAACATATCTAAATCATTTAAATACAATTGTAGCAACCGATTTCGGTAAATACTATGTCGGTTAGTGGGGCACCAGTCAAAGGCAACAGCGACTATACGCCGCAAGCAGCTCAAGTAGCACATTCGCCCAAACCTCCGGTCCATGTACCTGTTAAAACTCAAATACATATTCAACAGCCTCGTAAATAGAGTACTTAAGAGTGGTATGTGTTTTTTTTTTTGCCAACACACAATACACACATTCCCCAACAAATGAAAATCGTTTGCAATTTATGAAGAAGAAGCATTTTGTAATATCTTGTTGCTAAATATGTGTTGTCCTTTTTTCTATTAACCATTATCTTAAAATGCTTTGATGTTGTACATACATAGAGATGTATTATCTGGTGGTATATTTTGCCTTAAATTTATTCCAGCACTTAATATATAATAAACGTATAACTGCATAATGTTTTAATAAAGTTTGTTGCTTTCTGTTTCCTTTTCTGATGAAATTGTTGAATTAAATTTCGTATAACTGTATGCAGAAATGACAGCATTTGTCGTTCAATGTTTATAAAGTTATAATTCTCAGATTCTTTTTCATGTAAGAGTTTGTTTAATTGAAGCGTTAGATAATTGTAAAGTGCCTCACTGAGCTTCGGTGGTCCGGGGTGCAGGCTTCAAACCTGTAGTCGATTTGCGTCGATGTGGTTCGATTCCACCTGGGAGGCGAACATTTTTCATTTTTTAAGTAACTTTAAAATAATATAAGAGGTTACGCCCTTAAATTATGCTACAATTAGTTTAGTTGTATCTGTATAAGCAAGGCAATAAGTTACTTTACGAAATAATATCCATTATATGGAAAGAGGTTCTATATATAGTCCGATCGGGTCCAAAGTTGGCGCAGCCAATTATTTAACTAATTAACTATTCTTCATTAAATTTTGTCAAAAAATATTAAGAATTGCGATTTTTTGCCACAAAATCACTTCCATTGTAAAAGGTTTTTATGTGGGGAGGGGTTCCAAAATGTGATCCGATTTGTTCCATTTTCAATAGGGCTCCTCTTTGGGCCAATACACGTTCTTGGGATCTGTATTTTGCGCACACATTTACAACTACAGTCAAACGGAAATAAAAATCACATCTTTTTACATTAAACAGAATAGTTTTCTAAAAAATTTAAACAATTTTAATCCATATAGAAATGTCTATATTCAGACTCTATTCCATAATTTGATATATAATATGTATTAAAAGATAAAAAATTCGATTTTTAATCGAAAACTTAAGACAAAATGAATTTCTTTGTAGAAATGTATTATATGTTAGAGAGAGTAAATTATGTATTTTACATATTGTTGTTGTTGTTGTTTTGACAAGATATTTTTAATGTTAACGTATAAAGCTGAAAGTAAAAGAAACTTTTATTAATTAAAGGAAGACAGGAATTATTTTTAAGATATGTTGTATGATTTAAAAATTATATTTAAATTAATTTTAATTTAAAAATAATATAAACAATTTTTTTATATTATATTTTTATTTGTATATTTATTAATTTATATAATTTTTATAATTATTATTAAATTATAATCATTCAAAAAGAATTCCTGTCTTCCGTTAATTAATAAAAAAGGATTTTTTTGCCTTTTTTATTTAATTAACATAAATGTTGTGTGCGACTCGTCTTTAATAAAAGCTCCGAAGTCTCTTTAATCCAATAAGACAGTTCAGCAACATCAGCATAAACTCCCGGATAATTAGCTAAGGCACAACCATAACCCCACGAAACAATACCAACGACAACGCCGTCCGAAACTAATGGACCACCCGAATCACCTTGGCAAGAATCTTTGCCAGCAGCTGCTGCACAAATCATTGTGCGTTTTATTCGTTCTCCATAACCATAAACAGATGATCCGCATATGTCACGGCTAACAATATTCACATCAACCGAGATCAATTGATGGGGTAAAGTTTCCGAGCCAAATGATGTTGTGCCCCAACCGGAAACTTTGGAAAAGGCGCGATTTGCTGGACTCTCAGTAGCCAACTGTATTGGTTGTATGGTAGGACCGAAGGTTAAAGGTTTCACTAAGCGAATCAATGCTACATCGTTCATCAAAACTTCCGCTTTAAATTCGGGATGAGTTTGTAAAGTAGCAGCTCTGAATATCATACCACCGTGGCTCCAGTATGAAGAGCCAACACGTATTTGTATTTTATCCGGTCTCACAGATTGTAGACAATGAGCTGCTGTCAATATAATTTCTTTATTAATGATTGCACCACCGCACACATGATCGCCATTAAGTGTTTGTAAGGACACCTGCCATGGAAATGAATCAATAGTAGTTACATTTCCACCAACAATACGACCATCCAACTGAGGCAGTGCTGCACTATTAGAGTTTAGCGAAGCGCCCCAAATACCACCAATTGTTGTCGATAGCAAAAATACCACCAAGCGCAGCATTCTCATTCAAAATATTCAAGTATACAACTGAAGAGGTCTTTTATACTGAAGTTCAGTTTTGTATAAAACGACCATTATCCCCGTCTACTAATCTACCGGTTTGCATATTACAGAAAGAAAAGTTTGCTTTTCATGATAAGATTATATATCAAGCAACTAAGGAATGCATAAAGAAATAGATTTTTAATATTGCCAAATTTGTAAAAGTGCTCAACAAAGTTCAAAGTATGTATAACAAGCAGGTAGGAGTATGTTCTGGCCCGAGCATCTTATACTTACTGTGGGTTGTCTGCATTTCGAAATACATTTAAGGTTTTCTATTAAGAGTATGTCGTCTTGAGCTTTTTCTCAAAACGTGTGATCCGTAAGGTCTGTCCTTGCCTTTTTGTATGGAATAAATATACGTTTAAAGGTCTTTTCGTTATATCGTTATACGCGTAAACTGATTAATTATGATTAGTGTGTGATATTGCAAATATATTGATATCTTCTAAATACACACATATTATTTATATAGATATATAACAAATTAAAATTACATAATTGTTTAATCATCTGCGGTCGCAGGTGCAGCACTATTCCATAAGCGATTTTTTGTTTTGGCGTTCATTTTGTCTTGTTTCGAAATGGGTTTTAAATGGGCCGCATCTACAATGTCCCTAAAAATTGTTAAAATAAAAAACTGTAAAGATCAAAAGTGAAAAGGACCTTTATACCCTGCACCCTTTGCGGCAAAGGGTATATATATAGTTTGTGCGGATATTTTTAACGCAAATTATATCGATTCAGAATAAAAATCTGAATCGATTTAACCGTGCCCATATGTCGGATTTTTTGATGAAAGACATTTTGATGAAAGGGGAACTCTATTTAAAATGGACCGGATCCAACCATTTTTAAAACTGAAAATACTTCCCGCAAATACGAATGTTTTGCTTTCGTACTGCAAATATTATCGACAAGATCGATCGGCGGACTTTCTTTTCAGTTTACAATACAAATCCGCAAAGGTGACAATATTACTTACTTAAACTCATCGTAAGACTTTGTATTATTAATGGCTCGCAATTTAGCGTCGTTTCTTAAACTGTACAATTCACCATCTCGTAGCCTCTCCAAACAAATATTCTGCAATCTTTCTAATTCTTCAGTTGTTATTTTGTCATTTAAATTTGTTGAAAACATTATTGATTGTTGAACAATTTTAGGAAAATTTTATTTTATTATTAATCGATTAAAAAGGTTGCTCAGGCAACCCAACTATCGAATAGAATTTGAATTTTGTGAGAAATAGTTTTCCATTGCTATGTTTTGAATCCGAAAAAACAGGTTCGAAACGCCTAAAAACAGGCTTTAATAATTTAAAATTTTTCAATCTGTTATTGATACTGTTGCGGTTGGAAAAATTAAGAAATTGAGCTAAAATTTTGACAGAATTTTGGGATTTTTTTGCAAACAGAGAAAAACGACAAAAAAAAGTGGATAGTATCCGACCCATCGTTGTGTTAAAATGCATTTAGTCGACAGAGTTCGCTACCAGGCCCATATTTTCGGTATAAATTACAGAGAGATTACAAGATTTGGTTCACTTCTTAACTATAATTATTATTAATTAAATTATTTTAATTTGAAATCATTTCGCGCTCTTAAATTAAAACTATTTAAACGGAAGCAAGTATCCAGTCACGCAGATAGGCAACATCAGCATAAACGCCGGGATAGAGAGGGGCAGCACATCCAAAGCCCCAAGAGACAATACCGACCAAACGACCACCAGACACCAGAGGACCACCAGAATCACCTTGGCAGGAATCTTTTCCAACGCCCGCAGCACATATCATGGTTGGCCTGACATCTTCACCATAGCCATAAGTGGCGGAGGAACATTTTTCACGACTTACAATTTCCACATCTACCGCTTGCAGTTGCAAAGGTGCCGTTTGCACATCAGGATTTAAGACACCCCAACCGGTAACGGTGGCATTAGCACCATCAATGGGTGCCACCTCAGCCAATTCAATATTCTTTATGGTACTGCTGTAGGTGACATTGGAAGCCAACCGCAAAATGGCAACATCATACATTTGGTTGCTGCCGTACTCTTCGTGACGCTTAATTTCGGCAACTGTTACCAGAACTCCGCCCTGACGCCACGAAGTTGAGCCAACGCGTACAACGAGTTTTTGCGGTAGCGTAGCTTTTACACAATGGGCAGCCGTTATGACATGATTTTCATCGTACAGAGAACCACCGCAAAAATGATAACCATTCCGTTGCAGAGACACCTGCCAAGGATACTTTTCAATTACCGTAGCCTCCCCGCCAACGATACGTCCATCCAACTGAGGATAGAGATTTTCAGGTTTCGGCACAATAGCCGACCAAGAGCTACAGAATAACGTTAAAAAAACGATCAATTTATACATGGCGGCAATTCTAAGCAGGGCAATAAAAACTGAAATGAATCCTTTTCCAAGAGGAAGCCTGTATTTATACCAAGTGTTTACACAAATTATGCGCAATTAATGTATTAATTTATCAATTAAATCGTATGCTATTGATCATGGGTGATTAAAAGCTTTTAGAATTTACATAACGCACATTTTTTTTCTTGATTAGTTCAATAATGCGATAATTTGTAGGAACATTTTGCTGATTAGAATGCTATCTACTAGATATAACCATAATAGTATTATTAACAGCATGAGGCGTGATTACAGGGCCATTTGCATAGATTATTACGAATCGATTCTATGCCAACGCTTGAGCAAGCTGAACATGTGTTTTTTTTTTTTGAATTTTTGAAGATAAGTGGTACGAGCACGCTTACACTTATCAATCATGTACCTATCACAACTGTGCAATAGTTCCTTAATAAGTATCTTAAGTATCTTACATATATGCTGTCCCTGCCAAATTCTTTCGCAACCCTCCAAATGAAGCGAACATTCCACGTTTTTCATACTGTTTACAAATTGGTTCTGATCATAAATTTATATTGCGGTCATACATGTTATGTTAAAACCTCGTCTACAATTTTGTATACATTATTTCCAATCGTAAGTTTTACTTTAAAACCACGCCTACAATTCATAAAAATCATTCCTAGACATACATTTTAATGTACAATCATGCCCACAAATTTTAAACATCATTTCCAGTTATAAATGTTATATAAAGACCACGCCCAATACATTTATGACTATTGCAGTCATTAATTATACCCTCCACCTTAGTGATGATGGTATATTAAGTTTGTTCTTGTTTGTAACATCCAAAAGGAGGCATCAGTGACCCTACAAAGAATATATATTCTTAATCAGCATCAAAAACTGGGTTAAGTTCCAAGTTAGTTGTTCCGTTTGCAATGTGCAGAACGATGTCTCGGAGACACTACAAAATATATTTTTGATCATCATCTAAACTTGGATCGATCTAGACATGGTCGTCAATTTTATGATATTGAACTGAAATTTTCTATTGACTGATTGCAACTTAAATTGGGTAAAATGTTTAAGTTTAAGAGCCACGCCCACAATCGAAAAAAATCCCTTACAGCCACAAAAGTTTACCTAGGAAGTTTGAAGTAGTTTGAAGATTTATAATTTGGGCAAGTTTCGATTTGGTAAAAATGGGCGTGGTCGGACTTGTTAGTTGATACGAAAACTAAAGAGGACTTCATCAGATACTTGCCATACCTACTGTTTGTATATGGAGGTGAAGGGGTGTTTAGGATTTGGCTTAAGCCAAATTTAGTTCTTTTACCAATTACTTGTTCGATATATGTATTTATGTAAAGTATATGTAGACTAGGCATATATTTAAACGTAGTTGTTAAAAATTCCAAGCAAAGATAACAAAAGTATTAAATTTCAATCAAGGACGTACATACATATTCTGATAAATAGTATTTATGATAAAGTTTTACAACTTTTTTGATATTAGTAAGAAATCCGATTAAGGTAGTTGTTCCAAATATTTGGTAATTAATGATTACAATGACACGATATTACAAAGATAATCAGATTCTATATAAATTTACGCGTCCTATTAATGCAAATATTCAATTGAGTGTTGCGATCCAAGTGCTTACCACGCTTTAAATATAAATATGTTAAAATTACTGCTATTGGTGACATTTACAACAACAATTGTAAGCAGTAGCTTTGCTGCACCTCCATCACCCGGCCGTATTGTAGGCGGTCACGATGTTAACATTACAAAACATCCTCATCAAATATCATTGAGACGTAAAAATTGCCCACAATGTCCTTATAAGCATATATGCGGTGGCAGTATTTATAGAGAAAACATTATTATAACAGCTGCTCATTGTGTCTATGAAGATAAGCCAGAAAATTTTGTTATCCTTGCTGGCACCACTCTCAACAATGGCACCGATGGTGTTACAATACCGCTGAAACAAATTCTAGTAAAAGACGATTATGCGCCCCTGTCCTATAACAATGATGTGGCATTATTGTTTTTGGAGCAGCCGTTACCTTTGAATGATGTCACAATACGACCGATACCGTTAGCTTCGCAAGTTCCACAGACGGGAGAAATTGCTACAGTAACTGGTTGGGGTCGCACCAAAGCTGGTGGTAAAGGTACACTGATACTACAAGAAGTCGAATTACCGATTGTGGATCATAAGGCTTGCAACAAGGCGTACACAGCTGTTGACACTGCCATGACCATAATGGATAGCATGATATGTGCTGGTTTGATTGGTGTAGGTGGCAAGGATTCGTGTCAGGGTGATTCGGGTGGTCCCTTAGTGGTGAATGGTGAATTGGCTGGCATCGTCTCCTGGGGTATGAGTTGTGCTGAACCCCAATATCCGGGCGTTTACTCCAATGTATTCCATTATAGAAATTGGATTGAAGAAAATGAATAACTAGATTATTAAGGCGATTGTGATTAATTAAATGACATCTAACAAAAAAAAAAAATATTAATAAAATTATAAAAAATTATTAAATAAAAAAAAAATTATAAAAAAATTATTAATTGGTTAGAAAAGGGTTTTATAAGAGAAATAAGTTCTAAAAAGGGTGGGATTTCATTAAAATTTGCGCAATAAAAAAATACATTACGTATATAATATTGTTTGTAGTGCGCGCTTGAATTTCGGACTAGACGGACGTATGACAGGACTGCGCATACTTGTTCAATAAGATCTAACAGGATAAAGTCGAATAAGCAATCGCTTGAGAAACACCGCGAAAAAATACTTTTAAATAATAGAGAACATATCTGGCGTGATCCTGCCAGTAAAGGTTGTTGGCCTCCTAGTCAGTGCGACTTACTCTGGCTACATAAGTCATAGTCACTCGACCATCTCAACTTAACAAAAAAAAAAAAAATAGTATTGTTTGCTTATTAGAGTTATTGAAAAATCCAGAATTATTGCAAACATTATGCACGATTTCGTTTTTTCAATTGTTTTTTTACTTTTTACTTTTTACTTTTTAACGCAGGTGTTATGGAAATTAGTGATTTCACGAATCCCTGCATTCATTTTTATGTTTTTCAAAGAAATCACGAAAGAAAACTTTTGCAATATATTGCTTTAGACAAAATAAAAGATCATTAAATGTAGCCGAAGGCACAATACTCGAGTTTCTAATAGGGGAGGTCTTACACTGATGTATCGCAGAGCTTAAAATTATATGCGGGATTATGTTTTAATATATTCGCATTCACTTGGCCAAGATTTTTTGGCAAGACTTTTGTTATTAGAAGTAAAATGTTGAGTACCTCAGTACAGGCTTGAGCCTAAAAGTTTTTTTACATATTTTTTTATGACTTAGATAAGAATAGTCGTAAGAAAATGACGTAAATGTTCGCTAAAGTGAAAGAAGTGAAAATATGTCAGGCGGTTCAGCGCGACTTTTTGATATTTTACACTTCTTTTATAAAAGTCTCGCATTTCTCCACTTCAGAATGAACAAATATGAGTGTTTCTGAAAGGGACACACAGGCGTAGGCGCTTCACTCCAGGTGTTGCAAATGGAATAACAAATTTATGGTACACCCCTGCTACGCGTAGGGTGTAAAAACCATTGATCTTTTCATGCATTAGAATAATATCAAGTATTTAAGTATTTAAGCTTCAATCGGCATGTTGTTGCAATCGTGAACAAACACTATTAACCAAGACACGGAACAGATAACATATTATTATTATATATATAAAGATTAGCTGATACCCATAACGGGGTTCAGTTGTACATTGCGGTTGGAGTGTTTTAAAACATGTTGAAATTTATGGTAGTATTTTTGGCAGCTGCTGGTGTAGTTCTCTTCACTCTAGCCAGTGCTTCAGATCGCATTGTAGGCGGTCATGAAGTCAGTATTACTAAACATCCTCATCAAATATCCATGAGACGTAGGAACTGCATCGACTGTCCCTATCAACATATATGTGGTGGCAGTATTTACAATGAAAAGGTTATAGTGACGGCAGCGCATTGTGTATACGGTTCGAGTGACAGGCCACAATTTTATTCAATAGTTGCTGGCTCAGATAATCGCAAAGGCAGTGATGGTGCTATAGTGACTGTAGAAAATATTATCATAAATGAGAATTATGAGGTGGATTCATTTGAGAATGATGTAGCGTTAATGTTTTTAGCTCAATCATTACCACTCAATAATGTTACGATACGTGCCATTCCATTGGCTTCGCGTACACCAAATGCTGGGGAAAAAGGTGTGGTAAGTGGTTGGGGTGATACACAGCCTGGTGGAGAAATGTCATTGAAACTGCAAGAAGTCGAATTACCGATTGTGGATAAAGAGATTTGCACAGCTGCCTACGGTTCGGATAAAATAATGGATAGCATGATATGTGCTGGATTGGTGGGTGAGGGTGGTAAGGATTCGTGTCAAGGTGATTCAGGCGGTCCACTATTGGTAAATCATGAATTGGCTGGCATTGTTTCGTGGGGACGTGGTTGTGCGAGACCAGAATTTCCCGGTGTTTACTCTAATGTATTCAACTTAAAAAACTGGATTGAAAGCAGTGTAGAAAAATATTATTCGTGAATGTATTTGAAAAAAAAAAAAACGATTTTATTATGCCTTTATGTCTATTAGTTGAAGAAGAAGATACATCCATTTTGGCGATGTCTAGTATGCTCCGATAAAAGCAAGACTGTTTTCTTTCACGAAAAACGATTTATCCAATAAAAGTTTAAGATGATAATCATTTGTAGCGAAAAAAATTCAATTTTTTCTTACAATCAATGTCACCTCCATACATATTTATTCAAGGATATTCTCCGATGCCCTATAGATTTCATCTAGATGTTGTATCGTTCATGAAATTGTAAAAATTTTTGGATTTCATCATATTTTTCCTTAACACCTCCCACATTTCTTCAGCAATTGCAATGAAA
This sequence comes from Ornithomya chloropus, assembly GCA_963971445.1. Classification (NCBI taxonomy): domain Eukaryota; kingdom Metazoa; phylum Arthropoda; class Insecta; order Diptera; family Hippoboscidae; genus Ornithomya; species Ornithomya chloropus. The sequence goes on from OZ020530.1 coordinate 6,615,289, forward strand.
TTTTCCAAAAAAGTACTGCATACCTAAGAAAATATTGGATAATTAGGAGGGGCAGTATTCACCAATATGCAGTTCAGGAATTGGGTTTGAGTTTTCTACGCGTTCCTTCTTTTTTCCCTAATTATCTAATAAATGGACTAACTACACGTTTAGAAGTGGGCTTATCCACAAACTTTCAATTGGTTAAGAAATGAGCAGTGATTTAAAGATCAGTTTGAAAATCAAATTCCATTTAGCTTTGGGTTGCGCGGAGGGTAAAAATAAAGATATCAACTCCACACTTGGTAGAAATATTGGTTGTATTTATACGCAGATTAGTTTTAAATTTGGGCAAAATCGATCGAAAGGTACACGGACAGTTTAACAAAAACCGAGAGAGATCGATTTTTATAGAGATTTTTTAACCGCTTTTTAAGCGATTTCCAATAAAAATTTGTATTAAGACCCCGCCCACAATACATAAGCATCGTTGTCAGTCCAAAGTTATGCAGAAACATTCTACCTATTTTACTCTGCCGTCAATTTTTGAAGGCATTACAGCGAATTTCTATAAATTTTACTTCATTCTCAACACAATCTATTGATAGTTGATGTAGAAGCTTATCTGTAATTACAGGTATTACAGTTAATCAAAATTATTGTTTAATAAACCGAAATACATAAAATAGAAAAAGAAAAGTCAGTTACCCAGAGACTATCAGCATGCAAGCACTCATCATATTATTATTTTTTACTGTAACTACCACTTTGGCGACCAGTTTCGGTGTTAAACTGAGTCGTATAGTAGGTGGTGAAGATGTTAGCATTAATAAACATCCACATCAAGTATCCTTAAGGAAGAGGTTATGCGACAGTTGTCCTTATCAACATGTATGCGGTGGCAGCATTGTAAGTAAGGATCATATCATCGTTACAGCAGCTCATTGTGTTTATAAAACTATTGAAAGTAATTGGTTGGTGGTAGCGGGTACAGAGAATCGTGCTGGTAGTGATGGTGTAGTGGCGCCAGTGAAAAAAATCATTATCCATGAAAATTACAATGCCACCACTTTGGACAATGATTTGGCTTTACTAATATTGTCCACATCACTGCCCTTGAATGGCATGAGTACAAAGATAATAGAAATTGTTGAACAAGAACCCAGTGTGGGGGCTTTTGCTACCATAACTGGCTGGGGTTATACATCAGAGGGTGGCACGCCATCGAATAAATTGCAAGGAGTTGAAGTGAAAATCTTAAATATAATGGAATGTAAGCGACCATATGGTGATCGCCTTCATGCGAATATGTTGTGTGCTGGTGCATTGGATGGTGAAAAAGATGCCTGCAATAATGATTCTGGTGGTCCGTTGGTCAGTAAACAAAAGTTGGTGGGTATTGTGTCCTGGGGTACAGGCTGTGCCAGGCCCGGTTATCCAGGTGTTTATACAAATGCAGCATATTTTAAACACTGGATAGATTATACCATCCAGCAACATACCGATAGTTTTCTATAAAATTTTAAACAATTAAAAATTAATAAAAAAATGTTTGCACTTATCTCACCTTTTCCTTATCTGTATGTCCTATTCGCAGTAAATATATAAAATTATTAAATCTAATCCCTCTGAAGATAACTAAAAAGTTCTTTCGAAGCCATTTCTTGTGTGTAACGGCATTTTTAGTTTTAGTTCTTATTTTTTCAAATAATGGCAACATTTCTTTTTTGCTTCCACATACTAATTTGCTTTCAAATATTAAAGCAAAATTATGCAAGTCGCATAATTGGCGGTTATGCTGTGGATATTAGTAAGCATCCCTATTTGGTTTCTATACGTTATCGTTCTGGTGTGGAGGCACCATATCTTCACAAATGTGCCGGTGTTATATATAATGATCGTATAGTATTAACTGCCGCTCAATGTGTGGTGGATATTGGTGAGAATGAACGGGTGTTAATTGTGGCTGCCGCCAACTCTCGTACCGGTCTGGATGGTATGGTGTATACCGCTTCAAAACATTTCTCACATGCCAATTACTCATCATGGACCGTTAACTATGACATTGGTTTTCTTCTTATTGATGATTTGTTCGATTTTAGTTGTAATCAAATTCAAGCTATTGATGTGATGGCAACACGGCCAGGAAATGGACAAATGGCAATTGTAGCTGGTTGGGGTTATCGTGAAGAATTTGGCCCTTCTTCGTTAATATTGGAAGAAGTTCAAGTACCTATTGTTAGCTCTGAAACATGTACGGAAAGTTATGGTGAAGGAGAAATTACAGAACATATGATATGCGCTGGATATATGGTGAGTGGTGGTAAAGATGCTTGTCAAGGTGATACCGGCGGGCCATTGATCGTAAATGGTAACTTGGTTGGGTTGGTATCGTGGGGTCGTGGTTGTGCCAGACCAGCTTATCCCACTGTATATACCTTCGTTGCTAGCCTCAAAGATTGGCTCGACAATACTATTGCATCGAACGGATTGGGATAAATACTACTTTAATAATTATACTAAGCATTACACTTATTAAGGATTTAGTTTTTATTCATTAAAATCTAATTTAATTTAATTTAATACCTTCCTTTAATATGTATATTTATATAAACTTTTTGTTTGCAGCTTTTTGGAAGAATGGTATACGTTCTTTTTACAATTCTAAAATATCAACTTTATATATGTTATTAAACAAGTAAGAAAACTAAATTTGGCTTAGACCAAATCTTAAATACCCTCCACCTCTACAAGAAAGGGCGTGGCAAATATATATATATATATATTGCGCCCTCTAATAGTGTATGTCTTAGCATGTAAGTCTACTTTTACGTTAAATATGGTTTTTTAAAAATTGTGGGCGTGTCTGTAATCCGACTACGTCCACTTTTAGCATACCGACGAAGCTAATATTCATAGATATACATACCAAATTCCAAGTTTGTACCTCATATTTTGTGGTAGATAAATAGATTTTTGTCGATTGTGGGCGTGGATCTTGACCGATTTTGCCCATTTTAAATAGTGATCTGCGTGCAAAGACTAAAAGTGCTTGTACAAAATTTCAGCTCAATATCTCAAAATTTACGCCCGTGAGAGTGCCAACAACAGGCGGACACACGGACACACGGACATACATGTCTAAATCGACTCAGTTTTTGACGCTGATCAAAAATATATATACTTTGTAGGGTCTCTGATGCCTCCTTCTGGGTGTTGCAAACGGAAGAACAAACTTAGTATACCCTCATCACTGAGGTGGAGGGTATAAAAAAAACAACATTAAATTACGAAATTTGATTTAAAATATTATAGATTTTTATTTATTAAACCGGAAACCACGCAACCAATGTGTAATAACTTTTTTTTTGCACTAGATGACGATACATTAAATTTACTGCTAATTTAAAATAAAGTGGCAACACTTGCCTTATTGCATGAGTTGCCGTAGGCACGAAGATTTATTACAGTTGTTTCTTTTCATCCTATGGCATAACAACCAAGCCAACCCAAATACACTCTGTTTGTCCCTTTCAATCTTTGTTAAAGGCATATAGATATACATTTATTATTCGGATATTTGTAGAATTTTCATCATTTTCACTGCGAAGTTTTTCAAAGACGGACACGTATTTTTTCGCAAGCAATAAATTATTGAATTGTAAAATTAAGAGTAAAATAGTGTGAGTTTTACTTAAATAAAAACTTAAAATTATTAAAGTCGAGTTAATAAAATTATTGAAAAGGTTGATAATTCTTGAGTCGTAATAGTTTAAGTAAAAAACGAAATGTCTCTATTTGGCTCATTAATGGGAGACTTTGATGATGATATCTTTGGGTAAGTAAGCAAAAGAAAAGACGACAATGCAAAAAAATCATTCGTATAATGTCGGGTGGGTAAATTTTAAATAAGCACATATTAGCAAAAGGTTTTCTTAAGCTATATAAATATATATATATATATATACATACATATATATGTATGTGGTTTTGCAATTTCTTATGCAGATATGAAAGTAAATTAACATGTATTGTGAAATACGTATTGCAAACTTTAAAGTTACTGTGGCCATGAATTTTTCTTTATTGGAGTGGGGCTTCGCTTCGCTTATAGGCAAGCTGGGAATAGGGATAGGGTTAAATAGTGGGTGAGTTTTACCTAAGAGACTTAACCTAAAACGCATTATATATATATGCAAGAGCATGTGAAAATCGATAATTGATTTTGCAACGACTAATGTATACATATATATATGTATATATATATATATATATATGCTGTATTTTTGTTTTTATACCCTCCACCTCAGTGATGAGGGTATACTAAGTTTGTTCTTCCGCTTGCAACACCCAGAAGGAGGCGTCAGAGACCCTACAAAGTATATATATTCTTGATCAGCGTCAAAAACTGAGTCGATTTAGACATGTATGTCCGTGTGTCTGTCTGTTGTTGTCACTCTCACGGGCGTAAATTTTGAGATATTGAGCTGAAATTTTGTACAGGCACTTTTAGTCTTTGCACGCAGATCGCTATTTAAAATGGGCAAAATTGGTCAAGAGCCGCGCCCACAATCGACAAAAATCTATTTATCTACCACAAAATATGAGGTACAAACTTGGAATTTGGTATGTACATCTATGAATATTAGCTTCGTCGGTATGCTAAAAGTGGACGTAGTCGGATTACAGACACGCCCACAATTAATAAAAATCTATATATCTGCCACAAAAGTTGACCTAGGAACTTTAAATTTGGTACGCGTATACATAGTTATCCCATCTACAAATGGGCGCGGTCGGATAATATACACACCCACCATTTTTAAAAAACCATATTTAACGTAAAAGTAGACTTACATGCTAAGACATACGCTATTAGAGGGCGCAATATATATATATATTTGCCACGCCCTTTCGTGTAGAGGTGGAGGGTATTTAAGATTGGGTCTAAGCCAAATTTAGTTTTCTTACTTGTTTACTTTACAATCGCATAAACACTTGTTTAGTACAATCAAGAAACTTGTTTTTTCTTTTAACAAATATATCATATCTTTTAAATTGAAATTACGTGTAAAAATGAAAAAATTAAAGAACGTACAATTGTCGAAAAAGACTGCGAATAAAACCATGTCGGTTAGGAAACAACGAGATAATAAATCAGAGTTGAAAGATTTTTGGGATCCATACAATGAGTTTATGTACTTAACATATATATATATATGTAATTATCGCCGAAGATTTACGTTGCGTTTTAATTTATATTATTAGAAATCATATGAATGCCATGAATATGCAGATGCGTTCGATGAATCGCTTAATGAACTCATTCATGCCCGATCCGTTCAATATGTTGACAAATTTTGATTCCGGTTTCCAACAAAATGCTCTAATGGAACGCCAAGGTGGTCATAATATGGGTGGTCTATTCGGTTTCCCTAGCATGCCGAACATGAATCGTTTATTGAGTGCAGGTAAGTGTAAAAAAATTGATAAAATTTGCTTTTTTTATGCTTATTTAATAAGTAACTTTAGTATTATGACCGTGCTTCAGAAGCCATTGCAGGAAAGTTGTCAAAAACATGTTGAAAAAATAAATGTTTTTTTGTTTTTTGTACAAAAAGCACGAGGTTCCATTTTATGTTGATTGCCGAATTTCATTACAGATATAGGAAATAATGGATCTTCATTTTGCTCCAGTTCGGTAATAACCATGTCATCGGGACCTGACGGTCGTCCACAAATCTATCAAGCTAGCAGCAGCACCAAAACTGGTCCGGGCGGTATACGCGAAACCCGACGCAGTGTTCAGGACTCTGTCAATGGTGTTAAGAAAATGGCCATTGGCCATCATATTGGGGAGCGTGCTCACATTATTGAAAAAGAACAAGATTTACACTCGGGCCAGTTAGAGGAGCATCAAGAATTCATTAATCTTGAAGAAGAACAAGCTGAAGATTTTGATCGTGAATTTACTACAAAGGCACGTAGCGCCCTACGTCATGGTGGTAATAGTGGCGGGTATGCTGCAATTGCTGCACCACCACCACGCGCCATAACCATTGAACCAATAGACGACGATGATGATATTGAAGATGTTGATTTGGAACAACAGTCTGCTGTTGTGCGTCATCCGTCACGACCATCTTCGGCTCATAGTGCACGCAGGCAAATGCCATCATTGCCAACACCACAAACTCAACCACAGAATAGGTAAGTGTACGTCACTCTAATTGATTAATTAATCCATTAATTAATTAGATGACTAATGTTTGTTTTGTGTTGGCGAATACGAATTTTTAACTTGTTTGAATTTATTTTTATTAAGTGAAACAAGTAAAAACACGTAAGATTTGGCTGAAGCCAAATCTTCAGTACCCTCCACCTTTGTGTAGAAACAGTGGGCGTGGCAAGTAGCTGAATGGCACCCTGTAACTGTCAGATAACTGTAGTTTTTTTTTGTAAATTGTGGGCGTGTCCACTTCTGGCACGATGATGCATGCTCTAATTATAAAAATCTCAATGAAATTTCAACTTTTGTAGGTAGGTACACATTTGTTTGCGTGAGGTGGCTTAAGGCGATTGTGGCAATTTGTCCCAATTTCAAAATTTTCCAAATTTCAGTTTCATGCGGACATGTTTATCAGTTTTTGACTTTGATTAAGAATGTAGGGGTTCCGATCCTTCCCTCTGAGTGTTGCAAACGGAAAGACAAACTTGGTAAACGCCCATCATCACGGTGAAGGGTATAAAAGCTGGCGTAGGCTATCCTTTATACATACCGTGGGTGTGGCAGGTACCTAATTAAGCCCTCTATATGTATTACAATTTTCAAGTCGGATTTTGTGTCTGCTATGCAACCTCTTCACCCCTTTTTGGTACATTAATGCTTCATATAATTTCATATCAAATTTCAAGTTCATAAAGTAGAATTTGTCAATTGTGAACGTTGCGTATTTAGTCGCTAAATGGAAGAATCTGTGTTGAGTTTATAAATTATGTACAAAAGTTTTAGCTGAATGTCAAAACATATGATTATAAGCTGGTTCCAAGAAGCGGACAAGGCTACTGTAATTCCGATTTTGTTATTTATCAATATAAGGACTGGGTGGGATGTTTTTTTAAGAGACCATTTTTGTGCAGGCTGCCTAAAGAGAGTGATTTTTTATTCCCTTTTGAAGTGAACGAACTCTCACCATAGCTTCTAATTAATTATAAACTATGGACGGTTACGCTATGCAATTATTCCCGTTATTATTTCTTCATATTATACAAATTGTAATCGGGAGCTTTTCCCCCCTCTAGAAAATACACATATTGCGGCTTAATGAAAAATTATCAATTTTGTTTTATGTAATTTACTAACTTGACTCGTTTGTTGTTTGTTTTTGTTTTTGTTTTTGTTTTGCCTTTAGTTCGTTTATTAATAAAAAGCTTCAAGCGTTATTTAACAAAAAATTTCTTTCTTCAATATTTATATTTTTGCAGATTTGATTATTAAAAAAAAAAAAAAAAAAAAAAAAAATTAAAATAAAAGAAAATAAAAGAAAATAATAACAACTACTACCATTATAAACCCTACAGTAAACTACAGTATATTTAAGCGTTTGTGTTTGCTTATGTGCTGCAATTACTTTCACAACTGAATAGCGACGAAATAGACAAACAAATAACACACCATTAAAAACAACAAAACTACAACAACAATAATAATGAATAAAAAAGAAAAAGAAAAAGGAAAAAAGAAAAAAAAGAAAAAGAAAAAAGCCCTTCACTTTTACTAACAACGGACAGCGGGAAATGAAAATATATTGCACTAATCTCTCTGTCTCACTCTCACAATGAAAATTTCTAACAATTCAAACCTAACGTACGTAACATGTATGAAATTGATTGAGGTAGGCAGAAATATAACCTTAAAAAAAAAAAGGATTGCGTGTGTTTGTGTGTGTGTGTGTGTGTGTGTTTGATTATTTATGCATCAAATGTTAATCAATTGGCTGCAATTTGTTCTTTTTTTTCCGTAACTTAATTGTTATATCCCCCCTCCCCCTCCCGCCCACATTACAACACTCCTTATCTTGTTGTTGTTTATATGCATGAGCGAAGAATAAGTAAACAAAGAAACAAACACTATCAAATAATAAACCGCACGACTGTACTTGGTTGAAGTGTAAGGACGGGAATGTGCACAAAAATGAACTCCTTTATGTACGCTAATTGAACATAGAGACACACACACCAACCTACAATTCATATAAAACATGTTGCTATTACCAAATGTGTATGCATTGTTTTGAATGTGTTTATTTTTGAACTTGAACTCATCTCCCAGCTCTACGGACACAGTTACCACAGCTACCACGCCGTTGTCGTCGTCGTCGCCGTCGCCGTCATCATCAAATACGCCACAAACGCCAACACCAACAGCAATAGCAACGCCAACTAATATACGGTCGGTATCATCGTCCACGTTACCAACATATGCTGCTGCTGGTAACCAGTATATGCATGCAACACCACGTCGTGCTCATCATCGCAACACCCACTTAACTGGTGGCATAACAACACGTAGACCATTACGCACGCCATCTTCATCGCCGTTGATTATGTCGTCCACCGTACCCAGTCACAGTAGCGCATCTACGCCAAGGTTTGTGTTGTGTAATGATGTGTGAAAGAGAAATAAACCTTAACCTGAAAAAAAAAACTGAATTTAATCCATTTTCGTCCGTTTTTTTTTTTAATGTAAAGCAACCAGCTAAACGTTCCTTTTTTTTTTTTGGTTTCATTCGTCATCTGCATCTAAAGTTATGTCAATATAATGATGACTGTCTGTCCGTCCTGTAAAGTGCAAATGCGATCCACATCGATCTATTTCACCATCTCATCATGTTTTGTTGCTGATAGCTATAGCTATGCTAACACCACCACCCACCCTCCTCTACGCTATTCCTTTCTTTACATATATTACGATGTGATTAAAATTGAAAAAAACAACAACAACAACAACAACTTCTACAACACTTTTCTTATATAAGAGATCAATGTCATGAAACAATTCATTTAATGCACCTAAAAACAATATTTTCCTCCTCGTTTATATAGAGATTGGCGTTTACATAATTCACGATATTATCGCAAGTAAGTCGACGTGGCGAGTTCAACAACAACAACAACAATACTGCGTGTAATGAATGCCAATACTTATGTTGAATTATAATAAAAAAAGAAGGGGGGGAGCAAGCGAACGAATGTTCATGTGATTGATTCTTCATCTACAGCCGACACAGCAACGTTTGTACGAATGCCAATTGAATCAACTAAACATTGCAACAACACAATCAACATCACAGCAGCATTTACCCAACTACGTCCAAAATACAATCATCTCTATAAACACCAACACACCAACACCAATGCCAACATCTACGCATAATCTTTGATCCATTTGAACTTGAGTTGAGCTCCTTCCTCTCCTCTCTCGTAAGAACATTTTTAAACCAAATATTTACAATTTAATGTTTACCATCAGATTGCTTCAAAATTTATTGAAAAAATCGTTTTTTGGCGGCGCGTCACACATTACAAAACATCACATATACGCGTTGCATACGATTTTCATCAATTTTCAACAACTTTTTTTTTTTCTAAATAATGAAAGTTTTTTGGCGGTAAAATAATAGAGAAACGAAAGAAAATATTTCACGTTGGATTTTTGTGGTGTAATCGAATTTTTTTGTTAATATGATGACGGCGACTATATATGGGTGGTAGCCAGTGAATGTATACTATACCTCCTTATCTATCCCCTATCCCCTCACAATGCATTTTAATTACAATGATTTTTTTTTTTATATATGTTATGATGACTTGCTTGATATCGTAATAAAAATATGAATGATTAGTTATGTAGAGAAGAAAAGGGAAGAAGAGACATTTTAATGCTGTTTTACATTTTTATAACGGCATTTTCTATAAACGCCTACAGACTATGTAAAAACAAATGAAACAATTTTATAATATATAATCGGTTCTACCAGGCCATGGGGTACCCTACACCACTTACTTACACATTGGTTCAGTGAACACAAGACTTTGTCATTTATGTTTCTTTTTAAAGAACTGTTATGTGGAAAGGGTTTCTAAAAATTGGAACCAAATTTGGCACAATCACTTATTAAGTTGAAAATATAAAACAAGTTGAAAAATTTAATATGCAAAAAGTGGGCGTGGCATATATTTAATTACGCCTTCTACAGTTTATATATTATACCGTTACCTCCATGTTAGATTCAGTCCAAAAAAGTTTTGTAATTTGTTATCTGACCACGCCCATGTCGACTGCTTAATACCCTACACTGTTTAGTGGCATAATTTGTGCTATACTTAGTTTAGTTCGTAAAAAAGCGTATGCAGGGACAGTTATAAAAATGGGCGGGTTGGGACACAATTATTAATTACCAAATTTTACTTAAATTTAAAAAAAAATGAAAATTTTCATATAAAGATTTTTTTGTTTTAAATAAAGTGTCCTTAAAAATGGACCCAAGAGGTTCATATTCAATAGTAATTGTTTTTGGCTCAAAAGGCATCTCTGTGCCTAAGTTCATAAAAAAAAAAAATGGCAAAAAATTGCAATCTGTAGGTTGAGAAAAACAAGAAATACAAGAGCGGACAGACGGACTTTATTAAATAGCATCATTTTAACTTTATTCTCTACATATCTAATCTAGGTTTGGCACTATTATTGTAGCTTTTCAATTTAGTTTCCATTTTGTTAACAACGTGGCACAATTTTGCTCCATCATTAATACTCTTTTTATATACATAATCCAATTTCAAACAAAACTATGTAAACAAGTTCAATTGAAACGTAATAAATAATATTGTTTTTGTTTTGCTTATAGTGTACATCCACATCCTTATAATAACTCGGCGGCTAGGCGTAATCATCATCGTTCGAAACAACACTCCAAAGCAGAACAGCAACAGCACAAACACCATCACTCTATGACTAAACACAAGGAACAAAATAAGGAATCATCAGTAACCAGTAAACCAAAATAAATAGAGGGCAGAAGACAACACTGTTCACGGGAGTAAAGGATTCATTTAAAGACAGCTAAAAACAAATCACAAAAATAACAAAAATCAAATTTCCATACAACGTGTATTTTACGGCATTAACAACTCGTCTCTTCTCCTCCCTCCATTGGTAATGAATTTTAATTTTATTTTCCATTTTCAAAATTATTATGTAGTGTTTTCGGGTTTTGGAAGATAACAGAAAAGAAACGTCTCGAAGGAATATTATGTTTAAATAATTCAATAATAAAAAGAAGAAGAATTAAAATTATTATTAAAAATGTGAAAGAATGATAAATTCCTCACACAACACACCCACACCCCATCACAATATAATGGCTACGCTTCAAAACAGTAATTGTGTGGAAAATAAATTAGATTGTAACACCACCCCCCCCCCCTCACTTCTATTAGCAACGATTGAAAAATCAAGTGGCAGAGGTGTGTGGTAGGTAGTAAGATTATATACAAGGCAAATAAATCATGAAAATTTCCTTTTAACATAAGTTTTGAAATTAATTTCTCCTTTATTGACTTTTAAGTAAAACCCGTATTGTACGAGATAAGTTTAAAGAGTAATGTGAAAGGAACAAAAGGCAGAACACATTAGCAGTTATTACACATTTATTTATAAACTAAATATTAATAAATAAAATATGAATTATTGAAAGAACAGGTGAACCACCACTTAAACCCTAATACACAAAAAAAATATAAAATGTAGCCGTTTATTGAAATGACAATTTTGAAGAACCAGAGAATAAGAAGACATTGTAATCTCCAATTCATTTACAATAAATATATAAACTTGAAAAAAAGAAAACTGCAATTAACTGGACTTTCTCTTTAAGTTTGCTGCTCTAGTTGAGCTTCGGATTCGCGCCAATTGCGTTTTATCACATCCACAATCTGTTTACATAAAGCGGATTTGGAGAAATGATAGCCAGCACAAACTAATATGAATAGCCAGGCCAAAATTAGTACATAATCTGTTTCATATTCCACCTCCATGGGTAAAGGTGTTAAGGCGTAATATTTTGGATATGGTGTACTAGGTAGGCCCGTGTGACGCGTGACAAATGTATCGAATTTCACTTCGGCACGATATTTGACAATGGGTCGTCCCTGATGGAATAGCATTAGTGTAGGTAATGCCACAACACCAAACTCGGCATTAAAACTGGGATATTTATAAGCATTAATGGCGGCCACTGGTAGAGAGGGGAAGGCATGCGGCAGAGCATTAACAGGTAAAGCTGATATCGTACAAGCTAAACAGGACGGTGTATAAAAATACACTAAAACACAGCTGCCCGGCTCATAGCGTTTAGTATTATTGCCCACCGGTTTAAGTAAATCGACAACTTCTTGTGCACTCTCCATCATACGCAGTTTGTTTTTCTCACCCTTCTTTAGCAGGGGATGTTCGTCCAAACATTTCACCATAATTGGTGGCTTGGGTATTGCAACACTGGCCGCCGCAAGTGGCAATAAATGTAATATATACTCATCATGCACATAACAAAAATCATTATCCTCGTAAGCAATGTAGGTGAGAAAATTGTTAAAGCATACACCGCGTGATATACCCAATTCATCTAATGTCATTTCTTCAGCTGCTTTTACAGTTTTATTAACATTCTCTGAAGCATCTTTGTTAATCATATCAAATATTAAACCATAAAACGTTGATTTAGCAGCTTCAGCTGCCAGCAAATAGTGTCCTAATAAAATAGAGATTATCACAACGCCTTAGATCATGTGTTTTTTTGTATTTATCATAATCGTAATTACCATATAATAAAAATATGTATACAATATGCATTATTTCAATAATTCGTTTGTTTATTTTTAGTAATTTCTACTCTTTTTTTCTCTTCTTTTAGTTTCACTAAAACTACAAACAGCTGTTTTAATGAAAAAGTGTAGACAAATTTGTTAACATTAGTGTATTGAAGTGATGCCTTTCTTATAATAACGGAACTTTTGCATTTTACGCCATATTGAGAATTTTTAGAAATTTGCCAGCAAGTGTTTTGTTGAATATAAAATTGAAAAATTGAAATAAAATGTTTAAAGTGGTGTATAAAATACAATATGTGATATATATATCACATTTAGATATTTATTTACATGTTGCAGTGTAAAAAACACTTGAAAACAAACATTTTCAAATCAAACAGCAACAGTTTTATTTAACATTGTGTGACAGGAACAAAGAAACAGAACAATACCGGAAACCTGTTTAATAATAATTACTAAGCAAAAAACATGGCTCATATTATCGTTGATTATGTTATCAAGTTGGGGTAAGTCTCTTGCTGAACATTTATTATTGCTAAGTAATCAATATTGGTTTTATTTTTATATGAATAGTGAGATAAAAGGAATGTTTTTAGATTGGTTCATATTACGCATCAAATTAGTATAAATCCACAAGAATTTTTGAAACTATTTGAATTGATTTGAATTTTAATCTTGTACCACACAGATCAAAGTAGTCAATCAAGGCCACTCTTCTCTTTAGTGCCGAATTGAGTTTTTGTTCTAAAAAGGTTTAAGAGATTTTATGTGGGATGTGATACATGTGATTAACCTTGTTGTACGTATGTATAAAAGATTTGGCCATTTGCCCACCTTCTTCCACAAATGCATTTAACTTAATCATTCTATATTGAACTTTTTAGGCCTGTTCCCTTTTGATCTCTTTACCTACCATCAGTTTGTAATCACGTACATACTGTAGACATGTGATATGTAATATGTGCAGTCGACGTTTGGTATTGAACTGGCAATTTTAGATAAAGTTAAATGTGTCCACAAGTCTGTTATAAGGAATGACATACTGGCAACTGTTTGCAAAACTTATCGTTTTTAAAATATGGTCTAAGTAAAGTTTTCATGCACAGTTTTCTCCATGACATACCTAGTGAAAGGAATGCTGGAACAAGCAACTAACCAACGCCGTACATATATAAACATCATTCATACTTTGTACTACAAGCTTATTGGTATATGTAGAGGCAAGCCAGAGTGTTAATTCTATTAAAGAAAACACTTTAATGTGACCACAGAAATGTGTTCAAAAAAACATTCGAAATTTTCACATTATTCATATAATGTATGTAAGGTATACAAATTTTAAATTAAGCAGAAAAAGTGTGTGGGTTTTTCTTTTGTGTTTTGTAGGAAAAAAACCACACACCCATCATGTCATGTTTTCTTTCATTTTGTTGCTGTCTCTCGCATACACGTTTTTCGTGCCTTTCAGACGTAGTACGTACGTATGTACCCTCTTACGTAATACAATACATTAAAATCAAATGAATTCAGTTGTAAAAGTTTCAATTTCCTTGGCCAATAAATTGAATGGAAAGGAAGGAATAACTTTTAAAAAAGGAAAATGAAAAATTCTCAAAGTTTTACAATCTTGGGGTAAAACGTAACTGACAGGTGTACGTATACATATACGTACGCGTACACATATTCTCATTTATCATTAGATATAAGATTAGGGGAAAATTCAATAAATTAAAAAACTATTCAAACAAAACTTTATTGTAAGCTTTTGGGACGGCACTAATTACCCAACCATAATAATCATTAAGAATTAGAGCTAAAAAGTAACTAGGACACCATTAGAGTAGTGTATACGGCATGATAAATTGAGTTGCTAAGAAAAAGAATAATCTACACACTATGAATGCTGTTGGTCTAAGTTAAGAGCAGCTTTTTTTTTCGAGTAATAAGCAAACAAAACAAGTCAGAAAACTAAATTTAACGTAAGCGAAATCTTAAATACCCTATACATCTATAATAGTGGGCGTGGAAGGTATGTGAATACGCCCTCTAATAGTGTATGTCTTACGTATCAGCTTGAAAGTCGTGTTTTACGTTGAATATGGTTTTTTGTAAATTGTGGCCGTGTGTCTTATTCGACCAGGCCCATTTTTGGCACATCAGTGGATGGGATAACTATGTACACGAATACCAAATTTCAACTCCGTAGCTCAATTTTTGTGGCAGATATATAGGTTTTTGTCGTTAGTGGGCGCATGTGTTATTTGACCACGCCCATTTTTAGTATATCCATTAATGGGATAATTACAACTCTGTTTACCAAATTGTAACTACATAGCTCCATTTTTGTGGCAGATAAATAAATTTGTACCGGTTGTGGGCGTGGCTCTTGACGGATTTTGCCAATTTTAAATAGTAATCTGCATGTCTGTAAAAAATTTACAATCGTGAGAATGCTAACAATAGATGGACACCTGGATACACAGCCATATATAACTAGATCGACTCAGTTGTAGAGTCTGCGCGTGTTGCAAATGGAATGACAAACTTAGTATACCTCGCATCCTATGCGAAGGCATACATGGAGCCATGGAGGTGAATTCTGCATCATCCAACATTTCACAAAAACTTGGAAAGATTGAATACAAAAAATGGTGTCTGGCAATGACAATTCCTTGATGACTCTTGGTTTTGCTTTGTTTTTATATCATATAAACACCCACATACGTATTCCCGTACTTTACAATAAAACGTGTTTACAAACACACATACATGACAATCAGCTAATAAATTACAACTTGGGATAATAACAACAACTCTTATCTATGGAATCTATTGAAAAAATGTAAAAAAAAATGCTCATACGAGTCTTCTACAATAAATTGCAGACGATGCCTTGGTTGATTACGAGTATCTTTCACGTATACAATAAACATTTCAAGTATGTCATACTTGTAGTAGACTTGTGCAATTGTTTGTTTGAGTACCTATACAAAAATTTCTTCTAATCCGAAATAAAAAAAAACAGGAAACGAAAACTTTTCAGACTTGTGTATACTTTCAATTCAACCACAAATTAAATAGAAAAAAGTTGGTTGTATGTTAGCTCAAGCATAATAATGAAGACATTGAGCGCATCATCATAAATACGTTCGTAGAATAGCATCAACATTCTGTTACTGTCATTATGGGAAAATATTTATAAATGCGCAATCCAAACAAATAATTTATAGTATACCTACAACATTGTTATTGTTACTGTTGTTGTTGTTGTTGTTGTTCTATTTTTGATGTTTTAGTTGTTTGTGGTTTGGATGTTGCTGTACCCAGCTACCACATGTATAATTGAATCAAATGACCACATAGTTGACATCGTTTGTTTTCTGTGGAGGGGGGGGGGCAGCCGGAGATACTTGCGGCAGCTTTAATACACAAACATCATCATTCTAATAACGGCCTGCTGTTTAGATAATGGTTGCCAATGTTACATGTTTGGTTAGTATTACAATCTATTTTATAACATTTTTCATATGTCGAGTTATGTAATAAAAAAAAAAACAAAAAAAAAATTAAAGCAAATATTTCGAGTGGAAGTAATTTTGTGGCATCAGTTTTAAAGTTTAAGATTTAAAGAAAAACAAGCAAGAAAACTGAATTTGGCTTAAGCCTAAATCCTCATCTATGTATAAACTGTGGGCGTGGTAACGCCCTCTAATAAAGTACATGTTATATGTCAACAAAAAAGTAGAATTTTTGGGCCAAAAAAGTTTTTTTTTTGTAATTTGTGGGCGCATGTTTGATACGACCCCGCCCAGTTTGAGAACCTAGATGGGCGGAATATTTACAAATGTGAATCTTGGCCAACTTCAACTTTATAAATTAAATTTGGGGCGGATAGATAGATTTTTGTTGATTGTGGGCGTGGCACTTTACAGCCCTCGTTGTATTTAATTAGCATTATTTGTACAGAAATACAATTTAAGCCCAAGCGTTCCAACAACAAGCATATAGATACATGCACGGAGACGCCTGGATTTTGAGCAAAAATATATACACTTTTTAGACATACTCTGACGCCTCCTTACCTGCTTCTGTACGATTGGCATTATCTTAATACTCATTTTTATACTCTGCATCCACTTGTGGCAAAATGTCTGTAACTCCATATCCACCTTCCTGATCGTAAAACGATTATTCACGAAGTGACATATATGACTTGCGTTTCCTAATTCAACCAAACTAATTATAGCATAATTTGTGTGGTGTAGGGTATTCAATAATCGGGTATAGCCGGCTATAACATTTTCACTTATTATACTGTAGCAAAGTTTTCTCCTCTGGATACTCGAATCTATATTAGAAGCTTATTAGCAAAACGACTGTTATGCCTTCGGCTAATAAGACTTTTTGACAAGTGTTGCATACGTTTTGGCAAAATGAATGTTTGCCCTATCAACGGAATAGAAACAGTGTCGTAAAATCTCAAACAATCTGTGGATTAACAAAGTCAAAGTTTGGTTACTTTTTTCCTAATTTTTTTTTTATATTATTTCACTGGAAATCCTTGGTTACGAAAAGTTTTTGCCAAAGTATGGGAATTTTGTTCAACAAAACTAATTACACTGCTAGATCGTCAAATTATGATGAAATTGAGTTAAATTTTAAGCCAACATTATATATATTTGAGTTTTAAAGGCAGTTGCAGAACTGTGCCTTCAAGGTGACGCTTAAAACTTAATTCAGTTCAAGGAAGCGTGGTAAGTAAAAATCCACAACTTTTGCCGTCACTTTAATTTCTCCATCTCCCGCCCTCTCTCTCTTTCTTTCTTTTCACTTTTCCTTTATTCGTTTTTTATACCGACAAATTCAATAACGAGGGTATGTAAAGTTTATCGTTCGGTATGGAGCGGAATTAAACACCCTGCAAAGTATATATATTGTTGACTATGCCTCAACACTTGAGTCGATCTGGTTATGTCCGTCTAAGTAACTA
The DNA here is from genome assembly GCA_963971445.1 of Ornithomya chloropus. Classification (NCBI taxonomy): domain Eukaryota; kingdom Metazoa; phylum Arthropoda; class Insecta; order Diptera; family Hippoboscidae; genus Ornithomya; species Ornithomya chloropus. Next base: position 6,633,146 of record OZ020530.1, read on the forward strand.
AGCTTATGCGTCATATGCTTAATGTCTGAAAACTTAAGATATGAAGTTAAAATTAGAATGAAGTTAAAATTGCATTTAAAGTAGGCAAAATCCTTTAACAGCCGCGCCCACAATAAAAAAATATACAAAAATCTTTTATAGTTACAACAATTAAATCTAAGCAGTTATTTTATTATCTATTGAAATGTTATAAATGGGCGGCATAAATATCTGCCACGCCCATAATTTCTAAAAAAAGTCATGAATGTGTAGTATTCGTCTATATAATATATTAACTGCAGTATTTGATGTAAAATCAAAATCGGTTTTTAACCACGCCCACAATAAAAAGATATACAAAAATCTCTCACGGTTATAAAACGCAAAACTAGAAAGTAATAAAAATGGATCAACTGATATGCTAAAAATAGGCAAATAGGCAAATTGGCAACATAGGATATTAGCCACGCCCACAATTTACAAGGCAACAGCACGTGTGTACAGAGATTGAATCCTTGAAGTGTTTTATGATTCCATTTTTCAAAGGTGTTAAAAGAACAAAGCAAATGCACATAAGCCACGCCCACTGTTTACGTATGGGTTATTTCAGATTCGCTGTTGACCAAATATAAGTTTTCCCTTTCCTTTTTTGGTTAGTTAAATACAAAGTTACTGCTATTGTGTGTGTGTGTGTGGTCGGTTGTGCGTTTTTAGTGTTGGCAAGAGTTGTATTGTGTGTTGAGGAGATTCCCTCGAGTGTTAAAATTAATTAAGTAAAACCGTGTATAACAGAAGAGAATATTGTTAATGTTTCTTCTTACCTTCTTGAATAAAAGAACAAGAGAAATGCCACAGCAGACGCAACAAAGGGGAGCCACGGAATTGCAGACTCTCTGGAAACACGACACAACCAATTTTTACGCGTTCACTTTATAAGTTTTTATTTTCATTTTTATTATATCTGGTAGTAGAGAGAGTTATGAATATCCTTGCATGTCGGCCAATATGCATGCAGAACGTGTAAGCGTTTGTAGACTTTAATCTCTTGCATGTATGACGCACTCATTCGAGAGTAAATTTGTTTTAGTACTTTTTCATTATCATCATCCTATTATCCCTTGCTGATGCGGCTGCTGTTGCTGCTGCTGCTGCTGCTGCTGCTGACAACACATATCTTCGGCTGGCGGAGCGCGTTATTGGGCGCGAAGAAAGGAAGCGGCTAAAGCTTGTATCACATGCATTGAAATAATTTCATTTGTTGTTGTTGTATTGATTAAATATTTACATTTTCATTAAGTGGCTACCAACATGGCAACAACGTTGGTTGACAATTCTTTTTTTTATTTTTATTTTTATTTTTTTTTGTATCACTTTCATATCATGTCCGACGACAACATACCCAGTGGAACAATTACATACACAGCATACATACATACATACTCTGGGTGAATTGTTAATATTAAAAGTAATTTATTACTGGAGAAAAGGTGTGAGTAAGAGAATGGCAAACATCAAAAATAAATGAGGCTCCACTACGACTGCAGTGCTTTTTGTTGTCATTTGTACATCAACAATTTGCATTGAAGTTATTATTGGTAAGGTAGGACGAATGCAACGTATTGGGGTGAAATGATTTTCTTAAAAAGAAAAAAAAAAAAAAAAACTGCATTTAAAACATTTTCTAAACATTGACAAATTTTAACTAGAAAAACAAAAAACAGTAGAAATGAAAATAACAAGGAAAAATTGCAACAACAACAACAATAAATCTTAAATATCTGATTACAAAATATGGGCGTGGCAGTTATCTGTATTAATCTCAAGTACACAATACTGTCACGTTCGATTCTGTACAAAAAAGAGACTTTTTGTATATTGAAGGCGTCTGATATTTATGCTGATCAATAATAAAAAAACTTCCCGGGATCTATGAAGCTTCGTCTTGCAAACCATACAAACAAACGTGGTATACCTCCCATCTTATGTGAAGGGTATAAAACTATAACTAAAAAAAAAAAAAATATATTAAAAATAAAAAACCAGGAAAAGTTGCAATAAAAAGCAACAATAATGATATAAAAATATATGGGAAACAAAAATCAGAAGAAATTTAAAGAGAAATAAGAACATGAACATTACAGGTAATAAATTTAAGGCAGACCAGATGCATTTCTCAATTGACAGACGTACGGACAAAAGTACTCTAGCATATGTTAACACATAACATTTGTCTTTGATTTTGATTTTTTATTAACTTTAGTGTTATATACTAAATTTAAGACAGATTAGACAGATATTTTGACTTCTAGACTAATTTTTCAATTGACAGACGTACGGACAAAAGTTCTCTAGCGTGTGGTAGCGCAATTTTAAAATTTTATTACAATTCTTTCTTAATTTTAGTGTTATCTGTACTAAATTTAAGACCGACTCGATGCAGATTTTGGCTTCTGGACTCTTTTTTCAATGGACGGACCTACGGACAAAAGTACTCTAGAATGTGTAAATTATAGTAAAGTGTATAATAGCCGCTACGCATAAGAGTATAATCTTTGAATTAATCGATTACTTATTGCTTTTTCTTATTTATCAATTTTTGCAATTTTTGTTTACGCTAAATTCACATTTTTAAAATAAATCTCTTATAACGTACAAAAAAAGCGACTTTACTCACATCAGTACATAATCAGTGAGTTGCTCTGTACCTGTTAAAATTATTTACTCATTTATAAATTCGTTTGCAATATGAAATGTAAGAGAAGTAATGGCAGCGAACTAATATTTGCCGCACAAATTAAATGTTCTTTACTTTTATTGTTGATTCAACGTCTGACAGCATCTAGTTGACTTTATGCATTATATTTATCTGTAATTTTTTGTATGCAGGATTGTTCAACTGTGTGTGTGTGTGTGTGGTGCCAATAGTGTGTTGATGTTAAGGAAATGGGTAATTTTGTTATGTATTGTGTGATCCATTACAGTGAAATGTAAAATTTCCTTTTTTTGTGGCCCCTCATCAAACGGACAAAAGAGTGGCTGTTAATTTTCAAAAATTAAAATAAATTGATACATTATACAGCTGCAGAAGCCGTACAAGGTACATTCAACATTATAATTCATCATAAACCCGCTTCACTAATGCATTATCAAGACCAACACAATTACTACATAGCTGGCTTTTGCATGATGATTATGATTTAGGTAAAATGCAATGCCACGTATTCGTTAACAAACGAACATGAATTTATTGAATGCCTGCTGAATGAATGCACAATTGTTGCACATCTACGCTTGTACAAAAATATATTTTAGTTGGTAGCGCAATTAGGTAGAGATAGAATACATTCCCCGCCATTCCATCATCGCTGTTCGCTTTATGGACATTTACGAAAGGCACGTAAAACATTTTATGTTACAATATTGTTGCCCACGGCATACCGAGATAAAACGTGAGCGATTTTCTTTCCATCTAACTATTTGTTAATTCAAAATTAATATGAAGAGGAGCCGGCCATCAATTTAATGTTTTCGTCCGTTTCTATTTAATAACTAAAATACGTTTTCTAATTATGGACAATGAATAATATGCGCTGTGTGAGGTGGGGTGGCTTTGTTATTAAATGTATAACAAAATTTTTTTTTTGCGCAATGCTCAAGTCAGGCACGTAGCTGAGGGGGCGCATATTTGTAACTCCCAAAAGGGGCTAATGTCACATTCATCTTCCATTATGCAGAGCGCTTCAGAAACAAAATCTGCATCAATTTAACCATGTCCGTCTATACGTCTGTCTTTCTATGTGAATTTGTGCCTAAGCTACAGGTCGCATTTTTGGAGATACTTCCATGAAATTTGATAAAAGAACATGTTTTGGCTCCAAAAGGAACCTTATTAAAAATGGATCGAATCGGATTATTTTTAACATCTCTCCCCATATAAAGTTCTTTTATAATTCGAGTCTTTTTATGGCAAAAAATCGTAATTCTTAATATTTTTTGACAAAATTTGGTGAAGAATAGTTATTTAACTTCATAATTGGCTGTTTCAAATGTGGACCAGATCGAACTATTTTTAGAACCGCTTTCCATATAATGAGATATGGCAACGCATCGCGTTTATTGATGCAACTTAACTAATTGTAGCATAATTTAAGGAGCTAAGTGGTGCAGGGTATAACATTATTCCTTGTCTTCAAAATAATTATTGGAATTATTGATTAAAATGGATTGAAATTTGATCTCTAGCCCTCTCTCGTAGAAATGGAGCTTTTCGGACCAAAAGAATGCGTTATTTATGTTTATAAAGGGATTAGGTAACAGTAACAGTAACTTAGGATTTAAATGAAATGATTTCTTACACAACTTCCGCCTAACCGTCCCCAAGGCTACCTAAACATTCTATTCAATGGAGAGTTCACTGTACTTCAGTTTCAGATTCCTTCAATATCAATTCAATTCTTCAATTTTCAAAGGTTTTCAGTGTTTTCTTACGTAACATAACTTTTTTTCAAAAAAAAAAAAAGACTCGAACTACAGTACATTCATATTATTATAGACGAGCGTTCTCTCTTAATGCATTTTTGATAAAGTTTTGGCGTCATAAAACTCTGCAAACAGATTACAAAGGTCACACACTTGTATATCAACCCAATCCACCTATAAACAAAAATATCCATCTCTAGGGGTTTATTATGTATGAGGTGGGTGGTGTTGTGTGGTTTAGTGCTATCAAATCAGCTTTGCACTTAAGTCGTTGCAGTGCGTGCCAAAGTGAATCCTGTAAATAAACATTTTAGCCAAAGCAACAATCATAATAATCACAACAATAACAACAGACATAATAATAACAAGTTTATGTTTATAAACACACACACACGGTGACATAACTCTAAACATAACGTTACCTAACGTCTAGACTGGAGATATAAATTGGCAGGAAAACAACAACAGCAACAACAATAACAACAACAGTAGCAAAATGCATGAATGAAGACCAAGATGAAGAAAGGTGAAAGCATTAAAAAAGTTTACGGCTAAATTATTCAGGCAATAACCAAAAAAAAAGGAATAAATAGAAATGTATTTTATATAAAAATAAAAGTAAAAACAAGTCGCACAGGAGTTAACTTCAAATGTTTTCTGTTGGGCTCACACAGATTTCAAATATCAGCGATGTCTGTGTACTTAACAAGGCATAAACGGGATTTGGTTAGAAACAAACCCTAGACACCCTCTACATTATGTGTAACAATATAGGCGTGGCAGGTAAACATTTGTTCCCTTTTTAAACTTATCCTTAAATATGTTCATGTTACCCTTTACCTAAAAGGTCGAATTCTGTACAAAGTACAAGTTTTGTAGGAGTCGAGTTTTCAGCACATAGATAATTTCATAGAACTGCTTGGTTTATTTCAGCAATTTAGTTGTAGTGTAAGTAAAATTCTAATATGAAGTTCTTTAATCTCTGAAGATAGCTATTTTTTGCTTATTATGGGTGTGGACTATTTTCGTTTAATTTAAATACGAAACTAAGCAGATTGACTAAACATTTTTACTAAATTTTAATAAATACCTTTATTCCCTGCATAAAAGATTTTATTTATAACACCCGGAAGGAAACATCAGAGACCCTGAAAAATGCATGAATCAGCATTAATATTTAAATGCTTCCAGCCGCGTCCGTCCATCTTATGTTGATACTCTCATTAGTTTTTGAGATATAGTTGAAGTTTCTGCAGATAGTTTGCCAATCAAGTTACGCAAAATAAATTGAAAGCCACGCCTACAAAACACATTCCATCTCTCACAGTCGATAAATGAAGTTAAAACTTGGTACACATATTAATAATCGATTTACTAAAAGTGGGCGGCTAACGAACCCGCCCACAATTTACAATAAAAAGCAACTTTTTGTGCAGAATCCGATGTGATCCGAAATTGATACGTATATCTTACAGTGTTACAAAGCGTATTCATCAACTTGCCACGCCCACTCTTTGTATATGAAGGTGGAGATGGAGGGTATTTAAGATTTGATTCAAGTCAAATTTAGTGTTTTTACCTGTTTAACTTGTTTTTCAACCAACAATTCAAATAAAAAACTTTAGCAATAAAGTTTTAGCCCAAAAGCAACTCGTTCAAGAGTCTGCAATGCTTATATCATAAATATATTTATGTACGGAGTATTCATGTATTTATCCGTAGAGATAAACATTACTATATAGCCACTAATGGTAACCATGGTTATCACTTTTAATTTGTGAACTTTTGAGAAGAATATTTGAATTGTAACAAAATGGAGACGGTCACAGTACTCAGTAGATAATCTGATTAAGCCTTTATATGTATTTATACAAAAGATCTCAATTTTTTTCTACCGTTGAAGGCACTGTGTATTATTAGAGTGTAACTACATTGAATTTAAATGCATTACAATTTTAAAGATGACATAAAAAGTACGTTACGTACGGTTCACTAAAAGCGCCAACAATTTGATTGCATAGAAAAAGCGACTAAATTTTATGAGAGGCTTTGTGCCAATAAGAACTGTTATAAAAGAAGGACATAGCTTATAGATCGGTTGTACACAACCATTTATTACCCTACACCCTACACTTCATTTCACAGCTTCAATTGTTTGGTATAATTAGGCCATTTTTAGAACCCCTCCGCATATAAAATCCTATTAAAATGGAAATCTTTATATGGAAAAAAATCGCAATTCTTGATATTTTTTGACAAAATTCGGTGAAGATTAGTTAATTAGCTTTATATTAGGCTGGCCCAAATTTGGACCCGATCGGGCCATTTTTAGAACCCCTTGTCATATAAAAATATATCAGGCAAGTATATGGCAGTATGTACAGATGCAACCAAACTAATTGTAGTATAATTTAAGGAGCTAAAAAGCGTGGAGTATTACATAGTCGAGTTTGACCGACCTAAAAATAGGTTCCAGATCGTATAAAAATTTCTAATAGTAGTTGTTCTTGACTAAAACGATACCTTCAGGCCAGGATTTTGTAAAACTAATCATGGATCTGCCATTTACCTTCAATTCCTGAACTGCATCCCGTACTTGTACAATTGTGTTTACTTTCTATCTCAAATGAACCCCTGTTGACTGTATTTGCAATAAGCGCCACTACTGCTAAGCTAAATAATGCGTTTGTTGTAAAATACATAACTGCAGCAGAACGTGCACATAAAAATTAATTAATTAAGACTTGCAAGCCATGCATAAAAACTCACTCGCATTTAAACATTTCGATTGTTGCTCCTTTATTCAAGTGCTCTATCCATACTTGTACAATACAAACCAAGATTCAACTTAAAACAGCTGAAGTGGTAACCAGTGGATGGGGGTGTATAGATGGTATAGTACGGCAACAAATGATGCGCTTTAAAGTCAGCCATGCGACACCTGAAATGGTTTCAAATACAAAATGTAATCAAATTACCAAATGCTTCTTCTACGTACTATATACACAAACACAAACATACAATACTAGCGTATACACGCTCTCTCACTCCTCCAACAATTCGTGGCTGTGTTATGGAACAAACAATACTGCTCAAGTTATTCTGCTGCTGCTGCTAAAGCTACAATATGTAGCTGTATGGATGTTTTAGTTGCATTTGTAGAGGTGAACGTTTAAGTTCTCGTTTCAGGAAATTTACGTTCAATGGACTGACTTTTTATGATTGTAATGAAAAACTATGACGCGGACACACATAGTGTATTATTTTTACAACCCTTATCCTGCAAAGTGTGAATAGAAAATTTATGCAATACTAAAGATGTTAGAGTAGCTAAAACAGTGTGAAGGAGTCCACATAATAACAATTATTAATATTTTTTAATTATCGTTATTTTTGCCAAAAGAACAAAATTGTTAGATTGGTATTAAAACTTATGTTTTCAGTGATTTCCATATAAGATGTGATACACAAAGTTTGTCATTCCATTTGAAACACACGGAAGAGACTCTATAAAGTATATATTCTTTTAATAAGCTTCAAAATTTGGGGCAATCTGGGCATATCCGTGCAAGGTTTCTCTTGGTGTTGGCATTCTCGAGGTGGTAAATTGTGAGATATTGAGCTTTGCCTTTTATAAATATTTATTGCAAATGTGGGCATTATGTGGGGAGTGCCCTTAAGTTTAACCAACAGTTATGGTAACAAATTCTTCAAAAAATCTTAGAATTTATGACCTAAGCTTGTGCACAAATTTACATGGACAGACAGACGGACATTCATTTTGAATAGATTGGTATTTTAAAAGTTAACTCTCTCTTTAGCTGCTTAAAAGTTTTAAACTGTTTACCCCAAATGGTGTAGGGTGTATAATGAATCCAATCAAAACACATTGCACACAAAGATTTCATTAAATTTAATCAATGTACTTAAATGCAAACTCATTAGGGTAAATTATGAACTGTAACGCATCCAAAGGAGATGGAGATGAGTGGATGGACAGACATTTAGGAAAAGTGTTTTATTCCTTTCACCTACAATTGATTTTCAAATGATTGAAAACACTTAAAGAATTATGACCGAGTTTCTTAAGTATATAAAATTATGCTAACGGGCTGCATTGTTATAATCTCAGTATTCAACATGCAAATATGCTATCTCTCTCTCTCTCTCTCTCTCCCTAACTATCTGTCTTTGTAGCCAGAGTGGTATGAATTTTTTTTTTTTTGCTGCCTTTATGAAGCATTTATTTTCCTGTACATTCACTGAAGCGCGCTTATACAAAATTATCTTCACAATTATGCGGAAACCTTTGAGTTTTCATCCAATTTACTGCTTACTCACACTATCTGCTATGCTGGATGCTCTTGAAATAGCAGCAGCAGCAACAGCAACAGCAGCAGCAGCAGCGTATAAAACTTAGCAGACTGTGCATATTAAAGCATTTGGTTATAATGCACAGAAGCATAAAGTTGTGGAGGAAGAATAAGAAGAACACAAGTACCCAAGCACAAGTTGAAGATGGCAAGCTAAGTAAGGGATAAGAAGCAAAGAGACTTGCCGAGATGATGCACAAATACGCACAAAGGCGGTTTTCAAAACGATCGTTACCTATTATTAAATGCATCAGGGTTCTATAATAGAAAATGATGTAATGGCCACAGGTACTCTGGTCGTGATGGTGGTGGTGGCAGATGTCAGATGGCAGCTTGGTACTTCAGTATGTTGGCAGTGCCACAAGTGGGTATTATGCTGCATTACATATCTCATAATAATAACAAACAAAAGACACTTGACATGCACTCCTATCTATCATTCATACCCGCCAACCCACACACAAGCAGCTAATGCCAATTTGGAAGATTCGAATAAGTGATAGAAGGTGACCCCACACATACCGAAACGTTGAACGCATATGGTGATTGCGGTTAGTTTCCTAATTTCTTATTACATGTATTGTATGTACATTACACTTAACTTAAAGTTTAGCAGAACTTTACTTTTCCTCAGGGATAAAGTGTTAAAAGTTGCTTTTTTTTTAGTAAAAAACAACTTCAACTTTTCCTTGGAAGGAAATACTTATTAAAAAGTTTTGTTTGTAATTTTTTCTTTTTTTATTTGTGACCACTTCAACACGATAGTTTTAAAAGCCTTTTCTGAAAACATTTCATTTCATTTCATTTCATTTCATTTTATTTTGATCGTATTGCTCAGTTTAAAGGGTAAATTGATTCAAGTCAAGCTGTCTCTAGAGTGGAAAACTTTAAGTAGAGTTCAATACTTTGTTAAAGGACAAATATTTTCAAATGATTTTTTGTTAAGGAAACGTGACATTGTGGTGGAACATTTTGTAGTATTTGTTACATTTTAAATATTGCAGAATTTAAAAGGATTTTTTTTATACCCTCCACATAAGATGTGAGGTATACTAAGTTTGTCATTCCGTTTGCAACACCCAGAAGAAGGCATCAGGGACTCTAGAAAGTAAATATGTATACACATATATATTCTTGATTAGCTAAAACACACTTATCAATTTGTGTCCGTATGTCCGTGTGTTCGTCTGGCATTGGGATTCTCACAGGCGTAACTTGTAGGACATTGAGCTGAAATGTTGTTCAGAAACTTTCAGTTTCAGCATACAGATCGTTATTTAAAATGGGCAAAATTGTCAAGTGCCACACCCACAAATGATTAAAACATATCTATGAATATAAAAAATGATCTAAGAAGTTGAAATTTAGTAAAGAGATTTAGAATTATTCCATTCATTAATGTGCCAAAAATGGGCGTGGTCGAATAGCAGATAATTTACAATTACAAAATTCTTATGTGGCGAAGAATTCGATTTACTACTTAGTAAGTAAGATACAAACTATAGAGGGCGCAATCACTGCAACTGCCACGCCCACAGTGCGTATATAATATTCTTTCACTTGTTTGAATTTGTAAAGCAGATCTTTAATTAAGAATTAAACCTTTAATTACGTCAATCTAAATCGATGATTGTATGTCCGTCCATTCCTTTCATTATTTCTTTTAGTCAGTCTACAGAAACCGAGGAAATTTGGCACAGAAATTTATCCTTTATTTAACATTTTTACATATTTTCTAACTTTAATTTCTTTTCAATCATGAATCTTCTAACAAATAAATTTTTGCAAGATTTTTTACATGTGTTTAATTTGTATGTGCAACTGGCGTATGGGTTGGTTACCACAACTAAACCGAATACGAGTATTTATAAAAACTTTTCAAAAACATTCCTGCACCATATGCAAGTTGTTATTGTACATTTTCACCTTCCGTGTCAGTTCAATGTTTTTGCAACTTTTTATTATTTTTATCAATTCTTACCCAATAAACAACAATACTGCATATGTGGAGAGAGGAGTTATTATTCGATGTAAAAGTTTTTTATTCCAATTTTCTCTCATCGATATAACAACAGAAAAAAACAACAACAAAAATCTACGTTTTTTGTTATTTTTTTTTTTTTTTTACCTGTTATTGTTTATCTGCCAACAACAATAAACAAAAATATCATGTTTGTTACAATATATTCCAGATTTGATTGGTTTTTATATGAAACTATATATTTTGTTATTTATTACAGTAACAACCCGAAGTATAAAACAGAAGTGAATAAAGTTTTATTTGGCTTGCATAAAATCTTCTACATGCACTACCTTAAGGTAATATCTGTTTGACTGATAATGATATTTGTGAATGAATTGTGGGAGCGGGGTCTTCATGCAATTTTTGACAGAAAAGTGACTTAAAATTACTAAAAAAAGCTCTATTTATGGGCGTGTCTTTCAATCAATTTTGCCTCATTTCTACACCCAACTGATAATACTACCAATACTTGTATCAAATTAGAACTAGATATCTCAATGTTTGCAACTGGGAGAAAGTTTGACAGAGAGAGTTGCAAAGACGGATTGACGGACAGTTTGATAAAATTTTAACATGCGCACCCGCCAATCGGCCTATCGCACGGCGCCTTAAGCTTAGAGCTTAGGACGCATTGAAACTTTTAACTTAGGACGCATTGAAACTTTTAACGCCCCCGTAGGTACCAAATATAGAAACCATATACGGACTTATCTAAATTGATTAAAATTTTAATCTTCAAAGTAAAAATGCATCCGCGAGGCTTCTGTAGGGCTCTTAGAAACGTGTCGATAAGCCATCGATCTCAAACAAACGAGGTGGTGGGGTATGGACATGGACAAAATTAAAATTTTACAAGATTTCTTGTTGGATTATATGTCATAGAATCATTTTCCGGGTTCTTGGTATAAAAAAAAGTCTAAAAGAAAAGCCTCAAGCAGCAAGTAGAACCAAAAGTTGATCAATTGAAAATTCTTTAAATGAAAAATAGTTGGGAGTCTGTATTTTGGTGGAACCTACCCCACAATTATTAGCAATTATAAAAAAGACGGCTTTTTACAAGCTTAAAATTCATTCCCCTGGTGAACCAGTTTCAATTTATTAAGAAAATATTCTTAATTGTCGATGTGTTACCAGTTCAACCCGACAAACGAGTTAAAATTCTCTTTTTGACTTTGCGCTTCAACTGGATTTGGAACTAACACGCTACCGGGAACAAAGTTTACCAAGACAAAGCTTTACTCACTGAAGGGGTTCAATAAACATGCATGTCAAGTACTTGAACTTCAAATGTAATTGTACGCCGACCAATACAAACCATTTGAGAATTGTTTGGTCTTGTCATCTCTAAGTTGCGAAGATCTCATTTCCTAACGCTTACAACTTACTCCGAATGCACTTTATACTGAAAAAAAGTACATATGAATTACACGAGATGGGTCTACACTCTGAAACTTGTTAACCTTATACAATGGGTGAGTTCTGAATCCCATTACATTTTATACCTTTATTAAAAAGATTGTTTCTAATATTTGGAACAACGCAGTATGTGTATGTTCTTGGTCTAGGTTATTTAAAATAAGTTTGGTATGAATGGAAAAGTTTTTTTATTGATTTCTCTTGCCATGAAGTATGTAATTTTATACTTTAGTTTGTTGCTGTCACCGTACAATAGGAAAAGTTATGTTTCACAGTAATTTACATAGATGACAAACAAAAATCCATTAAAGTTTGATTTTAGTTTTGCGAACAAACAGTTACAGTTTATATATGGTTTACTCCCGACACTAGGCGACCTGAACTCTGTACACAAGAGTGTGCATGTAATTGGGTAGGTGGCTGCTCTATTCTCAACATCACCACACTACCACATTTCTAATATACGACATGTTTTGGTTTATCCACGATTACCTTCACTGCACACGTATGAGAGTTTGTGTGGGTGCCACTTGCATTCTAATCTGATGCAGACAGGGTGTTTGGTGAATTGGCCTTTGTTAACCGTGGCGTCGTACAAACCTGACCAATACTACGATTATCAATAAAATACAATGAGTGGTTATTGTATTGCCCTCCCTTATAATATATCGAATGCGGTGTCACTGGTGTGGCAGCATGATGATGGTGACGATGATGATAATAGATGATAAACGAAAGTGATGAAAACATTTAAAAGCTTTCATAAGCTATGTAGAGTGTGTGTTTTTTGCAAATAAATTCATTTACAATTTTCTGCTATGTTCTGCATGTTCTCACTTCTTGTCTGTCGTCGTTATTTACTAGCTCGGTACCTTTGCAGACTGACGGATAGTTTGTAATTATTAATTAATGAGTCTCACTTGAGCAGTTTGAAAGATACAAATCTTCCAAAAAATTTAACATTCCTTCTATCTTAAGTGTTGTTGAGTATATTAAATGGAGGAAAAGCCAAAAATCATTCTCCTGCATAAACTAAGAAGCTAAACATAAATAAAAGTTTTCCACTTTTGTTATAATACTTGAACTTATCCCAAATATTTATATAATATATTAAGTGCACACAGCAAAGCAGTGGACAATACTGAGAAACCAGCAGATGGACTTATGGTTAACAAAGTCAGGACTTTGTCCAGAGATTTACTATAAAATTTTCGCATATGAAAAAAATAAATCCATGTCTGGCAGGTATGCTGTGAGCTCTTTAGAGCAGCTTCATTGTTAAGCAGACATAGTGGTAGACGTAGGAATGGACCAGAACGCATAAACGCACACACAATAATAAACTGTCAACATAGTAAAAAGGAGTAAGTAAATAACAGTATTGGTTAAATCCAATTTATATTCATGAAAATTTTAAATTGGACTCTTACTCCTAAAACATTGTGCGGAAACTGGAGAATGGAGAGTGTTGGGTGGGGTCTTGGAGTTATGGTTACGCTGGTGCGTGTTATTAAAAAGTTTCATTATTATAAATTCATTCATATGCACATGAGCCGGGGAAGGTTTGTTCACCACATTTGTACTATTATGATTATAACACATAATTGTTGTATATGGTCACGGGCGGGTATGTGTGTGTGTGTGTGTGCATTCCTTTCAAATCTCTCACAATCACTTCTCTTGTTATTCGGATTTCATTGTATAATAAATATATCCCACCAACCATATATGTGATGATGCCATTAAAGAGAAATTTCCCAATTACTCACTTATACTATGTATCCCTCCTCCCCCCCTTCCACAGGTATGTTTCCATTGAATTGTCAACCAAATGTGTATATATTGCAACTTATAGAGACAATCAAAGGTGAGCGTGAATGTTTCAGTTTGTGTGCGACACAGAGAATCGTAAACATACGGTTATAAATTATAGGCAAGGGGTCTTACAAACTAAACAAAGTGTCAGATGGCTGTCCGTGTAGCCACTGTACACTATGGAATTAAGCTCAAATATGTACAATAGCATTCCCACTCTAACGAATTATGTACATAGGTGTACAAAATTTATACGACAAGTGTACCTTAAACGATGTTATGGTAGAATTTATACCTTAAGAATCAGTTAATGAACATGTGAAGGAAACATTTGAGAGATTTTTCCACTAAAGGTGTATTTATGGTGCTGGACCATAAATATCTGTTTCCAAATAAAATGAAAGGTATAACGTGATCATTGTTTTATTTGAAACGTCTGAAAGGAGGCCCTACCATATATATTCTCCATTAAAATAAACTAAATGCGTTTGTCCGGTTTCTTACCTTTCACATAAAATTGGGGGTATATTAAGTTTGCTATTTCGTTTGCAACACCCAGAAGGAGGCGTCAGAGACCCTACAAACTATATATATTCTTAACCATCATCAAAAATTGAGTCGATGTAGATATGTCCGTATGTCCATCTGTTGATGGCATTCTAAAGGTCGTAAATTTGAGAGATATTGAGCTGAAAAGAGCTAAGAGCCACGCCCACAACCGAGAAAAATCCATTTATCTGCCACAAAAATTTAACTATGATATCGAAATTCGGTCCGAAATCCATTGATGTGCAAAAATAGGGCGCGGTCGAATAATGGACACGCTCACAATCAATAAAATCTATAAATCTGTCACAAAAATCAACCTACAAACTTTGGTATGCATTTCATTAATGATCTCATCCATTGTTGTGCCAAAAATGGGCGCGGTCGAATAACAGACAAACCCACAATTTACAAAAAACCATACTCGACTTGCAAGCTGATATTAGAGGACGTAATCATATATCTGCCATGCCCACCGTTTGTATATAGATGTGGAAGGTATTTAAGATTTGTTTTAGTTTTTTTACCCGTATTTTAGTAAAGTTCAAATTAGATGGAATTAGATGAACAAATAAGCTTTTATTTCCCTCTCCCCCACTTGCGCAAATGATGATATATTACAGTTTTAACACTCCTTGTGCATACTTGTCGACTTTATCCATATTCAGTCATATCACAAGCCAAGCGCACAAACAAACATGTATACAAATGGAATATGTGTGCAGGTTATAAGCTATTGCCTGTCAATTCTAATTGCATTAAAGCGACTAATATGCTTGTAAATCAACTCCACAGCCTATATCCCTTGTCTTTGATGCTAATGGCACACGAGGGCATCATGTTGTGCGCGGTGGTGGTTCCCCAATTCTGCATACATTACATGATTACATAATTATTCATTTATTCATCCAATGGTTTCTGTCCGTAACGTTTCGTGTACACATTTTCATTAAAATCCATAATTTATGATGTGTGGATATGCTCATAAACACTTGTAAACACCCTCTAATCCTTATGGCCAAATGGGAATACAATATATATAACATAAGAATACCAACCAATGGGAGTATATTTTTAGTAAATGTGTGGAAAAGACTGGTTTGGGTTGTGTGGTGCGATGGTCCGTGCATACGCACAGTTTCATATAAAATTCTATTCTTAATTAGAGTTTTATACAAACATAATATTTTGTATAAGCGTGTATGTCAACAGATGGTGTTTAGGATGACAAGGGTAGGCAAACAAATGAAAAGATCTCTTGTAGATAACTAAATACTCAGATGAATGGTTTGTAGCCATTAGTTATATATACTTTTCAAATATCTTCAGATTAGGGCAAGTGAAATACCCTACACCACTTGGCTCCTTAAATTATGCTACAATTAGTTAAGTTGCATCAGTAAACGCGAGGCGTTGCCATATCTCATTATATGGAAAGCGGTTCTAAAAATAGTTCGATCTGGTCCACATTTGAAACAGCCAATTATGAAGTTAAATAACTATTCTTCACCAAATTTTGTCAAAAAATATTAAGAATTGAGACTTTTTTCCATATAAAGACTTCCATTATAAAAGAACCTTATATGGGGAGGGGTTCTAAAAATGGTTCGATTTGCACCATAAGCCATATCCTTGTACAAAATTTCATCGAAATCTTTCAAAAATTGCAACCAAATTTATATGGACAGACAGACGGACACATGATTTTTATATTTTTTTGATTCAAAATCGATCAGTATAATTGAAGGTGGGTGCAGAATTCGCCGTTTATGAGTTACAAACATCTAAACAAACTTAAAATAGCCTTTGCCACAAGTAGGGCAGGGTACTACTAAAATTTTAACTCGTTAAAACTTTAAATTTAAATATAATTTATATTTTGCGATATTTTATTGCAGAAAGATTTAAATTCTAACAGACATTGATTTAATTAGCTTTCACATGCATTTGTTAAATGGAGAGAGAGAGAGAGAGAGAGAGTACAATTGTTAGAGCATAGGTATGTAAAATAAACTTTTATATGGTGATTATTTTGAACAAGTGAAAAGGGATTAAAATCTAGTTAAAACCTTTTAAAGTGTAAATAATATGGATAACATGTAAATAAACAAACAATAGACAATGTTTGGATATAAAAAGAGAGCAGCAGAGGACAATTGTAGTCAGGCTTAACGAAGGATCAAGTATCTTAAAAAGGGAATTTTATTTTACCGTTATAAAAAGCCGTTATTTAGAAAAAACTCATTTATACGAGGGAGGGCCTTGAATTTTCAATAGAGACCAAATTTCAAACTAACTTAATCGATATTTCGACTAAATGTTTTGAAAAGAGTATACATTGAAAAGGGTAAAATATATGAAAATTTGGACCCCTCAGCTTTTTGTTCTGGATTGAAGTACAGCCCTACTTCGTAACGATGATATATAAATGTACTCAAATTTTGTTTTTATAAATAAATGGTTGTTGCATACGGAATGACAAATTTAGTATACTCAGTATAGGGTGTATAAAAAAAGATTAAAGGATATGTTCAAAATAAACAGACTCGTTACTTTAAAGTATATAATTTAACCTCCGTGAATGGGCTATCTCTCATAGAATGGTTCTAATCTCGAGATAAATAAGCCAACCCCTTGCTTAAGACACTTGGTTTAATTGACCATTGAAAACATGTTTCAAACAACAACAATCATCCAGTTTAGTGATATATATGCAAACCTACTAGTATATAGTATATCGAACTCTCCATCTAACATGTATTTGCTGTTAATGTATTGGGAACTGTAAGCTGTCTAATTATAGTTGTGCTGTTCTGTACTCAGTTTTCCTAAAATCCAGACTGCATGATGTCACAAAACAAATGTCAAAGATTGTACCGGTAACGTGCCGACTAATAAACAGTCCCAACATGATTTAGACATTGCATACGTTTTATGAGTAGTGAAAGTACAAAGAGAGAGAGAGAGAGATAAAGAGAGATATGCAAAGCTATGCATATGCAGAAATCTCTACATCTATGTGTAATGTAGTCATGGTTAAATTCTTACATGTATGTATAGTGTGTGCCCTCATGAAGATGACTAATTTACTACATTATCTGAAATGTTATAAATTGAAGGTTTGCAGTTGCTAGAAAGTACATACACATACACACTGTTACAGGCAACTCTCTTGTTAGAATTTTAGGTTTAAAAATCATTTGTATTCATATTGAAAATTAGTAAAATTTAATTTGCTGCTAAATATTTATTAATGCTAAAAATTAAATAAATAATTAGAGAAATATTTAAATTTTTAGTTTTTTCTACTATTATGATGCTGTGACCACCTCGAGCGTTATAACAGCATTAACTGTACGTATGTGTGCGTGTCTGTGTATACAAAATAAAGGATAAATCCTCACTTAAATCAACATGAAAACAGAGATTAAAACACATAAAATACAATTTTATAAACAAACATTTCGGTGCACGCGTCGTAGTATTGTTGTAATTGGTGTTGCTGTGGCTGCTGTGTTAAGTACACAGTACGGATGGCAGCTTAAAATTTTTAAGCATATAACGAGACGTAACAAGATAACAGTAAAAACAACAACAATTATAAGTTGACAACAATGCCTTGAATTCCTTCTCTTTCACACAAATTAGAAACGCTATCCACCCACTGAACACTTGCATATACACACATATGTAGATAATGTATATAAAACACATGCATAAGTGGGAAATGTTTTACTCATTATAATATACGTAATATGTGTGTGTACACATTATGACACATTGTTTGTGCACTCACTTAACACGTAGCACTCATATGTGCACTTGAGCTTTATTACTCATTTGCGTACTATTTAAAAGAAGAATTTAACACAGAATTATTGTGGTGTTGTTTTTGTTATCATTTAATCATATTTTAACAACATTTCATAAAATGGGGGGTGGGTACTTAAACTTTCATCCACACACACGCACACACACATTCCATGCTTGTATACATATAATCATTTGTAGCATAAAACTGAAAACTGTTTATTTAGCTGTTATTATTTGGCAAGTTCTTTGTTCGTAGATAATGTAGCGTTGTGAAAGAACAAGCAAAAATATTTAATTAACTACAAATACTGTTAAACATAATGCTCTGCATAACAGTATACAATATTGTGCAAAGTGTGATGTTAACCAAGTTTGTCATTCCCTTTGCCATCATACCATAAGTAGGCGTCAGGAACCTGTCTTTTATAAAAATTAAAAATTTAAACTGAATTTTAATTCAAAAAATCACAATTGATAGAAACTCAAAGTTGAGAATAAATGAGTGCATTTATTTAAAATCGTCCAATCTATTGATTTATAAAATATGGGTGTAATCGACACGCCCACAATAGAGGAAAGTTCATCTATCAAGTAGAAAAATTCAGCTACAAAGTTACAATTTGTCACAATTATTTCAAATTAGTGCAATGATTGATGTGCCCAAAATAGGCGTGGCCGAGGATAATAAACGCTCCCACAATTTACAGAAAAACATAGTCAACGTAAAACTTGACTTTCAAGCTGATACGTAATACATACACTATAAGGGGGCGTAACTAATTACCTGCCACGCCCACTATAGTAAATGTGAAAGGTATTTAAGATTTGGCCTAAGCCAAATTAAGTTTTCTTGCTTGTTTTTTATTAAAATTAAATTTTTTTAAAATAAATAAAATATCTTCGAAGAGTATAACAGTTATGTTATGTGTATAACAGTTTGAGATTTTGTTGTTTAGCTTGAAATATGTAAAAATTGTATAACCGTTATTGTATAACAGTTTTAGTATAACATGTGTAAAAAAATATAACAGTTTAAAACCTAATATTATTAAATATATATGTATGTATATATTTAATATTTAAAACAAAACATTCTATATAACAGTATAACAATAGAGTGAAACACGTAGTAAAATCCTTTACATGCAAGTCAGGCGCAATTTATTTGTATATGTGTGTCCATCAAACGTGTGCCTTAACTTAAAATCCGTATATATTTATATATAAGTATGTATATACGTACGAACAAGCAAAACTGACCATCACAACACAGTAAGTGATTTATTGTGCAAGTGACTTGAAAGCAATGATCATGATGATTCTGTTGCTGCTGCTGCTGCTGCTGTTGGTGGTGGTAAGAGGTTCTATGGTATTGTTGGTCATAACGGCGATGATGATAATGATGATGATGATGATGACGATTATACTGTTTATTTGCCAAGATGCATTTCATACGTCATGTATCAAGCAAACCCCAAAACAATTTGTTAGCAGTTTTATATGTATGTGCCGTTGTTGTTGTTATTATTGTATATTATTTATTATTATTGTTGTTGCTACGACTCTTACCGCTTTTGTTAACCTTAAATTATAGCCATTGCAACACAATGACTTGTTATTGTGTAAGAAACTGTCAAATGGGAAGTAAACGCACACAACTACACTAACACTTAATAATGTAACGTAAGTTACATAAATTTGCTTAAATAAATAATATTCAGACTTTAATTAAAATCATAATTCCATCTCTTTACAACTGAAAAAAAAATTACATAAAATAAAATAAAATGGAATGCGTACGTACGTACGTACAAATACTTGCAAGTTTATAAATAATACAATTTTATTTGATTAAGTATGATAATGGTCAAGTAATGTTAAATAACAGGCAGTATATACATATATACCAATTTCTAATCCCTCTACATCCATCTCTAAGTGGTGGTTTTGGTCATTTGATTCCTGGGTACTCTATTTCATTGTGTGTGCAGTAAATTATCAGTTTTTACACATGTACCAATAACAATAATACTCTGTATTCATGGTCAGGCCTTAATAAATGGGTTTATATATGTGTATGTGTATGTATGTGTGTGTGTGTGTGTGTGTTAGTATTATTTTGAATTCAGGTCAAACATTTAAATGAGCAATGTAATGTGTGTGTGTGTGTTTAGGTGTGAGTATGTATACATTTATATACTTAGTGTGGCAAAAATATTCCTACAACAAAATTCTATTATATATCTAGGCGCACATATGCCAGCTTTACATTAATGTGTACAATCATTTGCATACAATTTCACATTTATCCAATCATTTATACTGAAGCTGGCTTAAGTGGGCCTGAGTTTAGCATAAACTCAGACAATTATTACTTTCCACTCATATCAAAATAGAGCATTTAGAAAATTGTATAAAATATGTTTTAAATTATTTACAATTTTGCTCAAATATAATCGAAATAATAATAAAGTATTTAAGATAATTTCTAAATCAGTTCATTTTTCATCCTTTCTTAGTTTAAATAATGATTGTAATGAACCCTAACCTGTAAGAGTATCTAGAAAATGTACTCAGTATGTAAACAAACTCAAATTAGGCTTTTTATATATAATGTGTAGGCGTGGCATGCGCCATTTAGTAACGTTCTTATAACATATAAATGTACGTGTAAGGTTGTCTTAAATTGTGGGCGTACATATTATTTGATCACGCCCATTTATGTCTTATATGTAGATGGATGCATTAATATAATATCATATATAAACTTTACAGCTCAATTTTATGGTGAATAGATAGAAAAAAATGCCTGAGTTGATCCAGTTATGTCTGCCCGAAAATTGTATCTTTTCTCAGCAATATTTTATTATATTTGTTGGTATTGTTTGCGGTGACACATAGCACCACCAACAGCCAATTAAGTAAACATTGCAAGAAAGTTTTTTTTCCTTTTACCTCCTTTACGTTTTGTTCCTTCTTCAACTTAACAATTCGTGTACACAAAATGAACAAATGTGTTGTATATATTTTGGTAATTGAGAAAATAACAAGTTTTGTTGTAAAAAAAAAAAAAATTAACAAAAAAAAAAAAAATCTTATTTCAAAAAAATGTAATGAAAGTGCTTATTATTACTCTCCACTCTCTCTCTCTCTCTCTAGCGATGAGGGCATATTCAGTTTATTATCCCATTTGCAACACTCAAAAAGAGACCTCAGAGATCCTACACAGTGTTTATATTCTTGATCAAGAAAAATGTATTCGATATAGCTATGTGGGTCCGTGTGTCCGTGTGTTGGGATAGTTATTGTAGTCAATTTAAAGATATTGGGCTGAAATTTTGTATAAATAGTTCTAGTACCCGTAAATGGGGCAAATTGGGTTCAGAGCCACGCCCACAGTTAAGTAAAATCTATATATCAACCATAAAAATTGGGCTGAGATGTTAAAATCTGATACAAAAAATTATAATTAAGGATAACCAAAAAAAGTACACGCCCACAATTTCCAAAGAAACACTTTCTTCGTGTCAAATTCAACGTATAAGTTGATACATTGTTTGTATATAGCTATGTAGGGTATTTAAGATTTGGTCTAAACAAAAATTTACAACCATGAAAAAATTTATGATATTTATGCAAAATACTTCTTTATAAAGTACGTCAAGTACACATATGTGTAGTCTTGTAATAATTTTCTGGGTTTTCCACTTTGGAAAATGTGTGTCATGTTTCTTTGGTTTCTAACCCCAAAAAAAGATATCTCCCACCACATGGCAATTTAACCAGCTGCATTATTCATTTATTTTGCTGCTGCTTGCTTAACATTCTTTACTCAGCATGTGTGTTTTGAGTGAAGTTTATGTGGAAAACTTGAACTTATCTGATAAACTTAATCTAGTGTGTACTCAATTTTCGCACTCACATCCCCATTGTATACATAATCCCTGAATATTCTTCTTAAGTCTAATAAAGTTAAAAAAAATAATAAAGATTTTATCCTTATAAGACTGAGAAATATTGAAAATAACTGCTGCATATTATAAGCGGTAATAAGTAGAGCAATCTGTAAAAACGAAATCATTTTGTAGAAAACAAGTGAAAATTTGACTTTCCGTTTGCAATACCCAGAAAGAGACGTCAGAGACCCTACAAAGTATACATATATTCTTGATTAGAAGTGAATCGATGTATGTCCACATGTCCGTATGTCTGTCTATTGTTGCCATTCATTCAAATTGGGTATTTAAGCTTTTGACTTAAGCCAAATGTAGTTTTCTCACTTGTTCCTCTTATTTCTCCACAACTGTGTTCATTTTGATGTCCTAGAAATTAAACAACAACATAGTACAGTGGCATAAAATGCCTAACAACGACAACAACTAATGAAAACTATTTGAAAGCTCATTAAAATTTAAGTAGCAAGTTGCATATGAAAAAAAAAGGGGCAGAAATAAATGGGAATACAGAAAAAATGAAATTCTGTTAACTGTTACATACAATGGCATCCCATTTCTCTATGAGCACAAATGCCACATATTTGACTACTCACATAGATGTGAATATGGAAAAGTTTGCATATGCACTCACACATGCAAATGCAAATATATAAATATGTATAAATGCAGAGAAGTGTTCATGTTCATGAAATAAAACAAATAAAGTAATAAGAAGAAATACAAGGCCAACCCGAACACGAACAACATAACACAATAGAACAACATAATCTCATAACATGTGCAGAGATTTTCAGATTCCATCCATATATGTTTCCCTTCCCTTTCTATGAATGTTTTACGCTTTCATGCTGCTTAAAACAAAAGCAATATTTAATATTTTACATATATCCATTTTCAAGCAAGGCTATTGTATCCCTACATACATCCATACATGTATTATATTAACCTATTATATAAGGAGAACCTAAAATCAGCATAATGGAGTTATGTATGTAAAATGAAATGAAATAAAATAAAATTAAATTAAATACAAGAAGTAAAAAAAACAAGTAAAATTGGTCAAGCCGGATCATTTAATACCCCCCCACACTATTTAGCCCCTTAAAATATGCTACAATTAGTTTGGTTGCATCTGTACATACTGCCATATACTGTACTGCCTGAAATATTTTTATATGGCAAGTGGTTCTAAAAATGGTCCGATCGGGTCTAAATTTGGCTCAGCTAATTATGAAGCTAATTAACTGTTCTTCACCAAATTTTGTCAAAAAATATTAAGAAATGCGATTTTTTGCCATTTTTTTATGACTTCGATTATAATAGGATTTTATATGGGGAATGGTTTTAAAAATGATTCGATCCGGTCCCTTTTCCAATAGGGTTTCTTTTTGAATCAATTCATATCCTTGAGGCAAATTTCATCGAAATATCTTATAAAATGTGACCTGTAGCTAGCGCACAAAATTACATGGACAGACAGACGGCACATTAACGGCATAGAACGTCAATTATGCCTCAGCGTCATCGAAAATTTGAACCATCGGATGGGAGTGTGCCGCCGAGGTCGCGGCGGCCACTTGGCCGTTATTTTGTTCCATACATAATTGAACCATACCATATTATCATAATAAAAAGAAATGACAATAATTTCCTAAATAATTTGTGTTTTATTCAAAATCAGCATCGGCCCTTAAAATTTAACTATCTATCTATCTATCGGGTGGATAGATTCAGATTTTGATTCTGAATCGTTCGATATAATTGAAGGTGTGGCATTTGCCGTTTAGAGATTACAAACGCAAACTTAATACACCCTTAGCCATAAGTGCCTAAGGTCCATGATCAAGAACCACGCCCACAATCGACAAAAATGTATCTGTCTGCCAGAAAATATTGAACTATGATGTTGATATTTGGTAAACAAATTTGATGAAACAATTTAGTTTTTTTTCCATGATTTTCCTTATTCGGATAAGTTATACAATGGTGCTCTCTTTTGCAGATGGGTAATGATGGTGCGTACCCTAGATTTGGCATACACTTAAAACAGTTTTTTTTAATCGTTTACATTAGATCAACATTTCAGTTTCATCTTGTTGTGATGTTTTACTTTCACTGTTTATACGAGTCACAATTTCGTTACAAAATACATTTCCTCAAGCGGACACAATCACAATAAATACATTTATTCATATGTTGCCCAGAGTTTGGTAGTTAATCAAAATATTTTATATATGTATGTAAAATTATACAATATGACTTTTGTTAAAAAAGTAAACTCAATTATATTATTTCATACGGGTGAGTGTTTAAAGGTGATGGACGGTACAAGGTAGATCATAGGCAGGCAGTACGGAGCAACCCGTTTCTAGGTACTGTGTATATGTGTCAACATTGTGATCTGGGAATAAATGCATATGACTATGTATAATACATCATAGGTAAGCCCTTGAGTTTGTGGTGTACCGCTAGCCTCCCTGTGCAGAATCGTATTTTACACTTTTTACACATGCCCTCCTGCCATCCGTTTAAGTGCAATTATTTTGCATATTTATGTGTGTTTGCGTTTGCCTACATACGAGTACATGTATGCATATTAAATTATATGAGTTTTATTATTCATATCAAGTTTTTTGTTGCTTTGTGCATTTTTTCTTTTTAATCCACAAAAAAGCTCAAATTCTCTAAGGAGCACTTAACAGTAATATAAAATAGATATGTGGGAACATGCATATAATGATATATACCAAATGGTGCCTGAATTAATAATAATAAAACAACAACAACAACAACAACAACAACAACAACAACAACAACAACAAAACAAGTTACTTGGTTAATTCACCTGAAAAAGGGCTCCAGTGGTTTTGCTTCAGTAATATATGCAAATTGAAAGTAAACGTGTTGCACATACTTTGCGCCACATACTAACCATTTACGTGGCATTTGCTTTTAAACCCAACTGAGAGTGAGTTTAAACGTATTTTAATCGATTTTACCTTCATTATCGTTTCAATTGAAATTTATTTCATTTCTACTCTTCGTCTTGCTTTGATTTAAATTGTTTGCTTAAAAATCTCTTGAATGTTTTCATTTGTAAATGCTTACCATTCTCAGTGAATCTTAATGAACCCATTGAGTAACTTCTCCGTGTTTATTTCTTATTTCAACAATGCCTCCATTTCGGTATTATTCATGTAAATATAATTTTCTTATCAATCAATATTTTCTACTTAACTTCTATTAGGTACTTTCTTTTCTCCAAGTTTCCATTTTCAAGTGGTTGTTGTTTTATATAGGAATGCTGTCTTTATTAGCTCTTTTGTTCCGTGCTATTCTTTCACTTTACGTTGCAAGCCATCTACATTATTTGTAATCTATATAACGGAGGGTTTCATGTTTACTTTGCCACTTATTATTATAAGCAAGTGTTGATGCTTTATTTTGTTGTTGTTGTTGTTGTTGTTGTTGTTCTACATCTTCTATATTTTCCTTAGCTATCGACTCTCTTTACATAGCTTGCGCTTTTGAAAAAAGGAAAATTTTTCACATTCTAACAAATCCTTGTATAAAGTACAAGTAAAAACATGTAAGAAAACTAAATTTAACGTAAGCCAAATCTTAAATACCCTCCACCTTTATAATAGTGGGCGTGGAAGGCATGTGAATACGCCCTCTAATAGTGTATGTATTACGCATCATCTTGCAAGTAGAGTTTTACGTAGAGTGTAGTTTTTTGCAAATTGTGGGCGCGTCTGATATTCGATTACGCTCATTTTTAGCACATCCATGGATAAGATAATGGTCAATATGCATAACGAGTCGATTTCATGTCTATTTTATATAGTTATCTGCGGGCAAAAACTAAATACGTCTAAACAAAATTTCAGCTCAATATCTCAAAATTTATGACCGCAATATCTCAAAATTTATGACCGCCAACAACAGACAGACACACGGACCGACGGGCACACAAATAAATAAACATTTTATAGCATCTGACAGTGAGTATAGTTTTTTAAATATTACGACATCCGTGCCCATTTTCTACGCCCATTTTAAATCCATCGATGAAAGCATTCATTATATACATCTTATTAAATTTTAATGGAAAATTTACAGCAAATTTTTGTATCTGATATACAGACCTTAGTCAATTGTGGGTGTGGCACTTGGTCGATTTCCAATACACATTTACATATAAAAACTACAACTATTTAAAAAAAAAAATTCAAATAAATATAAATATATATCAAAATTGTGGGTGTGGCACTTAGACAATTTCACCCGCTTCACAAAATCCCAAAAATTTCTGTAAAAAATGTCTATTCGTTAACTAAAAATTGCCAATAAAGAGCACACGATTACAATACGGACGGACAGGGATAAAATCGATTTAGATTTTGCTGCCGATCAAGAATATATTCACCTTACATGTTGCAAACAGAATGAACAACATAATAGACCTTCCTAAGAAAAGTATAATATGTATGCGTATGTAGGGTTTGTGTGAGAACGATGCGATGCTTTCTATTTTATGAAATTGTAAGTGTGCTTAATGTGAAAGAAAAGAAGAAAAAGCAACATTTTATATAGATTTCATATGTTTGATTTTCAAGTAAATACTTGTACTTGTTATACTCACCGACATACTCGTACATATATATGAACACGTATGGAGTATAAGTACATGTTTGTGTTATTATTGCAACAAAGGCAACAGTTGTTTGTAATGATGATGAAGATGCTTTATTTTTATTTTATATTTTCATTTTTTATTATATCCAACACACACACACATTTATTTGTTCTGTTGCATTCTCACATTCTACAACGTAACGTACATAACATAACAAGTTGGCTTACTTGCTTGCTTAAATAAAAATGCTCCTTTATTGTGGTTGTTGTTATTGTTGTTATTGTTGTTATTGTTGTTATTGTTGTTATTGTTGTTATTGTTGACTTAACATATGTTATTGACATATTGTTAAAATTAGGTTAAGTTTTCCGAATCAGACGCTCTGTTACATTCATTCATGCACAACTTACTTTAAATGTTTCTAAAGTGTTTTTATTTTAATATAAATTGAAAATTCAGCAATATTTATCAAGTTTATTAATAAAATTTATAGTAAATATAAGCATTTTGGGTGATGCTGTATTTCTTTCTTATAACATTTTCAACAATTATGTAAAATTTATGGAAAAAAGAGAAAAGTGTTGCAGAAAAATGACAGAAACATGTTTTTTTTTTGGTGAAATATCCTTAAAAATGAAATCCAATTCAAGCTGTGTAGCCTAAGCAAGCAACCCTAACTAATAGCATATGAAAGTGAAAAAAATAGAAACGATTCTGTGTACGTGTTAAATAATATCACGTTTGAGTTATCAAGAGCACCCGGTGGCTAAATGGTAACAGAAACCAGAAAAGCAAAGCCAGTAATCCTTGTTGCACGACGACACCATCGAAAAAACTTACAGTTAAAGTAAAAATACCAAAAACTCTTCTGGGTTATATATAACATAAAATCCGGGTAAAATTTTACCAGAGTGGGAAAGAACGTTAACATAAAGTCAAGTGACATGAGTTGAAAGTAAAAATGTTTGTAAACGTATATAAAAATGACAACTGAAATATGTGACATATAAAAGTGAATATTAAAGTCATATATATACCCGTACACACGTACATGTGTTGTTTTATTTATAGTAAATTTTATAGACCCGATGCCTGTAGTTTGAAACAAAAAACTGATTAATAATGCAGATATTATTGATATTGGGGACAGAAATATTTCACAAATAATACACAACACACACAAGGTAAGATTAATAGGAAAAGAAGTAAAAATATTATAGGCGGTCTAGCCCGACCATTTACTTCACTTAACTCCTTAAATTATGCTACATTTATTTTCGTAGTATTTATATACGCGAGGCAGTGCCATAAAAAGTCTTTTTGTAAAATATAATTGTATGGGAAGTTTTTCCAAAAATGGTCCGATAGGGTACAAATTTAGCCCAGCCAAATATAAAGCTAATTAACTATACTTCACCAAATTTTGTCAAAAAATATCAGAAATTGTGATTCTTTGCTATAAAAAAATTTCCATTATTAGAGAGAGTTATATGGGGAGGGGTTCTAAAAATGGTCTGATCCGGTTTATTTTTAATAGGGTTTCTCTTTAGAGGAATTCATGTTCTTGTACCAAATATCATGGAAATATCACAAAATATACAACCTGCAGCTTGCGCATAAATGTACATGGATGAACGGACGGAGGGACATATTAAATGAATTCAATTTTTGATACTGAATCGATTGATATAATGAAATGTTAGATGTTTCATTTGCCGCGTAAGAGTTACAAACATATGCACAAACTTAATATACCCTTTCTCATAAGTGGTGCAGGGTATAAATACCGTTTTTACACCCTCAACTTTAGTTGTGAGAGTATACTAAGTTTGGTATTCATTTAATGATATAACTGAATGGCCGTGTATCGTGTGAGAGCCACACCCACAATTGCTGAAAACTTAGCTATAAGTCACAAAAATTGAGCAGTAAACCCCGTGTATATGATTATAATAACAGCATTATTAATGGACGTTCTCCGATACTGTCTACAATTCACAAAAAAACATACTGGCTTAGAATCCGACTTGCAAGTTAAAGACATTATTAAAAGACCTGCAAAGGCCACAGTTGACATATAAGTTCTAGCTTATATCATATATAGCTTTTTTACTTATTTTTATTATTTTTTTATCATGAGAGATAGTTTTCTTTCATTTTTCTTTTTTCATATGAAGTGTTTTTTGGAAATCCTGAAGAATAGTCTCTTCAATAGATTGCTACGTATCTTAGCACTTAAAATCTATACAATTAAAAGGATTATTAGCCTTTACGTAGAACCAAATCTCTTTTGTATCAACAGTCTTTAAGAAAAGGAAGCTTGATATTCCCTAAAGTCAACACTTGAATATTTTCACCACAAAGAAACGAAATATTAATGCTTACATTTTTATACTCTCCTTACACCTTAGTGATGAGGATAAACTAAGTTTGGTATTTGGTTTGCAACACCCAGAAGGAGGCAGCACCTTTCAAAGTGAGATGATCTAGACACGTCCGACCATGTTTCCCTCTGTCTATTACTGGTACTCTCATTATGAGATATCGAGCTATAATTCTGTACAAACATTTTGATACCTGTACGTACTCGTATCTAGAAAATATTAAATTAAGCAAAATCGGGCTTCCACGCCCACAATCGGTCGATTCTCTTCTCCTATAGCCAAAAAAATGTACCGATAAAGTTGAAATTCGGCCTTCACTATATATAATGAAGGCATCTATATAACAAAAATGAATAAAGTCGGATAATGGTTACGCCCACAATTTACAAAAAAAGTATTTTTTTGTGTTGTATTCGATGTGTAAGCTGATACGTAATACTTACAGAGCGTAATTAGATACTTGCCACGCCCACTTTTTTCATATGAAGCTAGAGGCTATTAAAGAGTAGGCCTCAGCCAACTTACTGTGTTCTTCCATCTTACATATTTCTTCGCTTCGTTTTGTGCGCCATAAAAGCGGCACAAGCCTTATAAATGAATAATACATACACATGTGGGTAGTGGTGTGTGTATGTGTAACATGTTTAATAAAAAGTTTTTCTGTCCTCTTTTTTCGTATTTTTTGTGGAAGTGCTGAAAACTACTCGTATGAAAAAATCCCCCTTCAAACAAAATAAAATGAAATTAAAAAAAAAAAAACTAGGAAACTTTATTTTTGTTTTTTTATATATACGTTGTTTTGTGTTGGGTTTATTTTTGGTGAATTTTAAGATTTTTTTTTTTACAAATAAAGCGCCGCGTGTCGTTTTTTTGTTTTAATTTTCTTGTGTGTTTATGGAGAGACCGCCACACGTTTCGCAACATTTGTTGTGTCTGTCGTTGACATTGTTTTTTCCAAGAAGTTTATTTTTATATGCGTAAAATTTTCAGGCACAGTTCTATTTTGTTTCGTCGACAAGTTGTCGTTGTTTTTGGGTTTCTTTTTTTTTTGTGATGATGTATATACATGCAGTTATAATGTATATGAAACTAATATAAGAGCAAGTGCAAATAATAATATTAATCCAAAGAGGGGTTCTTTTCCCCTATACTTTCCAAAGTATTGTTGATTTTGTAATAAAACCATTTTCACAGCTAAAGTTCTACCTTCTCTATATAACTATGGGGAGCATTATTTAATAGGAAGGTGGAGGTAATGTTGATTTTGGTTGCCCAATTTTAATTACAACAACTACTTTGCAATGTACCTTTACAGAAAGTTTGATACTAGGGGAGAGAAGCGTGTGATGGCACAGTTGAAGAGTACATTTTTTCACACTTTGAGCTAAATATGATTAATATTAGAAGACACAAATGTTGATTTAGATGATATTAAGGCAAGAGAAGCCTATGATGGCACAGTTGTAAATTGGAATTTTTACTTTTTTTAACGGAATTCGTTATGATAGTTCCTTAAAGCATAAGAACAAATAAGAAAAAAAAAAAAACAAAAACTAAAGTTTTATATTTTTCGCCAAAATATATAAAAATACAATTTAAAAATTAAATCAAAATTATATAAATTAAATAAAATAAATATATATTAAAAATAGTTTCATTTCATTTGATTTAGTTGTTTATTGCTACATATTTATTAAAAAAAAAAAAAAAAAAATTAAAGTGTGCCATCACACCCTACTAAAATAAATTTCAAATTTTTTGATAATTACTTGTACATTTTTTACATCCAAAAGCAGATTAATAATTAATCTACCATATATCGTTGCTTGCACTAAACTGATATTATTTTTGACAAGAACCATCCTTCAAATCTCGATTGTCAAAAGTTACGCTAAGTCCATTCACTTGTATACCAGTTGTAGGATCTATAAGTAACCAACCTCCATTTTTTTTGTCAATATAGAAAAAAGTGAGTTTCCTGTGTCAAACAACACTTCTTTTTCGCAACATTAACGATTTATGAAACCAAATCCAAGCTAGAAAAGTATTATTCGGAATGATTCATAAATAGTTTACTCAATTTATATGGGTTCCTGTAAACACAATAACGTTGAACAACTTTCTCGATAATATTTTTAAACATTTACATTTGGATTACATTCCACGTCTGATTAAATTCACGTTAAACTTAAACAAAAAAAATCATCTCTCCTCTAATTGATTAAATCAAGAACATGTTACATATAACTAAAGTCCCTAATGGCATTAAATAAATTTCTCCATAGTACAAAAAAATCTCTTTTGAAGGCAAACGAAGGCCACATCAGATAAAATTTAAACAACTCCATTACATTTAACTAAAAAAAAGAAAGGATTGTAATGTTATGCGATAAAGTTACACTATTAACAATGCGATTTTCCGTTAAACTAAAAAATATAAATTTTATTGTACAAAAAAAAGAAATAAAACTCAACTCCAGTGTAACTGACAGCTTTAATTCCCAGCCAAACACTTCGTTATATTATAATGAATAGTTGACGTATCCAATTTACATAAATACTACCATGTCTGATCTGATCATGTTGTACAAATAATAATTAAAAAAATAGTAGCAACAGCAATAAAACGAATTAAAGAATACACTTTTTTATTACAGTTGAGGCGAATTTTTAACACATTCATTAGAGGGTTGCGAAGACAGCATTGAAAGTAATCTTCATGTTATCTTCATTTTTTATTCTAAGCCAGTAACTTGAGAGTTTTTTCTTTCCTTTGTTTATAACGAAATTTCTTATACAGAAATAATTCGTAGTAGCTGCTTGTTGTCCAATTACATTCTTTATGTACACAATTCATTGTAATGATATTTTGCTTAATATAATAGAGAGTGTCCCCTTCCCTCCCACAGTTGTTGTCGACTTACATTTTTTTTTTTTAGGAATTTCGTATAAAAAAATGTTGATTTTCTGATTAGTCAAAAGAAAAACGTACAAGTTTTGTTTTATTAGATTGAATATTAAAGTTGGCCGCCTTTACGGTCCATATTTTCAAAGTGGGATAAGCTATATGTAACTTAGTGGGGAGTACAAATAATATTCAAAACAAGTAAGAAAACTAAATGTGGCTTCGAGCAAATCCTAAATACCCTCCACGTGTACAATGGAGGGCGTGGCTTGTATATGATTACGCCCTCTAATAGTGTATGAATTGTTTTTCAGCTTGCAAGTCGAGTTTTATATGAAGTAAGGTTTTTTATAAACTGTGGGCGTATTTATTATCTGACCATGCCCATTTTCGGTAAGTTGATGGATAGGATAAGAATAAATATATGTACCAAATTTCAACTTAATGGCTCCATTTTTGTCATATTTGTTGCTTGTGGGCGTGGCTCTTGACCGACTTTGCCCATTTTAAATAGCGATCTGCGTGAAAAAACTAAAAGTGTTTGTACAAAATTTCAGGTCAAAATTTACGTCCGTGAGCAATGCCAACAACGGACAAGCACATGGACACCCGGACATACATGTTTAGATCGACTCAGTTTTTGAAACTGATCAAGAATGTATACTTTGAGAGTCGCCTCTTTCTGGCTGTTGCAAACGGAATGACAAACTTTGTATACCATCCATCTTATTTGAAGGGTATAATGACGAGGTTTTGCTTGGATAAGCTTTACTTAGCTGAGTGTTGAGGGGGTTGGTTCTCACCCAAATGGACTGCAAAACCGTTAAATCGTTCATAGCGTTTAGTCGCTTATATGTATCCTCAACGTAAAGATGAACTTCATTCTCAATATTCAGAGTTTTGAATATCAGTTCTCAATATTTAGTAAGTCAACTAAGAATTACACGTTGTTTAAATCTATATAGGGTATATACGAATTAGTAAGAATTTAAAATTCGTCTTCAACTGCTGATAATTGCTCCATCTTGTTGGTGTTACTCGCTTGTTTTCTTTTGAAAGTGCTATCAAATTAAATCTGTATTATAATGGCAGACACGCGGCTGCTATATGTACATCTCTTTGAGCGTTTATTTAGTGTGGGTGTTATTATACACATGATACTTGAACGGAATTGTTAATAAATTCTTCACACAACCCCCAAAAAACTTGTATTTTATATACCAACCATAACAAATTAATGGCTGACGCAAATGACTACAGATTCTCTGCCATGAAATTTATGCTATGAAGGAGAATTATTATATTACTTAAACATTTTTGGGTAGATTTGTTAAATAATGGCCCATTATACGATAAAATAAAATAAAATAAAATAAAGTAAGAAATAAAAAAAGATAAAAGAAAATTATATAAAATAACAAGTAAGAAAACTAAATTTGGCTTTGGCCAAATCTTAAATACCTTTCACTTCTACATATAAAAGGTGGGCGTGGCAGGTTTATGATTCCGTCCTCTAATAGGGTATGTATTGCGTATCAGCTTGCAAGTCGAGTTTCACGCGGTATATGGTTTTTTGTAAATAGTGGGCGTATCTGTTATACGATCATGCCCATTTTTAGCTCACTTGATTAAATAGAATTTAATTATAAACATATTTCAAATTCATAGGTAATTATTTGTGGCAGGTAAAGAGACTTTTCTAGATTGTGTGGACGTAGCTTATGACTGTATTTTCTCATCATAATTAGTGATCTGCGTGCAAAAACTTAAAGTGTCTGAACTGAAAATTTCAGCTCAAAACTTATGCCTGTCACCAGACGGACATTTTTGTCTAGATGGACTCAGTTTTTGTTGCTAATCAAGTATATATACTTTGAAGCGTTTCTGATGGCAAGTGGAATGATAAACTTAATACTACCACCCCTCCATCCTTTTTCGCCCTTTTGTATGAAATAATATTGATCATTTCTTTTGTATAATACATACATACATACAAACATTTTTCATATGTATATATATCTACACTGTTCATGAATATTGTATTAATCTTACAACGTGTACGTGGCAATACTATTCTTGCTCTTAGATATTAAATATTTTATTTATTAGATTGTGAGAGAGACTTTTTGAAAAAGTCATGCGCAATATTGTTGTCTTATTATATATTCCCTCTGTTATAAATAGTGGGATTAAAATAATAACAGCAATATTTTCAAAGTAATTTTTTACACTGTTTTCAATTGAAAATGAAATGAAGCCGATTCAAAATTGAAAAAATTGAAAAAATTTAAGCAAATATTGAACTTGGAATTGAGAAAATGGCAATTTCAATTGAAAAATGTTCACTTTAAAATGAAGAATAGATAACGTAGATATATTTGCTCTCTTTTCACTTCAATCGTAACTAGCAGAAGGTGGCCCCAGAACTATACTCAACTATATGTGAGTTTTTTAGAAACGCTTACCGTCGCAAAATTGAAATTTTGATACAAGAGGTATTATAGACACATATTCTGAGTTTTTTTGCAGACAGTATTCTATTTTATATGCGCTTGACAGCCACTCCTATAAATAACAATAAATCCTTCATAAAAGCTAGAAAATTCAATTTTTCTTTATATTTATGTAAATAGTTTGTCCATGGATGTATAGGACATGCCATGATTAAGTAAGAGACACGCCTACATTTTACAAAAGTCCTTTTTTAATGCAGAATAGAACTTTTAAGGCAAAACAGTTTATATAGTATATATGTTAAAAGAGGGTCCTAGTGGGCGTGATGTAAAACCCTATTTTCTGAGCAGAAAACGACTTTTAATGAGCGTTACTTTAATAGTCATTAAAATAGAGCGCAACTGTTTACATCATAAGCTTCCGTTATAGAGACCATTGTAACAATTGTTGTTCCCACTATCATGAGTATATGGGGGTATACGTGACTACGTGGAAACGTTTGCAAAGGAGGAGTGGGACCATTTAGCAAAAGACAAACTTAATTTTTTTAACGCGCTTTACATGAAATTTTTCATATTACTTATAAAATACACAAGATGTATTGATAATAATAGTCCTCAGGAATCTTTCGTGCAAGATTTGGTGTCAACCAGTTATGGTTTATTTTATTTTTGTTTATAATCGGAAATCGTTCGGAAATTTAATAATTTCCTATAAAACCAACCAAAATTACACAATTAAGATGAATTTTTGATTATTTCTAATATTTGCTTATAATTATTGTAATTACTGTTGAGTGCTGTTGAGTGCTATTGTAGTAGTTGTAAATGTTTAAATAAGTGATCCAATTAATTGTAATAAGATTTAAAATAGTTGAATGAAGTTCGCTTTTAGTGGTAATGAGGACAATTACGAACTTAATACTTAAACACACACATACATAATATACACTCACATTTATAATCTAAACATATACATGTAATGAATGGTGTTCTTATTTACAATACAAAGTACGGTACGTTTGATTGTAAATCATTTTAAATGTTATTAAACTTTACAACAGCAGCTATAGCAATGGCAGCAACATACATGTAGTTAAATTTCCAACAGAACTAAGCTTATGTGCATTATATACATATATCGTATGTCAATAGTTGTGGTTGCAAGAGTGCATAGAGAGATGCAGGCATGAGTGTGTGTGTGTGCCTGTGTATTGTTTTTGCCAGCTACATAATAAGGCATTACAACTTATATCCACTGTAAAAGTAAAGTAACAAAGCTAATGCCATAATGCATATACGCCCCACTGCCCCTTCAATTACAATTCAATCCAATTCAATACAATTCAATTCAGTTTAATACCTTTAAACACAATCAACTGCTTCTTGTTCGTCTTAATAAATTGTAAATAAATTGTAGAGTAGGACTTGGAAGAACTCCCTCTCTCTCTATATTTCTCTTACATTTCCCATTTACTGTATTCGGATACAATAAGGAAACATAATTATTGTCATTTACACTCAACTCTCCATTTACACGATTAATTGACTTTTGAGAAATTGGTGCAAAAGAAAAACCGTGTAAAAGTGAACAATTTGTTAAAACAAGAAGTAAAAAAGAAGAAGAAAGTTGACTTAGGACAAATTTTAAATATCTTTCACATCCTTATAAAAACAGTGGGTGTGGCAGCTATTCTCTGATTATGTCTTTTATAGTTTATGTATTAAAGCGGATTTTACTGTAAGTAAATATTATTGTAAATAATGGGCGTGTTCCTTATCCAACTACGCCCAATAGATATATATAAGAAATTTCAACTTCATACTTCAACTTGTGTGGCTGACAGATAGGTTTTTGTTCATTGTGGGCGGGAGCTGATTACGCCTACTTTCAACCGAAAAGGATTTTCTCTTCACCATTTCAAAATCGTTTATAAATGTGAACATTCTAACAAAAGATGGACACACGGACGAACCTCGTGTAAAGCGAGAGTTTAGTATATGCGTGAACAAAAACGTACGTACATTTGCTAAGAACATTAAGTATACCACCACCATTAACAACAACAATAAAAATAATAATAACAATAACAACAACAATAATTTGATTCATAATATTGATACATTCGGTGATTCTCTAGCCAAGATGTGCCTAAGTTTACTGCTATATATGGATATGGTTGTAAAAGTAAACTAACAATCGTAAGTGTGTCTATATGTAGAAATTACTTGGGGTTTGTTATCTCATCGACGAACCACAAACAATCAAAATTGTCTTCTTATGGTTTGTTATAACAATTATACGATTTACATACGCTTACACTCCACACAAGATAAAAGCACAACAAAAGTATTTCATTGCATTTTGTAATCAATTGGTTTGTGTCAATTTTGTGATATTGTGGGGTGTGTGTGTGTGTATGGCTTGTATTGTGAGTCTATTGGCTTTATAATAATAATTGTTTTAATAATTCAACATATTTGGGGATTTTGTTGTGCTGGGTGACTCATGTTTCAAATTGTTCGTTTTGTTAATGAAATGTTTTTAATAATTAAACACAAATTATGAACATATGTATGTATGTATGTGTGTGTGTGTGTGTGTGTGTATAAATCATACATGTCAGTTGGACAAGCACTTTTGATTAAATAGTTTCATTAATAAGATTAAATTGCGGCTTGAAATTTGAATCAAATGAACACAATTTTCTCGAGTATAATAAATAAATAAAATTGAAATAAATACTACCATAATAATTAAATGTATGTGTATATGTGAAATATTTTAGATGGTTTCACAATTTATGCTTTAATTAATTTAGTTGGATTAGTAAACGTGAGTCATGGACACATGAAATAGTCATTTTGTGAAAAAGCCTTACATGGAATAATGGTCCCATCAAATCCAAATTTGTTAACAGTCAATAAACTATTTTTTACAAAATTTTATTAAGAAAACTATTAAGAATTGCAAATTTTTGTCTTGTAAAGACTTATTTGAAATGATAAGCTGAAGTTGGAAAAAGAGACTGATCATGTTGAAATTTTCAATAGTAATCGTTCTTGGTTCAAAATATATCTCTGTGCCTAATTTCATTAAAAATATCATATAAGAAGACCTGTAGATCGATTGGTTGCAATAAATACATAGACGGACAGACGTACATTTTCTATATTTTTTTGACAATAGTATGAAAATGTTTCTCTTTAATGTAAGCAATGTGTAAATCTAATTAGTCAGATGGTTTATATCGAAATTAATTGAAATTTTAATTATGTACCTGTACCATAAATCCTATTCATTATTAAAAAATTTCCTTCTAAAACATTAAAGCAACGATTGTAGTATAGTGTGTAGTACGTGGTATAATAATCAATTATGCACAAACTCATTAATTTACAGATGATGAATGTTGGGGAGGAAAATGGTGAAAAGCGAGGCAACAGGCTGCTAAGCAACAAATTGATGAAGAACACAAACAAACAAGAAAAATGACCGCATTCAAAATTCTGAGTAATACAGGAAATGAGCCACAAAAGTAAAAAAATTTCCCAATATTTTTTTTCAAATAGTTCAAATGAGAATACTCTCTCTGCTCTCTCTCTCTCTCTCTCTCTCTCTTTAACTCTTTACTAGCAAAGAGAATGAAAATCGGAACATAGCTGTGGAATCACTTATCACACAAGCACGTACATACTTCATGTAGAATATATCAATAAAATGACAACAAAAAACATGAGCATGCAGCATTTTGCAAATTAAATGTCATCGTGAATATATTTCCATTTAGTAGCAAGCGAAACGTGAACGGTAGTGGACATGCACTCGGAGTGTAATAAAATGAAACTTTATTCAAACAAATATCACTACGTACGAATGTCTTAAATTTGGAAGTTTAAAAAGGCGAAGAAGACAACACAACAACAACATCTTGGCAACTAGACGCGCCTCATTAAAAGCATAGGAATGCAATGATGCGTGAAATAATAAAAAATGTGAACTTCACTGTTAAGTTGTTTTAATCGATTGTGAAGGTCTATCCCACTCCGCGTTCACGGAATATACATTCACCGTCACAAAGTGTGTTTTACAAAAGCCGCTGACAGTAATGGTGTCGCGTGGGTGGTTGGCGTAGAATAACGTGGGTGTACTCTTTCTGTATGTGAATCGGATTAAGATGCCAAAACCGGGTAAAAAGTTTTCTGTCAAGTTTTCATTATTTGGGGGAAAATAAAAATTCGAACGAATAAAAACAAATAAAAAAAAAACATTTTTTTTCAGTGTCTGCAGACATTTCCAACATTTGTTGGAAAGGAAAATAAATTTAAAAAAAAACTCTTTAATGGGAATAAAAAATTTATTAATTAATTAATTAAAAAAAAAAAAACATACCAAAAAATACCCAAAAAAAATTGTTACCTGCCATCATCATGTTTATTATAAAATACCTTTTATTGACGATATTTTCTCTGCGCGTGTCTTACGCCCCGCCCGTTATCGATTCGGAGTCGTTTTTTAGTAATGCCGCCTACATCTCCAGTCCCTCCATCTATTCGTATACCATAGAAAATCAATTACCTTATAAACAACAAAATTTTACACAACAACAACAACAACAACAACAACAAAAACAGCAGCCATATGCTGCTGCTGCTGCCGCCAATTATCGTAATGGAGCAGCATACAAATCTAATAACGATTATAATAATTACAATAATACTAACAACAACAACAATTACAACAATTTTAACAAAGACTTGAAAAAAGTTAATGGTTATCCTATAATGACCACCTCAACACTGGGTACAACCACCACATATCCAAACGGTTTATTATCTACCCAATCGGCTCCGATAAGCGATTGTACATTGGATCGTTTAGCTGTTTACAAAGTGGTCTTACACACATATTGGACTAGAGAATTATTTCCCAAACATTATCCAGATTGGAGACCCACAGCTCAATGGACCAAAACCATAGGTGAGTAGAATGTACAACAGATTATTGATTATGAGAAGAGCAGCCTTCCAAAAAACTTACTTTAAGCAAAGAAAAGCTTAAAGTTTTTATGATATTTCGTTAAAAATTGCTAAAAGGCTGCTATGTCATTATCTAAAGATGAACTTTAAGACTCCTCTATATAAAATGTTCTTTTTCCCCAAGAATAATCTTAATATTTTACAACACGAGTTGGTAAAAACTAGTTAATATGTTTAATAATTAATTGCATCAAATTTATACCCAAAGAAATTGTTTTTTAAACCCTTTCTCTCAAATCGGAAATATTTGCAATTTGTTCGAGTTTTTTTTAAATTAAAAGTTGAATCTTTTGAGCTAAAATTCTTAATTATGGATAAGATCTACACGGTACATGTACTTAAAGGAGTTTTCTGCTAAGCTTCGATCGAAATAAAACTTGTTAGTTTGAAACTTAAATATATTTTCTAATTTTTCACCCCATTAAACCACATTTAGAACCTTTCCTTACTTTCACATAACACTGGTACACTAACTATGAGAAGAAGGTTCCAGATATCTTCCCTGATGGGATTTATCGATGTTTGTTTCTGTGGAATCACTCATAGTTAGAAATTGAGTTGAAATTTGGAACACCCTTGAGTTGCTACTTCAAGTTAAAATAAATCGATTAAGAGTCATGTTCGCAATTGATAAAGTTTTTTATAAGATTCACTAATAGTTGTTGAGAGTGTCTCTGTATATATACCACGCCCACAATTAACAAAAATCTCTCAATTTTGAGATATTAAGCTGACGTTTTAAGGTTTTTTGTTTTGTAATAAAATTTAGTAAAATGGGTCAACAGCCACGCCCACAATTGTCAATATTCGATTTATTAGTCACAAAAAATTGAGAAATGTGAAGTTTTTAGGAAAAAAGTTTTTCTAAAAAATGGGTTGAATCTGGCAGACACGCCCACAATTAAAATTGTGTAATATATAAATTACAGAGGGCAATATTAGCTATTGGTAGGTAGGTATTGTCCCGTCCACTGTTCATAAAGAGCATTTAACTTGAGATAAATTTAGCGATCGATTTAGAATCAAAATCGATTCCGAATCAATGTAATCATGTCGTCCATATAAATTTGTGCGCAGGGTACTGTTTGAGGTATTTCCATGTAAGTTGGTGCAAAGACCCAAATAGAAATCTTATAGAAAATGAACTGAATCGGACCATTTTTAGAACCCCTCCCCATATAAGGTCCTGTTATAAGGGAAGTCTTATGCAAAAAAACGCAATTCTTAATATTTTTTGACAAAATTTGTTGAAGAATAGTTAATTAGCTTCATATATGATTGTGCCAAATTTGGACCCGATCGGACCATTTTTAGAACCCCTTCCAATACAATTATATTTCACGCAGTAACACCATAGAAGTTGGCACTGTATACAGATACAACTAAAGGAGTTAAAAGGTGTGGAATATTATATGGCGAGCTTGACCAACTCTAACATTTTTACTTGTTTTAACTTCTTTTAGTCTGTGAGTGATAATTGAAATGTGATCCTTTTCAAGGAAGCCGTTCATAACTAAATTGTTAAGTTATGAGACAGAAAATATTGTATTACCTTTCTCCAAAAAGGAATATTTTGCAAAATGTTTAGAAACAAATAATCAAAAAATTTTGCAATTCAATTAGGAATAAAATACTAATCTGTGCATACACTCGGATTCAGTTTCAGTTCAGTTTCTACCGAAATGAATGAAATCTTTAAAGGTAATAAATAAATGTAAAGTATGTGTAGTGGATGGGTTGCTTGGCTACGGGTATCAGCCAAACAACTGATCAAATGAATGCTTTTTTCGTTTACCTAGAATGCAAGTATTTGTAAAATTCAGATTACTTCTGAATGGTGAAATGAATAAGTGAATGAACAAATACAAAAAACAAAAATAAGAGAGAATTATTTGTAATCCAATTATTTGGCTTGAAAACATCCTGAAATTACAATTTGTGCAAAAGTTAAAACAACAACAACAACAACAATAAAACATACTTTTGCATAAGTATTCCAGTTAATGGAAATAAATGATACTGTTGTTGTTGTTGTTGTTGTTATTGTGTAAAATGTTTGTTATCTTTAAATCAAGTACTAGCACAAATACAATATTATTGTAGTATATATAGAGAGAGAAGAAGAAGAAGAAAAGAAGAAAATGAAAATGAAAACCTTGTGAAAATGGTTCACTTTTTTTTTTTGGAAATCCTCGAAAATTTCGTAAACAATAAAAGCTTAAAACTAAAGGATAACACATCAACGGTATGTTGTTGTTGGTGTTGTTTGTGGGTTTTCTTTTGGCAAAAAAAGCAAATATTTGAAAGGAACGACAAGAAGAAGAAGAAGAAGAATGTTTCTGTGCTTAAGCTTAAGAATTTGTTGGTATGCAACTGTAAGATGACGTTGATGTTGACGTTGATAAATCACTTTTTTTTGTTGTTGTTGCTTTGCAACTGTAGTCAATCTGTATGAGTATCATGTTTTACGGTTAACCATATGAAATTTATGATTATGAAATATGAGAGGCATCTTGCCTAAGTTTTTAGTTTACGAGTAATTTTTTTGTGTGATTTTCTTTTTTTTTTTTTAAAACTAAAATAATTTAAAGCCTGCTGGAATGTTGACATAATCTTTTGCCAGCTTTTGCTGCTTCCTGTGGGCGTGGCGTACATAGAAGCATTTCTTTTAACAACTATTAAAGTCGTGCATAATACCGGAAATGTCAAACTTTCTACCAAATATGAGAACTAAAGTGTTTGTACAAAATTTCTGCCCCATACCTCAAAATTTACGCTCAAGAGAGTGCCAATAACAGACAGACACACGGACATACATGTCTAAATCGACTCAGTTTTTGATACTGATCAAGAATATATATACTTTGTAGGGTCTCTGACGCCTCCTTCTAAGTGTTGCAAAAAGAAAGAAATATCAAAATCAAATTTTACAAAGTCCAAGGAGTAGAATAATATATTATAACTTCAAAATCTTTGATTGTACACCCTATCCATTTATTTGTCTTTCCATTGGGTTTTGCCTTCAATATCCAAGACCACAACTAATGTCTGGTAGAAACAATTTAATGTTAAGATATAATTAAAATTTTCAAGATGATCAAAAAAAGGACATCTCCTACATAAATATTATCACTTTGTTATAAAATGGGAAGATTTCAATAGCCAAGAAAGTAAATGGTAAACAGGATGTAAAGAAAATATATATATGGTGTATAAAAGACTTGTCACTTGAACTGCACAGAAATCTTTTGAAATGATTACTTCAGTTCCGTTCAAGTATCATTTACGTAGAATAAGGCCTTTAAAGGAATTGCCCCCTTATTGCGAAGGAATACTGCAAAGTAATACAATGCAAAGGAAAGAATGAATGACTTGATGTAGACGCGTACATAGTAAGGAATGCTCTTAAACAGATTGTAAGCGTTTCGTTATAAAAAATATTTCCATTTAAAATTTAATTCATTTTAATTGTGTTTAAGACAAATGTTGAATGATTCTCTTTTTTTCACCCTACAACAAATTAAATCGCAATTATTGTATTGTGTGCCTCATAATTACTGATATCGTTCAATTATTAATTTATAACTTCTCATCCATATTCTATTGCGCCAGCGGCCAAGTGGTACAATTGGGTCATTTCATTATTGTAATTTGTATTATTTATTATTACACCATCATGCATGGAATGAAGCTGTGTAAATATGAATTTATTGATTAATTAATAAATAAATCAACAATTAAATGGGAAAAATAATTCGTTTCGAATTCTATTTTACAATTCAAATGTAATGAAAGAAGGTGTGATTTAAAAAAAGACATCAGAACTATTTTCAAGCTTTTTAAAGAGCGCCATTTTGTTTAACGTAAATGGAATGGAATGGAAATAATTGAATTAAGTATTTTCATTTTTTCTGAAAAACGATCAGTTAAATTAACGTTTAAAGAAAAGACATATAGTTTCCTGGAGTTCATAAGGAAAGTAAAGGTTTTTATATTCATATGAATAATTATTAGTTCAAATCTTGAATGTTAAAGACTCGCGCTGTATAGTACTCTGAATTATATCTAAATTACAAATCGATTGAACCAAAAACTTTTAGAGTTTGAAGCGCTAAAATTATACTTGTGGCTACCAAAAGGTATTGTGTTTTATGGAAAATCTAGAAACCCATAAAAGAATTGCTTTTCACTGTAAAATTAGTTTCATTTAAATGTTCAAGTTGGCTTAATTGTTTGTCAGAAATCGCTGAGGCCTTGACTTCATGTTTTCACTAAATACTAAACATTATGAAGAAGTAAAAGTATACCCGCACATATGATGATGGGTATAAAAATATCTCCATATGTTATATGCAAAATGTGGACCTGATTATGTCCTCTTTGGTTTAAGTATTTGTAAGTATTAAGACATATTCTACACTAAAGATTTGTAAATTCCTCACGTGTCCATTTTTCACCCTCGTCCACTTTAAGCATCTTGACGGATAGGGTAGTTATTCATATACATATATTAAATTTCAACTTTGTGGCTGTAAGAGGTTTTTTATCGATAT
Source organism: Ornithomya chloropus (assembly GCA_963971445.1). NCBI lineage: Eukaryota > Metazoa > Arthropoda > Insecta > Diptera > Hippoboscidae > Ornithomya > Ornithomya chloropus. Next base: position 6,677,520 of record OZ020530.1, read on the forward strand.
CGATGTATTTTGGGCGTGGAAGGAATTAGATTTTATATGAAATAAGATTTTGTGGGCGTGTCTGATATTAGACTCCGCCCCTTTTGATCGATGGAGGAGCTTATTATAATTCATCAAGTTATATTGTATGCCAACGTGATTTTTGGTAAATTGTGGGCGTGTCTGTCATTTGTTCACACCCATTTTAGATCGATGGAGGGGCTAATTATAAATATGGGCGTTAAATTTCTATTTCATAAGTAAGTTTTTTGTGGCTGATGGATAGATTTTTGTGTATTGTGGGCGTGTCATATGACCGATTTGCTCAATTTAAATAGGAACTAGAGCTGTTGGTATATAATGTCCCACTGTAAGCATTCCAACAGAAGACAAACACGCAGACGGACATCGAGTAAGATTTTGAGTGTGATCAAGAATATATATATAAAAAAATTGTTCCTCCTTCTGTTGCAAAAGGAATAACAAACTTAGTATAACCATCATCTTGTACATGATGATCATGTATATAGGGAAAAAGACTACCAGAAGTGGAGAGGTAGCGGCAAAAAAAGGTAGAGAAATAATGTAATTAAAGATGGTGATCAGGTATGCAAAGAATACCATATGAAGTGGTTGATAAATCCTAAGGCTACAGCAGAAATTATTATTGGTCGTACATTGAGAAGAAGATTTTCCGTTCTTACAATCGATCGCTATTTCGTTGAACAGATTGTTTTTTGTTTTTTTCGTTATACTTTAAATTTTTATTAGCAACAACTTGAAGAACCTATAAAAAGGAGAATAACTATTCACACACGCACACATTTATACATACAGTGTACCATACGTAGCAATCATTTTATTTTTATGTAGCTCTTGATGTATTTTTATAGTTTAGTGTTGTTGTTGTTGTTGTTGTTCATATAATACAAGCACTTAAGGTTTTACAACATACCGCTGGATACAAAGTTCATTCTCTTTATTGCAATGAAAAAGTATAATTTTCCTCCAAAGCAACTCAAACTATCTGAATTGTAAGCTTCTGCACTTAATTTTATAGTATTTTATGGTTGTTGTTATTAGTCCACCTGTATTAGTGTGTGGATGTGAAACAATTTGCTTGTTTTTCAGTTTTTATTGTATTGTATTGGATGTGTGTGTGTGTGTGTGTTTGTGTGGATATTAATGACAATAAATTAAAAAGTTTTCTTTGTATTTGTTGTTGGTGTTGTTACTGTTGTTTATGTTTGCATGTTTTCATTTAACAATGTTCCGCTTTACGGCTGCTGCCGTTGCCTCTGCTACTGTTGTTGTTTTGACAATGGTTTCAGGTGAACACCTTTTTAATTTGTTTGCTTGTTACAAACATACCACGGCACACACACTTCACCTTTACAAAAAAGACAAAAGCCAGCCAGCAAGCAATCCAGCAGTTACCATAAATGTGCCAAATGCATAAAATTTGTACGCAGTAAAAAACAAAAAAAAGTTAAGAGAGTTAAGGGGGGGGGGGGGGGGGATACCTGTAGATAATTGCTAAAATAAAGTGGCCTTCACACAAATATGTCGCCCTCTCTCTTTGTCGTGCACACAACATGCAATGGTGGTACAAGGCGTATGATGTACTTGAGCGTTATAGAAAAATTGTTCGTCCGTATGTCCGTTTTTATGTTTAATATTTATTTGTGCCCTTGGGTGATATATTTGAACATAAAATTTTAGTACATGACATTTTATTGCTCTGTTGTTGAGCATGCATGCACATTGTATGATGACCACCACCACCATGATGATGGTGATGATGGTGATGGTGATTGTTGTCGCTGCTGTTTCAACTCTACTGTTTTGGTCAACTGCAAAAGAAAATGTATGTACATATATGAAAATAATGAAGAAGAACTTGAAAATATTATATTTTATAACAGGGCATGTATTGGCCTATAAATAAATACATAATGTGTATAAAAAAATGAAATGTGTACTACACACCACTAACCTACATTTCACTTTTCTTATACATAAGTGCACAGACACACACACACACACACACACACACACACATTATATAGCAATACATTTACATATTGACAAAACGACCGTTGGGCTTACGTTACGGATTACAGTTTTCATTGCAATGTATGGAAAATCCATTAAAATTTATAGCTTTGCCCGGGTCAGCCCTTCCTCCACGGTATAAACAATAGCACAAGAATGCCGTATTATGCCACTGTTACGGCTTCTATTATAACCTGTATATGCTTTATTGCCGTTTTGGCATGGCAGAGGTAGGTGCAAAGTAGATACATTTGATGAATGCTTTAGAGTAGATGGGTGGGTTAGGTGGTTGGCAGCGGGATACACATATTATTGGCAGATTAAGGTTTATGCGGTAGCATATGGTTGGAAATTTATGGTAAAACGATTAAATACATTTGTTGTTGTTGTTGTTGTTGTTGTTGTTGTAAATTATAACCATTGTTGTACAATTTATTTATATTAAGCAGAAACTTTCGTAAAATATTGTATAATACATAATTAGACATGTGAGAATATATTTCAGTAGCTGTTTCAATTATTACACTGATCCACAAAAAAAAAATGGTGAAAAATTTAAATTTCACAAGTGACTAAATTCTAGTAACTAAATTCCGCATTTATATACAAAGTGTGGGCAAAGGCAGGTACCTGATAGTGTCCCTAAAAATGTAATGCTTTACGAACCGAAGAAAGTTTTTTATAAAAAGTACGGATGTTGTGCGACTCCGCCTATTTTTACCAAATCTATGAATAGAGAACTTAACCATTATAGGTCAGTTTTTGTGGCTGATAGACACATTTTTAACAATTGTGGGCGTGGCATTTCACCGATTCGGTTCAATTTGAAAAGGATGTCAAAAATATATGCAAAAAATTTAAGTTTTTGAAAATTTACAACCGTCTTAAGTTCTACGAAACAGACGGACAAACGCGCAGACTTGTTTATCGTCTCAGATTTTGATGCTGAATTAAAATTTTTGTTGACTATCTCAGGTTTTTTTATGATTATTGCAAACGTAACAAAAAACTTAAAGCACCCTCCTTTTAATGTAGAGTATATAAGTACTGAAACTTTGCCTGAAGTATATGAAATTTTTTGAACAATTTTTGTTGACCAGTGTTTATTGAAAATTACTACATAGTTCAAATACTGTAATTCCATTAGGATATATGATATAGGGAGATATGAGTTTTTTCTGGGCAAAAAGGTTTCTTGTAAATCATGAGCTTCAAGGGGTGAAAATTTTTAAGGACTAAAAATCTGTGTTATGCTATAAATTCGTGTTAATGTGTTGTATGAGGGATAAAATTAATTGACGAAGGGTATAAACCCAAGAAGTGTAAATTTGTGACTTTTACAACAACAACAACAACAACAACAAGAAAAACTCTACACATTCTACACATTATATAAAAAAAAGAAAAAAAAAAGAAGAAAAAAAAGAGAAATTATTTCCAGTATTAACCGACCGTAACAGTTTGTAACAAAGCAACTAAAAACAATTTTGGGATAATTTGAAATGTTACACACAATAAAGTAAGGAATGCCAGCAAAACTTTCAAATCTCTTTTAAATCTTTTGCACCCTCTCCACTCTTTCACAAACTTCACCAAACACTATAAAAATATTTTACCACCTTACGTTACAGCGAAGACGAGTAGGTAGAGAGAAAATAAGAAACAAAAAAAAAACACAAAAAATGTTTGCCTTTGCATTGGGTTGTTGTCGTTTTATAGCTTGACAAAAGTGTTGTAAAAATTTATGGGCTACAACAACAACGTTTTTGTTAATATCAAAATGTTGTGTAACTAATTCAAAAAGGTAAATCTTTTAGCCAAAAATACGAAAAAAAACAACTGCAATCATGTCGAGGTGGTTACAGTACAGTACAGTACAGTGTTTAGTGTGAAGTCAGGTTAAAAACATGAAAAACTTTGGAAACAAATAAATTATCAGACACTTTTAAAATGGGGGACAGACACTAACCCACAAAGTTTATCGTTCTAAGAAGACAATACAAAATAGAAGAAGAAGAAGAAGAAGAAGAAGAAGAAGAGACACTAACCTATAAAATTCACCGTTAGCAGAGAATATTTAATATAAGAAGAAGAGTAGAAGAAGAAAAGAAGAAAAGAATAAGAAAAATAAGGATAAAAAGAAGAAGAAAGAAAGAAAAAGAAGAAGACTAACCCACCAAGTTTATCGCTGAAAGAAGACAGTATAATATTTAATATAAGAAGAGGAAGAAAAGAAGAAGAAGACAATAAAATATAAAATTTTAAACAGATTTATTCATTCACTCAACTCACTAGAGGGTAAAGCACTCAGCAACTTTATTACACGTTAAATGAGTCAATTTTCAATTTGCAGCTTCCGAAACATTATTTCTCAGTTTAACATTCCAATAAAACAAAAAAAGAAGAAGAAAAATACTCAACAATGTGTAGATTTCACATTTAAAAACTAATTTGTCCCATAAAATCGTTTTTTCTACTTGCATTACATAATAAACACGCTTCCCTACAACTTCTCTTCTTCACTTCTTCTCTTTTATAACTGTTTTTTCCAAGTCGTCCCTTTATAACTTCTTTGTTTGGTTATCTTTAACTCTTGCCTTAGTTCTATTGTATTATTAGAGAAAGGTTAGTAAAGTTCGCATAGAAAACGACTGCTTACTTATATATAACATAGTACAGGGGGCGGCAACATGAAGAAGTGCAACAAGATGGAAGTAAGATTTGCAAAAAACTTTGTGTAAGTTGTAAGAAGTTGGTTGAAAACTTTGCTATTATAAACAAATTGGTTGTATTCAGTTGCTTTTACCTGGAATTTATTTTTTATTCTTTTTTTTTTTTATTTTTTGTTCATTTCTTTTTTAAGGTTAAATTAAATATTAAGAAAGTTAACTGTAAATTGTTTTCATGAAATTTTATTACAATACAAAATTTATGCTGAAATGGATTTAGGCAAGAATTGAAAAAAAAAACAAAAAACTAATGAATTTTAGGTAAATATAGTTACAGTTATAAAAAAGTTCTACCCAGTATATAATATTTAGTAAGAATGCCTTTAGTGTTTTTAGTCACATGGATAAGGAGATTAGACAATTTAGATTAGACAGTTGTTCAATAAGAAAGTTGTTTTGTAAGGAAGACAGTAGGGTATGTGGTCTAAGGAGAAACCCATATCCTTACATATCCTATTATTTACTGTTTTTTATGTTACCAGGAAAAACCTGTGGGGGTGCAATTGAAACGCTTAAACTTTTTATTCCATAGTACGTCACCATGGTAAATGTTAGTTAAAGGCTGTGTAGCAGAAACCTTTAATAACTAACATATAATAATAACAGCAACAGCAACAACAACCAACATATATATTTTATACCCTCCACTTAAGATGGGGAGTATACTAAGTTTCTTATTCCATTTGCAATACTCAGAAGGAGGCGTCAGAAACCCTACAACGTTTATATATTCTTGATCAGCATCAAAATTGAATCAATCTAGATATGTATGCCAAAATCGGTCAAGGGCCACGCCCATAATCGATAAAAATATATCGGATATTAGCTACGCCCATAATCGACAAAAATATATCGGCTATTAGCCACGCCCACAATCGATAAAAATATATCAGCTATTAGCCACTCCCACAATCGATAAAAATATATCGGCTATTAGCCACGCTCACAATCGATAAAATTATATCGGCTATTAGCCACGCCCACAATCGATAAAAATATATCAGCTATTAGCCACTCCCACAATCGATAAAAATATATCGGCTATTAGCCACGCTCACAATCGATAAAATTATATCGGCTATTAGCCACGCCCACAATCGATAAAAATATATCAGCTATTAGCCACTCCCACAATCGATAAAAATATATCGGCTATTAGCCACGCTCACAATCGATAAAATTATATCGGCTATTAGCCACGCCCACAACCGATAAAAATATATCGGCTACTAGCCACGCCTACAAATAGTAGGAGTTGAAAATAAGTGGCGCGCCCACAATTACACAAAAAAACTCTGGTAAACTTTGGTAAAGAATTCATTCTTTAAGGTAAAATGCAACAACTTTAATATCCCTTGAAAAGGGGGCGTAAGTGTACATATGCCATGCCCATAAATTACTTTTAAAAAAATTTGGACGATATCCGTAATTTGGCCCAAGCTCAATATATATCTGATTTAATTGTTTTCTCTTTTTCTATCTTCACGACCAACTTTTCTACTTCTTATGCAAAACGAAACGAAAGAAAAGAAAAAAAACCGAAAATGTTATAAAGTTGTTAGTGTGTTTTGTTATTAAAATGAACAAGCAGAATTTCAGTTATGCTTACGTGGTATTATTGTATCGTGCGCCTGTCGATGTGTGGTAGTTATTAAGGGAGTAAAACAATTTATGTTTTGAAAATGCCTGAAATGTTGGAAACTTTTAAAAAGGTTGTACTTTTTCATACACACATGTTGCAACTGTTGAAACGTTTGGTAACAATATAAGGATGAGAGAGAGAAAGGATAAGATGAGTATGTGGGAGGATATGTAGAGTAGTTGTTGAGGAAATTTACAGTTGTAGGAAAAGCCTTTCCTTGGAACAGCATTCAGTGTTTAGATATGTGTAGCAACAATTCAAACGATGCAAACATATATTAAGTACAAGATATCCATTGCCAAGAAGTGTTGCTCTAAATAAACACGTGTACGTATATGTGTGTGTGTGTGTGTGTGTGTGTGTGCGTGTGTAAAGAAAAATATTTTCTTTTAAACTATAATTGCTGGTATTTTATTATTTCAAATTCAACAGATAATATTTCTTTGAAACAAAGCTAGCAGAAGGTGAAAAAATGTTTAACTTTTTCTTAACAAACGTTTTCAAAACTTTTTCTTGCGTTATTATTATTATCTTGACCTTCTTCAGCTCTTTCATTATATTAAATATCTTGTTGACCTTAAAGTAAAATTATTTCCTCATAAGCGCACAAAGGAAAATCGTCAAAGGCACCGCTTGCTGCAATAAAGAGCAACGGTTGCCGTTTCTTCTGTTACCATCTTAAGACGCTTTTAGTTGAGACTTATGTTGTGTTAATTTTCTGTTTTTTTCCGATGTATTGGAATGGTAAATATAAGCAGAAAACAAGAAAACTACCCTTCACATCTCCGAAAAACAAACGGTGGGCATTGCAGGTATGTACCTGTGATTACGACCTCTAATGGTGCAAGGTGTATATATCAGCTTTGAGTTTTTTAGTTTAGTATGGTTTTTTATAACTTGTGGGCGCATTTGTTATTCGCGATCACGCCCATTTTTGTTACATTGATTAGTTTGATTTTCGAACATAACGTATTCGTCGTACTATCAAAACTTTTGTCGTGTTTGGAATCGATATCACGTACGAATCTGCTAGTGGAATACGAGGTTCGACCCAGGAACTTGTTCCTGCTAGCATATTGAGGTAGACCCCCTAGTGAGAGCATCGTGGTCGTGCGATTCCCCCTAACGGGGAGAGAGGAGGTTGTAACCTCCTTACCAAGGAGTGGAGCTCATAACCTTATAGTATGACTCCTAGATCGGTACCTAACGGGGCGCATATCTCTCCCCTGCATCTGAGCTTCGGCTTGAGATGTCGTGCGATTAAGCCTCCACGGCAGGAACACACGTTAAACACTTGACTTTCATCACAGACGAATATCTTCTATCCATACAGAAATCGGAATTTTATGCCAAATTTTTTATGTACTCGGTTTATAGATTTATTACTATGCGTTGTTAAAGTCACCCCCTGAGTGTTGCAAACGTTTTAATAAAGTACTGTAATCTTTTTTAATCAAATTATAAGATTTTTACTCGTTTTTCAAAAAGTATTCCATCATAAATATTAATCCAAAGGGTTGAAAAATTGCTCTTGCATTCATGTTCTTGTTCTTGAATCATTTTAAATTGAAATATTGTGTCCATTAATCTGATTGAGTGCCTGCTCCCCCCCAAATACATACATACGCATAGCGCTTGGATTTCATCATGTTACAGTACTCGCACATTGATTTCACTTTTTATACGCGTTGAACAAGGACAGCATTGGCCCGCACATTACAATTATGAAATATTAAAGACATAATTTTGTTAAATGGGGGGTTGTTTGCATTGCTGTTGCTACTGCTGCCACCACTACTGCATGCACGCCTCGGTAGACTTACGGTTACGAGTAGATTTTTGTTCTATACACACAAGCACACTTCATTATTATGTAATTTATAACTTGAGTTGAAGTCGCTCAAGCGTTAATATTTTAATTTTTTGCTGTTGATTAAAAAAAATACATAAAAAATACCCACATACACCCGCAACTAACCAAAAATGGGGTAGTAAGTAAGCAGGCAGCAGTTTCAGTTTCAGGCTGTTTTTGCTGCGAGGATTGCTATTTAAGAGGTTGTGGAAGAGAATAAATTAATGAAAACAGTTCAGTTATGTTGTTAAAATATTTCACTTGCGAAACAAAACAAAACCAAACAATTTGAAAAGACCATCATGCTAATGTGTGTAATGTTTTGTAATATTCGAATAAGTTTATGATTTTCGCATTTGTTAATGTAAACACAACAACATGGGAAGCAATTAGTTTTCTAGCATGCAATGCTTTTCATAAAAACGCTTCCATTGCCGCCATAAAAACTTTAGTTTGTTTTAGTGGAATGTTTTTATTGTTATTAGATCAAATGAACAAGTTTATTGTTATATATAAAAAGTTCATTTAAATACAGAATTTTAGGTAAACGATCTATATTCAATCATTTTTCTTTAATAAGCTTTCAAAAGACGATTTTCATGATGGTTTAAAATCATCACAGAATTGCACTAATTAAGTTCAAAGTGAATCTGATGGCTTCTTAACTATCAAATGACATCAAAACTTCGAAAAATTCACCAATTTTTGCCAAGGCCTACAAAATTCTTTGCAAAAAAGAAAATTGTCAAAAAGGTAAAAATTGTCCGATTGGACTCAAAATTGGTACGTATACGCTTTTTAGTAAATGGAATTAATGTGTTAAGTTTCATTGGAAAATATCAAGTATTGTAGAATTTTACCATATAACGATCTATTCATAAAGCACCGATTAAAGTTTTTCATTACAAAGCAAAAGTTTGAACTCTTGCAACACGGCGAAGAGTGCAGGTAGAAGAAGCATTTTTACATTTTTTCAAAGCTTACAGTTTTAATATTCATATGAATGCAGAACTTTCTTGTGTGTGATTCATATTGAGTTAAAATGAGACAATTTTGTTTAATAAGTTTTCAAAAAACGATTTTCAGGATAATTTAAAATCATTGCAGTAGCTGTCACACTAGTCTGATTATGCTCAAATTTGCACCATTAAAGTTGTCTGATCAGTTACAATAGATTGGCATCAAAAATTTCGAATTAAAAAGAAATTGGAAATTTACCATTTTTACCATACTATAGCCCACGGAAAAAAAATTGATAAAAAGTGAAAATCGCACGATTGTAATCAAACTTTATACAATTCAACTTTATGTTAAATGAAACAAATCTGTCAAGTTTTTTTGGGAAAATATCAAGAATTGTGGGTTTGTGACATGTAATGATCTTTAGTTGAGTGAATAGAAAAATGTTTGTTACTTATACGCCCTAGTGTCTTTAACTAACCAGGAAATGTAATTTATTTAAATTTATTTTGTTTTTACTACAAACAAAATACGAAAAATAGTTGAAAGAGGAATAAAAGAAGACAAATAATTAATTGCTGGACAAAAGCATATAAAATTAAACAAAAACTGGCATCAATTAATGAGGTAAGAAAGGGACCAAGAAAAAAAATATCTGCCAAAATGACATAAACAAATTTTTATGGTTGCTATTGTTGTTGTTGTTGTTGTTGTTATGTAAGGCTTAAAGACAACTTGAAAAACATGGCATCGAAAGCAATTCATAAAAGAAAAGATAAAAAAGATATTTATGGAGACCGCACACACACACACACACACACACACACAATGTACAAATGGAAATTAGGTTAACAATTTTTAGCAGTCACTGAACATATACACTCAACGTTGAATATAAAAACAAACAAAGTAAAGAAAATGAGTTAAAAAAAACTACAACAATAATAACAGTAATGAAATATGCTTAAACATGAGAGCCATTTACCAACAGGCACGTACAGGACCGCCTGAGGAGATGGTACGGAAGGGAAATGAAATGAAACGTCATTAGATAAAGTAGTGGTGGTTGTAAGGATAGTAGTAGCAAGAAAAAGAGCGGAGCCAAAGTGAGGTTTGGCAGCTTTGCAAACAAAAGTTAAACCAACTAACGAAACTTTCCATTTGAAGTTTTCATGTTTTTTCTCTGTTTTTTTCTGTTTTTTTTTTTCTGTTTTCTCAAGTAGGTGGTATTTTGTTTTGTTTTGTTGTCCTTCCTTTTAGTCTCTGTCAATTTTGTTGTTGTTGTTATTGTTATTGTTGTCTTCCTAAATAAACAAATGAAATGTAGACACTAAACATAATGGCCGGCAACTTGGAGTAAATCTTATATTTACAGTTGCTGGTGCTTTGTTTACAGATGGCTATCTGAACTGTCAAATTGTAAATGTAAACTTTGTCCAATAAGTTGGAGTATTCCATTGGCAACCATTCATTCTATGCCACCCCCTTGCATAATACGATGTTATCGTGGAACATAATTTTCTCAAATACTGAAATATTTGTTTGTTTGAATAACTTTTTTTGTGCTATTATGTAATAGGGTCCAATCAAGCATACCAGTTAGGTGGGGGGGGTGGTTTCTTTGGTGATTTGTTTTCAAATGGACGTATTAGCAATGGGTGCCATGGTGAATGAGTTGGTGGCCGGTTCGACATTGTTGTTGTTGTTGTTGTTGTTGTTGTTGTTGTATTCTTTTCACATGGATAAATGTCATGATAACATAATTCCTTCTCAAAACACAACTATCATGTTGTCCTACTCGCATCTCTTTACATTACATCGCGTTTTTCTTCGCATTCTCTTTGATGTCTACACTTCTTTATGGATTTCATCCGTCTTTATATTCCGTTCATACATTTTTTTGTCTTGTTTTTTGTGTAAATTATGACTTTGAAGCTCGTCACTGTTTTCCAATGATATTTACTTAACACAAACATGCTTACAGACATAGGTAGCATACGAGTATGTCTGTGTGTACTTATAATATAGTTTTTTGTATTTCTGTGTAATCAGCATCATCACTATTTGCACCAAGTATTTGTGCTTTTTGTAAAGTGTAATATTTTTTCTACAACATTTATGAAATGTTTCGAATGTGTAAGGTAGCATACAAGCGAAGGGAGTGTAGTGAAGTGAAGGCGTCAAATATCGAAAAATGTTTAAGCATCAAACTTGTAATTGATTTAACAAATGTCCGTCTGTCTGTTATTGGAAATGAATTTTGAGATATTTCAAGTTTCTGCTTAATGGTTAATTGCTTAAAATTGGTTGAAAGCCACGCCCATATTTGGCAAAAATCTATATCACCCGCAAAAATTGACCTGGGAATGCGAAATTTGATACAATTATTCATAAATAGCCATCTGTGTTAAAAAAAATGGGCGTGTCGTATACCAAATACGCCCACAAATTATATAAAAACAGTATTTGGCGTGGAATACGGCTCCGGTTAGTTGGTACGTAATGCTTACAGCAAAGAATGAGTAATTAGGTATCTGCCACGCCCACTTTTTCCTAAAGAAATAAAGAACTCATTTAAGATTTGGCCTACGAGAGATCCCTGTGGTATCATAGCTTAATACCGACTCGCTCCTAAACCTTTATATTCACATATTTTATCACCAAAAAAGTAGATGTTTGTAAATCTTAAACGGCAAACGCCACAACCCATTATATCTATCGGAGCACAGTCAAAATCTGTATTAATTTAACCATATCCGCTGTCCGTCCATATATTTTATGTAATAAATTCTGTACGTATGTATGCATAGTAAGTAGTAGTGTTGACACACATTTGATGGCGGAAAAGTTTATGAAGAAGACAAGACGTTTATTTTGTCAAAGCTTGTCTGTGACTTTATGAATAATTTTCCAAAAAGCCTTCAAATGTTTTAAGCCTTACAACACTTGTACATGTATGTAGTGCCGCATAAATCATAATTAAATGAGACAAAGGTAAAGGAAACGTTCAAGTGTACATACAAAGTACATTCTATTTACAACATTTTCTGTACAAATTGCAGTTGACGCACAAAAATTGTAATTGCATAAAAGCGATTCTACGCAACACACTCTCATTGAACTAATTTCCCTAACATTTTGGTTTGAATTTCCCTTATTTTTTGTGGGGAAGAAGAAGAAGAAGAAGGAGAAGAACTTTCTTAATAAGTTTTCTATTTGAAAAGGAATAAATAATTATTTTAATTGTTTCCTTCTGACAACTGTACGTGTAAGATAATTAAATTTATGTAAAATTTCGTATTTTCTAGCTAATGCAAGTGATTCATGCGTCTCACTGAGATTTTGTAATAAGATGAAAATGTGTGTGTGTGTGTTTGTGTGTGTGTGTGTATTCGTGCCTGCTTGCTGGTGTGTTTTACTTTAAAAAAATTCAACATTTTCACCTTAGATTATGCGATAAAATAGCAAAAGAATTCTGCCTTCATAAGATGAGGGGGGTATACTAAGTTTGTCAATCCGTTTGCAACAAGAAGAAGGTGGCGTCAGAGTCTCTACAAAGTATATATATTCTTGATCAGCATCAAAAATTGAGTCAATCCAGACATGTATGTCCGTGGCCGTAAATTTTTGGATATTAAGGTGAAATTTTGTACAAGCCCTGAGGTCCGAGGAAATATGAAATGTACCCATTCGTGTTTTTTTTTTGTAAATAAGTAAAGAAGTGTGAGTTTAAGATTGGACGTAAACATCCACTAAGTCCAAAACTCATAAATTTCATTTGAATGTCCAATAATCGTGTGTATCCATAATTTCACGTAAACCAAACAGAATTTTTTTTGACTAGTTTGTACCAATTTCGTTTAGTCAGCACTTTTAGCTTTTTTGTAATACATACAAACAACAGCTACATGGTCACCGGTACGGTAAACAAATGGCCATTCCTCATGCACTCACACATTGAATAGTTTTGAGAATACTTAAAATTTTTTATGCATTTTTTGAATGAATCGTTAAAAATTAATCATCACAGCAAATGGGCAGAATGCCAAATTGATGATACTCGCGTAATAAATAATACAAAAAACAAGTACCCCCACTCTCCCACATACAGATTAACATATAAAATGTACACTGAAAATAAATGTGTAAATACGTATAGGTATGTAGGTGTATATAGAATAAGAAAAAGAATTAAATTTTGCCAAGACTAAATCTGAAAATCTCCCTACAAACAGTGGGCATGGCAGGTATCTAATTCCGCCTTCTAAAATGTATATATATGTAAAATGTATAAAATGTTTATCAACTTTTATTGGAAATTCTCCCTGGGTTTTTAGGTTTTTTTAAATTGTGGGCGTGTCTGTTAATGGAACACATGCATAGATGGAAGAACCCCCCCCCCCCCCCCCCCCCCTTCTTATGTGGAGGGTTTACAAAGACAAATTATATAAGACTAAACCTTAAATATTCTCAACATTTACAAAAGAGAGGTGGGCGTGGCAGGTACCTGTTTACGTCTTATATAGTTTACATATGAACTAACAAGTCAGAATCTGCAGCAAATGTTTGTTTGTTTTTTGTAAATTGTGCAGGGTGTTATCGGACCACGCCCATTTTTTTACCACATCGATGAATGCTTCAATTATACGTATATACGTAAATATTTTAAATGTAATTTTCATAACTTCAATTTTTTGTCTGAACAATTGATTTTTGTCGGTTATGTGGGCGTGGCTCTAAAATGCACTTCATCTATTTTAATAGAACCTTGCGTGTATATATTAAATTTTAGCCGAAAATATCAAAATTTTGGGTTTGTGATCCTTTTAACAACAGGGAGACACGAACGGACTTGGGTACATCTCTCAAATTTTGATACTAATCAAAAATGTAGAGAATCTTGAAATTTTTCTTCTGAGTGTTGCAGACGGAATGAAAAACTTAGTATAGCTCCCACCTCATGGACAAGGTACATACATGCAAAACCCAATCTATGAATAAAACACACACTCTATTTTAAAGAAGCATAGAATTCATATTTCCCACAAATAAGTGCATTTATTTAATATACCCCTCAGCAGTGTAGGGTGTATACGTATATCAAACTGTCATCAGTAACAGCAAATATAGAAAATTAAAAATTGTAATGTCTCGTATAAGTATACACACACACACACACACACACACACACACACACACACACACACACAAACGTGTATGTACGTATTTAAACATATATAAGGTGTGTATGAGCAAGTGGAAAGTGTATGGGAATGCACAACTGAATACAAAGTAATCCACACAGCACACATGTATCTTGATCATCATAAGAGATTCATGGAACTATACAAGCAAATGATTTAATAAATGCATTTGTATGTAGAGAGATATGTGCGTAAATCCATTACGTGTTATGCGTGCGTGTTGTGTGTGCAACTACATAACAACACATTAAAAGTAAAACGTGTCATTTTTAATTAAAACAAGAACATTGTATTGATGCCAAACAGGCGATCTGATCTCTCTTCTCTCTTTTCTACACCACTTTACTTTTGCTCCATTTCAGGGATATTTTAATTGTACACGTCAGGCTATCAGCCTGTCAGACGGTTACTATTGACATAATTAAAATTTCCGTTAATTTTGTCTTCGATTTTATCAAATTGTATATATGTACATATATATCGAATGGAGGTGGTGGTGGTGGTGGGGGTGGTGGTGGTATGTGGTTTTATATATTTTATTTCCACCAGCACTTAACAAAAGTAATAACACTTTGTATGTATTTATGTAAAATAATTGCAATAAGTGCTCTGCTGTGGTGGCACACGCTCTATAGAAATTTATGAGCAAGATTATTATGAAACAAAAAGCCGGAACTCATTTATGCGATATTAACGCGACAATTCAGTTTTTAATGATGCCAATTCCATTTACTACTTAAGATATTTGGGTTAACAACATAAAAGTTTTACACTGAAATGGCGTCATGTTATGTTTTACGATTAGAAGAGAAGTTCTATGTGGTTAAGGGTTAACATTATTAGATAAAATGTGGGCATGGCCGTATGTATGTATTACATATTACTGCAACGGATGGATGCTGACAGACGGACGCTTCCCTTTTGAGTGCTTCAAGCACAATGACAAATTTATTCGATTTTATGTGGCAGATATAAAAATCATACAGCTCATAAAAACTGAAAAGCTAAATGGAAAAAAGTTGCATCTTTTGTAGTAATTTTATTACAACAACAACAAAAAATAATCAATTTTTTTATTGAAACATATTATTTCTCTCCTGTCATGATTTGTGCTATTTTTTCCTATTCATCATATTTCATCTCAACTACAACTGACAGTTGATTATTTCTACATAAACGAGAGTGTCTAAAAGATACATTTATACAACTTACACACACACACACACACACATAAATTGTAAAACAGAATTCTTAACTGTTTAATCAAACATAGCAACACACAATATAATGGAATATGACAAATATAAGAAAACTAGGTCAGAATTCATTTTCAATTATAATAAACATTAAAAAGTAAACAACAACTACAGTAACAGCACTGAGAGACATTAGTATTAGTAGATTAGAAGCATGATATGACATGACGTGGCTTTTGCCACAAGTTTAATTAACTTGAAAACTGTACAACAAAGTTTTCAAAACACACACATTCTGACATAAATTTCACATATATACAGAAATGTATAATGTTGTAATATTGTAATTTACTAATAACATATAAGCTTTGTTGTTGTTGTTGTTGTTGTTGCATTACAGCAACATTGGCAATAATGTTAGTGAAATATTGAATATAATAAAATATACACACACACACACACACACACACACACCACCTGGCTGCTATATATGATATTTAGCAATGAGGAAAAGTATTGCAATAATTCCCTTGCTGCAATACTTTAGCCGTTTTTTTCATGGATTGAAAGAAGTGAATGTGAAAATACACTTTAATCAACGGATGCCCTATAACCTTAAGATTATTTTTACCAAATTTAAAAACAATGGAGTTTATATTTTAGCTTTTAGGCACATTTTTCAATTGACGGACGTATGGACTAAATTACATTGAAATGGAAATTTTCAACGCAATGTGTTTTGTCTGTACGTCCGTTATTGGAAAAATTAGCTTAGAACGTAAAAGTATCTAATAATACAAACAAGGACGTACAGACGGACATGTCTATATAGGCTCAGATTTAGTAAATTATTATATATATATATAAAGCAAACTTGGTATATTCTCGTCACCAAGGTGAAGGGTGTAAAGAATTATCTATATTGGGTTTAACTGCAGAGTATACCAGCTGGTTTTTGTGATCTTCGTGAATATTGATATAAATTCCTAACGTAATCCTGCTGTTGAGGGTGTTGCCTCCTACAATACATATTAGCTTGCTGGTTGGAGGCGAAACCTTCTACCATTTAATCTCCAATTTCCTTTCTGATGATAAATATACTTGAAAATGTTCTTCTTTTCTTGTGTTCTCATTCCATATATCATTATACAAGGACACAGAGCTTGTTCTTCCTCTTCTTCCTCTTCTTCGTTGTCTTACGTTTGCTGTATAATTTATACAATTTTAATAACGCTGTTATTGCTTAGGCATATTCACACGTACATCTTAACATACAGTAGATATATAGACAGACACAGGCTGGAGCGAAAGACACAAGGCACATGAATGAAAATATGTCAATATTATGATAGTGAAACAGATTCTTGAAATAGTTTCATGCTTCTAATAATCATTTGTGGAAGCATTTGGTGCCAGAGTATTATGGAGGGACGGACCAAATATTTGTTATTTAACATTTTTATGGAGTTTTTTTATTCCATTTCACTTCATTATTGTAGATAAAGTTATTAAAAGAATAAGAGGAAGAAAACTACAGTTATCTTGGGCTAAATTTTACATACCATACACATCTATTTACATACGGTGGGCGTGGCAGGTAAATAATTAAGCCCTTTAATAATGTATGTATTACAGAAAAGATTGACTTTTATGCTGGGGAGGGTTTTTTGTAAATCGTACGCCCGTCTGTTATGCGATTACGCCCATTTTTGGCACATCGATTAGAGGGATAATTATAATATAATATAAATTGCAAGTCTACAGATCAATTTTTGTTACAGATATATAGATTTTTGTCGATTGTGGGCGTGTCTGCTACCTTAATCAGCTCATTTTTGGCAAATCTATGCATGAGATAATTAAAAGAAAATGTATCAAATTTAAGTTACGTATCCTATGGCAGATAAATTGATTTTTGCCAATTGTGGGCATGGTTCTTTACCAATTTAAATAGCCGAAACTAGCAGACTTAAAGTGTTTGTGCTAAAGTTCAGCTCAATATATCAAAACTTACGAACTTGATAATGTCAAAAACAGATAGGTGGACACACGGACATACATGTCTAAATCGACTCAGTTTTTGATGTTGACCTGACTCTGACGCCTTCTGGCTGTTGCAAACGGAATGACAAACTTAGTATACCCCCTCCATCTTATGTGAAGGGTATAATTACATAAAATTTTACTGAGAAAAAATAATTTAATAAATTATTTATGATAAAAACTTTATAGAAAAACATTAAAATGAAATGAAAAACCACCAACCACAAGAAAAAAACCATAAAAATTGTATATGAGATAATTATTTATTATAAAACATATACATTTATATAAAAAGAGAAGCGCTTGAAGCGTAATAATTATAACAAATTAAAATTTAAGAATAAACGCACAAAAAATGTACAGAATTTTAAAGAATTATACAAAGTGTCTGCGATTAAATACTTGATGAAATCTCTTGTTTATGAAAAAGAAGGAAAAGCAAGTAAAAAAAACTATAATTGGCTGAGACTAGATATTGAATGTCCATCATCGAAGCAGCAAAGTTTGCCGATATAATATATTCTGAACTTTATAGTATGAAAAATTTACTTGAAAAATTGCTCCTTTTTCAGTTTCTGTTGCATTTGCATTTGTTGCCCAATTTCAATATCAACTTGCGTATGAAAAGTGCCAACAGTTCGGTCTAGTTTGGAATCGATATGTCAATTTTTGCGATTTGCAAAAAGAGTGATTTCCACAGAATACATAAACACCGGACAGACGGACTTTGTTCAATCAACAGTATTCGATTTTGAGTCAAAATTGTAAGGCATTGCAAATGTTTTCCCAAACTGACTTATACCCCCATACACTTATGACGGTGGGTTGTAAAAAACACTTGTATCTACAAATATTTTTATGTTTAAAGGCACCTGCCTTGTAATGTCTTCAACGTTTCAACAAATTGACATGAAGGTCGCAATGCGTACCCTACAATTTTCTTTCACTTTTTATTTTTATTGTTTTCATGCACCTTGATTTTTTTATTGAAAAGCGTTCAAGGTATAAAATAATCTGATGAGATGAATACAAATATATTGTGAAATTTCCTTGAGTGCAGTACAATTATTAAATTTTGCGCTTGTAATAAAAATACAAATTTTACGTAATATTTGTAATGTAGAGAATGACATGAAAGGGAAGTGGGATAAGTCCATTATGCAAAACAAAAAAATAAAGTTTAATAATTGAGTTAATGATGGCCATTGATAAGCAGTAATAGAGTATGATCGTTACCTGGAGTGCCGTCACTTAGTAAATATTAAACTTGACGGTTGATAAACGGTAGATTTGATTGTTCATGTAGTGAATGATTTCTGTAGATAATAGGCTTAAGAGTGGACCATAACGTATTACAAGATCGACTGAGAACACTGTTGCTGTTCAAGAAAGTGTTCAAAACAAGCCTAAATTCGATACCTTGTACAGGATCTGGCTTTACGAAGAACAACTTTGACCATAACTATGGACAAACTTATTCTTCTGCATTTCTTTCCGCTTCAAATTACGTCAGCAGCAACAGCTCGCCTATGAAAACCCTATTGATTGATGAAATAATATTCATTAGTAATGCGGCGCTAGAATAGTTGGTTCCGTGGTAATGGGAAGTCTACATTTTTCATATTCATTAAAAGTGATAGTTTGGTTCGCAGAAATCATTGTCTTTTACTTCCATTAAAAAGAAGAACTATAGCTAGTGAACGATGTTGTGTCATGATTGAAAATCTCTTAAACAAATAATGTCTTGTAAAATATCATAAATATCTCGAATTTAACAAAAAAAAATTGTATCCCACACTTATTCCACTTTTATTCCCAACGGTTCATTTACTTTACGGTTTAGCATAAACGGCAATGATGTGGAAATTTTATGGTGTTTTGTAACAAAGCAAACAAATGAAGAAAACTTGTGGCGGAAATGTACGGTGTTTAGTGGAAATTTTGTGAAAGTTTGTATGGAAACCATTTCGGGCTATAATAAATTGAACAATCCCCTATCCAATATAGTGTAGAGTTTACCTCTAGTTTAAGTTTATCATTCCATTTGCAACCAAGAGAAAAGAACTTATAAAACAACGTTTGTCTGTACGTCTGTCCACTGTAGAATCTCTCATGCTTGCAGATCTTAAGATATTGACTTAAAATTTTTATTAGATATTTATATAAAATTAGAAAAAATCAACAACCACGGTCACAAAAACTTTTTGCAACTAAAAAAAAGGGAAACAAAGTTGAAATCATTTCAAAGAGTTTTTTAGTCGATATCCAAAAAATGGGCGTTTAGCGAACACGCCCACAATTTATATCACAAATTTTATTTGATGCATATTTAGACAAACAAGCTAACATGTAACAAACATCCATTGTTAGCCATTCACCCTTTCCTGCTTACACGTACACATCGGTTTTATATAAAAATAAAATCTGCGGTCTTTTTGGCGGAATGAATTTTCAATATTTATGAAACAAAATATATATATATAAAAATCATTCTCCCACGAAAAGCACATATCAATAAATATAAAAACAAAATCAATATTCAATAAAAACAATAAAAACAATAAAAACAATAACAAAAATAATCAATTAGCGAATGCCGCGGAGTAGAGCGAGAATGCATTTCCAGTTAAGTAAAGTGTTTCAATTAAATTTAAACAGAATTGTTTAAATATTTTCAACATGGTATGGATAGTGTTGGTGTAGTAGTCATCAATTATTAATGAGCAATATTTTGTTTTTTTTTTTAATAAACAAAAAATAGATAATTATGAAGAGTGTGAGAAAATGTTCCTTTTTTTTTCAGGTCAAACGTGACAATTGCACGAAATTCAATATTTTATGCTTCACCATGAATACTTTAATTAATTTTTATACCCTGCACTCGTGGCAAGGAGTGTATTAAGTTTGGGCGGATGTTTGTAACTAATAAACGGCTAAAGCTTTCAATTATATCCAAGGATTCAGAATCAAAATCTGAATTGATTTGATCATGTCCGTCTGTCTGTCTATGTAAATCTCACAGGTTGCATATTTTAAGATATTTCGATGAGTTCAAGTAACTATATTGGGCCCAAGAGGAACCCTATTAAAAATGGGCCGAATGGAACCATTTTTAGAACCCCTTTCCATATATAAAAGTATTCCACAAATTATCATACAAGGCAGTGTAAACTAATTGTAGCATAATTTAAAAAGTTAACATTTTTACTTGATTTTTTTTTTCTTTCTTTTTTTTTTTAATAGAAAAACTAAAAAAAATTAAACTTTCTCATTATGTTTATAATGAATATTGAAATGTTTGTTCATGGTGTTGTATTTTTATAGGTCGCACTCATGACACGTTATACGCTTTATATCATATCGGACAGCAGGCAACATCTGGTATAAAGCAATTTGCCGAGACGGGCAAAAGTGACATATTGGACAGTGCATTGGGTGAACAGCAACAGCAACAGCAACAGCCACACACAACAAATATAAAATTTGCCGAACATAAGACAACGGCAGACTTTAGTTTATCGTCGACGGCGGCAGTATCTTCAATTGAACGCAGCATTTTCGATGAATTCAATTTACCACCAATATTGACGGGAGCGGGTCGCAGTGAGGCGAAATTCTTCGTTGACAGCAATCACAGTTTAGTGTCACTAATGACTCGTATTGTGCCATCGCCGGACTGGTTTATTGGGGTCGATTCATTTCAGGTAAATATCTATCAGTGTCTCTGCTTCTCTAACTCTCTGTCGTCACTACTAATTACCTTCTCTATTATGGTTAACCCTTATGTTTACACTAAGTAGAAGTTTCCAGAATCCCAACATTAAAATGAAGTGATCGTTTTTTTCTATATTTAAAATAATAGAAACTTTTATCCCAAAGAAAAACTTCATGTAGGTCTCTGTGGCAAAAATTGTTATGTAAAAAAAATACACAATTTTTAATATTTTCTCCAAAAAAAAATTAACACAAATATTCCATTTATTGCGAAGCTCCATCGTACCAACTTTGAGTGCAATCGTACTTGTCCCACTGTTGTAAAGACAAGCACAAATGTATCAATTTAGCGAAAGTTTTTATATCAAAATTTTGTTGACATTGAATAGTTAAGGACTAAATGAATTGAATGGTGCAAGTTTTACCTTAATTAACTTCTTGTAACAGCTTTTGGGATAATTGAAACCTCTTTGTAAACATTAGGGTTAACCACACAATCATCATCATCTTTATCATCATCAAAAAATTTTACACAAACATAACTTGATTAAAATGGAATTTCCAACACTTTTAGTTCTGATGGTAATTTTGCTACTTATGATAAAAAAAAACAAATTAAATAAACAAAAAGTTTACATTAGATAGAGAGAATAACCAACGCAATGAATTGTACATGAACGTTTTTAAATAAAAGTATAAATGATTGCTTGGGAATAGAGAAAATGGACAGACGGACGGACGGGCGAGCAAAAATCGATTAATGCAATGAAAAGTGAAGCATTAAGTTCAAAGATAACAAACCATCAACTATAGCAGCTGTATACGCACGCCCTACATTGTGTTAGTGCAGAATGTTGCGTCAATGAAGCGTTTTAAGTCGGAAGTCAATGTTACGGTAGACTACATAATCTATCTGCTGTTTAGTTATATTGTTGTTGTAGTATCTCGTCTAGTAAAGCACTTCTTACTACAGTGAATTTTCTCTACCATCATTTGTAGATTCAAATTATACGAGTTAAATACTCGTACGTACGTAGTATATATGTACAGTTACTCTACGGAGACTTTATTCTGAATATTCAGAGCTTAAAACAAAAAGTCTGTTACCGAGAGAGTAGAGTTTGTCTCAGAAGATAATATATGTAAAATGTAGGCGTGGATTTTGAACAATTGTGCCCTCTTTTTACGCCTACCTACCACCTACATATTATCAAAAAGATTCTAAAACCGAACAAAACTCAGTTTTTGTAAATTGTGGGCATGTCCATTACATTATACAATTTTCAAAGCATAAATGAAAGGAATAAATATATACATGTGTGTAAATAAGAAATATAAATTTCATTCAAAAACAAAAACCTCTACACAGCCAGTATAAACGTCATGTTTGGGCTTTTCTGAAAAATTTCTTAATTCTTCTTTATTTGCTTAAAATATTATTCCATATATGCACACATATATAATCTACCCTGAAAAAAAAGCTTAGTTAAAATAAAACCGGATGGAGGATGAAAAAAAAAGAAAAATCAATTTACTGTGATAGCAGCAGCATAACTTTACTCCTTTTTCCAATTGATCTGGCACGTTCGTGTAACTGACAAATGTTGATTACGTGGTGACGGTAATGGTGTAATGGTGTGTATGGTACGCGTGTATGTGGTGTGATGAGTAACCAAAGTATTGCAATCAAAATTTTTGCAAACGTTAGCATATGAAAGCCACAGCTTTGGCTTTGGCAATCTCTATATATATATACATATATGAACACAGTCATTGCCTCATTCCCTTTGCAGTCCGTAATCATGTAACCATAATTTAGATAGATGCCAGTCAATGCCAAAGACATAATATTTGAAGAATGCAGTACACTGCAGAGTATAACGTAGTCTTCTTGTAATTTAAAAAGCTTAAGAATTTGTCTGTACGTCCTTGCAGATAACATTTTTGTTTTTTTGAACAATTTTTATACTCTTCATGTAAAATATAAATAATGTATATTTTTCAGTCTGTTTTAAGCTATTAAAGCAAATGCATGCTTGACTAGCATTCAATTCTAAGTGGACTTGTCGGTGTCTGTACGTCCGTGTAAAAGATTATGAGCCCTTGATCGAAATATCGATCTGATATACTGAATTTGTCATTCCATTTTCAACACCCAAAAAGAGGCCTCAGAGGCCCTACAAAGTATATAAAGTATATATTCTTAAACAGCATCGAAAACTGAGACGGTCTAGATATGTATGTCCTTTTGTCTGTCGGTTTTTGGCATTTAAAATTTAGTAATTTAGACACTTTTAGTTTTTGCACGCAGATAGCTATTTAAAATAGGTAAAATCGGTCAAGAGCCACGCCTACAATCGTCAAAAATGCATTTATCTGCCACAAAAACTCTGTTATGAACTCGAAATTTTGTGCTCATACTTACAGTTATCCTATCCATCGATGTGCCAAAAATGGGCGTGGTCGTTTAACAAACCATCAATCGACAAAAGTTAATATATCTGCCACAAATATTGACCTATGAACTTGAAATGTGATATGCGAATCCATAGTTATCCTTAAGTGCTAAAAATGGGCGTGGTCCAATTACAGGCCCACAATTTACAAAAAACCATACTAGAAAGTTGATATGTAATGCATACACTATTAGAGGTCGTAGTCATGTAGCTGCCACGCCCACCGTGTGCAGCGTATTTAAAATTCGGCCTAAGCCAAATCCAGTTTTCTTGCTTGTTTTCTATTATTAAAGAATTTTGTAATAAGTTTTCTTCTGTTTACGTTTTTCAGTTATGCGTTGGAGGTTCTTGGATCGATACTGTCACCATTGAAATGGATCCATTGGATGCTGGTACCGATAACGGCTTCACATTTACCGCCCCCAATTGGCCAACATCACCCCAAGGTGTTATTTATCGTGTAACCTCAAGATATCCCGCCCATCCGGCTGGTAGTTTTTTCTATCCAAAGAGCAAACGTTTACCACCAATTGCCACATTTCAGTTTATTAAGGTAAGAAATGTATAAAATTTTAATCTTTTGTAATGATTTTCTATGCATACGTGGAAAACTTACACCATCATCATTATCTATTATTTGATATGATTTTTTTTCGCGCGACATAAGTAAAGAAATTTAAAAGGCATCAAAATTTGGATATATAAACAAAATTTCAAAAATTCAGAAATTTTTGAAATTTTTGAATTTTATTAATTTAGAAAATCGCATTAAATCATTACAACAGCAAATTATACCATTTTTTGACATTTAACACCTTATTAGTAGTTTTTTTTGTTTTGTTTTTTTGGTTATTATAACATTTTCCTAATTTACATACTACGCGTAAATATTTAATTTCCTGCTAAACTTTCGTTGACACAGGAAATCATAGCAATGCGGATAAAATAAATTAAAAAATAACAAAATGTAAAAACAACAATTTCCTAAAATTTAAATTACAATTTCGAAAAATTAACATTTTTTTGCAACCTCTACCGAACACATGCATATTACAGTTAATGTAAACATTATAATTACATGTTACGCATACGCACTGAAGACCGGTATAACAAATTATGTGTTGAATAATATTTGTGGTAAATGGTTTGTTTTGCAGCTTAAGGAATATGAATTAAGTGAAGTGTTCAATTTTGCTGAGGATGATCGCAAATATGAGACTGTACAGACACAAACCCATTTGGAAATGGAGCATAATCATGTCGAAATGAATAATGAATTGTCGGCGACTATAGAACGTGAGAGACAGAATGAGATAACGCCACAACCGACTCTTGTCACCGAAAAGGATCGCATCCGTTCACAACTATTGGCCAAAATGAATCCAATGTAAGTTACAAAAAAAAAAAAATAATTACCTACGTTTGGAAATTTCTGTAGCTTTACGGGGAACTCGAATTGATGGGCGTGGCACTGCCCATTTGCTTAGGAAATGACTTTTTCAAAATAAATGGCTGTTTATTAACAAAATGGGTGATGCCACGCCCATATATTCTACTTCATTGGAAAGCTGACTTAATTTAGAAGGTTTCAGAAAAAGTTTGAACAAAATCCGTCCAGCCATTCCTAAGTTGTAGGACTTTAAAAAATATCTATAATCAATATTTGCTTACTACGCCATTCTGGGCGCCTGGTATTTTGCTAACATGTTTATGTTTGCATGAATTTTTCACAATTAAGACCACAAAAATGAAGGTGAACTTGCTTGGCTTATAACTAAAAAACCATTGCTCCGATTTTGGTCAAATTTTTTACAAACGTTTGGAAATTTCTGTAGCTTTGTGGGGATCAATAAATTAATGGGCGTGGCACTGCCAATTTTCTTAGAAAATGACTTTTTAAATAATATTTCTCGTTTATTTACTAAATGGGTGGTGCCACGCCCACAAAATATACTTTGTTTGAAAGCTGAATTAATTTACAACATTTCAAAAAAAGTTTGAACGAAATCCGTGCAGCCGTTCCTAAGTTATAGGGCTTTAAAACATATCTATAATCAAGATTTGCCTACTACGTCATTCTGAGCGCCTGGTATTTTGCTCACATTTTTATATTTGCATGATTTTCAAATTTCGACCACAAAATAAGGGAAAATTTGCTAAGCATATAACTAAAAAACTATTGCTCCGATTTCGATCAAATTTATTGCAATCGTTTGGAAATTTCTGTAGCTTTGAGGTGATCTGGAATTGAAGGGCGTGACACTGCCAATTTGCTTAGGAAAGAATGACAAAAATCGACCTATTAATTCATGTGCACTACATAGACATGATTGATGTACCTGTCCAGCCCACATTTTGTATATAAATGAAGGGGATGTTTATGAATTTGGTCTAAAACCAAAATTTGTTTTTCACTTGTTAATAATTAGGAATATTATTCTTTTTACCCTTTTTTTATTCTCTACAAAATTTTTCTATTAATAATCTCCAGAACATAAACGGAACTCTTTTCAGACAACTTTTAGTATTTCTGCAAGCATGCAAGCAAAAGTCAACAGTAATAAAATGCGCTTGATTAGTTAGCTGGAAGAAAAACATAAGCTCAACAGTCTAAATATCTTTCTGCTTATACACAAATACACATACACACACACTCACACACACACACATAAGGACATATATTACACGCTGTAAATTGAAATTTTCAAAGGGCACGAAATTCACAAATGAGATGAGATGAAATGTGATGAGAAAAGCACATGTTGCAGCTAGTTCGGTGTATAAACATTCGAATTGCACATATCCCTACATACCCACACAAATTGACATTCATTACATACATATGCATTTATGTAGCTGCAGTACCAGTATGAAAAATATAATCAGTACTGAGTGAACCTACAATACACAGCAGCAGCTGCTAATAATGTTAGTAGCTGGGAAAAATTTCGTAAATACAAATAAAAACAACAATTACCATCAGGCACACATTCCACACATTGCAACAAATTTGAAATAGGTAACCTTGGGGTGTGACGTAGCTGCCATCATATTCCACCTCTTTCCAGCACATCGTTAGATGTAGTCATGAGAGATTTTTATCAATTGTAGGCGTGTTTAACGTTCGTTCGATATGTCAACTTTCACGGCAGTAACACCCACATACACACAAATATTTATCCCTAGATCTATCCTAGATTGTGTGATGTATTTGGTGAAGCCGGTGAAGCTTTTTTTTTTTTTTGTGGCAAAGAAAATGGTAAACGTAGTCGTGTCGAATATTATTTGGAGCGTATAATAATGGAAGTTAAGCTGAAAAGAAGAAGAAGAAGCGTTATCATAAATACACCCTACACTTTATTAAAACAGCAAACTAAACTTGGCTTCGGCCGAGTTTGAAATCCCCTCCATGTCCATGCAGTGGGCGTGGCATGTACCTAATTATGCGCTTTATAGTTTTTAAAGTCGCTTTATTTACATCTTTCATTTGTTCATACCGTAAATTTTCACCTCATTTCCAATTTTTTGTTTTTTTGCAGGAACAACAGCACTGTCCAAATGGCATTAGGCGTGGTACCGAAAAATGATAAACAAGCCATCATGCAAAGTATAGCCAACAGTTACCGGCGAGCCTCTGAAGCAAAGTCCACAAATTTAAGTGGAACGTTTAACAAGAAAATTGTTAAACATCGACGCGCGAAACGAACACGCGATTGTCGCGTTAGTCACTGGTCGGAATGGTCAGATTGTAGTAAGAGTTGTGGTATCGGTGAAATGCATCGATACCGTCAGGTGATAAAGCACGGCAAACGGGGCGGCCGTCCATGTCCGCCTTTAAAACAATCAAAATTATGTGGCTCCGAACAGGGTTGCCATGCAGCAGACAATTACTTCAATTGGTGAGTTTGAATGAAATTCATTTTAAATAATTTCGTTTTCTTTTTTTACTTTTCTTTAATCGTTCTCTCTTTTATTCTATATATGGCTGTATTTTCAGGTCTGATTCATGAATGTTTCTATAAAATTTACTTTAAATATTTGATTTATTTGTATTCAGTCTGTTTTGTACCATTAAAAATTAAATTGTTTAATGTTTTTTTTATTATTTAACTCGAAATTGTTTTTCGTTTTATTATTTGGTTATGGTGTCTCAATGCGAGTATATGAAACAGAAGCTCTACAGGAAGAGACAGAGAGAGTGAGAGAGTCATTTTTATAATAAATATTATTGTACAAGTATCGAGACACTCGCAATTGGTTCGGTAGAGCAAATACAGACACAATCCATTCAAAAATGTAGACAAAATAATATGAAAATAAATGTTTGTTCGGCTGGCGTCGAATCTGTGATACCCATCACCTTGGATTATTATTATTTCCATAGATTGTGGGCGTGGTTTTAATGCAACTTGCAGATGCAGTTCTCATATCGTGCATTGCGTATGATTGTTGTAGATTGTGGGCGTGGTTTTAATGTAAATTTTAAGTTTAACAATCTCATCCCATTTTTTTCTACTTTGCTGATGACATTAAAATAAAATTTTTCATTTTATATGATTTATATAGAAAGTGGGCATGGTCTTAAGACAACTTTAAAAATTCACAATCGGCGTCGTAAAATTTCTATCAATTTTAAAATCCATCCACATCTGCATGGAAAACACATTCACAGACGGACGGAAGGACGGACATGCCTAAAACCTTTCAAAATAGCACAGATTACATGTTTCTGAGCCTTAGAAACGTTTTGACAAAGTGAGCATGACAGCGATCTCAAGCTGATGGGCTATAAAAAGTACTTTTAATCGTTTCGTCACAAATACTAAAAAAAAAAAAACCAAATCAAATAAAACAAATATTTGAAACACATTAAAATATTTTATTTATTCCAAATACAATAAAATGAATAAATAAAAACAAACAACAACAACAACAACAACAAAACAAAACAATCGACATCAAATTGAAACAAGGCGACCATGGACAATATGCATACAAAATAAAATTATAATAAAAAAATATACGAAAATATCCACAAACTAAATCTGCCACACAAAACACTCACAAACACATCCACACATACGTGGGACAAAGTTTCGCAACAAATCGATGCACTTAATAAATTGAACTTTCGTGAATGTCGTGAATGGAATCACACGTAACGTTACAACTTATAATGGCTTACCGAAAAATACACAAATAAATAAAATAAAGCAAGTAAGAAAACTGAAGTTGGCCAACGTCAAATCTTAAATACCCTCCACATTTATTAGTGTAGTTATTAGTGTAGCTGCAGATACTAGAAATGTCAGCTCAATATCTAAAAATTTACTACCGTAACACATACATGTCTAGGTCGACTCAGTTTTTGATGCTGATCCAGAATATATATACTTTGTAGGGTGTCTGACGCCTCCTTCTGGGTGTTGCAAATGGAATGACAAACTTAATATACCCCCCATTTTATGTGGAGGGTATGAATAATATTTATTTGATATTTGTTGGAAATATGTCATAAGCGATTAAAGGTTTTTCCTTTATTGTATTGGTACAAAAATCTATTTAAATCGGTTGCAAAACAATATTTTCATTTTTATTAAATCCTAATCACTTTTGGCATTAAATTAAAGGAAAAATTGTTAAAAAAAAACAAATGAACAAAATTTGTGGAAAAGATTACACCGGGGTACAAAATTACATATATTTTTGTTTGTTTGTTTGTTTCAAAGTTTTAACACCTGCACTCCGTTTCTCTCCATCGTGTAAGCAGTTATCAAACCCGTAGCATTAAAATGGCTCTTGTTCTGTGTTATTTATAGTTAAAGCAGATTTTTTTTCATGGTGTTTGAGTTAAACTCCATCTAAATTCATATAAAAGCGTTTAAGTACATAACACTGATCAACAAAAATGTACCAAAATTTTTTAATATGATATGTACGCCCTATTTTTATATGGAAGATAAAAATTTGAAGTTACATTTTGTTTCCGAAATGAGTTCTTGTTATTTTTCAAATAAACTAAAAACATTTGTCTATCCGTCCGTCTAAAGGTTAGCAATTTTGTTCATAGTTTTCACATTTAATGAAAGAATATTTTGAAATCCTTTCCCAATAAGTCTTGTATATGACATATACATCTGAATATCAAATATTATGCCCTAATTCTTTCAAGATTGCCAAAAATCGTCACTTGAATCGGAGAATTTTTGGTATACAAAGGTACTTCTTATGTAAGCCTCACACTTAAATGCGTATAAATATATTTATAATTTAGAGTTATATTTTATTAAAATAGCCTTTTCTGGACCTATTAAGGAAATAACGGGTTTACCATTATGTCTTGTTCATTTTTCATTAATTTCTGAATGAAAAGGTAAACGGACGTACGGACCGAGTTTTGTTGATCAGTAAAATTTCTATTAGCAATACTTACTAAATCATATGAAATTAAGAAATAAACGTAAATAATAATAAAAACCCAAAAAATGTTAACCGAAAAATAAAATAAAATCAATGACAGACAATTTTCTTTCTATTTAGAATTTAAGTAATTTAAGGGAAAACCACATTTTAGTAAATAAGAGGAAAATGAAGAATAAAAATAATTAAAATTATTTACATGACAAAGCATTCATAACATGATATACTCCCACACACAACAATTGTAGATATTGAACCTTCTGAATATTTTGTTCTCGCACATGCACACACACGACAAATTTTACTTAATATTAAATCCGGAAAGAGGATTATATTAAAAAAATATATAAATCTAATCGAATAAAATGCGAATAAATAAATAAAGATTACAATCATCGCCCAAAGCCTAGCAACCGAGATCGATATAATGCGAGAGAGATAAAATTTTAAACCACAAATTAAAAATAAAATTATAACCAAATACCCGTTAGAATTGCTACATATACGTACATAATTGATTAATTAAATATTGTAGAATTAACGTACACTCACACACATATACTCATACAAAGTATGTATATATATATAAATACATACACACACGTCTTTATACAATAGATGTAATTAATGAAAAAATGTAATAAAGGCCGCAACACAGAGAAATCGACATTACAAAGCAGACGCAGTCGTAATCTCATTGAAAAGTTCATGTATTGTAATTAATATTTTATTTACTAACAGATCTTTTGTATAAAGTATAAAAAAGCAACCAATAATAGCATACCAACAAAGAAATAAATTAGATGAGAAACTTAAGATACAAAATAAAAAATGAACTCTTTATTAAGATAGAGAAAAAGGAGGTAAGTACCTAAAATTATAATCAGAAACTGCTGCCACAGAGGGACCGATATATTTTTAAGTAATTTTCTTGATTTATAGAATAAATTTAAGAACCGATCGATTTAGTATCAAACTCTGAATCGATCTAACCATGTCCGTATGTCCATGCTGATTTAATTTACAACATTTCACCACAAGTTTGAACAAAATCGGTGCAGCTGTTTTCAAGTTATAAGCCTTTAAAACATATCTATAATCAAGATTTGCTTACTGAGCCATTCTAAGCGCCTGGTATTTTGCTCACATTTTTATATTTGCATGATTTTCACAATTACGACCACAAAATGAAGGTGAACTTGCTTGGCTTATAACTAGAAAACGACTGCTCCGATTTTGGTCAAATTTTTTGCAATCGTTTGGAAATTTCTCTAGCTTTGCGGGGAAGTTGAATGGATGGGCGTGGCACTGCCCATTTGCTTGGGATGTGACTTTTTCAAAATAAATGGTTGTTTATTAACAAAATAGGTGATGCCACGCCCATATATTATACCTCATTTGAAAGCTGACTTTATTTACAAGGTTTCACAAAAAGTTTGAACAAAATCCGTCCAGCCGTTTCCAAGTTATAAGACTTTAAAGATTATGTTAAATCGTCATTTGCTTACTACGTATTCTGGGCGCCTGGTATTTTGCTCACATTTTCATGTTAGTTTTGTAACTTTTCAAATTACAACCACACATACATACACACGCACACAACAATGAATGTGAATTTGTTTGCCTTATAACTAGAAAACTACTGCTCCGATTTTGATCAATTTTTTTACAAACGTTTGGAAATTTCAGTAGCTTTTCGGGGAACTTGAATTGATGGGCGTGGCACTGCCCATTTGCTTAGAAAATGACTTTTTCAAAATAAATGGTTGTTTATTAACAAAATAGGTGATGCCACGCCCATATATTATACCTCATTTGAAAGCTGACTTTATTTACAAGGTTTCACAAAAAGTTTGAACAAAATCCGTCCAGCCGTTTCCAAGTTATAAGACTTTAAAGATTATGTTAAATCGTCATTTGCTTACTACGTATTCTGGGCGCCTGGTATTTTGCTCACATTTTCGTGTTTGTTTTGTAACTTTTCAAATTACAACCACACATACATACACACGCACACAACAATGAATGTGAATTTGTTTGCCTTATAACTAGAAAACTACTGCTCCGATTTTGGTCAATTTTTTTACAAACGTTTGGAAATTTCAGTAGCTTTTCGGGGAACTTGAATTGATGGGCGTGGCACTGCCCATTTGCTTAGAAAATGACTTTTTCAAAATAAATGGTTGTTTATTAACAAAATAGGTGATGCCACGCTCATATATTATACCTCATTTGAAAGCTGACTTTATTTACAAGGTTTCACAAAAAGTTTGAACAAAATCCGTCCAGCCGTTTCCAAGTTATAAGACTTTAAAGATTATGTTAAATCGTCATTTGCTTACTACGTATTCTGGGCGCCTGGTATTTTGCTCACATTTTCGTGTTTGTTTTGTAACTTTTCAAATTACAACCACACATACATACACACGCACACAACAATGAATGTGAATTTGTTTGCCTTATAACTAGAAAACTACTGCTCCGATTTTGGTCAATTTTTTTACAAACGTTTGGAAATTTCAGTAGCTTTTCGGGGAACTTGAATTGATGGGCGTGGCACTGCCCATTTGCTTAGAAAATGACTTTTTCAAAATAAATGGTTGTTTATTAACAAAATAGGTGATGCCACGCTCATATATTATACCTCATTTGAAAGCTGACTTTATTTACAAGGTTTCACAAAAAGTTTGAACAAAATCCGTCCAGCCGTTTCCAAGTTATAAGACTTTAAAGATTATGTTAAATCGTCATTTGCTTACTACGTATTCTGGGCGCCTGGTATTTTGCTCACATTTTCATGTTAGTTTTGTAACTTTTCAAATTACAACCACACATACATACACACGCACACAACAATGAATGTGAATTTGTTTGCCTTATAACTAGAAAACTACTGCTCCGATTTTGATCAATTTTTTTACAAACGTTTGGAAATTTCAGTAGCTTTTCGGGGAACTTGAATTGATGGGCGTGGCACTGCCCATTTGCTTAGAAAATGACTTTTTCAAAATAAATGGTTGTTTATTAACAAAATAGGTGATGCCACGCCCATATATTATACCTCATTTGAAAGCTGACTTAATTTACAAGGTTTCACAAAAAGTTTGAACAAAATCCGTCCAGCCGTTTCCAAGTTATAAGACTTTAAAGATTATGTTAAATCGTCATTTGCTTACTACGTATTCTGGGCGCCTGGTATTTTGCTCACATTTTCATGTTAGTTTTGTAACTTTTCAAATTACAACCACACATACATACACACGCACACAACAATGAATGTGAATTTGTTTGCCTTATAACTAGAAAACTACTGCTCCGATTTTGATCAATTTTTTTACAAACGTTTGGAAATTTCAGTA
The DNA here is from genome assembly GCA_963971445.1 of Ornithomya chloropus. Classification (NCBI taxonomy): domain Eukaryota; kingdom Metazoa; phylum Arthropoda; class Insecta; order Diptera; family Hippoboscidae; genus Ornithomya; species Ornithomya chloropus. The sequence goes on from OZ020530.1 coordinate 6,711,129, forward strand.
GCTTTTCGGGGAACTTGAATTGATGGGCGTGGCACTGCCCATTTGCTTAGAAAATGACTTTTTCAAAATAAATGGTTGTTTATTAACAAAATAGGTGATGCCACGCCCATATATTATACCTCATTTGAAAGCTCACTTAATTTACAAGGTTTCACAAAAAGTTTGAACAAAATCCGTCCAGCCGTTTCCAAGTTATAAGACTTTAAAGATTATGTTAAATCGTCATTTGCTTACTACGTATTCTGGGCGCCTGGTATTTTGCTCACATTTTCATGTTAGTTTTGTAACTTTTCAAATTACAACCACACATACATACACACGCACACAACAATGAATGTGAATTTGTTTGCCTTATAACTAGAAAACTACTGCTCCGATTTTGATCAATTTTTTTACAAACGTTTGGAAATTTCAGTAGCTTTTCAGGGAACTTGATTTGATGGGCGTGGCACTGCCCATTTGCTTAGGAAATTACTTTTTCAAAATAAATGGTTGTTTATTAACAAAATAGGTGATGCCACGCCCTTATATTATACCTCATTTGAAAGCTGACTTAATTTACAAGGTTTCACAAAAAGTTTGAACAAAATCCGTCCAGCCGTTTCCAAGTTATAAGACTTTAAAGATTATGTTAAATCGTCATTTGCTTACTACGTATTCTGGGCGCCTGGTATTTTGCTCACATTTTCATGTTAGTTTTGTAACTTTTCAAATTACAACCACACATACATACACACGCACACAACAATGAATGTGAATTTGTTTGCCTTATAACTAGAAAACTACTGCTCCGATTTTGATCAATTTTTTTACAAACGTTTGGAAATTTCAGTAGCTTTTCGGGGAACTTGAATTGATGGGCGTGGCACTGCCCATTTGCTTAGAAAATGACTTTTTCAAAATAAATGGTTGTTTATTAACAAAATAGGTGATGCCACGCCCATATATTATACCTCATTTGAAAGCTCACTTAATTTACAAGGTTTCACAAAAAGTTTGAACAAAATCCGTCCAGCCGTTTCCAAGTTATAAGACTTTAAAGATTATGTTAAATCGTCATTTGCTTACTACGTATTCTGGGCGCCTGGTATTTTGCTCACATTTTCATGTTAGTTTTGTAACTTTTCAAATTACAACCACACATACATACACACGCACACAACAATGAATGTGAATTTGTTTGCCTTATAACTAGAAAACTACTGCTCCGATTTTGATCAATTTTTTTACAAACGTTTGGAAATTTCAGTAGCTTTTCGGGGAACTTGAATTGATGGGCGTGGCACTGCCCATTTGCTTAGAAAATGACTTTTTCAAAATAAATGGTTGTTTATTAACAAAATAGGTGATGCCACGCCCATATATTATACCTCATTTGAAAGCTCACTTAATTTACAAGGTTTCACAAAAAGTTTGAACAAAATCCGTCCAGCCGTTTCCAAGTTATAAGACTTTAAAGATTATGTTAAATCGTCATTTGCTTACTACGTATTCTGGGCGCCTGGTATTTTGCTCACATTTTCATGTTAGTTTTGTAACTTTTCAAATTACAACCACACATACATACACACGCACACAACAATGAATGTGAATTTGTTTGCCTTATAACTAGAAAACTACTGCTCCGATTTTGATCAATTTTTTTACAAACGTTTGGAAATTTCAGTAGCTTTTCAGGGAACTTGATTTGATGGGCGTGGCACTGCCCATTTGCTTAGGAAATTACTTTTTCAAAATAAATGGTTGTTTATTAACAAAATAGGTGATGCCACGCCCTTATATTATACCTCATTTGAAAGCTGACTTAATTTACAAGGTTTCACAAAAAGTTTGAACAAAATCCGTCCAGCCGTTTCCAAGTTATAAGACTTTAAAGATTATGTTAAATCGTCATTTGCTTACTACGTATTCTGGGCGCCTGGTATTTTGCTCACATTTTCATGTTAGTTTTGTAACTTTTCAAATTACAACCACACATACATACACACGCACACAACAATGAATGTGAATTTGTTTGCCTTATAACTAGAAAACTACTGCTCCGATTTTGATCAATTTTTTTACAAACGTTTGGAAATTTCAGTAGCTTTTCGGGGAACTTGAATTGATGGGCGTGGCACTGCCCATTTGCTTAGAAAATGACTTTTTCAAAATAAATGGTTGTTTATTAACAAAATAGGTGATGCCACGCCCATATATTATACCTCATTTGAAAGCTCACTTAATTTACAAGGTTTCACAAAAAGTTTGAACAAAATCCGTCCAGCCGTTTCCAAGTTATAAGACTTTAAAGATTATGTTAAATCGTCATTTGCTTACTACGTATTCTGGGCGCCTGGTATTTTGCTCACATTTTCATGTTAGTTTTGTAACTTTTCAAATTACAACCACACATACATACACACGCACACAACAATGAATGTGAATTTGTTTGCCTTATAACTAGAAAACTACTGCTCCGATTTTGATCAATTTTTTTACAAACGTTTGGAAATTTCAGTAGCTTTTCGGGGAACTTGAATTGATGGGCGTGGCACTGCCCATTTGCTTAGAAAATGACTTTTTCAAAATAAATGGTTGTTTATTAACAAAATAGGTGATGCCACGCCCATATATTATACCTCATTTGAAAGCTGACTTTATTTACAAGGTTTCACAAAAAGTTTGAACAAAATCCGTCCAGCCGTTTCCAAGTTATAAGACTTTAAAGATTATGTTAAATCGTCATTTGCTTACTACGTATTCTGGGCGCCTGGTATTTTGCTCACATTTTCATGTTAGTTTTGTAACTTTTCAAATTACAACCACACATACATACACACGCACACAACAATGAATGTGAATTTGTTTGCCTTATAACTAGAAAACTACTGCTCCGATTTTGATCAATTTTTTTACAAACGTTTGGAAATTTCAGTAGCTTTTCGGGGAACTTGAATTGATGGGCGTGGCACTGCCCATTTGCTTAGAAAATGACTTTTTCAAAATAAATGGTTGTTTATTAACAAAATAGGTGATGCCACGCCCATATATTATACCTCATTTGAAAGCTCACTTAATTTACAAGGTTTCACAAAAAGTTTGAACAAAATCCGTCCAGCCGTTTCCAAGTTATAAGACTTTAAAGATTATGTTAAATCGTCATTTGCTTACTACGTATTCTGGGCGCCTGGTATTTTGCTCACATTTTCATGTTAGTTTTGTAACTTTTCAAATTACAACCACACATACATACACACGCACACAACAATGAATGTGAATTTGTTTGCCTTATAACTAGAAAACTACTGCTCCGATTTTGATCAATTTTTTTACAAACGTTTGGAAATTTCAGTAGCTTTTCGGGGAACTTGAATTGATGGGCGTGGCACTGCCCATTTGCTTAGAAAATGACTTTTTCAAAATAAATGGTTGTTTATTAACAAAATAGGTGATGCCACGCCCATATATTATACCTCATTTGAAAGCTCACTTAATTTACAAGGTTTCACAAAAAGTTTGAACAAAATCCGTCCAGCCGTTTCCAAGTTATAAGACTTTAAAGATTATGTTAAATCGTCATTTGCTTACTACGTATTCTGGGCGCCTGGTATTTTGCTCACATTTTCATGTTAGTTTTGTAACTTTTCAAATTACAACCACACATACATACACACGCACACAACAATGAATGTGAATTTGTTTGCCTTATAACTAGAAAACTACTGCTCCGATTTTGATCAATTTTTTTACAAACGTTTGGAAATTTCAGTAGCTTTTCGGGGAACTTGAATTGATGGGCGTGGCACTGCCCATTTGCTTAGAAAATGACTTTTTCAAAATAAATGGTTGTTTATTAACAAAATAGGTGATGCCACGCCCATATATTATACCTCATTTGAAAGCTGACTTTATTTACAAGGTTTCACAAAAAGTTTGAACAAAATCCGTCCAGCCGTTTCCAAGTTATAAGACTTTAAAGATTATGTTAAATCGTCATTTGCTTACTACGTATTCTGGGCGCCTGGTATTTTGCTCACATTTTCATGTTAGTTTTGTAACTTTTCAAATTACAACCACACATACATACACACGCACACAACAATGAATGTGAATTTGTTTGCCTTATAACTAGAAAACTACTGCTCCGATTTTGATCAATTTTTTTACAAACGTTTGGAAATTTCAGTAGCTTTTCGGGGAACTTGAATTGATGGGCGTGGCACTGCCCATTTGCTTAGAAAATGACTTTTTCAAAATAAATGGTTGTTTATTAACAAAATAGGTGATGCCACGCCCATATATTATACCTCATTTGAAAGCTCACTTAATTTACAAGGTTTCACAAAAAGTTTGAACAAAATCCGTCCAGCCGTTTCCAAGTTATAAGACTTTAAAGATTATGTTAAATCGTCATTTGCTTACTACGTATTCTGGGCGCCTGGTATTTTGCTCACATTTTCATGTTAGTTTTGTAACTTTTCAAATTACAACCACACATACATACACACGCACACAACAATGAATGTGAATTTGTTTGCCTTATAACTAGAAAACTACTGCTCCGATTTTGATCAATTTTTTTACAAACGTTTGGAAATTTCAGTAGCTTTTCGGGGAACTTGAATTGATGGGCGTGGCACTGCCCATTTGCTTAGAAAATGACTTTTTCAAAATAAATGGTTGTTTATTAACAAAATAGGTGATGCCACGCCCATATATTATACCTCATTTGAAAGCTCACTTAATTTACAAGGTTTCACAAAAAGTTTGAACAAAATCCGTCCAGCCGTTTCCAAGTTATAAGACTTTAAAGATTATGTTAAATCGTCATTTGCTTACTACGTATTCTGGGCGCCTGGTATTTTGCTCACATTTTCATGTTAGTTTTGTAACTTTTCAAATTACAACCACACATACATACACACGCACACAACAATGAATGTGAATTTGTTTGCCTTATAACTAGAAAACTACTGCTCCGATTTTGATCAATTTTTTTACAAACGTTTGGAAATTTCAGTAGCTTTTCGGGGAACTTGAATTGATGGGCGTGGCACTGCCCATTTGCTTAGAAAATGACTTTTTCAAAATAAATGGTTGTTTATTAACAAAATAGGTGATGCCACGCCCATATATTATACCTCATTTGAAAGCTCACTTAATTTACAAGGTTTCACAAAAAGTTTGAACAAAATCCGTCCAGCCGTTTCCAAGTTATAAGACTTTAAAGATTATGTTAAATCGTCATTTGCTTACTACGTATTCTGGGCGCCTGGTATTTTGCTCACATTTTCATGTTAGTTTTGTAACTTTTCAAATTACAACCACACATACATACACACGCACACAACAATGAATGTGAATTTGTTTGCCTTATAACTAGAAAACTACTGCTCCGATTTTGATCAATTTTTTTACAAACGTTTGGAAATTTCAGTAGCTTTTCGGGGAACTTGAATTGATGGGCGTGGCACTGCCCATTTGCTTAGAAAATGACTTTTTCAAAATAAATGGTTGTTTATTAACAAAATAGGTGATGCCACGCCCATATATTATACCTCATTTGAAAGCTGACTTTATTTACAAGGTTTCACAAAAAGTTTGAACAAAATCCGTCCAGCCGTTTCCAAGTTATAAGACTTTAAAGATTATGTTAAATCGTCATTTGCTTACTACGTATTCTGGGCGCCTGGTATTTTGCTCACATTTTCATGTTAGTTTTGTAACTTTTCAAATTACAACCACACATACATACACACGCACACAACAATGAATGTGAATTTGTTTGCCTTATAACTAGAAAACTACTGCTCCGATTTTGATCAATTTTTTTACAAACGTTTGGAAATTTCAGTAGCTTTTCGGGGAACTTGAATTGATGGGCGTGGCACTGCCCATTTGCTTAGAAAATGACTTTTTCAAAATAAATGGTTGTTTATTAACAAAATAGGTGATGCCACGCCCATATATTATACCTCATTTGAAAGCTCACTTAATTTACAAGGTTTCACAAAAAGTTTGAACAAAATCCGTCCAGCCGTTTCCAAGTTATAAGACTTTAAAGATTATGTTAAATCGTCATTTGCTTACTACGTATTCTGGGCGCCTGGTATTTTGCTCACATTTTCATGTTAGTTTTGTAACTTTTCAAATTACAACCACACATACATACACACGCACACAACAATGAATGTGAATTTGTTTGCCTTATAACTAGAAAACTACTGCTCCGATTTTGATCAATTTTTTTACAAACGTTTGGAAATTTCAGTAGCTTTTCGGGGAACTTGAATTGATGGGCGTGGCACTGCCCATTTGCTTAGAAAATGACTTTTTCAAAATAAATGGTTGTTTATTAACAAAATAGGTGATGCCACGCCCATATATTATACCTCATTTGAAAGCTCACTTAATTTACAAGGTTTCACAAAAAGTTTGAACAAAATCCGTCCAGCCGTTTCCAAGTTATAAGACTTTAAAGATTATGTTAAATCGTCATTTGCTTACTACGTATTCTGGGCGCCTGGTATTTTGCTCACATTTTCATGTTAGTTTTGTAACTTTTCAAATTACAACCACACATACATACACACGCACACAACAATGAATGTGAATTTGTTTGCCTTATAACTAGAAAACTACTGCTCCGATTTTGATCAATTTTTTTACAAACGTTTGGAAATTTCAGTAGCTTTTCGGGGAACTTAAATTGATGGGCGTGGCACTGCCCATTTGCTTAGGAAATTACTTTTTCAAAATAAATGGTTGTTTATTAACAAAATAGGTGATGCCACGCCCATATATTATACCTCATTTGAAAGCTCACTTAATTTACAAGGTTTCACAAAAAGTTTGAACAAAATCCGTCCAGCCGTTTCCAAGTTATAAGACTTTAAAGATTATGTTAAATCGTCATTTGCTTACTACGTATTCTGGGCGCCTGGTATTTTGCTCACATTTTCATGTTAGTTTTGTAACTTTTCAAATTACAACCACACATACATACACACGCACACAACAATGAATGTGAATTTGTTTGCCTTATAACTAGAAAACTACTGCTCCGATTTTGATCAATTTTTTTACAAACGTTTGGAAATTTCAGTAGCTTTTCGGGGAACTTGAATTGATGGGCGTGGCACTGCCCATTTGCTTAGAAAATGACTTTTTCAAAATAAATGGTTGTTTATTAACAAAATAGGTGATGCCACGCCCATATATTATACCTCATTTGAAAGCTGACTTTATTTACAAGGTTTCACAAAAAGTTTGAACAAAATCCGTCCAGCCGTTTCCAAGTTATAAGACTTTAAAGATTATGTTAAATCGTCATTTGCTTACTACGTATTCTGGGCGCCTGGTATTTTGCTCACATTTTCATGTTAGTTTTGTAACTTTCCAAATTACAACCACACATACATACACACGCACACAACAATGAATGTGAATTTGTTTGCCTTATAACTAGAAAACTACTGCTCCGATTTTGATCAATTTTTTTACAAACGTTTGGAAATTTCAGTAGCTTTTCGGGGAACTTGAATTGATGGGCGTGGCACTGCCCATTTGCTTAGAAAATGACTTTTTCAAAATAAATGGTTGTTTATTAACAAAATAGGTGATGCCACGCCCATATATTATACCTCATTTGAAAGCTGACTTAATTTACAAGGTTTCACAAAAAGTTTGAACAAAATCCGTCCAGCCGTTTCCAAGTTATAAGACTTTAAAGATTATGTTAAATCGTCATTTGCTTACTACGTATTCTGGGCGCCTGGTATTTTGCTCACATTTTGATGTTAGTTTTGTAACTTTTCAAATTACAACCACACATACATACACACGCACACAACAATGAATGTGAATTTGTTTGCCTTATAACTAGAAAACTACTGCTCCGATTTTGATCAATTTTTTTACAAACGTTTGGAAATTTCAGTAGCTTTTCAGGGAACTTGATTTGATGGGCGTGGCACTGCCCATTTGCTTAGGAAATTACTTTTTCAAAATAAATGGTTGTTTATTAACAAAATGGGTGATGCCACGCCCATATATTATACTTCATTTGAAAGCTTGATTAATTTACAAGGTTTCACAAAAAGTTTGAACAAAATCCGTCCAGCCGTTTCCAAGTTATAAGACTTTAAAGATTATGTTAAATCGTCATTTGCTTACTACGTATTCTGGGCGCCTGGTATTTTGCTCACATTTTCGTGTTTGTTTTGTAACTTTTCAAATTACAACCACACATACATACACACGCACACAACAATGAATGTGAATTTGTTTGCCTTATAACTAGAAAACTACTGCTCCGATTTGGGTCAATTTTTTTACAAACGTTTGGAAATTTCAGTAGCTTTTCGGGGAACTTAAATTGATGGGCGTGGCACTGCCCATTTGCTTAGGAAATTACTTTTTCAAAATAAATGGTTGTTTATTAACAAAATAGGTGATGCCACGCCCATATATTATACCTCATTTGAAAGCTGACTTAATTTACAAGGTTTCACAAAAAGTTTGAACAAAATCCGTCCAGCCGTTTCCAAGTTATAAGACTTTAAAGATTATGTTAAATCGTCATTTGCTTACTACGTATTCTGGGCGCCTGGTATTTTGCTCACATTTTCATGTTAGTTTTGTAACTTTTCAAATTACAACCACACATACATACACACGCACACAACAATGAATGTGAATTTGTTTGCCTTATAACTAGAAAACTACTGCTCCGATTTTGGTCAATTTTTTTACAAACGTTTGGAAATTTCAGTAGCTTTTCAGGGAACTTGAATTGATGGGCGTGGCACTGCCCATTTGCTTAGGAAATTACTTTTTCAAAATAAATGGTTGTTTATTAACAAAATGGGTGATGCCACGCCCATATATTATACCTCATTTGAAAGCTGACTTTATTTACAAGGTTTCACAAAAAGTTTGAACAAAATCCGTCCAGCCGTTTCCAAGTTATAAGACTTTAAAGATTATGTTAAATCGTCATTTGCTTACTACGTATTCTGGGCGCCTGGTATTTTGCTCACATTTTCATGTTAGTTTTGTAACTTTTCAAATTACAACCACACATACATACACACGCACACAACAATGAATGTGAATTTGTTTGCCTTATAACTAGAAAACTACTGCTCCGATTTGGGTCAATTTTTTTACAAACGTTTGGAAATTTCAGTAGCTTTTCGGGGAACTTAAATTGATGGGCGTGGCACTGCCCATTTGCTTAGGAAATTACTTTTTCAAAATAAATGGTTGTTTATTAACAAAATAGGTGATGCCACGCCCATATATTATACCTCATTTGAAAGCTGACTTAATTTACAAGGTTTCACAAAAAGTTTGAACAAAATCCGTCCAGCCGTTTCCAAGTTATAAGACTTTAAAGATTATGTTAAATCGTCATTTGCTTACTACGTATTCTGGGCGCCTGGTATTTTGCTCACATTTTCATGTTAGTTTTGTAACTTTTCAAATTACAACCACACATACATACACACGCACACAACAATGAATGTGAATTTGTTTGCCTTATAACTAGAAAACTACTGCTCCGATTTTGGTCAATTTTTTTACAAACGTTTGGAAATTTCAGTAGCTTTTCAGGGAACTTGAATTGATGGGCGTGGCACTGCCCATTTGCTTGGGATGTGACTTTTTCAAAATAAATGGTTGTTTATTAAATTTCTGTAGCTTTGCGGGGAACTTGAATGAATGGGCGTGGCACTGCCCATTTGCTTAGGAAATTACTTTTTCAAAATAAATGGTTGTTTATTAACAAAATGGGTGATGCCACGCCCATATATTATACCTCATTTGAAAGCTGACTTTATTTACAAGGTTTCACAAAAAGTTTGAACAAAATCCGTCCAGCCGTTTCCAAGTTATAAGACTTTAAAGATTATGTTAAATCGTCATTTGCTTACTACGTATTCTGGGCGCCTGGTATTTTGCTCACATTTTCATGTTAGTTTTGTAACTTTTCAAATTACAACCACACATACATACACACGCACACAACAATGAATGTGAATTTGTTTGCCTTATAACTAGAAAACTACTGCTCCGATTTTGGTCAATTTTTTTACAAACGTTTGGAAATTTCAGTAGCTTTTCAGGGAACTTGAATTGATGGGCGTGGCACTGCCCATTTGCTTGGGATGTGACTTTTTCAAAATAAATGGTTGTTTATTAAATTTCTGTAGCTTTTCGGGGAACTTAAATTGATGGGCGTGGCACTGCCCATTTGCTTAGGAAATTACTTTTTCAAAATAAATGGTTGTTTATTAACAAAATGGGTGATGCCACGCCCATATATTATACCTCATTTGAAAGCTGACTTTATTTACAAGGTTTCACAAAAAGTTTGAACAAAATCCGTCCAGCCGTTTCCAAGTTATAAGACTTTAAAGATTATGTTAAATCGTCATTTGCTTACTACGTATTCTGGGCGCCTGGTATTTTGCTCACATTTTCATGTTAGTTTTGTAACTTTTCAAATTACAACCACACATACATACACACGCACACAACAATGAATGTGAATTTGTTTGCCTTATAACTAGAAAACTACTGCTCCGATTTGGGTCAATTTTTTTACAAACGTTTGGAAATTTCAGTAGCTTTTCGGGGAACTTAAATTGATGGGCGTGGCACTGCCCATTTGCTTAGGAAATTACTTTTTCAAAATAAATGGTTGTTTATTAACAAAATAGGTGATGCCACGCCCATATATTATACCTCATTTGAAAGCTGACTTAATTTACAAGGTTTCACAAAAAGTTTGAACAAAATCCGTCCAGCCGTTTCCAAGTTATAAGACTTTAAAGATTATGTTAAATCGTCATTTGCTTACTACGTATTCTGGGCGCCTGGTATTTTGCTCACATTTTCATGTTAGTTTTGTAACTTTTCAAATTACAACCACACATACATACACACGCACACAACAATGAATGTGAATTTGTTTGCCTTATAACTAGAAAACTACTGCTCCGATTTTGGTCAATTTTTTTACAAACGTTTGGAAATTTCAGTAGCTTTTCAGGGAACTTGAATTGATGGGCGTGGCACTGCCCATTTGCTTGGGATGTGACTTTTTCAAAATAAATGGTTGTTTATTAAATTTCTGTAGCTTTGCGGGGAACTTGAATGAATGGGCGTGGCACTGCCCATGTGGCAGGGTATACAAGTATAACCAAACTAATTGTAGCGTAATAAAAAAAATAAGTGGCGTGGGGTCGCTGGTGACCTACTACAACATTTTTGTTTTTTAATTGTTTTTATTTTATTCAGTCAATAATTGAATAACTTGGAACTTTAATGATTTTAATTAATGCTTAATGTAACAACTTTTTATTAGTTTTTATTTATTAATTAAATTAATACTTAAACTGAATATTTATGATAGTTTTTGGGCTCAGCTGGTCTTTTCATTTCATTTCATTTTCTTCAGCACAAGCAACGACAGTTTCAAAGCACCTGTCGTCATTATACAAAGGCCAGCAATGGCAAAGGCAGGTTGGTATGAGCCACAAATACGTATTAATATGGTGCTGAAAGCCGCGCCTATAAAAACACCCATACCCATGGCCACAGCAGTCAAGCCAAAAGCATTTGTAAGCTTATCTAAGCCCAAGGTGCGCACATAGATAATAGCTCTTAAGGTGCTAAACAAGGCTGCAGGTATGGAAAAAAATTATTTTAAATTAATTTCGCGGATGTTTCACTTCCACTTACCCGGAGCTATGCCGTAGAAAAATCCAAAAACGTATTGAAACCATACTAAATTAATGCCCACAAAGGCACTAAGAAATACGAAGAAGCCACCAAACATTAGACCGCAGCCACAAATGATGGTCGTGTGTTGACGATACCAAAAAGCCACAAATCCTGAAGTCAAGCGAAATATAAAATTCGATATACCAATGACAGGCGTTATAAATATGGCGTAATGATGGTCAATCTCGGCACGTGCTGTAATTGAAATATTTTTATGGAACATGTGTAAAAGTAAATAGCTACAAAATTAAATGCGATTGTTGCGTACGTGTGGCATAGATGAGTGGGACGTTGAAGCCCATGGTAAAGAGGAAAGCCGCAAACCATAATATTCGAAACTCTAGAACATTCATTAAACGGCAATCGAACAGTATACTTAAGGCTTTCTTTATTTTGGGATGGACCCAATTGTGCGGCGATATATACGACAGAAATGGGTATTTCGTTGTTTCCTTCAGTTGGCGATATGTACGCCTGGACATGCTCACCTTATCGGTATGTATGCGTTGCATGCGATTATTAATAGCGCGTGTCTATGAATAAACAATTGATAAGTGAGGCTAGTGAAGTCGGCTATAACCGATCCTGCACCATTTACTTCCACAATTTATGCTATAATTAGTTTATCAGTACATGTCAGTCATTGTCGTACAAAAAACATTGTGGAGAAAAGTTCTAAAACTGAACCGTTCGAGCGCAAATTTGGCACGTTTTATTTTATTAGGTTCTTTAACTGTTTTTTTCCTTCCAGTAGCTGAGTGGGCCAAGGCTTTATCTTAGTAAAATCTGTACGCTATAGGACACGGGTTCAAATCGAGCTGAGGAAAAAAGTCCAAGATTTCTTTGGTCTCATGTGTCGCGTTGGATTTGCAACCCATCGACATTTAAGAATATTACTAAGAAGGTCGTGGTTGGTTCGTTGCAAACGTCCGCACAAACGGAATATACCGCAAATGGTGTAGGGTGTCATTTTTAAAAGCTTATTAAATTACTTTCTCATTTGATCCTTCCAGCGTGACAGCCAACGATATTCTTTTTGGTGCACTGGGTCTACTAATACTCTCCGTACTTTTATCTTCCTCTTCCAAGGGACCTATATAAAAGGCATCGTGTCGCTCTAAAATATCCGGTTTAATAACCATTACATGCTCTCCAGCACTCACTCCTCTTGTTCTTCTACAAAATTTAAAGCACACTGGACAACATCTGCCCCACCATGTGGTATCACGTTGAAATTGCGAAACTTCGTGGGTCTCTGCAGTTTAAATACGGACTTTATGATAATTTTTATCAAATTAACTAAAATATCATTTACGGATATACCCAACACATTGCTCAACTCAGAAGTGATCTCTAATGTAGCGTCTTGACTCACTGAGAAGATAGAAAAAGTTCTGACATCGGCTGTTTCGTCGGACGTTGTAGATTCTGAATCAGACCAAATAGGCTAATGATGCAAAAGAAGAAGAAAATTATTAAAAAATGAGTTAAACTAAAAAGCTCCCTTCTTACCTCAGTCACTTTGCCCACTCGAGTCGGTTTTACATCAATATAGCCGATAACCAGGAATAGGGATACCGTCAGCAGTAGCATATGAACGCGCAAAGTATTGCGCCAGTCAATCTTTGGTAATAGAAAACTATTCATTAAGGATATTGCAGCAATACCCACACCAGCTCCCGAAGAAGACATACCCACAGCAATGGGTCTTTTTTTCTCAAAATAATAACCAATAATTAATTGACTGGACACCCAAACCAAACTTAAACTGGGTCCACCTACAAAAATTAAATAGAATCTGCTTAACAACACACACTTTGGAAGGGTACTACTCTTCTACCTTTACTCACCGCAAATACTGTAAAAAAATATCAACATTTCTAAGTTAGGACTATACGTAGCTATCCCTATTACGGTAATGGCTATAAGAAGACCCGTTACCGCTACCGGGCGAAAGCCATATTTATTTACAAATGCACCGGACACGGTACCGGACAGAAAGTAAAAACCTTTTTTAAAAATTTTTCAAAAATTTAAAACAAAAATATATCACCTGACTTGTGGCCATAAACTTACCAACCATTGCGCCCATTACCATTACAGTGCGATCTTGAGGTTCATTTAAATCGCGACCTATAAAAAACAATAAATTGCCGCTACCCAGTATTACGCCATCAACGATTAATTGATTCAGAAAGGAGATCAATATTATTACCCAACCATAGCCACCGTCTGGCGGTAGAATCATGTAAACCTTTTTTTTTTTTAGTTGGTCTCAGTTAGTTACAGTATGAAGTGCTTATTCAGTACACTACTTACGAAGGCATGACCAATTTGATCCCGTAAATTTGTGGTCATAATAGTAGCCGTACTATCGCGACTCCTTTTACCCACACTCTTTTTACTCCTCATACTCGGCCTTTCTGTATCCTCATCATCTGATATAATGATTAGTTGAGGTTTTGGTAGTCTTACAAAGTCCGTCACATCCCTTGTTTTGGAGTGAGCAAGAGTAAGAAACTGTGTAACTTTTACATTAATTGGAAACTCACGTTTGGTTAAATGGTCGAGGCATTTTCAATGTTTTCTCTATTCTTTAAATTAAATTCTTCTTTATAGCTAATGAATGATTAAAGTTTGACATTTCACTGAGGTGTCATTTTCAATTATAAAGAATACAAAATATGCTTATATCGATTAAAAGTTATTAGAGATGTTATAAAGAATTTAAAAAAAAAACATAACTTTTCTTAAGGGCGGTACTGTGGACCTCAGGCTATGTTTTCAAAGTTGCAACCATCATGAGAGGTGTCTCTTGTTTTAATATGAATCGCGCTCATCTAAGACCCTAAGCTTTCTACGTTCATTTTTCGAAGCGTTACTAGAGCTCAATGTTCAATTATAATGAGAAGCAAAACATAAATAATCATTAAGACCAACAGCCGTAAAAATAATCATAATTGCTGGCATGAACGTGAAAATTAATTGAGTGTCGAATGTGTTTTATGTTAAAGTCTTGGCTTTTGGGGAATGCAATGCAATGTACAACAAGACAAGCAATTAATCGTGTAACCAATATGAATATCAAGCACTGGTGGGTAATCTTTCAACACGACCGCCATTAACGATGTTGTCGCTTAGTACTGCTATCCTGAACTATACACTAGCGTACATTTGGGCACATGCATTTAAACCCTTCACTGCATACTTATTCTGGTATCTCAGTGTTTCCCATTAGGTGGTACGCGGAGCCCCTAAGGTTTGAGAAGAGATTCGTGTGGCTAAGCGCTACACTGCACTTCGATTACTTAAGTGTAAGGTGTGAGTGAGTGACTGCACATATTGCTAATACTTTTACTTCACCAACAAAAATTGTTCTGAAATGAAAACGTTCCCTTTTGAAAAATTTCCTTTATTGTTTTTTTACAGCGGTACATAGTATTACGGCGTTTATACACGGGGTCCGCGGACATTGAAATTAGGAGAAACCCTGCTTTGTGCGGTAACACGAATACGGGGTATGTGAGGGAATATGTATAATTTGTATAATTTTGTGATTTCATCCTAAACGTGGGACCGACAACAGACAGATTTTCAAAAAACGTTTTAAAGTCTGTTTATGTGCACACATCCTTTTTAAGAGTACAGTATGTTTCAATGTTCAGCCAGCCACCACCTAGTGGCAACAAAACTTGTGCTAATGTGATGTATTGTTATGTTATTGTTTGTCTGTGTAGGAGACACATCCCTCCTGTCTGCGCTCTATGCCAAGACTATGCACTTGGTTTACTGCCATTGTTTTCAAGCATAATTTTTTTGGTAAAAAAAAACGATTTCTAAAAACAATTTAACAGCATAATGTTGCTGTTGTTGTTGTTGTTCATATTTGTTGTTTTCGATATTATAAACATACGGGAAACTGTAACCGTTCAGACCACTGTGGCTGGCTTCTGTGGTGATGTTAGGTTTGCACTTGATCCACTTCTTGCTTAACAAATTATGTCCATTTAATATTTTGTATAAATTTCTTTTTCATTTCAATTTACCGTTTTAATTGCTTAAGGTGTTGAAACATGACTGTTATGCATGCATTTGAAATTTTAGAATAATTATTGTTGTTTTGTACTCAAACTCAAGTGTGCATGAGTATGTTGAAATGAAGATAATTAAATAAAATTGTATTGCGGCATGTGTGCACCACTTTCATTAAATTGTAAAACACACGCGCACGTACCATACTCACCAACTGACCGAAACCCAAAATGCCAAATGCGAAAACTAAATTTGATTTAGGCCAAATCTTAAATACCGTGTACATCTACAAGGGTGGGCGTGGCAGGTATATAATTATGCCCTCTAAGTAAGTAAGTATTGCGCATCAGCTTGCAAGTGGAGTTTTATGTTGAATAGGGTTTTTTGTAAATTGTGGGCGCGTCTGTAATTCGACCACGCCCATTTGGCAATTGATGGATGGCATAACTGTAGATATCTATATTAAATTACGAGTTTGTGACAAAGATAAAGACTTTTGTCGATTGTGGGCGTGGCTCGTGATTGATATTTCTCATTTTAAATAGCGATCTGTCGTCAAAAACAAGTGTTTGTACAAAATTTCAATATCTCAAAATGTACGATCAAAAAAATGCCAACAACAAGCAGACACGGACGTACAGATATCTATGGCTACATCGATTAGTTTTTGATGCGGAACTTTGTAGGGTCTCTGACGCGCCTTCTTTTATGTGTTGAAAATGAAATGACAAACTTAGTATACCCCCCCCCAACTAAGGTAGATACAAAAATATTTGTATTTTCAAAGAAATAAAATTAATTGCAACAATTTCCCAGCCTTTCACTGCCGTTCAATTATTAAGTGTTGAAAAAATTGGGTTATAAAATGGTAATAAAAATTAATAGTTTAAAGCATGCACGTACATTTGTCCATCCATCCATCTATCCATCCACCTTTTCAACGTAAAGTGTAACAAAAAGAAAAAAAAATACAAAAAAATTACATTAAATTAACGATTTCTTCGTAGCAAAGGTGTTTAGTGTTTGTAGGTACGCATCTCCCCTTTCAGTACGTACAATAAATCAGGAGAAATAATTTGAAAAGATATCATTAGTCAAAGTGTATATTGTACGACTACTCCAGCATAGCATTCCTCATATGGAACATTACAGCGATGAGAGGGCGTACATTGTATACATATAGTTTAGGGGAAAAAAAATGTTAAAACTTGTGTAACAGTTACGTGTGTGTGCACACTCCTAAAATGAAATCTAATATAATTTTTTTTCAGGTATGTTTGCTTCCGTTTCACTAAAAAATAAAAATTAATTCCGTTAATGTCACACACAACGTACAACAATTATTCTTCTTCAATGTCGCT
The DNA here is from genome assembly GCA_963971445.1 of Ornithomya chloropus. Taxonomy (NCBI): domain Eukaryota; kingdom Metazoa; phylum Arthropoda; class Insecta; order Diptera; family Hippoboscidae; genus Ornithomya; species Ornithomya chloropus. Next base: position 6,728,297 of record OZ020530.1, read on the forward strand.
GTTCACAGGGCTCAACAAACACATTCCAATACAATGCGAGTACGTAGCAGAGTAATCATGCCGGCGGTAGCAGGATGCTTTTTATTGTTGCTGTAGTCTACCAGTTAAATGTCTGTCAGTCAGTCAGTTACCAACCAGAACAAGAAATAATTTCATTCTTTTTTTTTTTTTTTTGGGTACATAAAAGAAACGAAAAATGTTGCAGAAGAGATGCTTTAAAAAAGTCCTTTTTCAAGTTTACCATGTAAACCGAGTATTTTTTCGCACGAACAATTGGTTTTTCCTTTAAAAATGAATTTTTAAAGCACAATCTGTTAAATTAATGCAATAGTTTCATTTTCATTTACCATTTATGGCAAAGTAAGAAATTTTTCAATAAAATTTTTTTTTTTCAAAAATTGATCGTTTGGAAAAAAATGGTAAAAAATACTAAAATTCTAACACAATTAATCTACAATATATAATAATGGAATTAATGTAATAAGTTTCGACAAATAAAATCAACAATTCTTGGACAATGATCTTCCCATAGTGACGTAAATATTTGTTTTCGAAAAATTGTAAAGTTTTTGCCACATAATGATCTTTTAATGGTGCTGTAAAGATTATTGGCGAAGGGACTTTTATATCCAAAAAAAAGGTGCATATTTGACCTAAATCGGATCATTCCAACTATGGTAATAAAAGCCTTCAATTTCATGCAAAAATAATGGATTTCTTTTTACTACACCTAATACAACAATGACTCGTGTTTTCTGGTACAATTAAGCAAATTAAAGCATAAATTGTAAAATGAAGTAATGTAGCGTAATATATTCGGAGTTAACCACGTATAATATTGCGACTATTTTTTAAAATTCAATTATCTGAAAAACTAAACCACCATCTAAGTAATGGAGACTGTCACTATTAAAATTTGAAAATAACTGTTAAAAAAGCAGCAACAAAACATTCTAACGGTACATAAATGCTTAAGTAGTCATAATTGTGAAAAACAAACATAATATATTTACATACATACCGCTCTCTACATATGACATTTTAAGTACTTGCAACTACTCAGGCAAAGTACAGTTGATGATAATACTCGCCCAAGTGTACAAACACAGATATGCAAAGTGTTATTTAGTAGGTGCATGTACAGAGAGAAATAGTAGTTTTCAATTTTCGAGAAACAACTCCACAACATGTATATTGCACACTCACTTATGCACTTGCATACAATATTACACTTGTTCAACATATTGAGGGCTCCACTTTAGCTACAGTTTGTGGTTAATATTCACTAAAATATACTTTTGCTCTTAATGAGGTTTGTTGTGCGGTTTGAGGATATGTTGATAATGCTGCTGTGCAGATGCTGCCAGCTGTTAAATACTCTCACTGTGTATCGTTGAGGGGGGGGGGGCGGGGGGGCAGGCGGTCGGGTTATAAAAAATAATAATTTTACCTCTCTAAACATTTAAGGTTAACAACAGGAAATTAAGTTGAATCAGTTGTCTTTTATTACTTTTTATTGCTTTTGTTTTTATTACAATTTCCTGTGGCGCTTATAATGAACGAAGAAGACACATCCATTGAATCAATATCAATATTTTCTCCTAAATCGTAATTGTACTTATGTTCTAACCTATCAGACAATTTCTTTTACTTGAAGTGGCGCATAATTATGAAAGTGGTACAAGTCACAAGTATTTCGATATATTACAGAGTATAATATGAGTATAATACGAGTATAATATAAATGAAGAGGAGTGATGTAGGGACATAAACACTTAGATAAATATATTTACTGTAATATTAAAAATATCTTAGAAAACTAAGAAATGAATCCGATTTTCAAAAATCAGAGGAAAATGTATAATTTATGAATTTTAAAAAATTTGGATGAAAAAATCAAATGTATAAGAAAATAAATATTGTACACCTCTACACACCACGTAACCATGTTTGTCCGTTTGTCTGTCTGTTGTGGAAATAATCATATACGTAAGTTTGAAAAAATTAAGCTAAAATTTTATAAAAATATTATATTTCCCTCATAGGTACCTTTTTAAATTGAGCAAAATCGTTTAATCGACAAACATGTGTTTACCAGTACAAATTTGAGTAGCATTTTCATTAATTCATCATAAATGGGGGCGTGGTCATATAAGAAAACACGGACATTCATTTCTAGATCGACTCAATTTTTGATGCTAATCTTTGTAGGGTCTCTCTGATGCCTCCTTCTGGGTGTTGCAAAACAGAATGACAAACTTAGTGTATCCCCCATAGTATTTGAGATTTTTCTTTTTTAATCTACACTTAGATCACCTTCACAATTACACACCGTTGCTATATGTATAGGTAGGTAAGGATGCACTTCTTTTGTATCCACATGGCACCAATGGTATAAGCTGTTACGTACCGGATATTTGAAAAGTTCTAACTTTGTTTTGTTGCTTTACAAACATGTACACATGTAATAATTGTGGAAATAAAATAACTGTTTACCTAAGTATTTGCGATTTATTTATACACATAACGCCAACATCATACATTGTGTACCAAATCATGTGTAAGGTAAGCATTTTGCTAAAGCAATAGAACAACGCAAACTTTCCACTTAAGAACTGTGTAATTTTCATTACAAATGAGAGGAAAAGGATCCAAAACAAACAAACAAACAAAAAAAATGAAATGATATCCAAACACTTTTTATATCTTCCACATAAGTTTGTTGTACTATTTGTAATATCCATAAGGAGTACGTCAAAGACCTTACAGCATTAATATCTGAATCGATGTAGAAATGAATGTCCGTGTGTCCGTCTGTCTGTCTGTTGTTGACAGTTTCACAATCTTATGTTTTAAAATATTTAAATTGAATATTGTACAGAGAGGTTGGTTTTTCAAAATTGGGTAAAATTGGTCATTAGCCACGCCCACAATTGGCATAATAAGAAATCATGCACTTAAAGCAACAAAGTAAGAAATTCATTACACACATATTTACACATAATTCAAATATCGATCAACAAAAAAGTGGGCGTGGTCGGCCAATAATTTATTAAAATCTTATTTAAGACAGAATCCCATTTAGTTGATAAATGATGAGTCATTTAGTATTTGCCACGCCCATTTTCTATATACAAATGTGTAAGGTATTGAAAATAAGGTCTAACCTAAACTTTCCTATTTTCCTTGTTTGCGTTCAAATTATACATTACATTGCTTACATAAAAGCAAAAACTCCCAAAAATTTCCTTTTATAGACCTTCGGTTAACATTTATGTACGTGTTGTATTTAATGGTTGGCCTTTAGCTATATGCAATGTTTTTTTTCTGTGTAGCTGACCAAGACTATATATTGAGTCATATATAGTATTTAACTTTGTGTGTTTATTGTGTGTGAGTATAATTAGTAGACCATCCCAGAAATGTTGTAAAAGTAAACGAAATTCTGCATTCGCTTTTGGACAGAGCTTAACTTGATCCCATTCTCAAACAGACATTCCCAGCATTCCAACATCTATACAATCTTTACATATTTGTGCTCATAATGTTCTACATAATTGGCTTCTTTTTTTTTTTTTTTGTTTTTGTTTTTTTAGTGCAACAATTTATGACTTTGTTTGTTTTTAATTCTTCCTTTTTTTCCTTGTTTTCATTGTTGTTTCAAAGACTTTATTGCTCATTTAGACTGAGGAAAAAGCCCGAAATCGCACTAGTGAGAAGGAATTCTCATTAACATGTTACAATTATATTGGAATTAGTGATTAAAGGTAGGGCTGGCAAGGTAATCAAGTCTTTCATTGAATTATTTATTATTTCGAAACACACACAAAACTTTCATTAAAGGCAGTGATGAAGATGCTGTGAAGTGTTTCCATACCAAATCACTTGGGTTAGAATTAGCTTTTGATAGAAAATGTTTTTATTTTAGAGAAAGATCATCATTCCATAAAATGAATTTAAATTTTTCAAAAGTCCACTTTTAAGTTTCATGTTTCATTAGCGCCGTTTATTGAAGACTCTGTTAGTTATCTCTGACTCTGAAGTGTTACTCCTTTTAGCCAATGCAGAAAACAACACAAAGACTAGTTTAGTCATAATTTTAAACAAACAGCAGCACAATGCGGCTAAACGCAATGCTGGAACAGGTAAATAAGATGGTTTTTTAAAGCTTCACCATAAAATTTAGTGGTTAGTAGAATACAGCTCCACATTAGATGGAGAGTATAAAAAGATTGTCAATGCATTTGCAACACTCAAATGAAGGCGTCAAAGACTGAGACCCTAAACTTGAACTGGACACAAATCCGTATGAAAATGGCCCACAACACAAAATCTGTTTATGCGCCACAAAAATTGGGTCAATGAAGAAGTTTACACATGTTTACAATTAGTCTCATGAATTGATGTTCAACAAAATGGGCGTGGTTGTATAACAGATACGTTACACAAATGAAAACGAGTAAAGAATTACATGCGCGGCCTAACAGGCCAAAGACCTTTAGATTTTAGGTTGTAATCGACCAGTTATGATGACTATGATGATGATGATGAAGGAGTATAAATATATAAAGCAAATGTTGGATAGCTACAGCCGTAGGGCAATAAAATAAAATGTCTTACTTGCCAAGATGATTATGAATGGCGGACTATGTCTTCATAAAAGGTTTGATTGAAAAATTATTTTAAAACAAGGTAAATTTTTTAGAAAAATATAGAGTTTTTCGAAAAATTTATATTAAAAAATCTAAATTAAAAAATTAAAATTAAAAAATTTAAATATTTTGAAAAAATTCAGATATTTACGAAATTACGAGAAAAAGCAATAATTTTGACAAGTTTGAAATGGAGACCTTAGTATTTGGGCTCTAGAAAATATTAACCCTAGACGGACGGATAGACATACCTAAGTTTATTTAGAATTTCATGCTGGTTAAGAATATATTTGTAGAGTTTCTGAAGCTTCTTACTCTTCTTACTGAGACTTGCAAACCTCTTGACAAAGTGAGTACACCTCGTGAAAGTCTAAATCATGGGTTTATATCCAGCATTAATTGCAGAATCCAGTTTCAATGACAATAATAAGCGGATTATTAAAAAGATGTAATCAGATACATGCCACGCCCATGTCGTGACGAGTATTTAACATTCTACCTAAATCAACTTTAATGTTATATCACTTTTTCACTCATCTGTTCTTTTTTCCTACTTTCACTACTAAATTCTTCGGCGTGAGAAGTGCTTCAAGCATGGGCATGTTGAATGCAGGGAAATGTATATGTGGTAAGCGGACCACATATACAATATGCACACATAGAAAAGACATACATTTTAAATTCAGCATAAAAAAATTATGCTAAAATGTGAAACATAAAACTTAGCTTTGGTTTTTGCATGAACACAGCACACGGCACACAGCACACCACACCACTCTACTCGTTTAACATATAAAAAGCTCTCCGCTTTACAGCATCATAAATATAAGTGAGAGTGTATGCAATAAAACAAAAACAAAAAAACAAAAAAAAATCAACTGAAATGCACCCATTGCTGGTTAAGTAAAAGCCAAAACTTTTTGGTGGAATATTCATATAAATGTAGGAACATATGCAAGAGTCCATATATTTACTTGTAGAATATATATTATATACATTTTTATATATGTATTTATATCTTTGTAATATTAATTAAAATCTAGAGCGATGGCAAAGCGAATGCAAATTAAGGATGATTAAAAATAAAGTATAACCACACACCGTCCACCAGCACACAGTGGCGGTTGTGTGATGAAGACAAGTCTCAAATGGAAGCAAAAAAAAAAAAAAGAAAAATTATACGAGTACGAGAGCCTCAAGTGCACTCTCCACGTTTAGAAAGTAAAATGTATATTTAATTTAAATAAACAGAAGAAGAAGAAGAAGAAGAAGAAGAAGAAGAAGTGAAAACGTATGCAAAGAAGCGGTGTAATCATTAAATATTTATGCAACTCGTTAAGTTTAGAAAATTTAAAACTTGTTCTTTAGTAAAAATATTTAAATGTTAAATAATGAATAGGTTTTGCATCAGGAGTTTCGGCCAGAACGTAGAAAACAAAATGGCGACCGTATACGAACATTTCTGGGTGAAAACTTATTGACAGGTATTCTTTTCAAACGAATATTTAAAATTTAAGATAAAAAAAACATCAACATAAGATTCAATCAATTCACTATGAAAAGATCTTTTTCTTTTGATGTAAACTTTTGGACCAGCACCGCAGGGTCAGATGTCTAGTATTTTAAAAATAATATCCGAAGACATTCTCACATCATCATATCATCAATTTTAGCTTGATCAGGCCACTGTGACAGCTTCAGCAATGATTTTAGTCTGCCATGAAGGCCGTCTTTTGAAACAATGTTACAGAAAAGTGGCTCATTTTGACTCAATATTTATTATGTACGTAAAATCCGACATCAATGTCAATTTTAAGAATATTTCCTTTCAAACGATGTAAAAGATTTTCTTCTATGTTAATTTTCTTGCAATGAAACCGCCGTTCAAAGTTTGTTTGGCAGTGAAAATACCTTCTAAAGCAGCAACAAAGATCATTATATGAAAAAACCTTTAATTTTTGATATTTTCTAATGAAACTTGGCACACTAACGTAACACTTGTTGTAAGGCTTAATCATGTCAAGTCCAATGGGTCGATTTTTACTTTTTCATACATTTTTTATCCAAAAAGGTAAAAATGGGGCGAATTTTAAAATGTTTTCTTTTTCAATTTTGATGCCAATCACTTAAGCAGTAAAATATTGCAAATTTGTGCTTGATCAGCGGCATCTATAGCGGCTTCTTGCATAATTTAAACAAATCATAAGTTTTAGTTGAAATCATCACCAGAGCAGGTGTAACACACACTTCATCAACTTGTTGTTATTTTGTTTACTTTCTTCTCACTCTTACTCGGAACATGGAATTCGCATTTAAAGTAATTGAAAAACTTACACTTTCAACGCCACCTAGCAACCTCTAGAATTACAGTTAAATTGAATTTTTGATGAATTCCCTCTTCACCCAACCTACCACCACTCACTACCTTTGTATGTTTTTATTTTATTTTAACGTAAACGTAGAAACGTAATACAATGCCTATGAAAGAAATTTTACACGATTGCAAATTTTTTTTTTTTTTTGCTTTTTTTGCGAGAGATAATAAAATAAATAAAACAAAGAAAGAAAATTTGGTTGCCATGAGGAATAAAATGGAATATTATTAAAAATAAATTGGCAATAAAATCTAGCTGGATTTAAACTCAAATTTCAATTTTGGATTATAATTGAAATCTTGACAGCTTAGCAACTTAAGTATTAACACGGGAGAAAACTTAGTTTGGCTTAGGCCGAATCTTAAATGTCCTCTACATGTACAATGGTGGAAGTGGCAGGTATATATACTACGCCTTCTAATAGGTACGAGTATGTATTACGTTTCGAGTTGAGTTTTACGGTTTACGAAATGCGGTTTTTTTTGTAAATTGTGGGTGTGACTGATCGATCGATTGGATAATTATAGGTAGGCGTACTGAATTTCAAGTTAATTGATCAATTTTTAGGACGGATAAAGAGATTTTTTCGATTGTGGGCGTGGCTCTTGACCGATTTACATTTTGAGTAGCGATCTGCGTGCGTGTCTGTATAAAATTTCAGCTCAATGTCTCAAAATGTACGCCCGAGAGAATGCCAACAACAGACAGACACACGGACACACGGACATACGGACATATTTGTCTGAATCGATTCAGTTTTTGATGCTGATCAAGAATTTATATACTTTGTAGGGTATCTGATGCCTCCTTCTGGGTGTTGCAACCGGAATGACAAACTTAGTATACCCCCCATCTTATGTGGATGGTATAATAATATCAAAAATCCACCTTCCACGTGAACACTTGTGCTTTCATAAAACACTCTCTGCAAATGAAAATAATCGGTTTCATTAAAATCAACTGAAAACGTTTATGAAAAAAGAAGAAGAAAACACAAAAACTGTTTATTGTTATTTTACGTACATTAAGCTACAACATATGAACATATTGCACATAAATATATTGGACAATAAAACGTTAACTTATGTTTTCCAAATGATAACACGTCTGTCATCTGTTCTGTGTGTATGTCAATGTAAACATTGCAACCAACTCTGAACTCTGTATTTTGTTTTTGGGTTTATTTGGTTAGAAAAACACCGTCGTTTTGTTTAAATGTGTTTTACCCCAACCAACAAATCAAATGTATGCAGAAGAAGAAAAACATTAACAACAAAAAGTAAACGTTTTTTTTTTATTGTGTGGACATAAACAATAGCTGGCGAACAATATGTTACTCAAAGCGTGCTTTTTGGTTAATACACAAGCTCTCTTCTTCTTTTTACACACACTTAACCTTTTTTTGTTATATATTTATATGAATATAAACTAATATTGAATTGAGTTTTAGCTAAAGCTTGAGTGACCCCTACTTGGATACGATTAATAAATATTTAAAAAAAACAAAAATATTTTGTATAAAAACATATAAAAAGAAGCTTAAACTAACTCTTAAGTGTTCTGTTTAATTAGTTGTGAATTGTGGGCGTGGCATGTAAAAAAATTTCTCGTTCTTTAAATTATTACTAAACTAAGAATTATGTTTCATCTAAGTTGTTGTTGTTGTTGTAAACAAGTAATTTTTCGGAAATTTGTGGGCGTATCAAATCTTGAGAACTGAGAGTAAATATTTACGAAAAAACAACACATTTAATATTAAAATATATAAATCTATGTAGCTTCAGCTAAATCTTGGATATCCTCCTTAATTAATTGTGAATTGTGGACGTGCCATGTCTTAATGGAGCTTCTAAGTACTTGTATTGGACACTACAGACGGACACACATACAAAACATATATAAGTAAGTATACAAATTTATATATGAATTGTTGCTGTGGTTTCCACTTAACTGTTACAAATGGTTTAACAAAATGACTACACCTTCGTAGTCAAGGTGATGGGTATAAAGAGCGGATATTATAAAAATAAAATAAAGCAAAAAGTCAACCATGTAAACTCTTTATTGTATTAAAAAACTACTCGCCAACACCTAAAAAGCATTGAAACACTAACGACGTTTAAAAATACACACAACCAAAAAAAAAATAATGACAGGGAAAAACATAACAAAGGAGAGAGAGTTATTAGCCAAAGGCTGTGATGGGAAATTATAATAACCCTACAGAAAAGATCGTTATATGGAAAGTCCAGACAGCTACTAATAATATTTGTTAAAAATTAATAATTAACATTAAATAATATTTCTTAGGTAATTAAAATGTTTGTAATTCATTAATATTTTTATTTATTTTTAATTAATTAATTTTTAAATTATTATTTAATTAATTTTTAATTAAGTAATATTTTTATTTATTTAATTATGTATTAAATAACTTTTATATAATTTTTTAAATAATTATTATTTTTATTGATTTAATTATTTTAATTATTTTTTATTAAATAATTTTTAAATTATTATTTAATTAAGTAATATTTTTATTTATTTTTAATGAAATAATTTTTATATAATTTTTTAAATAATTATTTTTAATTAATTAAACTATATTGAAAAATTAATAATTAATAAATTATTTGTTATTAATTAAAAATTTAGTATACAAAAATTTTGTGAATTAAAATTTTGTACATAGTCTGTAAGGCTAATCGAAATAGATCGGACATACAGACATATTTTGACAATTTCGAAGACATTAATACTAATATAAAATATATACTTTATAGGTTTTCTAATCATTTCTTTTTTCACATGTTACATACATTCTATAAACTCACAGCAGCTTCCAAAAGTGCTTAACGCGGCAACTATAAACCAATGAAAATGAATAAACCGAGCAACACAAAAATTAAAAACATACCGACTACTTTGACTTTTTGCCAATTGTTGCGGTAAGGACTGCAAACAACCATATAAACCGAACTCTACAAAACGGCGAAGCAAGCACAGGCCCCATGTATCGAGCCTTTAACCTTACCCTTAGTCCTTGTTGGCTTTAGCCGGTTGCTACAAGACTTGGATGGATTGCGGAATATGAAACAGCGTCAGCAACAACAGCAACAACAGCAACATGGTCTGATAACTGATAACCACATGTACAATAAAAACAGACACAACACACACACACACACACACGCACACACACATACATGAACATATTGCTCGTACTTGCAATATGTGCACATTTACGTAAAATTTTATATTTACCACCATGGCAGTTACGGAATATGTTAGTGGTTGGTTTTTTTCTTTCTTTTTTTTTCATTGTTTATCATTATTGCTCTTCTTCGCTGCTATTTGTGTATAGTGCGAGTGGTTATTGTTTATCGATTATATACTGTTATAAGCTTTATGTTATCATCACCATAATGGGCGAGCAGTTTTGCACAACTTCAACATAACAGGTGTTGTATCGCTTAAATATTTACATGATTTGTTGTTTTATTCATATTATCTTATAACAAAGACAGCGCTTTTGTTAATAAATTAAATAAAGAAAATATGAAAAAGAAAATATTTGACTGATTAATTGAACCCTTAAGCCAACAGACACGCCCCCAATATACAAAAAACTTTCTTTAGTGCATAATTCAAATCTTTAAAGTGAAATATTTTATAATTTAATAGTTTGTTAAAGACATCGCCACATAACACATATGCCACGCCCTTAGGGTATTTAAAAATATCCGTAATCTTCTTCTAAACTTCTTTTATTTATTCTTTCTGTAATGCTATGTTGCTACGTAAGAACATATTATTACAATAAATTAACACTCATACGCCCCGTATACCCCATTCCTAGTAATACATTTCTTCGTCACACATTGTAACGCTTAATAGTAAGCTACACACACACACAACATAACAAAATGTAGAAGAACAAGACTTGAACCGTAATTGTCAAGTAAAGTGTAAAACCGTAAGCCAAAGGAAATAAAGAGATACACACAGTGACACAGAGGCATTACATATAAAGGAACCTCTAATTTTGTTACGCTTACATGAGCACTTAACCCAAACTCACCAAGAAAGTAATGCAAGTGCAAAGGGTGTTCAACTAAATTAACTACTCAATTGCCTGTGATAGGTAAGTGATTGAAATAATCATTAAACCTTAAAATGTAAAATGTTCATTCATTTTCTTGGCTTCTAGTTCAATGAAATCCTGTGTGTTGGGGATTTACTACATTTTGTAAAACTTTAATTTGTGCCTACATTATCCTGCTACCCTTTCATAATGGCCATGGGCCACCTGTAAAGTTGAGGACATGCAGGTAATGACAGCCTGACACTTTCCCATAGATAATCATCATCATCATCATCATGTCTGTCTGATTTTCCGTTAAAAAGTTTTGACATGAAAATGCACACTCGCTGCAAATATGAAACTTGCCCCACCATCAACAAAATCAGCATCAGCTAAAGCATTGTTATCATCATAATCATCGGCTTCGTCAGCTCCAACAGCCAATAAACAAAAACCCGGAAAATATGCTGCAACCGAAAAAGTGCAAAAAAAAAAAAAAAAATCAAACAACTTTTAGTGCCCGCTGGACGTGTTAAAGCATTCGAGTTATAGTTGCTTGATAACAGAATGTTGCATCAGCATAAATTCTCTGGTGTATGCCAAATAAAAAATTTTTAAATATTATTGCAACAACAAAAAAAAGGATAAAAGAAAAATTATGCATTACATGCAACGAAATTCCGCTGATTGATGATGAATAATCATATATTTTGTTGACACTTGTTGTTGTTGTTGTTGTTGTTGTTGTTGTATTTTTGTTAGTTAATAACATACAAATAAAGTTATGAAAATATAAACCAGAATAGTTTTTGCGTTCATGCGGATTTTATTTAATTGTTCGCTGCTGCTCGCTGTGCGGCAGAAAATCAATATTAAAACAACAACAATGAAAATGAAATTAAAATTTGGTTTAGGCCAAATCTTAAATACCCTACAAATATACATACAAGCGGTGAAAGCGACAGGTTGCTATCTAAATCGGTCAAGAGCCACTCCTACAATCCACAAAAATATATTTATCTGATAAAAAAAAAATGAAGTTACAGTTTGATATTCATATATATATATATACCCTATCTAACGATGTAGTAAAAATAGGTGTGGTCGAAAGAAAAAACACGCCCAGATTCATTCAAAAATCGCCCTCAAAGTGGACATGCAAGCTGATGCGTAATACATATATTTTTATAGGACGTAATTATGTTCTTGCCACACTCCCCCTCCCTCTTTTGTATGTAGATGTGAGGGTATTTGAAATTTGGCCAGTATTTTTCTTTGTTTTTTAATAACACTCATACTCGAGCACCAACTTAGTTTCAGGAAATTCTTTTGAATAATTCCATAAAGAGAGAGAGTTGTTGAAAGGAAATGTGAAGGGGACAATATAAAAAGGGATAATTTACAAAAAAAAAAAAAAAAAAAAAGAAAAAAACGTCGTTCCGTTATGAAAGAAAACTTTTTTTTATAAAGGCCGACGGTGTGGGTGAATTTTTAATTTTTTTCTAAACTTCAACTATTTATTATGCTCATATAAGCATTTAGTTTTGTTGTTGTTAAGTTTCTTTGTTTTCAGGCAGCCATTACCGAAATGCTAATGTCTGCCACTTATTACTGTCTGCCTTTTGTTTCGTTATACATTAAAAATACGTATTTGCGAACTTGTGGCAATATTATTATTTTCTGTTTTGTTGATCTTTATAGTTTATAGTTTAGTTAACAATAAAAAGAAAGGTTTTTTTTATAATAAAATTTTATTCAGCCATTTATTTATTTACATTGTCATTAAAGTAAACTTTTTATATCCTGCACCACTTGTGGTAAGAGAGTGTATTAAGTTTGTGTGGATGATTGTAACTACTAAGTGGCAAATGCCACACCCACCTTCACTTATACCGATCGTTTTAGCATCAAAATCTGAATTGATTTCGATTTAACCATCCATCTGCCTGTCTGTCCATGTAAATTTTTCGCCTTTTTTTCGATTTTGAAAATTACAACCACAAGAATGAAGGCGAATTTGCTTGGCTTATAACTAGAAAACTACTGCTCCGATTTTGGTCAAATTTATTGCAATCGTTTGGAAATTTCTGTAGCTTTTCGGGGAACTTGAATTGATGGGCGTGGCACTGCCCCTTTGCGTAGAAAATGACATTTTCAAAATAAATGGTTGTTTATTAACAAAATGGGTGATGCCACGCCCATATATTCTACTTCATTGGAAAGCTGACTTAATTTACAAGCTTTCACCAGCAGTTTGAACAAAATCCGTCCAGCCGTTCCTAAGTTATAGGACTTTAAAAAATATCTATAATCAACATTTGCTTACTACGCCATTCTGGGCGCCTGGTATTTTGCTAACATGTTTATATTTGCATGATTTTCAAAATTTGTGACCGACCACAAAATGAAGGCGAATTTGTTTAGCTTATAACTAAAAAACCACTGCTCCGATTTTGGTCAATTTTTTTACAAACGTTTGGAAATTTCTGTAGCTTTTCGGGGAACTTAAATGGATGGGTGTGGCACTGCCTCTTTGCTTAGCAAATGACATTTTCAAAATAAATGGTTGTTTATTAACAAAATGGGTGATGCCACGCCCATATATTACAGAAAAATTGAGCTACTGGTGCATATATTTGCAATTATCTCATAACTCGATGTATAAAAAGAGGCGGTTAGCATGTAATGGAGGTTGTCTAATCAGTGCCAACTATTTTCTTTGCATATTCAACGATAACTGCTTCTAAGTTGTGAAGTGCGTCTTGTTTATAATTTATAAGCTTTAAAGTTTATATATTTTTTTACATTCTGATGCCACTTTCAGGTGAAAACCATCTTTTCAAAACAAAGCTCTCTTAAGTGCACATAACATGTCACGTACCCGTATACAGTGTAAGAAAAAACGATGAAAACTCTCGAATAACGAAAAAAACTTCAAAATACAAAAGTTGTTGGATTAAGAGAGGTGCCCTTGATCTTAATTTTCCCACTTCAAAGCCGAAATTGAATTGTATTTTAAGTTTTTTCCACCTTTTTTCCCTCATCCTATTTGTGTTCGTTACCATGAACGTGAAATCTTTCCCTGAATTTTTACTAAACAAAAATTTCTTTTTTCATATCTACCATACTCAGTACATGCACATGTATAATGTATGTATTTTATTGTCTATACAGGGGGATATAAATGCATTACTAACATAGTTGAGATAATTTTTCGCTGACTGTTCAGTGCTATCAGCTGTAACTTCAGCAACTGACAATTTCATTTTATCCATACGGAAATATTCATTTCGTTGTCTGTCTAGATAACAAAATATAACCATTTTTGTACCCTTTAGGCAACAACACAACACAACACAACAAAACACAACAAAACGCAATATGCTCGCACAGCATGTAATACGTTGATGCGAAGCATTGACTGACGACAATATATAGAGAACTTGGCTAGATACGAAAATGTGTTATGTGTACGGGTGCGTAGGTGTGTACTTGTATAATGATTTAAACGAAGAAACCTTTCTACAGCTTATACAAAAACGTTTTTCTATAACTACAAAGGAATTTGTCTTCGCCGTTATAAGGGCGTGCCCTCCACTTACACAGTGAACAGCCAGCAGGGTATGGTGGGGTAGGTGCATGACTGTGCCTTGGAGTTCTGCAAGAGATCTACAAACGTATACACCCACTCATGTACATATATTGTGTGTTTTATGTGTGGATGCCGTATATACAATATTTTTTATATAACAAAAACAATCTTCCTGCTGAGCAGGAATTTTTCAGTGTAATTGAATTGAAAAAAAAAAAGGGAACAGCAAAAGGAAAGGAGGATGCCAAAGAAAAGAAAAATTACAAAAATAAATGTTTATGAAGATAAAGCAAATACATTATCTACAGGGGATCAAAAAAGAACGAAGGAGAGGATGAGGAGGAGCACAAATGAAATTTATTTACAAAAGATTAAAAATCTGGTTATTTTTCTGTAAACGATTTGCCAAGACTTGTAAAAAGGTTGGCTAAAAAATGTTTGCGACATACAGACACCTAATTTAATAAAAGAAAGGAGCAAGAGTGACTTCAGTAAGAAGGGCATTTGAAAGGAAGAAGAAAAGAAGTTCCAAAATTCTAACAACTTTAGACGTTAGACCCTTGCCTTTGGTATCAATATCATACATATTATAAAGTATGCTTCTAGTGGGAAATTTTGACTGTAAATAAGGGAAAAATTGAATTGCAATCGATGAGGTTTTACTTCACAAAACAGTTTGAAGAGTTTTGCAAATACAAATATTGTTCACTTCTTATGAAATTTTAAAAGAATAAAACTTCTCTACTCTCTTAAGTTTTGTCATATTTCCATTGATGATGGAAATCACATCAGAGACCAGAACTACTTTAAAAAATACACACTTCACCCAATACACATATAAACACACTCGTACATATAAGTAAACATTACAAACCAAAGTCAAGCTAAGCCAAGTACCTAATATAATAAGCATTGAAAGCAAAGTCGTCCTTAGTGAGCCTAGTGTATGTGGTGAGTGGCTATGAGAATAAAGTAAAATTTCTCAATTTTATAGCCGCCTTTCTAGAGCAGTTGTTTAGCTACTCCCATGGCTATAACATATTTGGATAAAACTAACTGTGTCAGTGTGTAAAGAAATATATTGTTCGAGGCGTATACATTATATTATCTATACGAGAACAATCCGTTTGCATAACAAGTTTCAATTGTGATCATATTGAGTTTAAGTAAAAGAAGGAAAAAAGCGAGCAATGCAAGGCAAACATTTTTCTTTATTTTTATTTTATTGGAAAACACACAAAACAGACAATTTAATTTATAATGTTAGACTATATATGTGCTTCTTCTTCTTCTTCTTAATATTAAACAATATTGCTGCTCTGGGTAGAAGAAGAAAAATTTAAATAAAAATACAATAAAAAAAAATTATGCAAATATTGGAAATGAAAACACACAAATTTGATTTGTTCTAAATAATCAAAAAGAAAACCAAAAAACAAAAGAAAAAAGAAAAAAATCAAATATCACAACAAGTTAGAAAACTGCAAGCAGTGTTCCAAAAAATTCAACCAACCATTCTCCACTGCCCTCAACCACTTTAACAGCTGTGACATATTTTTCTAATGTCAACTTCAAACATTTGCTGAATATTAGCAGAAAGAGGAATGAGAGAACTCTTGTTCTTTAAGTTTTAAATATTCTTATAACGGTGTTTGAGAAAAAGTTTCTTTAGAGGTCGTGTTTTCATGGAATCGCCACGCCCATAGTGCACAAAAATCTGTCTATCTGTCTGAAAATATTTAGCGAAAGTGTTGAAATTATGTGGTAAAAATGGGCGCGGTTAGACCACAATTTTGAATCAAAATCAGCATTAATACGTAATGCATGAATTATTTGAAGACATAATTAGGTACGAGTGCGTCCTTTCAGAAGCTGAGTCGGATAAGGCTTTGTCTTGTAAACTCTTGTATTCAAATACTGCTGAGAAAACTACCAACAGTTCAGAACATTGCCATGAAAGTCGAGGTTGGTTCGGCAGACGAATGAGCATTTAAGCTTGTAAAAAGCTTTACTTTAGTATTATTATTAATTAGGTCACGCCCATAACTTGCTTATATAAATGGAGGATACTTAAGATCTTGATAATCACGTAATTTTGAATGCAGTTTTTCAAACTTTGTCTGTCTGCTCATCTGTAATTAACACTTTCTCGTTCAGACTTCAAACTTGAAAGAAATATTGGCAGATAGGTTGGTATTGATATTAAGCAAAATCGATCGAGGGACACGCCCACAATTAAACAATAACTTGAAGGTAAATTTCGTACAGTTTTTAAGCGGTTTTTCACTTAAAAATTGCATTAAGGCTACGCCCCTGATACACAAACTTCAAAACTGATGGATATTCAAGTTATACCATCGTATAGACCCATTTTGCCAAAACAAATTTCAACGTTTTGAATCAGCATCAAACACTTAGTTGTTGTGACTTTTTATACATCTTTTAGTTTTTAATTTTTCGATGATAATAAACTTGATGATCAATTCTAAAAGTACTTCAAAAATACGTTTTTTTCATCTTTTTCAATATTTTTTGTTTTTCAAAAAAAAACAAAAAACAAAAACCACTCCAAGTAAATGGAAAAAATTTCCATCAAACAACTACATTACAAGTGTTATGAGGGGTAGATGAGGGGGCCATTCGAATGAATAGACAAAAGCTGTAACAATTTATTAACTGGGTCAAAAGCCACTAAAATTTCATTTATCATACTCGCATGTTGGTAACAAAGTGGTAAAAATAACCATATCGCTGCAAGGCATCTATCTATCTTTTGCCATAACCTCTGATTCTGACACCACCATCGCCGTCGCCCTTTAATACCAAACCGCCTTCATCATCATCATCGCCATTCTAATAACCAATTCTATCAAATTCTTTACAGTACATAGGAGAAGATAAGAAAAGAAAATTTTTTGTAAGAAAAAGACTAATAAGAAAAAGCGAAATAAATAGAGCGCATAGTGTTAAAGCAACAACAATAGATGAAGAAGAAATTCATCACAGAAGAAACTTGTGCAAGGTTACTCATAGATCTAGCTCATTGTTCACAGCAACTTCTACAGAGTGCAATATTTGGCATACAAAAAAAAAAAAAAAGGAAAGAAAAAGAAATTTGCAAAGTAGCTGCTGCTGGTGCTGCTGGTGCTGCTGCTGCTACTTCCCAAAAACTTGCCACTAACTTTTGTGTTGTTGTCTCAAAGTGAAATGATGTTGCATGTACAACAACAATAGAATATTAAAAATAAATTTAACAACAACAACAACAATATACAAAATGAGAAAGTATGCTTTTTAAACTTGCACTGAATTGTAAAAAATGTGGAAAAAGTAGAAATAGGATTTTTTCTATTTTTCCTCCCTTTTGATTTCTTTTTTGTACCCTCTACTTAAGAAGAGGATATTCAAAGTTTATTAAGACGTTTGCAATACCTAGACGAAAAGATTAGAAACCGCACAAAGTTTATATATTTTTGATCATTATCAAAGCCTGGGTAGAATTAGCCATGCCTTTCCATGGTCCATCTGTGGTTAAAATGTTTACAGTAGTAACTTTTAAGATATTTATCTATAATACAAATATTTTTCGATTCGGTACTTAAGAGTCTTATATAAATTGGTCAAATGCCACGCCCACAATTGACAAAAATTTATCTATCAGTCACAGAAATTTATCTAAAACGTTGAAACTTATTTAGACAGCTTATCGATTTGTAAAAAATGGGCGGATTGTAATAACAGCCACGCCCACAATTTATAAGAAACCTTATGTGACACAAAATTTGATTTGATTTCTTAGACAACTAGTATAAACACGATTATAGCATGATTTGTATATAGATGTGTAGGGTATTTAGTATTCGACTTAAGCCAAATTTAATTTTAATTTTTTTCTTTCATTCTATCTATGCACTTGTGTTTAAATGACGAGATAAAGGTACAAAAAAAATATATATAAATATATAAAGAAGAAGAAGAAGAAGAATGTATTAGTTTTACAGAAACTAATGACAATAAACAACTTGCAATTTATTTAAAATACTTGTATATTTCATAAACACACACAACATACTTACTATACATAAACATGTAGGATGCACTTGTATATTGTACAGTATAGTATATGGGTTAGTCTAAGACCAAGGGGAATAAATTATAGAAATTGTCGGGTGGGTGGTAGCTAGCTGTACATGAAAGAAAACATTTTAACATAATCAACTTCAAATGGTAGGCGTTATAAAACGTAAATATATAGAACACATGGTATCTGAGGGACCAGTGATGAATGTGTTACTATTGAAGTCATTTTTTAAATTGCGGTCAACCCAACAAAGTCAGTGCAATAACTTTAAAGAACTGAACTTGTACATAACAAAGAGAGGAACTTTTATGTTTGTGACCGTTGCTTACTTAGGAAGGATTATCAAAGTATTCTATTTTTCAAAAATACATCACATACACACAAAAACAATGTTTTCCTGTTGATCTACATATGTTAAGTGTGTGTGGTTTCAGTATAATGTTAAATGTAATTTTATCGGAATATTAAAATATATTTATGTGCGTAGTGTGCCAGTGTAAGGGAGAGAAAGTCGCCACTGAAAACGGATTCATAAAATATTTATGTTTGTTGTGCCCGCTTGACTGTTTGGCACAAATTGCCACCATGTATGTGACAGTTGATAACTGCATATCTATACATGTATGTATTTACAGATGTTTTAATACAGTAGAGTGTTCCAACCTTAACATCTCCACTGTATACCATTTTAAGTTAACTTTAAGTTAAACCGAATCTGTCATACCCGCGTTCTTTATTTAATTCAATTCAATTAGTTTAAAAAGGGGCACGTACAAGCTTACATTCTCTCTGCTAATTATTCTATCGCACATAATAGAAACTGTCTACAGATAGATAGAGTAGCCTCTAATCGTATCTACTCGTACTAAGCGGAAAAACATTCTTAGTTAAACCCTTATCACTAAATTGATTATCCATTCAAAAGTCCCTTCCTCCCTATGTACAATTTGTGGGCATGGCAGATACTTCATTACTCCACCCAAAAGCGTATTTGTCAACTTACAAATCGATTTTGATACTGGCGTGGCTCTTGACCGATTTTGACTAATTTAAATAGCAATACAAATAATTACATAATCGAAAATGTCAGAACAAAACTTTAGGACGATATAGCAAAATTTGTGTCCCTGATAATGTCAACAACAGACAATCACACGGACGGACTTGTCTAACTAAAAACAGATCTTGATGCTATTGAAGAATATTTATACTTTGTATAAGTCTCTAACACCGCCCTAGTAACTAGCTTAGTATATCTGCAGCTTTTGCGCTATTTGGCAGTCTGCCCTTCCACACTTCTATTGTGGGTTCAGATACCCTAACAATGGTGTGTTATAATAATCGTCCAAAAGTGTTCTCCTCCTCTATAAATAATTTAACTTTTTACAAAACATATATAAAATGCTCTGGGTACACCAACGGGAGGCATTCATTTT